>JAKFHU010000296.1:600000-1200000 GCA_023783475.1 Daubentonia madagascariensis | reverse complement strand
TGTTGGTAAAATATTATTATTTAATTTTCAGACCTTATTTAAATTGGCCTAATTTTCCCAATAATGTCCTTTATAGTAAAATTTTTCCTCAAGCTCTAATCCAAGGTCTCTGGGGTTACATTTAGTTGTCACATCTTAGTATCTTCTAACCTGAAACAATTCCTTAATCTTTCCTTGTGTTTGGTGACCTTCATTTCCTTATTGTTCAACAAGTTGTGCTGCAGAATGTCCTTGGTGTGTTACATGCTTTTGTCAGGAATATCCCAGGAGAGCCAGGCCTTCTTGTGCATCACATTTGGGCGCACATGTCAACCTGACCCCTGCTGAAAGGGACGACTCCCGTGCTTAGTTTCTTCACTATAAAGTTGACTATTTTTTCTCTGTGGGGAGAAAGTATTAGACTATGTACGTGTCCTATTTCTCTTCAAACTTGTACCCGTTAGTTTTAGCATTTGATGACAATTCTTGCCTGAATCAATTATTCATATGATGGTTGCAGAATTGACATTTCTTCCATACATATTAGTTGGTGTTCTTCTAAAAGCAGGACTGGCCTGCTCCAAGACTGACCCTGACGACCAGGCGTGCTTTCCAGGGGCCCTGAGGACCTCAAGAGAGCACAGGGAAAGCAGGACACACCCAGGACCTCACACACAACCCTCTGCAGGAGGCCTGGGCAAGTTTGGGGAGTCTTGCCAGAAGACAAAAGGGTCTCCTGTCCTGGGCAATGCCATCATCCCGACCTCAGCAATGTGGAACACCACCAACACCCTGTCTGCACCCACCCAAAGCCCATTTATGTCCTGAATTGATCTCTGACTTCTTTGTACTGGTTTTCAGGTTTCTCCTAGATCTCATTGAGCTTCCTTAAAATCAGTATTTTGAATTCTTTATCTGGCATTTCATGAATTTCATTTTGGTTGGATCCATTGCTAGTGTGATCCTTTGGGGGTGTCATAACACCTTGCTTCTTCATACTTCCAGTATTGTTACACGCATTTCTTTGCATTTGGTGAAATAGTCACTTCTTATTTTTGAGTTTACTTTCCTTTAAATGGGACTCTTTTTTTTCCCTTCTTGAGGATGCGACTATTATAGACATTCAGTAGGGCCATTTGGCTTTGCTTCTGGGTGCATTCAGTGGCAAAGAGTCTGTACGAATTCCTTTTTTATAGATAGCCGCAGTGTGGGCTGCTCCAATGCCAGTGTGGTAGTGGTGCACTGGGTGGGTGAGCAGGCCTCCTGAGAAGCCAGGGTGGCAGAGGTCACAAGAAGCTGACCTTGTTCCCAGCGCCGTGCGCCTATGTCAGCAGATTTTGTGTCGGGTTGTGTAGGCCGACCTCCAGGCCAGGAGGTGGCGCTTGCAGGTACGGGCTGGCCGCAGTGGTGGCAGGAAGGTCCATGCCTGACTTTTGTCTACCTGGAGCAGCTCTCCGATGTCGCAGGCGGCCGTGGGGTGCCCAGTGGTTGGGGTTCTGTGCATGGCCTTGGGGGTGAAGCTGGGTGGAGCTGTACTGAGCAAGCCCACACGCGGGACCCCCAACAATGGGCGCAAGCGCCGGCTGCCCCTTGGGGGTTCAGGAGGCAGTTGCCAAATGCCTAGAGTTAGGCCCAGGCAAGGAGCAGAAACCGCCGCTGCCCCGAGTCCCCTGTGTGGGACAGGAGGGGCAGCCCAGGGGAGCTGGGTGTGGGACCTGCTTCCCCTCACTCGTCAGAACCTGCGCAGTTCGCACCCCGTCCTGACCAGGGGAGGAGCTGGAGCACCAGCAGAGGCACACGCAGTTCAGCTTTACATCACAAAGCTGTTCCTGGCTGCAAAACTGGCCGCTAGGCACCAGCAAATCTCCCACTCTGGTCCCGTGGAGGGGAGAGCCCAGGCCCAGCGTGTGGCGGGAGCGCACGCCGTACCTGCCTCTCAGTTCTGGCTGTGGGAGCCCCTCCCCTGCTCCAGACTGGGAATTTCTAATGCTTGGAGTGGCTGCTGCTACTAGGCCACCGAATTCCACCCTCTTGGTGTGAGCTAGGCCTGAGAATGGCGTTCTCCTTCTGGTACCAGGTCTGGGAAAATGCCTGGGGGACTTTCAGGCAAAGCTTTTCCTTTGCCCCTGTTTATTTATTTACTTATTCATTATTACTGTGGATTCGTAGATTCTTAGCAATCAATTTTGATATTGATCTCATAGCTAGACAATTAGCCAAACTTAAAAGAAAATTAATACACTTAATTTTTAGAGCAGTTTTAGATTTACAGAAAAATTAAGGGGACGATACAGAGTATTCCCATATAGCAACTCCTCTCTCCCTGCCTTCCATGCAGTTTCCCCTAATATTAACATCTTGCATTAAAGTGGTACATTTGTTACAATTGATGAGCCAATATTAATAAATGATTATCATCCAAAGTCCATAGTTTATGTTTAGGTTCACTCTTCATGTTGCACATTCTATGGGTTTTGGCAAATTCATGTGTCCACATACAGAGTAATTTCACTGCCCTGAAAATCCTCTGTGTCCCACCCACTCACCCCCCACTCCCACCTCCCGAACCCCTGGCAAACACTGATTATCTCCATTTTTTGAGGAGGCTGTCTTTGCCTCGTTTTGTTTCCTTTGCTCCTTTGTCAAAGATCATTGACTCTGTGTGGGAGATGGATATCTTAAAGAAAAACCAAACAGAACTTCTGGATATGAAAAATTCATTGAAGGAATTATAGAATATAGTTGAAAGCTTCAAAAATAGACTAGACTAAGCAGAAGAGAGAGTCTCAGAACTTGAAGACAGGTCTTTTGAATTATCCAGTCAGACAAAAATAAAGAAAAAAATAAACAAAGCCTTCGAGAAGTATGAGACTACATAAAATGACATAACCTATGAATCACTGGTATTCCTGAGGGAGAAGAAAAAGCAAAAACTTTAGAAAACCTATTCAAGGAAGTAACTGATGAAAACTTTCCTAGTCTAGCAAGAGATTTAAACATCCAGATGCAAGAAGTCCAGAGAACACCAGGGAATACATTGCAAGACAGACTTCACCAGAACATATAGTCATCAGACTATCTAGAGATAACATGAAGGAAAAAATCCTACAATCATTAAGACAACAGTGTCTTGTCACCTATAAAGGAAACCCCATCAAACTAACAGTGGACTTTTCTGCATAAACCTTACAAGCAAGGAGAGATTGGGATCCTATCGTCAGGGAGCTTAACAATAAAAATTGTCAGCTGTGAATTTTCTATCCTGCCAGAATACATTTCATAAATGAAAGAGAATAAAGTCTTTCCCAGACAAGCAAATGCTGAGGGAGTTCGTCACTACTAGAACAGCCCTACAAGAAATGCTTGAAGGAGTTCTAAACATGGAAATGAAAGACAAATACTTGCCATCATAAAAACATATGAAACTCACAGGTCTTATAATACAATTACACAAAGGAGGAAGAGAAAGAAAGAAAATGGCAACACAACAGAACTCCACCAAACCACAAAGACAAATAGAGGTGGAAAAAAAAGAAACAAAGATTCCATGAAATAATTAATTAGATAACAGTTAACATTGTGGCAGGAACAAAACCTCACATATCAATATTAACCTTGAATGTAAACAGATTAAATGCTTTTCCTAAAAGATGGCAGAATGCATTAAAAAAAAAAAAAAACATGAACCAACTCTATGCTGCTTACAAGAAACTCACCTTACCGGCAAAGACACTTATAGACTGAAGGTAAGGGTTGGAAAAACATATTCCATGCAAACAGAAACCAAGCGAGCAGGAATAGCTATACTTTTTATCAGATAAAACAGACTTTAAATCAAAAGCAGTAAAAAAAATACAAAGAAGGTCATTATATAATGATAAAGGGATCAATTCAACAAAAGAACATAACAATCCTAAATATATATGCACCCAACACTGGAACACCCAGATTTATAAAATATTACTAGACCTAAAGAAAGAAAGAGACAGCAACACAATAATAGTGTGGGACTTAAATACCCTACTCACAGCACTAGACAGACCATCGAAACAGAGAATCAACAGAGAAGCACTGGACTTAAATTGGATTTTAGACCAAATGGACCTAACACATTTACAGAATATTTTATCCACCAACCACAGAATATACATTCTTCTCATCAGCACATGGAACATTCTCCAAGATAGACCATATATTAGGCCACAAAGCTAGCCTCAATGAATTTTAAAAAATCAAAATCATATCAAGTAACTTCTCAGAGCACAAAGTCCCAGCTAGAGCAATCAGGCAAGAGAAAGAAATAAAGGGTATCTAAATTGGAAAAGAGAAAGTCAAACTATCTCTGTTTGCTGATGATGTGATCTTGTACCTAGAAAACCCTCAAGACTCCTCCAGAAAACTCTAAGATTTGATAAATGAATTCAGTAAAGTTTCAGGATACAAAATCAATGTACAAAAATCAGTGGCATTTCCGTACATCAGTAACAGACAAGCTGAGAACAAAATCAAGAAGGCAGTCCCTTTTATAATAGCTACAAAAAGAATAAAATACCTGGGAATATATTTAACCAAGGAGATGAAAGATCTCTACAAGGAAAACTACAAAACCCCGATGAAAGAAATTGTAGATGACACAAACAAATGAAAAAACATCCCATGCTTGTGGATTGGAAGAATTAATACCGTTAAAATGACCATACTGCCCAATGCAATCTACAGATTCAGTGCAATCCCTATCAAAATACCAACATCATTTTCTACAAAATTAGAAAAAATAATCCTAAAATTCATATGGAACCAAAAAAGACCCCAAATAGCCAAAGAAATCCTAAGCAAAAAGAACAAAGGTGAAGGCATCACGTTATCTGACCTGAAATTATGCTACAAGGCTATAGTCACCAAAACAGCATGGTAGTGTTATAAAGGTAGACACATAGACCAATGGAACAGAATAGAGCACCTGGAAATAAAGCCACATGTCTACAGCCAACTGATCTTTGACAAAGTTTACAAAAACATGCACTGGGGAAGGACACCCTATTCAATAAATGTGGCTGGGAAAATTGAACAGCCACATGCAGAATGAAACTGGACCCCCTCCCCCCAATCTCTTACCATATACAAAAATCAACTCAAGATGGATTAAAGACTTAAGACCTGAAACTATAAAAATACTAGAATAAAACCTGGGGAAAACCCTTCTGGACATTGGTCTAGGGGGAGGCACAGAATTCGTGACTGACCTCAAAAGAACAAGCAACAAAAACAAAAATAGCCAAACGGGACTTAATTAAACTAACAAGCTTCTGCACAGCAAAAGATACAGCTAACAGAATGAATAGACAGTCTGTAGAATGGGAGAAAATATTTGCAAACTGTGTATCCAACAGGGACTTATATCCAGGATTTACAAGAAAGTCAATTCAACAACAACAAAAACAAATAACCCCATTAAAAAGTGGGACAAAGGACATAAATAGATATTTTTCTAAAGGAGACAACAAGCATATGGAAAAGTACTCATCATCATCCCTAATCATCAGGAAAACGCAGATTAAAACCACAACGAGCTGTCATCTCACACAGTCAGAGTGGCTGTTACTAAAAAGTAAGAAAAATAACAAATGTTGGTGAGGATGCAGGGAAAAGGGAACGCGTATACGCTGTGGGAGTGAATGTAAGTTAGCACAGCCTCTGTGGGAAATGGGATGGAGCGTGCTCAAAGCACTAAGTATGAGCTAACGTTTGATCCAGCAATCCCGCTACTGGGAATATTCCCATGGGAAAATAAAGCCGTATATCAAGGAGAGACCTGCACTTGCTGCTTATCGCAGCACTGTTCACAACTGCAAAGATAAGTGTCCATCAGCAGATGAGTGGGCAAGGACAGTGTGCTGCGCTGCACAGCGGAGTGCCGCCAGCCCCCACGGGATCGTGAGCGCGTTTCACAGCGGCCTGGGTGGGTGAGGAGGCAGGCGTCCGAAGGGAAACAAGTCAGCACAGAAAGCCAGGTACCGTGTGTTCTCACTTCTGAGTGGAAGATAAATATGTGTTCACATGGACAGAGAGTGGATTAACAGTTGTTGGAGACTCGGGGGGGAGGCCGGGAGGGGGTTGAGGGACGAGAAATTATTTAATGGGTACCATGTGCACTGTTGGGTGATGGTCACGCTGAAAGCCCAGAATTCACCACTACACAAAATATCCATGTAACAAAACTGCACTTGTACTGCTTAAATTTATTTTTGAAAAACCCCCAAACCAAGAAATAACTTTATATCAGCTTGCTACTTAAACCATACACTAGGTTTTTTCTCAGTTACTGAGTTTTTACGTGAGGAGAAAGCAGACCTCAGGCTGAATGAGGGTGTTGTTGAGTGAAACAGCTCTCTGCCAGAGAGAGAGAGGAAGGCAGGGAGAGGGAGAGAGGGGAGGAGGAGGGGAGAGAGGGAGAGGGACAAAGGGAGGGGCGGAGAAGGGGAGACAGAAAGGACAGGTGTAAAGGTGTCACAGGACCTCCCTTTCTACAGTCTGTGCAAACTGGTTCTGCTGTTGGTGCCGAGATAAACTGTGGCCAGAACCACCGCCCCCCACCCCCACGCACACCAGGTGTTTGAAAGCAACAGCAGTGGAGACTTCTGGTCTGAGGCCTGGGAACCCATCAGAGCCCACCTGACCCAGGCAAGCAGGGCTCAGTGGGGCAGAACCTGAGCCAGGCGGCGAGTTCTGATCAGAACTGAGTGAGTTTCAGTCCTTCATTTGCATTCATGGACCTGTTGGGAACCTGGGCTGGACTTTGCTATAAAACCTGAGCCCTCCTGTTCTTCTCCAGTTATACACTGAAGGCTGCGTCTCCTCGTTTGCAACTGTTCACTGGAATGAAGTCTCTTTCCTCCAGTTCCTTTTCAGAGAACTTTTGTTCACAGTGGCATTGTGTTTTAAGTTTCAAAATCTAATTGTTCATTGCTGGCAGGAGAACAATCGACTTTTGTGTTAATCTTTTATCCGGCAGCCTTAGAATAATCACCTGTTCATTCCAGGGATTGTTTTGTTGTTGATTCTTTGGGATCTTCTACATAGACCATCATGTCATCTGTGAACAGACAGTTTTACTTTTTCCCAATCAGTATACTTTTATTTCATTTTCTTGTCTTATTGCATTTGCTAGGACTGCCACTCCATGTGGAAGAGGAGAGGTGGGGGCCGTCCTCGCCATGCTCCTGGTCTTAGTGGGGAAGCTTCTAGTTTCTCACCAGTGAGTATGATGTAGCCATAGATTTTTTGTAGATGTTCTTTATCAAGTTGAGGAAATTCCTCTTTATTCCTAGTTTGCTGAGAGTTTTTTTTAACATTGTGAATGAATATTAGATTTTGTCAAATGCTCTTTTTGCATCTCTTGATCATATGATTTTTCTTCTTTAGCCTGTTGAGTGATGAATTGCGTTTACTGATTTTCAAATGTTGAACTAGGCTTGCTGTACCTGGGATAAATCCCACTTGTTGTGATATGTAATTCTTTTTATACATTGTTGGATTTGATATACTAACATTTTGTTGAGAATTTTTATATCTATACCCCTGAGAAATATTGGTCTGTAGTTTTCCTTTCTTGTAATATCCTTGTCTGGTCTGGCGTTGGGTGATGCTGGCCTCAGAGCAGGAGTTAGAAAGTGTTCCCTCTGCTCTGTCTTCTGGAAGAGAGTGGGGAGATGGGGTTTAATTTCCCCTTTAAATGTGTGGCAGAATTCACCAGTGAACCCATCTGGGTAAGTCTTTTTATTCTATTTCATTTCTTAATAGATTTTTTTTTTTTAGTTTTCTCTGTAGACAGTCCTAACACTTACAAATGACAGTTTCTTCCTTTCGAGCGTCAGGCTTACAGTTTGTTTCTCTTGCCTTACTGCCCTGGCTATGACCTTCAGTATTCTGCTTAACAGAAGTGGTAACAGTGGCATCTTTGTCATATTTCCTGATTTTAAAGGGATTTTACTTCTAATATTTCTACATTAATAATGATGTTCGGTGTAGGTTTCTGATAATTATCCCTTTTCAGGTTAATGAGATTGTTTTATCTTCCTAATCTGCTAAGGTGTTTTTCTCTGTTGTGAATGGGTATTGAATTATAGCAAGTGATTTTTCTGTCTCTTTTGAGACGATTATGTATTTGTCTCCTTTGTCTGTTAATGTTGTAGAGGATTGTTACAGATTTTTCTAATATTAAGACACTTTCACATTTTTGAAATAGACCTAACTTTGGCTCATATCTGTTGTATTTCCCAACACGTAACTTAGAGTTTTGCATCTGTTTTCGTGAATAGGTAGCCTGAAAATTTTGCTTTCCCCTGTCATACTTGCCTGGGTTCTTAGGATGAACCAGTGAGTGTTGCCTCCTCTTTCTGTTCTGCTGGAGAGTTTGTGTAAGATCAGAATGAACGTTCTTGATGATTTAGTAGAATTCAATTATAAAACTCCTAGGCCTGTAGTTTTCTTTCTGGGAAAAGTTTACATTTTGACTCATATTTTTAATAGTTTCAGGACTGTTTAGGCTCTCTATTTCTTGAGGCCATTTTAATAAGTTAATTTTTCTAGTAATTTGTACATTTTGTCTAGGTTTTCAAATGTATTGCGTAAAATTTTCTTTTTTGTTTTTTACTGTGTCTGTTGTCATATCACCCTTTTTATTGCTAATATTGTTTATCTGTACCTTCACTCTCTGTATCAGTCACCTATGGTTGAGTAACAATATCTCGACAAGCTCAGTGGCTTAGAACAACACACAGTCATTATTTCGTGGTATCTGAGGGTCAGACAGCCAGGCACAGCCCTGTGGGGTGCTCTGCTTCAGGGTTGCCCCGGGTTTCAGTCAAGGTGTCAGCAGGGCAGGGGCGCATCCGAGCACCAGCTGAGGAGGACTCTGCTTCTGTGCACGCAGTTGTTAGCAGGTTCCATCCCTCGTGGGTTGTCTGTTGGCTGCAAGCTGCCGTCTGTTTCTTGCTGCGTGGGCCTCTCTACGTGGTGCCTTCCTGAAAGCCAGCAAAGGAGAGAGTCAGGAGAGAGAGGGAGACTGCCAGCAGGGCGGAAATCGCAGTCACATGCACCTCAGTCACAGAAGTGGCCCCTCGACTCTGCTGTGATCTGCTGGGTGGAAACAGGGCACAGGTCCCACAGGAAGACACAGGTGTGGGTACCAGGAGGGGCTCCCAGGCCCACCTTGGAAACATCACTCTGGTCTTTCCAGAGAACCAATTATTCTTTGAAATTACCAGTTAGATTTTGGACGGATCTTCTTTGTCTTTCAAATCTATCATTTTCTCTCTCGTTGATTTTTTTCCCCTTTATTTATCATTTATTTATTTACTTATTTTTCTGAGGCAGAATCTCGCTGTGTCACCCCAGCTGGAGTGCAGTGGCATCATCACAGCTCACTGCAGCCTACAGCTCCTGGGCTCAAGCCATCCTCCTGCCTCGGCCTCCCGAGTAGCTGGGACTACAGGCGCCACCACACCTGTCTAATTTTTCTGTTTTTTGTGGAGACGGGGTCTTGCTCTTGCTCAGGCTGGTCTCGAATTCCTGACCACAAACTGTCCTCCTGCGTCGGCCTCCCAGAGTGTTGGGATCACAGGCGTGAGCCACCACACCCAGCTGATTTTTTTCCTTTATTTAGCTAATTTTGTATGATTTACTCAAGCCTGCCTCACTGACATTTTCAGTGGTATTGATCCTGTTTGAGCGGCTTCTAACGGCTCCAGCCTGCATTATTTTCCTCTTGTATTTCCTTCTTGCCCTCTGCCAACCTGCTTCCCCTCCTGCGTCCTGTAGTTGCTTCTTTTTACACTGTTGGGTCTCCCGTCAAAACTGTTTATTTTTATGTGCTTTTTAAGGGAGACCATGTGCATTCTTTTAAGAGTGTGGAATGGGTGGAATTAGGTCAGGTGAATTGCTGTTCTGCTGGAGTGTTCATTGGCCAATCTCCCGTGTTCCAGGGACACCCTGGAGCAGGGCCTGGAGTTCTGTCGGCAGAGTCAGAGGGCGGATGGCTCCTGGGAAGGGTGAGTGGGCCCTGCCTGGTGCAGGCCTGCGTGGAGCGGGAGGGCTCTGCTCTCACATGCTGCTTTCGCAGAATGGGTGGTCATGTGATCCTGCTACACCAGAAGTTTCTGGAAGTAACCTGCCAGCCAGTGAATTTCTGGTGGGCTTTGTTCCTTTCTTGGATACCTGGGCTTTACCTTGGTGGGATTTGCTGAGCACATCGCAGAGAGCAGTGGGGCTGAGTGTATTAGAAGTACTGTGGCCTGAGCGTCATTGTTCCCCTCCTCCCCGGGTGTCTGGCCGGGGGTCCCAGCAGCTGGAGCCCGGTGGGCCGTACCATCTCAGGCCTTAATGCCTAAGGTGCTGGAGTTGGTGTCTTGCTGAGGCGCGCGTGGATGTTGCAGGGTGCCTGTTGTTTCATTCACTCGCTGTGTCCCCATCTCCCTCAGCTCCTGGGGGGTGTGCTTCACCTACGGCACCTGGTTTGGGCTGGAAGCCTTCGCCTGCATGGGGCAGACGTACCAAGATGGGTGAGTGTAGCTGCCCCGCTGTGGGGTTCTCAGCATGGTGCTCTGCTCTGAGTGTTTTTAAAGAGTAAGATACGGTCAGCGTTTCAGAAAATGCCCCAGGTTGGAATGAGGACGTTTCGCTGGCCTCACAGCTCTGCAGAGCTTCCTGACTCGTGCAGCGGAGGGGCACCCCGGCCCTGTCCTGGCCCTGAGCTGCACCCCGACTAGGAGGGAGTTAGGGTTCAGGATGCTTGCTGGTTCAGGTCAGGAGGAGGGCGGAGCCCTCGGGTTCCGCCTGTGTCCGGCTGCCTTGCTATGCCTGTAGGCGTTCGGCGGTGGGTGTGCCTTGCTTAGCTGGGAGTCACTGTCAGGGGCAGCGCGGGCATTCCCAGTTTTCTTCAGGTGCCACCCAGACACTGTCGACATCGTAGCCTGACATGTCAGTGAGGCTGTCTGCGGCACAAAGCATTTTACTTCATCTTCCCAATAACTCTGGGAGGCAGATGTACCTGTCCACCCTTCACATCTGCAGAAACCAAGCTCAGGGGTTTGAGTAGTGGGGGTGGGGTGGCCCTCAGTGCAGGCTCCTCCCCCACCGCCCCTGCCCGTAACCCTACAGCAGGCTGCCAGGGTGGGGCTCTAGGGGCCCGGACCTACCCGCTGTGATGGCGGCTCCTGTCTCCTGGTCTCTGCAGGGCTGCCTGTGCGGAGGTCTCCCGGGCCTGTGGCTTCCTGCTGTCCCGGCAGATGGAGGACGGAGGCTGGGGGGAGGACTTCGAGTCCTGTGAGCAGCGGCGTTACGTGCAGAGCACCCAGTCCCAGATCCACAACACCTGCTGGGCTCTGATGGGGCTGATGGCTGCCAGGTGGGGACAACGGCCCCCCCCCCCCCGAGCTGGGGTTGCATGGGAGAGGGACACGTAACCGTGAGCAGGCAGCCTGGCTGAGTGCAGATGTGGGAGGAGAAGCCAGCTGCTCCCTCCCAGCCTGCTGCTCTCTGTGCAGGCCACGGGGCTGTGCCCTGTTCAGCTGCCACTCTGGAAATGCAGACACCTGCAAGAGCTGTGTCCTGGGTTCCCAGGGCAGGCAGTGGCTTGTCTGACTGAGTGGGGCCCTGCGGGGAGGCTTGCCTCTTAGAAGTGGACCACCTACCATTGACGGCATTGGTGGCAGAGCCAGGGAAGGAGGGGCCTGGTGGGAACAGGGCGAGGTTGGGAGGCTGCTTCCTGGTGTATAGTGATGGTGGCTGCCTCAGCGGTCACAGCAGAGGTCCCTGCAGCTGCTCTCTTTGGCCGTCCTGTGTCCAAACAGGTGCTGAGCCACATATATGCACAGGCATACACACGTGCAGATGCACACATGTATACACAGGCACATGCCCACAGACATGCACGTGCACACATGTATACACTCACAGGCATGTGCACACACAGGCACCTGTGTGCTGCAGTGTCCCCGTCTGTGCTGCCCTGTTGGATTTGTAGCCACTTGGGGAATCTTCTTAAAACCCCCCAAAGCTGGGCTGGCTCAGCTTGAGCAGGAGCAGTGGCGTCTTGGGGGACCTCAAGGGCAGGATGGTTAGGGACCCACAGTCAAGCTGGGTCCTGCGAGCCCTGGATCCTCCTGGTGTCTCATCCTGGCCAGCAAGCATCAGCTCTCATGGCTCCTGTGGCCTCCAGAGGCCCATGAGGACCAACAAGCTGGTGGGAAACAGAAGAGCTCCTTGTGTAGGGCCGTGGAGTATGTCTGAAGAGGCATGTGTCCCTCCCAGTCTGCTCCTCTCTGTGCTGGCACATCTCCTGCCTCTCAGGGTGCCTGGGGAGGATGCATGCAGTGAGGGCCTGAGATGTGCCAGCTGTTCCTAGCGGGGCCTGCAGGTCATCACTGCAGCGTTCCAGGTTTGTCCTTGCACTTGGCCGTGTGAGGGTTAGGACAGATGTCTATGCCATGCACCTGGGCACGTTCCAGCCTGTCCTCTGTTCTCCCAGGCACCCTGACATATCGGCCCAGGAGAGAGGAGTCAGGTGTCTGCTGGAGAAACAGCTCCCCAACGGCGACTGGCCCCAGGTATGCTGCTGGGGGCCAGAGGAGCACAAGGCCCCTGTGCTGACCTCAAGTATGCATGGGCGTTTTTACTTCCCCACCATGCCCTGCATCCTTCTTGGGGTACTTTGGAGATTTGGGAGGCGTTCGCTAGCAGAGTTGGTGGCAGGTCTGTGGCAGGTTGCCAGGTCCTGAAGTCCTGAGCAGATCTTGCTGTTTGCAAATGACACTTTGGCTGGGGGAGGAGCTGGATGGGGAGAAGCCAGTGGGTGGGCAAGCCCCTTCCCCCCAGGACAGACCCTTAGCTCTGCCATCCCGTGGCCCCTCCCTGTGCTGGAAGGGCAGGAGGCTGCCCCCACCTCTCTCTGCGGGGTAGGGGTCATGAGGTCACATGAGGCCGAGTGTCTTCTCCTTGGATGAGGCTGGTGCAGGGGGGCTGTGGCCATGAGGGGCAGTGGTGCCCTGACTGACACAGAGTGGGAGAGCCACCTGCTCTCAGCTTTCTTATATTCTTGCTTAATTAGCCCCTCCCCAGGCTGAGTCACCCACCACCCAGCCACAGTTCAGGGACGAGCTGTTCCGACGCCTGGTGGAGCCTTTGTGTTTATTTCTCTGTGTCCTTTCAGGACAACATCTCCGGGGTCTTTAACAAGTCCTGTGCCATCTCCTACACGAACTACAGGAACGTCTTCCCCATCTGGACCCTTGGCCGCTTCTCCCACCTGTACCCTGAGAGCACCCTTGCCGGCCATCCCTGAGGGCGCGTCTGCCTTGCGGGCCGGCTGGTGGGGCTGCTGAGTGGTGGCATCACTCAAGTTCCAGGCGAGGCCAGGGTGTCTTGGCCGGGTGGGGGGAACCTTCCATGACCCTGCCTTGGGCTCCAGACCCCCATCCTCCACCTCTGCAGGTGTGAGTCCAGGGACCAGGCCCCAGGCAGGGATGGGGCAGTGTGGGTGGCTTTAGTCACTTCGTTTTTAGCATAGGTTTAGTTCTGAGAATAGCTTGTCAAGCTCAGGTGAGGAAAGGAACAAGATGAACCATGACTCTTGAGGACGCACAGCACCTTCCGCAGCATCTGGGCACAGTCCTCCCAGGGGAATGAGGCCGGGAGGGCTTTTCTGACCGTAACTAAGTTCTTGGGAGAGGAACAGTTGTGCCTAGTGTGGTTCCTTCTGGGTCTGTTGGGCGGGTCTGGGCTGGGCTTAGGCCTGGGCCGGCTGCTCCTCACCTCTGTCTGCGGAGCTGAGGGACGTGTGGGCAACCCGATAGTGATGCGGGTACAGTGTGCTTCCATGAACAGCCCAGGGAAATGGGGCCCCACCAAGTGTCCCCAGGCTGCTCAATGGGGAGTTGAGCGTGGCCCAGGCCTGCCCCCAGGTTGCTGCTCAGCAGGTTTAGGGGGGCGCCCGCATCCTGACCCCCAGGGTTTGTAGTCACCTTGTTGAGACAGACGCACCCAGGAGCCCGAGCATCACAAGGGTCGAGGGGTCAGCCATCGTGGTGATTACCGCTGTGGGGCACTGCTGTGTGCCGGGGCAACCGGGTACCCCCAGCCTGTCACGTACCGTGCACCAAGCCAGCTGGGTGGGTGTGGCACCCCGGAGCCAGGCAAATGCCCAGGCACCCAAGGCTGCTGCCAGCCTAATGCCCCAGCAGGTGCTCTGGGCTGGAGCGAGGGCCAGGTTCTCAGGGTGCACCTCAGCTCCCTCTGTCTTCTAACCCTGGCTGGCCTGCTTTCGTGGACATAGGGCTCAGGATGGAAACTTTAGGTCCTGACTTGGCCTTTGACCACCATGGACAGGCGGCTCCTGTGCTCAGGGCAGCCTGAGATGGTTGCGGTTCTCTTCCGGCCATTGTGAGGAGTCGCTAAGAGCTTTGACGGGAGTAAGACCCAGGCCTGTCGTTAGCCCTGCTTCCCTGCCCAGGGCACGTCCTGCAGCCTCCTCAGCCTGCCGTCCCGTCCCTGCCACCTCCTGGACAACTGTCAGCCCCAGCCTCTCTCCCCCGGCCTACGTCCTTCCCCAGACAGCCGAGAGCTGTGCCTAGATGCCCCTCTGATCTGGCATTCCCTGCCCAGAGCCCTCCAGGGCCACCCTCTGCCTCAGCGCGGGTGCAGGGCTCTCACCGAGGATCTGTGCCGTCTGACCTCCTGCCCAGCTCTCGGCCCCCACCCTCCGGTGCTGTCACTGACTCCCTGGGGCTCCCCTGCCTCGGAGCCATAGCTTGAGCTGACCTCTTCCTTTGCTGACCTCTCACCCTCCCACCCCAGGGTGGACCCTGCCCACTCGGGCCCTGCAGGCCTGGTGTGGCTGCACCTGTGGGTGGGGCTTCAGCAGGGGCCTGTTGGGGGCCGGCACTTTCCCAGACATCTTAAAACTGGGGTTTATTTGGTTGAGGGAATGTGTTGGGACCCTTGAAAGCCGCTGCGTTTGTGCACGCCCTTCTTTTCTCAGCCCACGTGTTCTCCCCGAGCTGGGGCAGCAGCAGGACAGACAGTGACCATCAGAGTCTGCCCCAAGCAGCAGCTGCAGTCCCGAAACTCTCAGCCACGACCAGATCACTGACCAGTTTTCCAGAAAGGAAATGTAAATCCACTTTTATACAGAAAATGTTATTAAAAGTCACTAATACAACCAGCTACCTTAATAAACATTCATTCATTCCTAGACGGAAGCATGTCATGCTTGTGTTTGTTTTGTGTGGGGTCTTCTGAGACTGGCTCCTGACCCACCGTGGGGGTGCCCAGCCTGGCCGCAGGGAGCAGGAACCACGTGAGGGGAGCAGGCCACGTCCCCACTATCTGAGGGAAATACACATGTATATTCTAAGAGAAGATAGCGTAGGCTATTACAATATTTTTTAAGGGCTGTAAAAATATCCAGAAAGATAAGTAAATGTTATACAGTGACATTTGTTCTAATATGAAGACCTTCCATTGCACTGTTTTCCTTCATGATGGCCTTCAAGTGGCACAGTGACCCCTGCCATCGCCTCTCTTATCACACGCTGCAGGGTTGAGTCTGTGTCCCTGCCTTAGTCTTCTCATTTATAAACCAAATTCATGTTCAATCCATTGTTTAAAGGGAGTATATTTTTTCCGTCCCACGACAAGACTTTTGTTCACAATTAGGCCATAATGCAGAAGAGTCTGTTCCTCCCAAGAGTAACCTGCCCAGCGTGGCGCATTCCTTGACTTGCTCTTGGCAAAGGGCCCACTGAGCGGAACACAGCGGGCGCACCTGTGCAGTCTCTGCCTGAGGGGAACATCTGCCTTAACATGATTAAAAATCAGGTTCTCTGTCCTGAGAAAGTCATTAAAGATTCTTGAATCCAAATTATTTTTGTTTATCAGGAACAGATTTTGAATATTCCGAAAGTTTTTCTTCAAGTTTCCTTTGTTTACTATGATGTAAACTTCAGATCTTTGATATTTTGGTATTAATATCAAAGTAGGCTTTAGGACCAGGAATAGTACCAGAAATAGGTAGAGACATTTAATAATGACAAGAGGATCAATTTATCAAGACATAATAATCCTAAATATATATGTACTTAATAACAGCTTCAGACACATGAGGTGAAACTGCAGAGCTGCAGAGAATTAAACAATACACACGTATAGTGTGAGATTTCAACACAGTGGTCTCAGCCGCTGGCAGTCACGAGATGCGCAAGGATGTAGGTCTGAAGGCTGTTGTCAGCCAGCTGAGCTGACGGCTGTCAGGGAACGTCGGCTCACAGCGTGAGGCACACGTCCTTGCGGGAACCACGCTCTGGACAGCGTGAGGCACACGTCCTTGCGGGAACCACGCTCTGGACCGACCGTGTGCTGGTCGTGAGGAGACCCTCAGGAGATGGAAAGGACGCAAATCACAGCGTGTCATCTGACCACAGGATAACTAAATTAGAAATCAGCAAGAAGAGATTTGGAAAATCCCAAATATTCGGAAGCAAAAGAACATGCTTCCAGGTAACCCGTGGTGGAAGATGAGAGTGAGGACACAGCTGGGGACTGGCCCTTGCCGCAAAGCTCAGCGATTGGGGCGGTGTGGTGCTGGGGAGCGAACAGTCGATCAGTGGAGCAGAGTGGAGAGCCCCAAGGTAGGCCCACACGAATAGAGCTAGAGCCACCTGCTGTTTGGCGAGGGGCAAAGGCATTCCCTGGAGAAAGGACAGTCTTCCCAACAAGTGGTACTGAAACAACCAAACATCCATATGTAAAAAATGAATCTAGTACAGGCTTTACACCCTTTACAAAAGTCAACTCAAAATGGATCACAGACCTAAATATAAAACGCAAAACTATAAACTCCTAGAATGTCACGTAGGAAAAAATCATTGCCTTGGGTTTGGTGATGACTGTTTAGGTGTGACACCACAGGTATGATCCATGAAAGAAAACATTGATAAGTTGGACTTAATTAAAATTAAAAATTTCTGCTCTGCAAAAGACACTGTCAGGAGAATGAAAAAACAAGTCAGAGACTGGGAGAAAATATTCAAAAAAGACACGTCGGATAAAAGACTGTTATCCAAAAGAACTCTTAAAACTCAACAATAAGAAAACAACCTAATTAAAAAGTAAGCCAGGCCTTAACAGACATCTCACTGAAGAAGACATACAGATGGCAAATAAGCATATGAGAAGATGCTGCACATCATATGTCGTCAGGGGAATGCAAATTAAAACAAATAGATACCCCTAACACACCTATTAGAATGGCCAAAATCTGGAACACTGACAATACCAAATGCTGGTGAGGATACAGAGTAACAGGAGCTCTCATTGTTCGTGGAAATGTAAAATGGTGCAGCCACTTTGAAAGAGTTTGGCAGCTTCTTACAAAACTAAACGTGGTCTTACCACAGGATCCAGTGATCTCCTGGGCATTCACCCAAAGGAGGTGAGCACTTAAGCCCACACAAAAACCAGTGCAAGGGTGTTCATAGCACTTGTGTTCGTAATTGCCAAGACTTGGAGGCACCCAAGACATCCTTTGGGAGGTGAGTGGATAAACTGTGGTACATCCAGACAATGGAATATTATTCAGCACTAAAAAGAAATGTGCTGTCAGGTCATGAAAAGTGGAGGAAACTTAAGTGCATATTACTAAGTGGAAGAAGCCAATCTGAAAGGCTGCATATGTGTGATTCCAACTATGTGACATTCTGGAAAAGGCAAAACTGTGGAGACAGTAAAAAAAGCAGTGGTTGTCAGGGGCTGGGGGCAAGGGAGGGGTGAACAGGTGGAGCACGGAGGATTCTCAGGGCAGTGACCCTGCTCTGTGTGATACTACAATGGTGGATACGTGTCATTATACATTTGTCCGAACCCATAGAATGTACCACACCAAGAGTGAGCCCTGATGCAAACTGTGGACTCTGGGTGACAGTGACATTTCTACATGGGGTCATTGATTCTAACCAATGTCACTTCTGGTGGGGCACGTTGACAGTGGGGAAGGCGGTGCATTTGAGGGGCGGGGGTGTGTGGGAACTCTCTGTACCTTCCTCTCAACTTTGCTGTGAACCTAATACTGTTCTGAAAATACTTAAAGTCTTTAAATGAAAAGGTTGAAAGCACAAGGGAAATTAGAAAATATTTCAAGCTGAATGAAAATAAAAATATGACATCAAAATTTGTGGGATGTAGCTAAACAAGCTGTAAATAAGTAAGAAAGGCTTAAAGTCAGGGATCTGAGCTTTCCCCTTAAGAAGCTTAAAACCAAAATAAGTGGAAGGAAGGAAATATAAGAGCAGAAGTCAAATGCAATAAAAAACAAAACATAATAGAGTAAATCAATGAATCCAAAAGTTGGTGCTTTGAAAAGATTAATGAGCCTGTAGTTTGATCAAATAAAAAAGGAAACAACCTATATCAGGAATAAAAAACGTACATCACTATGGATCCTACAGACAATAAGCCTGTTGTCCAGCTTGCTCTGCTGAGCCTACTGCTGTAGCCTGGCCACCCCCCGAGTTTCCCGTCCGGGGGGCTTCCGGTCTGGGCCGGATCTCCTTGTCCTCAGAGGGGTGAGACTGCAGAGGGTATAACAAGGGAATATTTTGAACTACTCCATGCCAGTATTCCACAGCTTACAGGAAATGGACAAATCCCTTGAAAGACAATTGTCATCAAAAGGGACATGAGAAAAAATAGAAAATTTAAGTAGGCTTATATCTATTTAAGAAACTGAATTAGAAATTTAAAACTTTCGCAGAAGAAATCTAGGCCCAGATGGGTTCGCTCGTGAATTCTATCAAATGTTTAAGAAAGAAATAACAATCTAACACAATTACCCAGAAAATAGAGTAGGAACACTTTGCAGCATTTTGTAAGGCCAGTGTGACAAAACCAGACCAAGATATTACAAGAAAAGGAGATTCAGATCAATTTCCCATGAACACGATAATACTTAACAAAGTATTGACAAATTGGATCCAGCAATGTATTGAAGGACACGGCGTCGTGGCCAAGGCTGTCAGAATGTTGGTGGGTGCACGGCTGGAGGGGATGTGGTGTCAAGGGGAGGTTCCTTGGACTGGGAAGAAGACAGCATCTTAAATACCATGGGAGGAGCCGGGGACAGCGACTCGAGTCCCCACTGGCCTCAGAGAGGGGTGGGGGCGTCGGTGACACTTCTGACCAGACCTGGTGTCCTGGCAGCCCCTGCACCCCTCCCTGCCTCAGTGGGCGCTGAGTCCTGCTGCCCGGACCTGAGGAGAGAGCCTGTGGGTCCGGCTACTAGGCTGGTGTCAGGTTCTGCGGGGACATTCAGGGTTTAGAAATCTCCTTTCTCCACAAAGCCTGACTCGAGACCTTCTCCTTGAAGCAACGTCACACCAGCTTGGCTGTCGGGCCCCCACCACTGCCCCACGGAGCACCCTTGCTGAGGGGGGCCCCCCAGCCATCAGGCTGGAGGGTGGGAAGACACGTGTTTTCGGACGACGTCCCTTCCCACGAGGAGGAGACGACCCGGCAGCTGCCTCTTGGCTGCTGATAGAACGAGACCTACGAGCCGCGGAGCAACACTGAGTGTATTTACTTTCCCAAGACGCTGAAGAGGCTGGGGGTCCGGACGGGGTTCACGGTGCTGGTGGCGCAGACTGAGGACTGGCCGGCGGGCGGGTCTTGCGTGATTGGTCCAGACGCCCTCGACCATCGGTTGGGGGAGCCTTCGGTCAGGGCCCGGTACCGACGGCCGGTGTCCGAGACCCTCAGCACTCACGGTGTGTGTGGCGAACACGGATGTGCTGCCCAGGCCCCTCAGGAGGGGTGTGGCCAGCAGGTGGCCTCTGACTGCCCCTCACTGCCCTTCCTTCCCCAGGTGTGGGACCAGGGGTCCCTCATCAACCCCTGCACCAGACACCACCCCAGGCGCGGGGGACACAGCTGGCCTGCGCTCTGCATCTGCCGGCCCACAGAGCCAGGGAAGGCCCTGGGTCCACTGCCCGGGGGGCAAGTGCCCAGGGAGGTGTGGCAGCCCCCATGCCACTTGGGGTCAAGGCAGAGTCCCCACTGTTCGGGCTGTTCCTGAGTGGTCTCCTTGGCGCTCAGGGTCCGTTCCACAGTGTTTGAGGTGTGTGCTCGGTGGGCCCCTGGCTTCTCCGCTGTCGCCAGGGCCAAGCCTGGTCCGGATGCTGGGCCCAGGGGGCGTCTGGGGGTGAGGGGAGGGCAGATGCCGCTAGGGCGCTGCCGCCTCTTTAAGGGCAGCGACATCACAAGGCGCGGAAGGCGGGTGGAACTCAGTGGCCTTGGCTGCGTCTGTGGGGTCTGCGGGCTTGGGACTCCACCTCCATGGGGCTGCGCTGGCAGGTGAGCACCTGAGACACCATGGCGGAGGGCGGCGAGCTGATGAGCCGGCTGCTGAGTGAGAACGCAGACCTGAAGAAGCAGGTGCGCCTCTTGAAGGAGAACCAGATGCTGAAGCGGCTGCTCAGCGAGAGCTGCCAGGAGAGCTGCAGCCGCGGGAGCCGAGACCTGCTCTTCCCCAAGGCCCCTGCCTACCCCGAGGCCTGCTCCCCCGGGAGTGGAGGTGAGCCCAGCCTAGTGGACGGGGGTCCCGGGAGGCCCGCGCGCCCCGGAGAGGAGGTGAGGCAGCCGGCTCAGGACAGCAGGGCCCGGCCTGCCGATGCGGGTGGTCACGGGCGCCCTTCCGCACCCTCAGGTCTGAGTAAGCCAAGACCACGCTGCCCATTCTGCTGCGTGTCCTCAGGTAAGGCCCCTGCTCTCTGGGCCGCCAGGGCCACACCTGGCCAGTGGGAGGGGTGCTGGATGAGCCACCATCCCAGAAGGGCACCCACGGGGGCTTAAGATGGCAAGTGCGCCGTCTGGCGGACCGGTCAGGAGGGCAGCTTCGCAGGGTGGGCGGGGCGGTTGACCAGAGGCATCTCCCCTCCTGGGGTGGCAGACGGCGGCAGGCGTGCTGGCCACAGGAGCTTCGTGCCTCTGTTGTGCCGCGTCTGCTCACACACCACCTGCCAGAGTAAGCCCAGCACTGAGGGGTGCCCACCCCAGAGGGAGGGCCCTGTTCCTGGGAGGGGCAATGTGGGGCCACGATCCCTCTCACCACAGTGTTGACTCCAACACACTGTGGTTGGAAGTTTGATCACTTTCTGCAAAAGCAGCTGGTTCTATTTTAAAGGTTTTGTGGAATAATTCCCTCTCCATGCGTGTGATCTGGGGTGTGGTTGATGGTATGAGCCTCAGGGGTGGAGCACGCAGCCTCATCAGGGACGCGTGTGCCTTGCTGTCTGCAAGCACAAGCCATTGGCCTGGCCTCTGTCCACTCACCTGTGCCAGGCCCGGGAGGCTGGCTCAGACGCTTGCTGAGGGGACGCCCCAGGACCTGCGTTTGGCGTGGTCACTTCCTGGAGTCCACCTTGGACACCCACTACTGCCTTCAGAAACATGCCTCTGAGCACGCACAGCTCGTGGGAGTGGTGCTCTCCACCCGCCAGTGCTGCAGCCCTGGTGCAGCACAGGGCCCTGCACGGAGCGCGTGACTGCGAAGCCCAAGAATGCTTGTGTCCCCGGGCGCAAGGGGTCCCTCATGGCATCACAGCACACTCAGTCTCCAGGGGCCCTTGATGAGGGGTCTGGACAGGCAGGGGCTCCTCACAGGGGGCTAGCAGGAGGAGAGCACCTCGACAGGAGGGGCACAGACCGTGCCAAAGGACCCAGCCTCCACAGGGCCCAGCGACGGGAGCCCCGGGTCCTGCGTCCCCACCAGCCACTGAGCTCCCCCACGCTCACCACCGATGTTTGCTGGAGGGACGGGCGCTCATAGTACTGGGCCACTTGAAGTCCTGCCAAGTGTCGGTGCCGAGTTCACCAGTGCTCGCGAGGCCTGTGTGTTGTGGTGGCTGCAGAGGCACTTGTTTTCAAGTCGTGCCGGCACGTGGCAGCTGCCAAAGTGCTCGTGCCCTGTGCTGCTTCCTTGTCCTCCCCCAGCAATTGCATCAGGCCGGGCCAAGCCTCGGGGCTCAAAGCTGGCCATGTGGTTAGCCGCGGACAGAGTGCTAGGGTCCTCCCTTACTCAGGCCATGCTGTCCCTTGTCAGGGTCGGAGTCAGGGTCGGGTCTCCATGACTGTGGCCAGTGCCCCCTTCCCTTGGGCCCCCCCCAGAAAGCCCAGATCTTGCAGACACAGTCTCAGGAGGAGACCCAGCCTGAGGCCACTGCACCTCCTGCAGAGCCTTGGAGCCCCAGCTCAGGGCAGGGGTCCAGCGTGGCATCCATCAGCAGGGAGGGGCCTGGCCAGGGCCACCTTCCACACTCTGCCACTTGTGCGGGCAGTGCTTGGGTGCACCCTCGACGTTCTGGGCCTGAGCGTGTGTGCTTGGGAATGTGCCCAGGCCTCCGGACACTGCATTCAGCCCGGCCCCGGCCCTCAGCAGGGCACACCTTGGCCTTTGGGGCTGGAGTTTGGAAAACCAGTGCCCAGCTCACGCAATAAAACAAGTTTATAAACAGGAGGGAACCACCACACAGCAATGGTTCACATGTTTCCAAGAGTCCCTTAGCATCTGTGTTCAGAACAGGATGTGTGCTTTAAAAACTTGTTTTTCTTACTTATTCAATAACGTGCTCATATTTGAAGTTAAAGTTCTTTATCTCCCTGAGGTAAATAAGCCTTCAAAAAGTTGTTTTTTTTTTTAATTTAGGGTTATTTCCTTTGGATTTATTTTTCTAAAAGTAGAATCACTGATTTAGAAGGAAGGGGTAAATTTTTTAAAATATATTTTTCTATGGTGTTTTTACCTATTTATTCTTTTAAATATCCTTAATGGCTTCATACATTGCAGTTATATTAAGCTATTCTGGGTTTTTTTATGTGTGGAGACAGGGTCTCACTATGTTGTCCAGGATGGTCTTGAACTCCTGGTCTCAAGTGATCCTCCCGCCTTGGCCTCCCAAAGTGTTTGGATTACAGGCGTGAGCCACTGCACCTGGCCTGTATTAGGCTATTCTGGCTCTTAAGTCTATTTAGCTATTTCTCACATATATATCTTTCACATTTATTAATAAGTTTGTAAGTCTGACAAGTTAACATAACATTTTTTGAGCATTTTATATTGTTTGTTGCAATTGTGGGTGAGCTTTCTTTTCCTGTGGTGTCTTCAGAGTGGTCAGTGTTGATGTGCAGGAGGGTGTAGATTTGTAAATATCCATCCTATATCCAGCCACTTCACCGAGTTTCCCAACTCACTCTCTTGTATTTTCTAAGTCTGCAACTGTAGTATTTACAAATGGTCGTTTTCAACGTGATTGCCAGCACACGCACTTCTGATTTCTGTCCTGTCTTCACCACTCAGAGCTCCAGCTCTCGCCTTGCCCTCCCCGGGCTTCCTCAGGGACGGAGGAGGAGGGCTCGGCGTCCGCTGCTCCGCCTGGCAGAGGCGTGACCAGCGGCCTTCTGCCCGGGGGTGGAGGGTGCACTGGCTGGCACTGGGGAACAGTCCTTTCGGCTCTTAAATGTGAGAGACCAAAAAAGATTGAGAAATGGCTCGTTTTGTTCGATTTTTATGACCCTGTTTCAGTGTCAGTGGTGGTGCCCTCAGCTTTTTCCTGGGGCCTGTCTGTGGGGTCTCTTTGCGCTGAGCAGCTGCTGGGCTCTGCAGCACCTCTGCCTCTTGCTGTGTCTGTTCCTGACATGTGTTTTGATGGGGTTTTGTGCGATTATTTCTGGGTTTTGTTTTTACATGAGCAAAATGGCTACAATTTTCTTTCTGCGGGTGTCTTTGTGGGAATTTGATATAAGAGCTGTGACAAATTCTGAACCTTAACTGAGCATCTTGTAATTTTTCCAGCCTTCCAACCTTGTTTGTGTGATGCAGGGATGATGGACTATCAGGACTAGACAGAGCTCACCCCAGACCACCCAGGCCTACAACCCTTTGGGGATAAATATTTTATAACTTTTAGATTTTTATTCTTTGTTTATTGGTTGATTTAGGTTTTCTACTTCTTAAGTCATTTAAAAGTAATTTCTGGCTGGGTGTGGTGGCTCACACCTGTAGTCCCAGCACTTTGGAAGGCCAAGGCGGGAGGAGGGCTTGATGCCAGGAATTCAAGACCAGCCTCGGCAACATAGTGAGACCCCATATCTACAAAAAATAAAAAAAATTAGCCAGGGGTGGTGGCAGCACCTGTAGTCCCAGCTACTTAGGAAGCTGAGGCAGGAGAATTGCTGGAGCCCAGGAGTTCAAGGTTACAGTGAACTATGATCATGCCACTGCACTCCAGCAAGACCATGTCTCTAAAATAAAAACAAAAAGTAATTTCCCGAAGATACTTTTTTATTGAAATTTTAAATTAAGATACAATTGTGCATAATAAGAATATTAAGCCTCTGGGCGGGAGGCTGTGAAACCCTCCAGCACTGGCTGGGCCCCCACGAGGGCAGGAGGCAGGCCGCACACTGATGACTGCTGCTTTTGAACTTTTTTTTTCCATTTCTGGGGGCAGATTAGTTGGTTCCTTCATAGGCACATTTTAAGATGCAATTTTTGATATAGTTCTTACCACTATTTCTCAAATATGTATTTGCTTCATTGCTGGGAGAATAAACTCATGTTGTAGAAAGGGATTTCATAAGCCATAAAAGAATAGATAAGTTAAATTTGACTAGGGATTAGGGAACTGCCACGTGACCTCATCAGCCTGGTTTGGAATACCAAGTGCTGATGAGGCTGTGGGGTCAGGAGCTGTGGGTGCTTTCCACTGCCACTGTGGAAAGCAAAGAATGAGGAACATGCACACACCTGAGCCCAGGTGTGGACTGCAGAGGATGCTCACCAGGCAAGGAGGTGCACACAAGAGGGCTGGTTACAGCTTTGCTTTTACAAAAACCTGAAAATAGCCCCACGTCTACCAATAGGGCAATGAATAAAAATATCCCTTAGTGTGTGTGTGTGTGTGTGTGTGCGCGCGCGTGCGCGCGCTCAAGTGTACACATGTGCCCGGAAATGGTTAAATGAACCAGGTAGCTACCAAATGACTCAGTGTGGACAAATCTCAAAAAGATAATGCTGCAGCAGAAAGTTCTATGCAGAGTAAAATGTATAGGATGATACCATTTATATAAAATTAAAAGAGCATATAGAAGTCACTCTATAGCGTGTGGTTGCACAGGTGGGTAGGAAGCACATGGTGGCTGCACACTTACTGTGCCCATAGGCAGAGGCAGGTCCTCCCTTGGGCAGCACGGGTGCCTGTGGCCACTCCACCCACATCCAGCACCTCCTCCTTCACTCGAGGCCCGCAGGGGAAGGAAGAAGGCTCTGAAGCCAGGGGAAACACAGCAGGCATCAGAGCTTGGGGTTGGGTGCATGAGGGTTCCTTAAGGTGTTCTCTACCCTTCTCGGGATGTCTTAGGAGCATCAGCCTGACTTCTTGTCCCTTTCCTGCCTGCCCCAGTTCCAGATTTCGGAAGGTTCACCAGTGTCCCCGACGCACCCTCCCAGCTGCAGACATCCTCCCTGGAGGACCTGCTGTGCTCGCACGCGCCCCTCTCCAGTGAGGACGACAGCTCCCCGGGCTGTGCAACCCCCTCCCAGGCACCCTTCAAGGCCTTCCTCAGCCCCCCGGAGCTGCGTGTCCCCCGTGGTGCCGACGGGATGCTGTCCCCACTCCTGAGCCCCTTGCAGAACTCGCTGGGTGACAAGAGCCTGCTGGAGCCCAGGGGCACAGTGCGGCCTAAGAAGGTGTGCTTCTCAGAGAGCAGCCTGCCCACCGGGGACAGGCCCAGGAGGAGCTACTACCTCAATGGTATGGCCGGACGGGGGGGCACCTGGGTGGGCCCAGCTTCTTCATCCAGCCATGCAGAGTGGAGAGGGACCCAGGCGGGGGGCCAGGGTCCAGGGCTGTGTCTGTCATAATCTTTTGCCCATTTTTTTTTTTTTAATTGGGTTGCTTATCTTCTTGTGGAGTTTTAAGAGTTCTTTAGGTATTCTGAATACAAGTCCTTTTTTGGGAATATATTTTGCAGGTATGGGCTTCTAGTCTGTGGCTTTTCCATTTTCATGATAATGTTTTTTGATGAGCAAAACTGTTTAATTTGATGAAGTCCAGTTTATTGATTTTTTAAATTTTTGTATTTTGTGCTTTTTACGTTCCGTTTAAGAAATCTTTGCCAAACCTAATGTCACAAAAATTCTCTCATATGTGTTTTTCTAGAAATTTTATAGTTTTATGTTTTGCATTTAGGTCTCTGAGCAATTACAAGTTAATTTTTGTGTATGGTGGTATGAGGTTTGCATATAGATATCCTCTTCTTCCAGCACCAGTGCTTGAAAAGATTGTCCTTTTCCAATTGAATTGCCTTGGCACCTTTGTCAAAAATCAGTTGTCCATATGAGTCTATTTCTGGGCTTTCCATGTGATTCCACTCTGTATTAGATTACTGTAGCTTTAGAATAAGACTATACATCAGGTAATGTAAGTTCTTCAACTTGGTTCTTTTTCAAAGTTTTTCTGGCTCTTTTAGGTACTTTGCATTTCCATACAAATTTTAGAATTAGCTTGTCCATTTCTACAAAAAAATCTTGCTGGGATTTTGGTTGAGATTATCCTGGGCCTACAGACCAATTAGATCAATTTTCAGAGGAATAACACCATAACAACATTGGATCTTTTTGTAAACACTATATATATCTGTTTATTTAGGTCTTTAATTTTCTAAGCAATGTTTTATCATTTTCTATGTATAAGTCTTGCACATTTTGTCAAATTTACCTCTTAGTATTTCTCATATATATATATATACACACACACACATGTATATATATATTTTTAGACAGAGTCATGCTCTGTCACTCAGGCTAGAGTGTAGTGGCATTGTTATAGTTCACTGCAAACTCCAGCTTCTGGGCTCAAGCCATCCTCCTGCCTCAGCCTCCCGAGTAGCTGGGACTACAGGTGTGTAACACCATGCCTGCCAACTTTTCTATTTTTAGTAGAGACAGGGTCTCGCTCTTGCTCAGGCTGGTCTCAAACTCCTGAGCTCAAGGAATCCGCCTGCCTCGGCCTCCCAGAGTGCTGGGATTACAGGCATTAACCACCACGCCTGGCCAGTATTTCATATTTTTGATGCTGTAGTAAATCATATTGTTTGTATCAATATAAAATTCTGATGTTTGTTTCTAGTATATAGTAACACAGCTGGGCTTTATGTATTGACCCATGTGATGGTTAAGTTTATGTGTCAGCTTGACTGGGCCACAGGGCACCCAGATATTTGGTCAAACATTATTCTGAGTGTGCTTGTGAGGGTGTTTTTGTATGAGATTAGCATTTAAATTGGTAGATTGAATAAAACGGACCGCCCTCCCCAGTGTGGGTGGGCCTCGTGCAGTCAACTGAGAGCCTGAATGGCTAAAAGGCCGACCGTCCTCCCAGTGAGAGAGAGTCCCTCCTGCCCTGCCTTTGGACCTGAACTGCACGTCGGCTCTCCTGGGTCTCCAGCTGACTGCATGTCTGGGGACCACTCAGCCTCCGTGGTCGTGTGAGCCAGTTCCGCCTCATGAGTCTCTTTGCACACACACATCCTATTGGTTGTGTTTCTTTGGAGAACCCTGACTGATACAACCGTATAGCCTGAAACCTTACTAAATGAATTTATTTGTTCTAGTATATTTTTTTGTAGATTCCTTAGGATTTTCTATATAGATGATTGTGTTGTTTGTGAATGAAGACAAGTTTATTGTTTCATTTCTAATTTGTATGCCTTTTCTTTCTTTTTCTTGTCTTATTGCACTGGCTAGAACCTCTAGAACAACGTTGAAAAGAAGTGGTGACCACGGACATCCTTGTCTTTTCCTGATTTCGGGAAGCTTTCAGTCTAGAACCATGAAGGGTGATGTTAGCTAAGGTTTTTGGGATGCCCTTCATCAGGCTGAAGAAGTTCCCTTTAATTACTAGTTAGTTTATTTATCATGATGGAGATTGGATTTTATCAAATGCTTTTGCTGCATATATTGAGATGAGCATTTGGTTTTCATTTGTAATCTGTTATTATGGTAAATCACATTGATTGATTTTTGAGTGTTAAACCAACCTTCCATCCCTGAGATAAAACCCACCGGGTCATGATGCATTACTTTTTTGTACTATTAGATTCAACTTGCTAAAATTTTGTTAAGAATTTGAACTACCTATGAGGTATATTGTTCTGTAGTTTTCTTGTAATGTCATTTTCTGGTTTTGGTATCAGATTAATGTTGGCCTGAAGGAATGAAGTGGAAAATATTTCCTGCTCTTTAATTATCTAGAGGAGTTTGTGTTGAATTGATATTATTTATTCCTTAAATGTTTGGTAGAATTCACCACTGACAACACCTGAGCCTTGAATTTTCTATGTAGGAATGTTTTTCCTCTCTACAAATTCCATTTTATTGCTATGTTGACCAAAATGAAGGCTGTTGAGGCAGAAATAATTTGATAAAGGTTTATCAGAAGCCAATGTGAGGATCAACCTGAGGAAACACAACAAAGCTGGGGGTTTCCAGAGTCTGTCATAAGTTGGAAAATTTAGGAGAAGGGAGGGGACTCCTCATACCAGAGTTGTCCTTTCTCATTGGAGGGCACAATACAGAGGTTACAGTCGTTGGTTGCAGATTGCAACATGCAGGCTAAAATGTCTCTGAGCAAGACAGTCAGTACAACTCTGATTCGGAAATAAATCCGTGTCCTTTCCAGTGTCAGTAGGTTATGCATTGATCAATATGTCAGTAATTTGAGAAACTCACAATAGATTCTTTACTCAGGGACAGGATGTCACCATGAATCACAAGACCTCCCCAAGATGGGTTCATTTGAAAGCCTGTTTACTTTTAAAGTAAACTGTCAAATGTGACCTTCAGGTTATCAGATATAAGGTCATTCAAATTATCTATTTCTTGAGTGAACTTTTGATAGTCTGTGTCTTTTAAAGAAGTGGTCCATTTCACCTAAGTTGTCAAATTTATTGGCATAAAGTTATTCCTAATATTTCCTTGTTATCCTTTTAATGTTTGTAGGATCTGTGGTGGTGTCATCTCTAATTTCTGATAGTGGTGATTTTTGTCTCCTTTCTCTTTCACCCTAATTCTGGCTGGAGATTTATCCATTGCATTGACTTTTTTATTTGAAGACTAGGTTTTTGGCCGGATCTTAGAGGGCCCAGGTTGGACTAAAAATCATTTCTAGAACCTTTCAGGTATAGTACGTTTCTTCTGCCTAATTTATATATTAGAGAGACGGGGAAGAGGGGAAAGAGCTTGATTCCTGATCAGAGAAATGCATCAACATCAAGGGGGAGTTTGCACCCTGCTCCTCCCTGCTCATCTGCCCTGACGTGCTTCTGTGTGATGTGTCTGGTTCTCGTCTTTAACTCCTGGGTACCTTCTGCAGTCTTGCCCAGGGATTGGGAAAGAAATACACTAGAAACTATGAAACACTGTTGAAAGAAATTAAGGAAGACCTAAATAAATAGATAAACATCTTGTATTCATGGATCTGAAGACTTTATATTGTTCAGTAATCAATAATTTTGATAGGGATTGCATTGATTTATAGAATCCCAGCTGACTTCTTTGCAAAAATTGATAAGCTGAACCTTAAATTCATATGGAAATGCAAAGGACCCAGAATAGGTAAAATAATCTTGAAAAAGGAGAACAAAGTTGAAGGACTAACACTTCCCAATTTAAAAACTTACTATAAAACTTAGAGTAATCAAGCCTGTGTGGTACTGTCATAAGGACAGACATACGGATCCATGGAATTGAACTGAGAGGCCAGAAATGAACCCATACACTCACGGTTCTCGGCAAGAGTGCCAAGACAATTTGATGGAGATAGAATAGTCTTCAACAAATGGTGCTGGGACAGGTGGACACCCACAGGCAAAAGAATGAAGGTGGATCCTTACTTCACACCACACACAAAAGTTAACTCCAAGTGGATCAAAGACCTAAGATCTAACAGAGCTGAGATCATAAAACTCCAGAATATATAGGAACTCATACAACAGTAAAAACACAAACAGTTCAATTAAAAAGGTAAAGGACTTGGATATATATTTCTTTCTTTCTGTATTTTTTTTTAATCCACCTGGCTCTGGAGATGAATATATGTTTCTGTAAAGAATATTCAGTATATAAATGGCCAATAAGCACATCAAAAGATACTCAACATCACCTGTCGTCAGCGAAATGCAAATGAGACCCCATTTCCTATTTAGTAGGGTGACCGTAATAAACAGGTGGACAGTAACAATTGTGACACGGAGGAGTTGGAACCCTCACACACTGTGATGGGAATATCAAATGGAAAACATTTGGCAGCTTCTCAAAAAGGTAAACAGAGAGTTACCATGTGACCCAGCAGTTCCATTCCTAGGTATATACCCAGAGAATTGAAAACATAGGTCCACACAAAAACTTTTGCATGAATGTTCATAGCAGCATTATTCATGATAGTCAAAAAATGGAAACAACCCGATGCGTATCAACTGGTGAATGGATAGACAACACGTACATACTCATACCGTGGAATACTATTCAGCCACAATAGGAATGACACTGACACACGCTGCAGCGTGGATGGACCTTGAAAACATCATGCTGAGAGAATGAAGCCAGTCACAGAAGACCACGTATCATGTGGTTCTGCTTACATGAAATGTCCAGAATGGATAAATACACAGAGACAGAAAGTAGATCAGTGCTTGCCAGGGGCTGGGGAGGGGCGAATGGGGAGTGATTATTAGTAGGTACAGGGTTGGTTTGTTTTTGTTTGTGATGAAAATGTTCTGGAATTAGTGGTGATGGTTGTACAGCTCTGTGAATAGAGTAAAAACCTCTGAATTTTCTACTTTAAAAGGGTGAATTTTATCGTATGTGAATTTTTCTAGGAAAAAAATTGTTTTAAGTGGCAGGGAGGCAGTGTGCCCCCAAGCCTCAGTTGCTGACTGTGATGGGGCCTGAGGCTGCCCTCACAGGGCCACTGTCAGGATGAATCAAGTTGCAAAAGGGCCAGAAGTGCTCTCGGAGGGAGGGGCAGACACACAGCCGGGTCCCAGTGACCTCGGGGCCTGGTCGCCACCCTCTGAGGGCCTCCGGGAGTCTCAGGCTCAGCGCAGGGCTGGGTGGGGTGTTGCCAAGAACCTTGGTAGAATTTCACTGGGGCAACCTACCTTCCTCACTGGCTGGAAGGAGCCAAGGTCACAGGAGGCTCTGCAGCTTGTCCTGCGATGAGGGTGGCCCGGGAACCGTAGAAGAGCAGGGGCTGGGCTGTCGTCCTGACCCCATAGAGCACCCAGCCCCTCCGACCTGCCTGGGCTGGCTTAGTGTCCAGGGCACACTTTGGGAAATGCTGGTGTAGACAGTTTCCAAGGGATGTGCTTGCCGGCCTTGCTGCACAGGGAGGTGGCCTGGCCTCTGGTCTGCCCAACCTCCCGCTGGGTGGTCTCACTTGCCACCTCCGGAAGTAGCTGTGTTCACACGCATGGCTGTTCACACTCACTTGCAGGCACAGGCTGTCACGGTCACTGTGGGTGCCCTGCCCCTGGCACAGGGCGTGGCGCCCGGTGGACAAATGTTTGTACAGGGGTGAACAACGTTCCAGAGAAGAAGGCAGGACTGAGGGAGGTTGCCCAGTTGCCCATGGTCATGGGCAGAGCCTGGCCCCTCATGCCCACGCATGAGGTTGGGCATGCGGAGGTTGCCGGAGAGAGGTTCCAGGTGTCTGGAGCTGGTCTGCAACAGCCTGGCGACTCTCCAAGACCTCAGAATACAGCCAGCGGGGGCGGGTGGGGGTCAGGGCCGACCTCTCTGCATGGCATGTCCTGAGTGTTGCATGCGGGCCTTCTTCTGGGGGGAGGGAAGAGATGTCCATAGGTGACAGGGCCTGAGGCTGGCCCCCCATGGCAGATCTAATAAGACCTCACCCAGCTGACAGTGTTGGGGGGGTCTGGATCACAGATCATGTTTGGAAAAGTTCCAGGGGCTTTAAAAAAGTTTTAGAAATGGACATGCTATGAAGTGTCTCTCGTAGGGATGAAAGAGCAGACCTTGGACATAATGAGTCCGAGCCTCATAATGAGGCCTGGGGGACGCCTCGTCCAGCCATCCTGTGCTCCTTGGAATTCTGCGGCCGACCTGGGCTGGGCCTGAGTCAGGTGGGGGCTGTGGCCCATCCCAGAGCGACCGCGTCAGCTCGGGCTTCAGGGCTTGGAGGGAGTATTTACTGAATCTAAGGCACTTTGACATCTCTCAAATTCAGACGCATCTTACTTTTCAAAGGGCACGCAGCTGTGAAAGGCGTGGATGAGTGTGTCTCTTTGTGAATGACTCCAGTGACATCAGGAGCTGCGGTGGGGAGTGGGGGTTTGGAAGCAAGCTGGCGGGCCATCGGAGTGTCCCGAACAATGTCATGGAAATAATTAAAAATAGACTCTCCCGCCACCCCAGCCATCCTCTCCATAGGCATAGGAAAGAGCAACACAGTTTTATTATTGCATAAACATTAAATCAGCCTTCAACGCCCAGAGGTTGCCAAGACAGAGAGAATCTCACCCACGCTTTCTCCTAGCCAGGCAGACGCGCCTGGTCCTAGGGCAGGTACCTCTGTGGCTACCAGGGGTCACACCTTGAGCTGGGTACCAGGAGAGACTCCCCTGGTGACAGGGGACAAGAAAACATGCCAGAGGCTCACCAGTCTTTTAAAAAACTTACCCACATCCCAAAGGGGCAGAGAAAGGAGCTGCCCTTACAAGTTTGCCAAGAAAACACTCTAAGAACAGGGAGGAGGGAAAAGGTGTCTTGCCCTTTGGCACCAAAAAGTTCCATTTTGTTTGAGGTTTGTATTTACCCTGACAGTGGGGTCGTGGGGCAGGGGTGGGGCAGGGGTGGGGCAGGGGAGGGGCCATGAAGGGGGCGGTGTGTCCTTTTCCTTAAAATGGATCCTGGAGTGCGGGTGGGGTGTGGCTGCCCCACCCCAACAGGTCCTGCCTCACCCCCCCAGAGATCCAGAGCTTCTCGGGCACGGAGAAGGACGGGCGCATCGTCGGGGAGATCGCCTTCCAGCTGGACCGCCGCATCCTGGCCTATGTCTTTCCTGGCGTGACGCGGCTCTATGGCTTCACCGTGTCCAACATCCCCGAAAAGATCAAGCAGGTGCACCCCTTTGGCCTGGGACCCTCACTGCCTGGACACTCTCAGGAGGGCTCCTGGTCCCTGGCCTTGCCGCTCGGTGCTTGTAAGGTGCCTGAGGTGGAGGTTGCACTCTTGTTCCTGACTCTGTCTTCGGAAAGGGAACTCAAGACTTGGCTGGGCGGGAGGGGGTCGGCCTCGATTTCCCCAACCAAGCTGTGGGGGAGACGGCCCTGCCCCTACCCTGGTATACATGGGGCCAGAGGCCGCCCGGACCTGGGTGCCCCAGCCCTGTGTGGTCCCCGGAATTGCCTGGCACTGCAGTGGGGCCTCCCTCTCACCCCCCCAACCCATGTGCTGTGACCCCGGACCTCCTCTCCCACCCCTGTACTGTGTCTCCCAGTCTCCTCCCCCCTACTATGGGCTGTGATCCTGGACCTTCCTCCCACTACCCTGTGCTCTCTGTCCCCCCCACCCCGCCCCGCCCTCCCCCTGACTGTGCTCTGTGTCCCCAGGTCTCCCCCCAGCCCTCCCATGCACTGTGACCCCGGACCCACCCCCCAACTGTGCGCTGTGTCCCCGTGCCCCCCATGCTCTGCCCCCAACCCCCACCATGTGCTTTGTGTCTCCAGACCTCCATCAAGTCCCTGGATGGCTCAGTGGACGAGAAGAAGCTGCGGGAGCTGACCCACCGCTACCTGACGCTGACCGCTCGGCTGGAGAAGCTGGGCTACAGCCGCGACGTGCACCCTGTGTTCAGCGAGTTCCTCATCAACACCTACGGCATCCTGAAGCAGCGGCCCGACCTGCGCGCCAACCCACTGCACAGCAGCCCGGCCGCGCTGCGCAAGCTGGTCATCGACGTCGTGCCCCCCAAGTTCCTGGGCGACTCGCTGCTGCTGCTCAACTGCCTGTGCGAGCTCTCCAAGGAGGACAGCAAGCCGCTCTTTGCCTGGTGAGCCCGCCCAGCACCCGCCGCCTTTCCTGCAATAAACGTGTTTGTTCCAAACCTGGGGGCCGAGGTGCCTCCTGCATGTCCCCCCAAGGGGGAAGGGCTGCCCGGCCGCGCCGACAGCGCCTGGGAGCGGGCGCCCCTCAGCAGACCTGCTGCCCTGGGTGCCCCGCAGCCCGCCGCCTGTGCCTGCGCAGCACCTGTTGCACTTTATTAAAATCATCTGTTTACCTGCCTACCTTTACCTCTGGCTCTTTGAGGGCGTGGAGAGCGCCTGGGTCACTGCTCCGCCTGCAGGAGGTGCCAGTCGGAATTTGTGGCTGTGGAAAGCACCTGGAGGGGCTGGGGCCTGGCTTGGAGGACGCTGTGTCCACCTGCCCTCCCCGCTGGAGGGTCGGGCAGCATCCTGGAAGCCTCGGTTCCTCCTCGGAAGGACAGCAAGTCGGCTCCTGCAGGATGGCTGTGGACTCTGCAGGGCCCCTGGAAAATGGAACCGTGGCCCCATGTTCAACAGCTAAGAATTCCAGTACAGCCACAGCAGAGCGGTGGACAAGCCCTGGCCCTGTGCGGCTCAGCAGGTCCCTGGCCCAGGGCGGCCATTTATTTGGGAAATGACTCAGGAAGCAGGCAGCACAGGGAGGGGGTCTGCAGCTAGCCAACAGTGGGTTAGCAGGGGGACCCCAGGGGTGAGCTTCAGAATGGCCCCTGAGGGGTGGGGGAGCCAGGGAGTCTGCCCATCAACCCCCGTAGGTCATCTCCCTGCAGGAGCACATGCCCATGGCCAGGGCCAGCCCCAGGCAGCGAGAAGACGGGCCCTCAGAGAATCAACAGGGCGCAGGGGCTGAGGGGCACCCAGTTCCAAGGCCCTGGAGTGGCATTTAGCATGTTTAGGAGATGGGGGCTCACCCTGCAGGGCAGCCACTCCCAGCCTGGTCCTCGTGCTGTCTGTCTGAGCACCCAGGGAGTGTGCTGGGGTCCCGTGGGGGCCTCTGCTCTGACGACTCCTGCTGGGTGCAGGTGGGCTGGGTCTGGGGCAGGGCCCCATGCCTGGCAGGGAGGGGCTTGTTGGCCTCACCCTTTGGGGGTCGCCTTTGGGCTGGCGGAGCCCAGCAGTGATAATGACCACATCCAAGCTGGGGCCGGCCCTGGGACCCAGGCCTAGGGCTGCAGCTGCAGAATCTCAACCAGGGGGTGCGGGCTGGGGGGCCTTCCCCAGGGTGCCAGTGTGCCCGGGGTGGGAGGGTGCAGTAAAGTGTACTCAGCTTTATTTTAATCAGGTGTGGTAGGATGACAGGAGACAACGGCCTTGAAAGGGGAGTTTGTTACTCACAGACCCGAGAGGAGGGTGCACCGCCGTGGCCACACCGGGAGCCTGGGGGGAGCGGGGGGAGCACGGCCAGAGGCTTCATTGTGGTTTCCCGGCAGGGTGGCGAGTTTGAGCAGGGGCTTGGATAGCTTAATTTCTGTGGACTCTGGGCTATCGGGTGTTTAGTTGACCAGGATGGTGCCCTGGGACGATCTAGGGGAGGGGAGAATACTTGGAGAGTGGTGGCGGGGAGGTGGGCTCAGGCTTGGCTGCTTTGCCTGTCAGAGGCTGCTGTGCTTGCGGGGAGGTGTTTGCCAGCTCCAGGAATCAGCTGGCCCGGGGGGAGGGAGTCTCCCCAGCCCATAAGGCCCCAAGATGCCAGAGCATCATAAAATGGAAAACAGCAGCGGAGGCTTGAGTGGCCCGAGGGCTCTGGCTGGGGGCGCACCCGTCCACACAGTGCTGGGGCCCCCTGGGGCCCGTGGCCGGGCAGGGCTGGGATTCAGGTGCGCGTGGAGCTTGCTCGGGCTCCGCTGCAGGGAGGGCAGAGCCCATCCCTGCGTTTTCTCATACGGTCCCGTAAAAATGACAGGAAATGGGAAAGTGGTGCCGAGGGCCGCGGGAGACTCAGGCAGGCCCCAGGGGTGCTGGCGGCCGTGTCCCCGTCTCACAGAGGGGCACGGGCCGGGCCTGGCTTCCCACGGCCACAGCCCGCATTTAAGGAGGGGGTCGTGCTCCCCCTGCCTGAGGGCCAAGCGGCTACGTGAGCTATTGGGGCTCTTACGAGCGGGAGACTCGTGTCCTGGCCACATTTATTCCTTCACTCGCTTCTGCTTTGTGCTTTGGGTTGTGCAAGCGCCTGGCCCGTGGTCTGGAGCCCCGTGGTCGCAGAATGCGAGTGGGCGCCTGCAGCCGGGCACCGCTGAGACCCTTCTCCTGCGAAGGGGACCCCGTGGAGGCCCCTCTTCCGGAGTTATTCACAGCACCGACTCCTGACTCGCCTCTCTTACCTGACAGGCGACTTCTCTGGGCCCTGCTGACAGGGACAGGGCCTGGCGCTGGGACCGTCTCGGAGTTTGGCTGTGAGTGGACGGCTCCGGTCGCTCTGCTGTCGTGTGAGGATGGAGGTGCTGGAGTTTCTGGCCGGCCCCACGTGGGGCAGCCTGACCTCACAGCCAGGGTGTTCCCCATGACCCTGGGGCAGTCAGCGCGGGCGGCCGTCCCCAAGTCCCACAGGCTGGGCGGCTCAAACCGCACACACTGAGTCTCTCCCAGTCCTGGAGGCGGGAAGCCCCAGGTCAGGGTGCGGCAGGGTGGCCCCTCTGAGGCCTGTCCTTGGCGTGCAGACGGCGCCTCCTCCCCGTGTCCTCACAGGTCGTCCCTCTGCGTGTGTCTGTGTCCTCAGCTCCTGTTCTTACAAGGACACCAGTCAGATTGGATCAGGGTCCACCCTAGTGACCTCATTTTATCTTAATCACCTCTGTAAAGACCCCGTCTCCAAATCCAGTCACATTCTGAAGTGCTGGGGTTCAGGGCTTCAACATAGGAAATTTGGGGGACACAGTTGAGCCCACACAGACCTTTCCTCCCCTCCCAGCCTCCAGACGTGGGCCTGGCTGGAGGACTCTGTGTGCTCCTGCCCCCGAGGCTCTCCCGGCCCCTCCCTCGTCCCAGGCCCCCTGAGTGGCCACAGGAGGTGGGGTCCCCATGACCCACATGGCTGGGGGCCCAAGAGATCTGGGCATTCCTTGCCCAGGCCCCGGGGCTACTCCCAGCACTGCTGGGTGTGGGGGCAAAGCAGCCTCAGACACCGTTGGCCCCAAAGGCTGTGCAGGCGCCTGCTCTCAGGAGGGGTCTGCGGGGTGGTGAGGGCACAGGAGGCGGGGCAGAGCTGGACTCCAGGACCAGGGAGTCCACATGCAGCCAGGAGAGCCGAGTGGCCTGTGGGCCCTTGATTAAAATGATTAAGAACTTCCGTGGGCAGTGGCAGAGCCTCGAGGCAGGAGTTGGCCCTTCTGAGCGCAGCCCTGGTGCCGCTGAACCTCCCGGGAGCCTCCAGCCTTGGGGCACAAGAGTGGGGAGAGCAGGGCCTCGTCAGGGGCCCCCCAGCAGCGTGTGCAAATGTCCACATGCTCATGCACACAGCAATACATGATCTTAGTCACAGGAGTGCCAGAAACACATACACGCACACACGAACACCCGCCCCGCACGCTCTCCTGCCTGCCTGAGGACCTCTGTGGTGCACGGCTCCTGGCATGAGGAAACAAAGGCCTAAGGGTCACTCGCAGGGCCACACGGAGGGTCACCTGCAGGGTCGCCCTGTGGCCCTGGGCTGTGCCCCGGGTGGGACTTTACCCCTCCAGGGCCTCCCAGGGTCCACGGAAGGCAGCCCCAGCCCCAGCCCCAGCCACTCGCTTGCTCCTTCCCGGGCCGCCCTCTGGCCCGAAGCTGAGACCCCGCCCTGTTTGCACGGGGACTGGCGGCACTGCTCCTGGCTGTGACTGCTGGTTAATGAGAAGCCGGCGGGGAGGGTATATAAGGGCCCTGGTGCCCCGGAGTCCCGACCCCTTCCCTCTCTCTGCCGAGAGGAGCGTCCGGATCCAGGCACTGGCCATGTCCCAGCTGGTGGAGTGTGTCCCCAACTTCTCAGAGGGGAACAGCCAGGAGGTGAGGCCCCCGAGGGGCTGGTCAAAGGGGCTGGCAGGGGCGCTGAGGGCTCGGGCCAGGCGAGGAGGAGGGCGGCGTGTGGCGGTGCAGGGGGGCTGTCCTCGCAGCCCGACAGGGCTCCTCCCGAGGAGCCACTTCCCCTTGGCCCCAGGGACGTGCCCGTGGGCTGAGGGGACTTGGCACCGGGGTGGGTGGGCTGAGGCCAGTGGTGGGAGGGGGCTGCAGGGCTGGAGGTGGGCCCAGGAGTCTTCCAGGTACTTCTGGTGGGGGTTTGGGTGGACCTCCTGTCCGCAATGGGCCTCGGTGGTCTCACCTGAAAACAGGCCCATCGAGGACCAACCCAAAGGGCCGTTTGAGGGCCCTGTGAGGTTGCCTGTGTGTGGCCCCCACGCTGCAGCCTGGGAGGCAGGTGCTGTCACCACCCACGTACCTGGAAGACATGGGTGCAGAGAGGTCCAGCCGGCCACCAAGGCCCCAGGACAGGGTGGGGGCTGAGCTGTCCTCCGCCAGGAAGGTTCCAGGCCCCTCCCCCACCCTGGCCTTCTGCCCCTCCTGCGTGGGGGCTGGGGCCTGGTGCTGTGGCCTTGGCTTGTGTCCCCTTCTCAGTGCCAGCCGCCCCTGTGCAGTTTCTCCTGAGGGCTCCGCCTTCTGCCCCCTCCCTGCTGGCCCCACGTGTGGGCCTGAGTGACTGGGGCTGGGTGAGGTGACCCCCAGGCTGCTGGCGTGTGCAGGCTCCTGCGCTGGGGGCTCACGCTCTCTGGGGGCTCCCCAGGCCCATTTGGGTATGGGCTGCAGCCGCCTCCAAAGCCCCTTTCCACTCTTACAATGGGGAAACTGAGGCGTGGGGCTGGGCTTTGTCCCCAGGTGATCGACGCCATCTCTCAGGCCATCTCACAGACCCCGGGCTGCGTGCTGCTGGACGTGGATGCAGGCCCCTCCACCAACCGCACCGTCTACACCTTCGTGGGGCGGCCGGACTGTGTGGTGGAGGGAGCCCTCAGCGCCGCCCGGGTGGCCTCGCGGCTCATCGACATGAGCCGGCACCGAGGTGAGGGTGGGCTGGGGGTGGGCCCTGACCCTTGTCCATGGGTGTCCTGGGAGAGAAGAGGGCCCAGGGCAGGGGCTTGGGGTGTGGTGTCCGGCAGGGCTGCCCCAGGCGTGGCTACAGGGCTGTGCTCGGTGCAGCCCCTCCCGGCGACCCCCACGGCCAGGTGGGGGCCTCCCCCAGTACTCAGCCAGCCTCTGAGCAGGCCCTGGGGGAGCCCACAACCAAACACCAGTGGGGGCGGGCAGGGTCAGAGGTCGGTGGACACACACGGAGTCGGGCCAAAGGCCAGGGTCTCAGCCAGGCCCTCGTGGAGGGGATTCACAAGCGACCCCAAGTGGCGGACAGACAAGCCTTTCCTCAGTGCGACCTGTCCTGGGTGGTGGAGGCCTGGGCTAGCCGGTCATCTTCTGGGGAGGCTCACCCACAGCTGGGTCCTACGGCAGCGGAGGCATCGCTGGCCACAGGAATGCTGTGAGCCCAGTCTCACGGCTGCCAGGGGAGGGGCGCAGGGGCGGCCGGAACCCGGCCCACACCAGCCACTCAGCCTGGCCAGGACTCCCTGAGAGCTGAGCTTTGAGCTTCGTGGCCCCTGGAAAGTTCCTTTTGTGACTACTGGGAGAAGGGAGGTTTATCTCAAAGGTGCCAACCTGCTCAGGCTGCAGCTCCTCCTGGGTGTTCAGGCCTCCCCACACTGGCCGTGAGGACGGTCTGCGGACGTCCACTGGTGACGCTGCCGTGTCTGCAGCAGGCCGGGAGGAGCCTGGGCTGCCTCGTGCACGGGGCTGGGGTGCCCAGGGCTGGCCCCTCCCTGAGGTAGTAAGAGCAGTGGGGTGTGTGGTGGGGGCCTGTCGACTCGGCTGGAGAGGACAGAGGCACTCCTGCCCACTCGCGCCCCGTCTCTGCAGGGGAGCACCCGCGCATGGGGGCCCTGGACGTCTGCCCCTTCATCCCAGTGCGGGGCGTCAGCATGGACGAGTGTGTGCTCTGCGCCGAGGCCTTTGGCCAGCGGCTGGCAGAGGAGCTGGACGTGCCAGGTTCGTGCCCCAGGAGCAGCCCCGTCCCCAGGCTTCAGCAGCCAGCCCCCTGCCCTCCCTGGACCCCCAGCTCCCCCGACCTTCCCCATCAGTGGCAGGTTACTGGCCCCTCGCGCATCCCCCCGGTTCTCTGCCCTTGACTCCTCTTACAAGGGCAGATTGTCACAAAAAAGCACCATGAACAAACTAACGCGAAGGGTGTGTCCAGCTCCCTCCTAGATGAACTAAATGCAAATAGAAACCTTGACAGAGCCAGAGCACCTGCCAGCGATGCCAGCAAGGGGGGCCGTTTAGCAAGACGAATCGATCGAGAGCCTTAAAAAACCCACACCTTCTAAAATAGAATAGTTACACTTTGGGGAATTAACTAAATTAAGAAAATGATACGAAACACACAGAGACAAACTGGGAAAAGTGCACGTCCACCCACGGGAGCTGGTGGGTGGGTGAGAACAAGTCCCCCCCTGCCCCCATCGAAATCCAGCCACGGCCCCCAGGGCCACACAGGCTGATGTGGGAGATGGGGACAGCTGAACTACCACGTTCACAGTCCAGTAGGGGCTGGGGCTTGATGCGGGTTTTGTTCTTTTCTCTGTTCCTCCTTTTGCGGTTATAGTTATCACACAATGAAAACACATTTTAAAAAGAGACACGAATATCCTGCCATTAGCGTTTCCCCAGGTTTGGTCCTAACCCTCCTAGTTGTGGCTTTTTCAAGGGCGTCCGAGCGGGGGTGGGGGTACGGGCCACACTGCACGTCCACCAGGGAGCTGGCGCCACCGGAGGTCTGTCCCCAGCGTCGGCCTGACCGGCAGGGTCCCCTTGCAGTGTACCTCTATGGAGAGGCAGCGCGGACAGCCAGTCGCAGGACCCTGCCTGCCATCCGGGTGGGGGAGTACGAGGCCCTCCCCGAGAAGGTGCTGCCCTGTGGGGGGTGGGGTGGGGAGGTGGCCCTGCTCCCTGCTCCTGGCAGGGGTGGGTGGGCCTGGGCCTGCCCTCCCAAGACCCAGCAGGGCTGCCTCTCCTGTGGGGGCCGCCTCACCCTGGGGTGGACTTCCCTGCAGCTCAAGCAGGCCGAGTGGGCACCCGACTTTGGCCCCAGCTCCTTCGTCCCCAGCTGGGGGGCCACCGTCACGGGGGCACGGAAGTTCCTCATTGCATTCAACATCAACTTGCTGAGCACCAAGGAGCAGGCCCACCGCATCGCCCTCAACCTGCGGGAGCAGGGCCGCGGGCAGGGCCAGGTGAGCAGGGGACAGGGACAGGGCCAGGTGGACAGCAGGGTGGGGCTCAGTGCCTCAGGGGCCCTTGGGAGAGGGTGGGAGGCTGAGCACCCCCTGGCAGGACGGTGGTGCAGAGAACATCACCTGGGGGCAACATGGTATGGACAGAGCACTGGCCCGATAGGGCCCGGCCTCTGACCTGCCGAGCAGCCCAGCCCCAGTGTCCATGCCCTGCAGGAGGGGCCGGGGTCCCAGTGTTTGAATTCAGGGAGCACTTGCTTTAAAGGGCATTTCCCACAGAAGGAGGCAGGGTTGGACCTGTTAAATACTGCAGCATTTCCACACGGGTGGGGAGGCAGCTGCTTCCTGAGCCCAGGTGTCCCCAGGTGTCCCCCAGGGTCCCCAGCTGCCTCCCCTGCAGACTCAGTTGTCCGTAAGCACAACACAAAAGCAAGGTGACCTCCAAATCCTTCTCTGTGCCTGGGCTGAAGGCAGTGGTCAGAGGTCCCCCCTCACGTAGACTCAGTCACCCCAGGAGTGAGGGGCTGAGGGGTGTCTGTTGGGTGAGCAGGTGGGACCCTGGATGGCCCCACACCTCAGTATCCCCACGGCCTCTAGGCATCCTGGCACCTGACCCTGTGGCAGGCGGGGCCTCTCCCTGCCCCTCCCCAGCCAGCTCTGGGGGGTGGGAGAAGAGCCACAGAATGTGAAGGCTGACCCTCCAGGGGCCACGCCGTTCACCCTGGCCCTCCTGGTCCAGCTGGGGCCAGGTGAGCTTCTCAGCCCAGGCTGGGAAATGCTTTTCCTCTGCAGCCAGGACGTCTGAAAAAAGTTCAGGCCATTGGCTGGTACCTGGGTGAGAAGAACCTGGCTCAGGTGTCCACGAACCTTCTGGACTTTGAGGTCACGGCACTGCACACGGTCTACGAGGAGACCTGCAGAGAAGCGCAGGTGAGCACGGGGGCAGCCCCTGCTGCTGCGGGGTGTGGGGAACAGTCCAGGGAGCAGGGCAGGTGCCCCCCAGGGATGTGCTCCAGCCCCAGTCCCTCCAACCATGTTGACACCACCTGTGCCCTGGCAGGATCTGAGCCTTCCTGTGGTGGGCTCGCAGCTGGTAGGCCTGGTGCCCCTGAAGGCCCTGCTGGACGTGGCCGCCTTCTACTGCGACAGGGAGAACCTCTTCCTCCTGGAGGAGGAACACCGCATCAGGCTGGTGGGCGCGGCTCCCGAGGGAGGGGTCTGGCGGGGCACAGAGTAGGGGGTGGGGAAGGCGTGGGTCTCCGGGCAGTGGGCAAGTGCTGTGTTTCAGGAGCAGGCCTGGGATGCCGGAGGCTCACGCCTGGCCTGGACCCCACCCATGGCCGGCCTCCCTCCCCCTCCTTTCCTTGCTCCTTTGTCTTATTGACTTGTGTTTAGATGAGATTTTCAATTTTTATTTTCATTTTGGGGACCTTTTTGAGGTTTTCTTTGTGACCTATATGTTCACTTCTTGTAAAAATTCCATGGAGAGGACAGGAGACCTTTCTGCTGCGTCTTCCTCCTGGACCAGCCACGCTCCTGTGGAATGATGTGAGCCTTGTCCAGCCGTCTCTGTCGGGGCTCCTTGGGCCCCCAGGACTGATGGTTTGCAGATCTGGGTGCATCTGTCTACAGCACACAGATGCTCGTGTAGACCAGCTGTTTCAGAAAGTGGTTCTGTTTGTCTCGTTGACACCTATGCCTCAGACACCTCCATACCTGGTCTCGCCCCAGGTTCCTGCTCTGGGCATGGCAGCATTTGCAGAGGTGTCCTCCGTCCTCTGTCCCCTGTCCTCTCACCCGAGACCTTTGAGTCACTTTGTTTCAGGTGTGTTTCTCACATGAGCACGTGATTGGATTTTTTGGAAAGTTTCTGTCTTTTGGTAGTTGAATTTATTCCATTTGTATGAACTGATGTGGCAGATACCTGTGGACTTACTTCTTCCACCCCAGTTTTGGGTGTGTGGGGGCCTGTGGGTGCGGTTTCCCTCTGCTTGCGTGGGAGGGTTGGAGTCGACTGTCAGGTATTCTGGTCGTTACCTTTACAACCTAACACACTTGCCTGTATTTTTGGTATCAGTTTTAGAGCGCGCTGCCTGCCGCTGGGGCAGTGAGAAAATCAGCACGCTCCATACTCACTCCCGTCTTTTCTTCCTTCTCTGTATCTTGATTTTTTAAAGTTATAGCATTTTGGGGGGGAGGGGTTCTTCAGGTAGTTAAGTTTTTAAGTCTAAATAATACACTTAACCCTTTAGCTCTTGCTTTGTCAGCATCAGACGTCTGTTGACTCCTGAAGAAAGACAAGGAACTAGTGCACTTGCGTTTGAGCACGTCTCTGCTCCAGATTTAAATTGTTGTTATTTTTACATTTTCAAATTTATAACATTTACCTCCTGCAACCACATCCACATATGTTCAACATATTAAATACCCACAGATACTTAATCTTAGCTACACAAGTAGAGCACAAGATTCATCTCTGCTGTTTGGGCCAGCGCGTTACTACCTGTTGGCTGCGTTTCACAATCAAGCAGATTTTTAAAGAAAGGCTCACAGGGCTTCATTCTGTGGGTTCTGAGGCTTGGGAATGTCTTTCTGTGACTTTATTCTTGCAAGACTGTGGGAGAACAAAACTCCAAGTCGCCGGTTTTTGTCTGGGAACACCGCAAACATGTATCTTTACCCTCTTCTGGAATCGAACGTTCCTGTGGGAGGGGTGAGGCCAGCCTAGTCGTCCCTACCTCAGGCGACTTCTTCTTTCTCCCTGATGTCTGAAGAATTCCTTCTTTATCCTTGAATTCGATAACTCTGCCAGATATGTCTTGGTGTTGATTACCGTACATCGTTTTCTCCCTTGGAGCAGGGTCCCTTGTGCTTCATAGATTCCATTCTTGTTTAGTTTCAAGAATATTTTCTTCTGTTACATCTTTGGTCCAGCTATTTAGTTCTTTAACTTTGGGGACACCGATTATATTATAGTATATACAATATAATATATTTACACACGTTACATTGTATAGTATATACAATATAATTTATGATGTACAAATTTTAAAAATTTAATTTAATTTTCTGTCTTCTATATATTCTATCTTTTCTCTACTTTTTCTACCATTTCTTTTCCTGTGTATTCACGGTGGTTTTCTCAAACCTAGCCTCTAAGCCAATGATATAAATTATTGCCAAGTCTATTCTATTCCTGGCTGTGACAGAATCTTTTGTAACTTTTTATTTTGTATAACTTATTACAGAAAAGGTAGAAGAATAGTATAAGGAACTTGCCCTTTGCCAATTGTTTGCATTTTGCCCCATTTACTTTATCTGTATTCATACATAATTATATATTTTTTTCTGGACTATTTGAAAGTGGATTGAAGATATTGTACTCTTTCACTTTTAATTTATTTAGGGTGCATTTCCTTTTTTTTTTTTAAGACGGGGTCTCACTGTGTTGCCCAAGCTGGACTTGAACTCCTGGGCTTAAGCAGTCCTCCTGTCTCAGCCTTCCCAGTAGCTGGGACTACAGGCATGAGCCACCATACCCTGCATATTCAGGGTGTATTTCTTAAGAACAAGGACATTCTCTTACATAACTACAGTACAATTATCAAAACTAGGAAATTCAACATTAATATAATTCTAGTATCTAATAATCTTCAGACCACAATCAAATTGCATCAGTGTCCCAGTAAGTTCCATCACAGCTGTTTATCCTCCAATCCACGGTGCAATTCCCATGGCGCAGTGCGTTGAGTTGCTGTGTCTTCCATCTCCTTAACCTGGAACAATTCCTCAGTCTTCCTTGTCCTCCATTGACCTTGACATACTTTAAAAGTACAATCTAGTTGTTTTGTAAAATGTCCCTCAGTGGGGACTGGTCTGATGTTGCTCATGACTAGACGTGGTTGTGCATTTTTGGCAGGAACAGCACAAGTGACATTGTGTCCTCCACAGGGCACCAGGCACAATGATGCCCGTTTATCTCAGTGTGCCAACTTTGATCACTTGGTCAAGGCGGTGTACCTCATCCAGGGCTATTCACCGCAGTGTTACTCTTTGGTCCCTTTTGTGATTAATAAATACTCTGTGAGAGGTACTTTAGGGTACTTAAGGTACTTAACAGGTAGATAAATAGCTGTTTATTTATTGAAATTGCAGCCATAAGTTTTAGCAGCCAGTGACAATTTTGTAACTTCATCCCTTCTCTGTAAGAAGCTTTCACTTCTCCCACACTGATTTATACCTTATTAGTATGTTTGCTGCTCTTTTCTATTTTTCAACATATTATTTTATATTCTTTACCTGAAAGTTCTTATGTCTGCAGTCTTTGCAGGTGTGGTTTTGCAAATTGTTGTTTCTGCTGACTCTCTCATGGTGACCTGCTGCTTCTTGTGTTTTGTGATTTTTGATTGTGAGTGCATCTTCTTTGGAATTTTATCTGTGGTAATCCTTGGGCACCTGGGTTTAAAAGTTTTCTCCTCCCAAGAGGGTTTATGTTAGGTGTTTGGGGACACTATCACACAGGACCACTTGAAACTAAGATTTCTGCTTAGAGCTTAGGCACACCACAGGCAGTTCTTGACTTGTGATTAGGAAGTCCCAGCAGAGATTCTTTGTCCTGCTTCATCCAAAGGGAAGGCAGGGACTGGGAAGTATCCTGATCATTTCCTTTGGTGGGTTCTTTTCTCTAGTTCGTCCTTGGGGAGTCACCCTTCAGGGGTCTCCAGTCTAATCCCACTCTTTGAAGGCCTGAGAATCACCTTTCTGGTCATTCCTGGCCTTGAATGATTTCCTTTATTTCCTGCCAACTTAGCCATGAATTTAAATTAATTTTAAAAACTCTATTTATCTTTCTGAGGTTTTCTGCACCAGGTCTTACTGCTTGCTGATTCTACAGCCTAACTGGGGAGGCATCTTCACCTTCCACCCAGGTCTGCATCCCTCAGCATCCGTGCACCCTTCCTTCTCTGCAGACAGCAGGGCCTATGTGGCTCCGACTGGGCAGGGAGGCATGTGGCAAAGAACATGGTTTCTTAATGGTTTTTGGCAGAATGGATTCTGATCTTAAATGGGATCGTTACAACTTTATTTTGAGTTTAGGTAAAATTCACTTTTCCTCACATTCAAGTTGTATGTTTAGGTGAATCTGGGCTGTTCCTAGATTTTAAGAACCAGAAAGACATTGACACCTGGAAAATTGAAATCTTGTCCAAAGAGCCCACTTTTCTTGGTCCCTTTCAGTGATGGGCGAGTGTGGTGTGGTCTGTGGGACAAGGACGAGGGACCACACGAGTGGGCAACTCCTGTCTCTGGGTCTGTTTCCCCATGGGGTAACTTGGGGGGATGGATGCACCAGAAGTCAGCACAGGGTGCCCGTGCGCACCAGGCCGGGTGAGGGAGCTGGGGCAGGCTCCGTAGGGAGCTTGTGCCAGGCGCACCCCGGCCACCTCCCCACAAAAAGAACCAACCTGCTCAGGCAGGGCGGCCACTCTGAGCTGAGGTGGGACCTTCCTCCGGTGGGAGATGGGCTGAGGCCATGTCCCCCACATGCCCCCTTTCCAGGTGGTGAGCCGGCTGGGCCTGGACTCCCTGTCCCCCTTCCACCCCAGGGAGCGGGTCATCGAGTGAGTGAACCCACACCCCCGCCCACCTCTGGGCCTGGCCCTGGTCCCAGCCTGGCCCAGGACCCCCTGCCCTGCACCCCTTCCCAGCCCCGTCCCTCCCTACCGCCCCTGCCCCAGGCCTGGCTCTGTCTTCCCCGCCTTCCCCCCTCCCTCCTCTCTCAACAGGTGCATGCTGCCAGGCAGGGGCTGGGGGATGGGGGGACGCAGTGAGACCCAGGCCAGGCCTCTGCTGCCCTCACCGAACTCCTGGGGGTCACTGCCTGCCCGCTGCCCGCTCTGCCCCCAGCGGTGACCCTGGAGGACCCCGTGACCGAGCCCGCTGAGCCGCCCCCACCCCCGCAGGTACCTGGTCCCTGACCGCCGGCCGGAGCGGAGCCTGGTGGACAAGTCCCTGTGCGCCTTCGTCCGCGAGGTGGGCGCGCGCTCGGCGGCCCCCGGGGGCGGCTCGGTGGCAGCGGCAGCTGCGGCCCTGGTGAGCGGGGCAGAGGAGGGGCGCCGGGTAGGGGCGCGACCGGACCGCGCTGCGCGGGGATCCCAGTTCGGCCCAGCCCCACTGCGGCGGGACCCCAATGCAGAGGGACCCCAATGCAGCCCAGCCCCACTGCGGAGGGACCCCAATGCACGGGACCCCAATGCGGAGGGACCGCACTGCAGGACAACGCAATGGGGAGTCCCGTCCGCTGTTTCCTGGGCGCGGGTACCTGGCAACGCGAGCGCCTGGCCGGTGTCCCCGTGACCCCACCGCCCCCCGTTTGCCCAGGGCGCGGCGCTGGCCTCCATGGTCGGCCTGATGACCTACGGGCGCCGCCAGTTCGAGCACCTGGACGCGACCATGCGGCGCCTGATCCCGCCCTTCCACGCGGCCGCCGCAGAGCTGACCGCGCTGGTGGACGCCGACGCCCAGGCCTTTGCCACCTACCTGGTGAGGGCGGGATCCCCTGCCAGGGCTGCCCCCATTCCCGGACCCCCGCTGCGGACAGCGAACCCTTGCCCGGGGCCTGAACAGACGTGGGGCTGCTCTGAGCAGGGGTGGCTGGGGAGGGTGACTGGGGGCCGGGTGCCTGGGGGCAATTGGCTGCCGGACAGTGGGCACAGCCCCCTCTTTGGGCCGTGCTGACCCCACACTCAGGCCAGGCGGGGGCTGGGGGCCTGGGCGAGTGTGCCCCTCCCAGCAGCCAGGCTCAGTCCGGCCCTCTGGGGTCCGCGGGGAGAGGCCCAAGCAGCAGCACGTTCCAAGGAGAGGCCAAGAGAAATCTCACAGGAAAGAAGAAAAACGGGTGATTAATGGTCTCAGAGAGAGTAGAGAAGACGTTTCAGCTGTCAATGGAAAAGAAGCCAAACTCTGTAAAATAATTTTAAAGAGGTTTCTTCTGAGCCAAATTTGAGGGCCGTGACCCGGAACCACGCCCAAGAAGCCTTGAACAAGTGGACTCGCTGTGGTTGGGCCACAGTTTGGTTTTATACATTTTAGGGAGACAGGGGTTACAGGTAAGGTCATAAATCAATACATGGAAGGTATACATTGGTTTGGCCCGAAAAGGCGGCCATCTCAAAGTGGGGGCTTACAGGTTATAGGTGGGTTTAAAGACTCCTTGGCTTATAATTGGTTAAAAAATGAAATTTTGTCTAAAGGCTTGGAATGTTTTAGATAGGAGACAAGTCACCAACTTATATTTGTTGTGTAAATTGGGGATCTGCAGGTTTGTCTTGCACAGCCTTAGGCCTGTTGATGAGTCACAAAGGACATCTCCAAGAAGGGAGGGGGCATGGTGGGGCATGTGTGACCTCCTCCTCGTGGCAGACAATGTAGTTTTAGGGTATCCCCTTGGCCAGGAGGGGGTCCATTCAGTCAGCTGCTGGCGGGGAAGCGTTAAGATTTCATTTCAGTTCACGCAGCCGTAGAACAAAAAAGGAGCCACTCAGGAGAGCTGGGACATGGAAAACACCACGTTCAGAAGAACCCCTGGGGTGCGGGTCAGCCCCAGGGAGCCACAGCAGGGCAGCTACCTGGAGCCCAGTGCAAGGGCAGTGGGGCCAGAGGCCGGGGAGAGTCAGAAAACCCACTGAAGTCCGAGGGGTTCCAGACCAGGAGTGGGGGTGATGAGAGAGACACAGAGACAGAGAGACAGAGACAGAGAGACAGACACAGAGAAACAGAGACAGAGAGACAGAGAGAGACAGAATGAGACAGAGAGAGACAGGGAGCTAGTGATGTGCACACTGGAGCCTGGGACCCAGCAGCAGGGGGTGAGGAGGCCCCTCCTGCGTCTGTGGCTGCTGTAGATGTGGGAGCTGCACCGACCAGACGCAGAAACGAAGCCGGGAGGCTTCAGGGACAGAAGCCCTCTCCCCTGCAAGGCTGCGTGAGGAAGGAAGGCGAGCTCCGTGGGCTGTGCCCGCAAACTCCACCCACGAGGACAAACCAGACGCTGACGGTCAGGGCCTCGTCTGAATGATCCATGACATCCAGAGAGGTAACCGCCTGAAACTGAAGTTCCTGTCCCGTTTGGAGGGGGTATAGATATTAATCACCTTTTTTCAGTCATGTTTTAAAGTTTGTTTCATTTATTTGCTTCTTAAAATAGGTAAATCTTGCAGAAGGTTCAGAATTCAAAAAGGCAGGAGTCCATGCCCTGTCTCTCGCGCCCGGGCCGCGCTCAGTGTCTGTGCTTGCTCCCTGCTTGGAATGGTCGTGAGATCGGCTTTGTCTGTTTTCTCTTCTTTCTTACACAAATGGCAGCAGACGGATTCTCAGTTTTGCTTCTTGCATTTTTCATACATTTAACAGCAGTTTTTATTTCCTTTTTAATGAGTGATCTGATGAGTACTTTTTGCCCCCTTTTCTCTTAGGTTTCTCTTAGGGCTTTTTCTTACTGCTTTGTCAAACTTTTTTCTATACAAGGGGAGTCAGGGCACATTGTTCTGGGTTTAGCTTTTCCCCGAGCTTCTTGTTTATCTCTGGGCTTTGCTGTGGGAGCTTCTGCCAACGAGGACTTTTTGTCTCTGTGTTGAATGTACAGTCTCCCACTTCATCTTTCCTGGGTCTCGTGTCACAGTTTAAATGGCCTCCCCAGGCCAAGGTTGTATTTTCTAAATTTTTATGGTCTGATGAACTGTAGACATGGGGAGGCACTTAATGTGAAGCATCAGTTTACATATAAATATTAAAAATTTAGAAATTTTAGAAGAAATAAGGTAAATAATTAGAAAACAAGTAGGGGGGAAAGTATATAAATGAAAATTTAATCAAAAGGCAGGAAGGAAAAATAAAAATGAACAGAAAAGACGTATGATTTAGAGAAAACATAAAATAAAATATGAAAAGCCACATATCAATAATTACACACACAAACATGAGTGGGGAAAATGCTGAATCGGCTTATACTCCCCGTGAGCAACAAGAAGATGGACTTTTTTTTAAAAAAAATAAGGAAACATCCTTGTCTTGCACCAAATGCATAAGTAATTTCCAGATGGAATAAAAAGCTAGCTGTGTTCCTCTCTCACCAAAAAAACGAGCCTCACAATATATCACAGAGAACAAAACTACCTGAAGTGAGCAGGCTCCACGTGGCCATGTGAAAGACAGATTTGGTCGATGTCTGCAGCGTTCTGCCCGGGAGACTCCACAGGCACCCGGGGCCTGGCCCGAGAAGATGCCCACAGCGCCTGTACCGCCCATGACGGCCATCCCACCTTCGCACAGTCCTGCTACAGATCCACAGGTCCACATGCAGAGGACCGTGAGAGAGGGTGTGCACGTGGATTTGTGTGACTCTGGCGCAGGAGGAGCCTGGCACCCTCGGGGAGGCCACCTGAGGGCTTCTCTCTTGCAGGTTGTGAGGATTCAGGGGACCTCCTGGATGCTCCGTCTCCTTATCTGGAAACAAGGGCTCCTGGGGGTGCCACCTATCCCCTCTCCACGCCCCCACCTGGTCTCTGACCACCTGGTGTGGCCCCCGTGCTCCCACTGGGCTGACGCAAGGGCTGCAGACCCCGGATCCCACCAGCAGCTCTGTCCTGTTCCCAAAGGCGTGCCCGTGCCAGGCCTGTGGCCCTTTGGACCAGGCGGCCCCGAGCGGGCAGTGCCAACACTGGGGGCTGTGAATGGGCCCTGCTGCCGGCTGCCCCGCACCCACCCAGGCTCTCCTGTGTGGCCTGGGACGCGGTCCTCGCTCACGGTCACTTGCCCGGTGGCTTTCTGTGTTCTTTTTTGGTAGGAGGCGATGAAGCTGCCCAAGAACACACCTGAGGAAAGGGACAGGTGAGTCCGGCAGTGGCTGGGGTGACCCCGTAGACAGGGCCACGGGGCCTCTGCATCTGGGGAGCTGGCGGCCTGGGTCCCGGGTGTCCAGGAGCCTTGGTGGCCTCTACCATTTCAGCACCCCAGGAGTGTTTTGTGGTTCCTGAATGATCTTCCTATTGTCCCCGCCCCGGTTCTGTCTGCTCAGCCCCAGCGGGGCAGGGTGCGGTGTGCGGGCCTGCCCAAAGCGTGGTCCCTGCTCTGATCATCGCTGCCCCCTTCCAGGCGCACAGCTGCCCTGCAGGAGGGGCTGAGGAGGGCGGTCTCTGTGCCCCTGGCGCTGGCGGAGACGGTGGCCTCACTGTGGCCGGCGCTGCAGGAGCTGGCCCTGTGTGGGAACCTGGCCTGCCGGTCGGACCTGCAGGTACGGGCGGGGGCCCCTGGTCTCCCGCTGCCCGGCGGGAAGCAGCAGGAGGGAGACAACCACTGTTTGTTGGGCGGAGCTGGGCCTGGGGACCTCACCTCACGGGCACCTCACGGGTGGCCTTGGCCTCCTCCAGTGGGGCCGGCTTGTCTGAAGACCTTGTTTGAGGTTGCACCACAGACAGGCAGAGACCAGGACGTGTCTGCAGAGCCGTACTGACCACTGCACACACTGCCTCAGCCCAGGGCCTCCTCACACCACCCCTTGCTCTGGAAGGCACCCAGACAGCTCGTGGGTAGATGAACGTCACACTGACAGGGTGCTGTGGCCCAGGGCCAGGAACGGCCAGGCAGGACACGGGACGGAGCCCATGGGCTCTGTGCCCTGTGCAGCTACCCTGAGACCCCATGGAAGACACCTGCTTTCAATGTCTGGTCCTGAGGCCCCAGAGAAGTGTCCGGGCTGTCCCTGGGAGGAGGCCCTAGGCGGTGGGAGAGCTGCCTGGGGCAGGCTTGGAAGGAGTGACTGTGCCTCTGGAAGGATGGTCCCAGCTCTAACGTGTCAGAAAACAGCCAGTGCAGCCTCTCCCAGGCCTCCCAGGAGGCTGAGCCCTACTCAGATAAGAGGAGGTTTCATTTTCTAAGCCCGGTGGTGGGAAAATCAGAAGTCGCGCTGAGGTTGTTGTCACTGGAGCCGGCTCCCCTCTGGGGCGTGAGCGGGGTCATACTGGGGTTCCTTGTGTGGAGAACAAAGCCCACCGACCCTCAGGTGCCCTGAACCGGCCCCACCTGAAGCCCCTCAGAGGGACCCCTCTGGCCAGCTCAGTTTGCTGAGCGTTGACCGATGGCGCCAGCGCTCCGGGAGGGGCAGCTCGCTCGGGTCTCCGGCCCAGGCCCTGCCAGCAGTGAGTCCCCTCCCTCGGCCTTTGCAGGTGGCGGCCAAAGCCTTGGAGACAGGCGTGTTTGGTGCATATTTCAACGTGCTCATCAACCTGAAGGACATCACTGACGACGCGTTTAAGGACGAGGTGAGCAGGAGGCGGCGCAGTGCCCAGGGGCCTGGATTCACTCTTAGACCGTGGTTTGCAGATGTGGGGTGGCCGACTGGCCATGGGCAGTGGGTGGGCAGCATGGGCCAGAGGTGCCGCCCAGAAGGTGCTGGGTGCTGACCAGGACCCCTCCCCACGTGTCGGTCAGATCCGCCAGCGCATTTCCAGTCTCCTGCAGGAAGCCAAGACCCAGGCTGCGCTGGTGCTGGACCGCCTGGAGGCTCGGCGGGAGTGACGGCCTCGGAGGCCTCGCCAGGCTCTGCAGCCCTGCGTGCCAGGGGTGGGGGCGCGGCCATGTCCTCGGGTCCTGTTAGGACACAGCTTGCCTGTGTGGGGCCCAGAAGATAGATGAGGCGGTCAACAGGGTGGGGTGGGGTGGGGCGGCGGGACCTGTCCCGGGACTGGAGGTGCTGGCGGGGCTGGGCACCCCTCGGTCACCTGCGGCCTCCAGTAAAGTCTGGACACAAACCTGCATAGTGTGTTTGGGGTTTTAGGGCAGGGCTGAGGCCTGAGCCCAGGGTCTTGGGGCAGGGACAGGGACTCCGCAGTCAGTGGGCCGTGGGAGATGGGGTTGGAGGGAATGGACAGCAGTGTGTGGTGACTGGTCCCAGCTCCGGGCCCCACAGACACATGGGCCTGGAGCACCCGGGGTCAGTGCAGGTCCCTGGGGGGTGTGGCTCTTAGCCCGAGGGGAGGGGCTTGGTTGTGCCCAGACAGAACCCTGTGGGGAATGGCAGGATGCCCAATGCCAGAAGGTGTCCAGCGCAGGGAAGGGCCTTGAGCAGCTCCTTGGCAAGTGCCACTCTCATCGAGGGCTGCACTGTCCAGTCCTCAATCCCGGGTGGCCCCCGACTCCTCCACGGGGACCTCCCCCACCCCTGCCCTGCTGTGGCAGCCTCCTGCCTCCTGCTGTGGAAGCTCTCCATCGGGAAATTATTTTTAAAACTTACTATGCCCCCAATTACTCCATGCAAACATCAAAGCCAAAAAGTATGAGTGTACTTATTAGACAACAGTATAGGCTATTCAAGAAAATAATTAGGGGAGTATGTTTTTTTTAAGAACCCTAAATGCCTTATAGGAAAGATTTTACTACCTGAAAATTTAAAACACTTGTTTCTGGAAAAAACATCATCACCCAAGGTAAATGACAAGAATCCCACTGGAAGAAAAAAATACCCAGCATATAGACCAGGCCGAGGGTTACTAGTGCTCAATTTCAGAAGCTCCTACAAATCACACTGAAAGTGCAAAGCACCCAGGAGAGAGCTGGCCCGTGTATGAAACCACCCAGCACCCCGACCCAGGAGGGCAGTGGCCTGCGGCCGCACGCAGGAAGAGGGCTGGATTTGGAGCGTCTGCACCCCAGGGAGGAGACGGATCTGAAGTGGGGACCTCCATGAAGTGCAGCAACAAAAGCCAGTCGTGGACCCACATGCGGACAATCTCTCCTTAATGGGAATAGCTCGTGTGCGTGTGCACACGTGTGCATGAACTATGCCTGTGTGCATCTGTGGTGTCTGCACGTCTGTGCGTGTGTGCGGGCATGTGCGTGAATGCAAGGGGCGTGGTTGGCTCTGGTGGTGGCCCTGGGGCATGGGGTCGAGGTCCTGTCTACCTTTACTCATCCTTGGCCCTGCTGCGTGGCAGGTCGGTGGGGGTGCACCCAGGGCCGCAGTGCCGGCCCCCCAGGCGTGCGCCTCACTCTCCGTGGTTGCTCTGCAGACCAACCACAGCAGCCCCGTGCTATGGACAGGGGCAGGCGAGACTCAGGGCCTCGGCTGAGACTGAGGCTGCTTGTAGGTGGGCCTGGCCCCAGCGTTGGTGCCGGCCCCCGCTCGGCAGCTCCAGGAGGCGTCCGCTGGCGTCCCCGCCTCCCTTCTCTGGAGCCCCACACTGGCTCAGGCCCCTGCTGACTGGGCCTGACCCCTGCTCCAGACGGAGGGCAGGGGTCATCTCTGCAGATGTTTCCCAGGGGCTGACCTGGGGGTAGGGCCCAGCACGCCTGAGGCCGGAGCTTCTTCGGGGGTGGAGTCTGGCCAGCTAAGGACTAGGTGGTCCCATGTCCCCCCACAGGATCCCTTGCCTAGGACAGGATGGCAGCTCTGTAAGACCCAGGGGTCCTGTGGCCCTGCCGGCCTGAGGCAGTCTCCTGTGCATCTCCATGGGAGCTGCCAAGAGCGCGCAGGTTCAGGGGTGTGGCTGTGCCCCCCCCTTGCCTGCTGGTCCCCATGAGCAGTGGTTAGTGGTCCCACAGAGCGCGTGGGGAGGGTCCTCCTGTGCTTGTATGCAGCTCCCAAGTTCCTGCTGTGGCCTGACCTCGGCCGGTGGCCTTGAGCCAGGTGTGGGTCCCCAGGCACCACGGCAGGTCTTTGGGTGTGCGGCTAGTGGGGTTCTGAGGGGCCAGACTGAGTGCCCTGGACTCTCGGGCTCCTGGAGAGTTGGGGGCTGTGGGATCTGGTGGGGCCTAGGGCTGCTGGGCTGGTGCAGAAACTGCCCCAGCGTGGGGCTCAGGCCCTCTGTCCCGCAAAGGCTGGACAGGACCGGGCAGGAGCCATTGCTGGTGGTACTCCCCTCCCCCGTATGCTTCCTTGTTGGCGGCTCAGCCCTGCTGGGGTACCAGCAGGAGGACTTCTGGGGCAGGGAGTGGGTGGCAGTTTCTGCAGCCCTGGTGGTCTGGGCAAACCTGGTGAGGACCCTCTTGGGGCCTCAGGGGCACCCACCCACAGGGGCCGGGCAGAGCTGCTGACCTGGCCTGGCGGTCCCATGTGAGTGGGTGGGGGAGGGGCCGGGACAGTGGAGCCTCCACAATGACCATGCCTGCTGGGTGCCTCCACCGAGCAAGCCTGGGTGCCACTGTCACCCTGGGCCACTGGCCCCACCCCCACAGGCATTCCATGGCTGGGGCCGGGGCGGTCAGCTGCGAGCCTGCAGGGGCAGAGGACCCAGCACAGAGGAGCCCGTCCCCATCGACAGCCGGAGCCCCTCAGACAGGCCTGGTGTGGTGCCCAGGCTGGCAGGGGCCTGGCCAGGGCACAGAACCCAGAGGAGGGTGTGTGGGGCGCAGTCGGCAGAGGTACTGCCTGTATGGTCCACACAGACCTCTATGTCCATGGTCATCATGGGGGTCCCCACCCTGTGAGTGCCCCCCAGGCCCCAGGAAACCACGGCTACTGGTCCTGGGCATCAGCCCTGCCTTGCCCCTGTCCTTCCCTCATCCCTCCCCCATCCTTCCCCCTGTCCTTGCCCTCTACCCCCTCCCCCCTGCCCCCTGGCCTTCACCAGGCTGTGCCTCTGGACAGCTGGGGGCTGAGAACTGTGGGTCCAGGTCCATCCACTGTGGCCACGGGGTAGGGCCAGGGCTGTGGGGCAGGTGTGAGGTGTGGGCCCCTAGATCAGGGCACATGGCGTGGAGGGCTACTCAGACCTGCCTGGACAGGGTAGTTTTGGGGATTGGGGCCTGGCTTTGTCCCCCTTTCATCTGGTGGGCCAGGAGGGGCCGTGGCTGTGCCCGGGGCGGGGGGCACAGTAACCCCAAGCTGGCAGACCCAGCTTGGCCTCCTCAGACCCTACCAGACCCAGCCTGCACTTGACTGTTAATTTCTCCAGTGTCCCTGAGCTGTGGCCACGTGATACTGAGTAGGCGTGGGTCTGGGGAATCTGTGCATCTGCTCTGGAAGGTTGGCGGCCACAGGCTGCAGCGCCGGGGGCTCCGCACAGGCAGGAGGGAAGCAGTTTGTCAGGCGTGATTTCAGCACCACGCACGCTGCCAGAAATACTAGGGAGGAACGTGTTAGTTCAGGGGCTTCAGGCTCAGTTTCAGGAAAGGCCAGCGTGGCTCCTGCCATGGGGGAGGACACCTGTCTGGGGCTCAGCTGCAGGTCCACGTCGGGGACACGAGTTCACTGGCTCAGAGCTTCCGGGAGCTGTGTCTGCCGGTGGGGAGGGCACAGAGACGCCCTGGGGGAGGGTCGGCTGGGCCGCTGGCACCCTCACCCCCGAGGCCCGGGGGTCCTTCAATGTGGCCAAGTCAGGCTGCGGGTCCCGGCTGCAGGTCCCAGACGTGTTGCCCAGCAGGGCTCCATCTCGAGGAACCCGGGGGGGCCCAGGGTGCTTGGGGCAGCCCTGATGAGGAGCCACTAATTTAAGGCCCAGTTCCCTCCCTGAGCCCCGCTTGTGCCTGAGGGCAGGGGAGACCCATCCCTAACCCTGTCCCGTTCCTGTTCCTCATCCGGCCCCCGAACCAGCTCCCGCAGCCGCGTCTCCAGTCCCCCAACCTTCTAACCGCAAATGGAGAGGGGGCCTTTGGGATGCTGCAGGAGAGGCTGAGGGAGGTCCACCTGGAAACCCTTTCTTCCAGCACGTTCCCTAAGAGTGTGTGGGACGAGGTGGTTGGAATGGATCATTTTTGCAAAGAGATAATGGATTCGACTGTCCCCAAAGGGGGTGCAGTTTAGGCTGTCCCCACCTTTATGAAAAGAAGCGGGTAGCAGAGGTGTGAACAAGCCCAGCTGCGCCTGAAACTGTGCCTGTGTGAGCCTTTTCCTGGCCGAGGTCAGGCTTGCCCCCGCTCGGCACTGCGCAGGGGGGAGACGCTGCCCGCAGCTGCCCCTGCGCGGTGAGGAGACGTCGCAGGGGGAATGTTGAAGCAGCACGTGCGTGGGGACGTGGGTGCAAGGACATGGGGGGGGTGTTGGTGTGAGGGTGTCGATGTCGGGACGCTGGTGAGAACAGGCTGGTGTGGGGACGGTGAGGGGACATCGGTGTGGGGATATTGCTTTTGGACACTGGCTTGGGGACACTGCCATGAGGGTGTTGGTGAGGGGACGTAGTTGTGGGGACACGGGTGAGGAGAATGTAGGTTTGGCAATGTTGCTGTGGGGACATTGGTGAAGGGACATTGTTGAGGGTAAATTGGTTTGGTTTCAGTGGTGTAGAAACATCAGTGCGGGGATGTTGGTGAGGGGACATTACTGAGGGGACATTGGTATAAAGACATTTATGAGGAAACATAGGTGTGGGGGAGTCGGTGGGGGGCGTTGGTGGGGGGCCTCAGTGGGGTGATGGTGTGGGGGCGTTGGTGGGGGGATGTTGGTGGGGGGGCATTGGTGGGGGGGCGTTGGTGGGGGGGATGGTGGGGGGGCGTTGGTGTGGGGGATGTTGGTGTGGGGATGTTGGTGGGGGCGTTGGTGTGGGGGATGTTGGTGTGGGGGATGTTGGTTGGGGGTGTTGGTGTGGGGGCATCGGTGTGGGGGTGCTGGTTAGCGGGTATTGGCTTGGGAATGTTGAGTGGACATTGCTGTGGGGCCACTGGTACTGGGAATGATGGTGAATGCACGTTTATGTGGGGATCTCGGTGAGGTGACATTGGTGTGTGAACTGTGGTTGGGGACATTGGTGAGGAAACATTTCTGAGGAGATGTTGGTGAGGGCAGATGTGTGGTAGGATGTTAGTGTAAAGAGATTGGTGAGGGAGGTAGGTCTGGGATGTTGGTGTGGGGAAGTGGTATGAGGAATGCTAGTGAGGGGACTTTGTTTTGGGTACGTTGGTGTGGGGTGTTGGTGTAGGGCATTGGTGTCGGACACTGGTTCATTGAAGTTGGTTTGGGGATATTTTTGAGGGGACGTGTGTGAGGGGATTTTGGTGAGGAGACAGTGGTATGGGGATGTCAATGAGGGGATGCTGGTGTGGGGCCATTGGTGTTGTGAATCTCGGTGGGGGGATGATGTGGGTATGTTGGTGAGGAGATGTCAGTTTGTGGACTTTGGTGTGGGGACATTGGTGAGGACAAAGTGGTGAAGAGATGTTGTTGTGGGGATGTTGGTGAGAGAAATTTATTGTTGGTTATATTGGGGAGGGGATGTTGGCGTGGGGACATTGGTCAGGGGACATTTGTGAGGGGACATTGGCGAGTGGATGTTGGCGTGGGGAAGTTGGTTTGGGGACACTGGTGAGGAGACCATGGTGTTGAGAATGTTGTAAGGGGATGTTGGTGTGGAAATATTGGTGAGGGGATGGTGGTGTGGAAACCTTGGTGTGGGGACATTGGTGCAGGGAAGTTGGTGTGGGGACATTGGTGAGAAGACATTTGTGAGGGGATGTTTGTGTGGGAATGTTCACAAGGGAACATTGGTGTGGAGATATTTGTGAGGGCATGTTGGTGAGGGGAATGATGGTGTGGGGACATTCATGAGGGAACATTGGTATGGGGACATTTATGAGGGGACCATGGTGAAAAAACATTGAGGGGACATTTCTGAGATGATGATTTTTGTGGATGTTGATGAGGAGATGTTGGTGTGGGGAAATTGGTTGGGGACTTATGTGGTTTGGATGTTGGCCCCTCCAAATCTCATTTTGAAATTTGATCCCCAGTGTTGGAGGTGGGCCTGGTGGGAGGTGTTTGGCAGATCCCTCATGAATGGCTTGGTGCCCTCCCTGTGATAATAAGTGAGTTCTCACTTTATTAGTTCACATGAGAGCTGGTTGTTTAAAGGAGCCACCTCCTACCTTACTTGCTCCTTTTCTTGCCATGTGACACACCTGCTCCTCCTTTGCCTTCCATCTTCATTGGAAGCTTGCTGAAGCCCTCACCAGGAGCAGATGCTGGTATGATGCTTCTTGTACAGCCTGCAGAAGTAGGAGGCAAATAAACCACTTCTCTTTATAAATTACCCAACCACAGGGATTTCTTTTATAGCAATGCAAATGGACTAACATAGGGACATTGGTTTGGGGACATTGGTGAGGGAACACGGGTATGGGGACATTGGTGGGGGGAATTGGTGGGGGGACTTTGGTGTGGGTATGTTAGTGTGGGGCCGTTGGTGTTGGGAATGTTAGTGAGGGGACATTGGTGTAGGGACTTTGGTGAGGGGACATTGTTGAGGGGATGTTGATTTGGGGATATTGGTGAGGGGACATTTTTGAGGGGATGTTGGTGTAAGGACACTCATGAGGAGACATCGGTGAGGGGATGTTGATGAGGGACCTTGGTGAAGGGGCATTGATGTGAGCATGTTAGTGAGTGAACATAACTGTGGGAACATTGGTGAGGAGGTATTGGTAAGGGGATGCTGATGAGGGAACGTTGGGGAGGGGACGTTGGTTTGGAAATGTTGGTTATGGAACATTTTTTGGGGCCATGGTGTTGGGATGTAGGTGAGGGGATGTTGGTGTAAGAATGCTGTTGAGGGAACATAGGTGGTGGGACATTGTTGAGGGGATGTTGGGGAGACATTGGGGAGGGATGTTGGTTTGGGGATATTGGTGAGGGGACATTGATGTGGCCATGTTACTGAGGGGATGTTATTGTGCAGACTTTAGTAGGGGACTTTGGTAAGGGGACATTTGTGTGGGAATGTTGGTGAGGGAACTTTGTTGTGGTTATATTGTGGAGGGGATGTTGGTATGGGGACTTTGGTGAGGGAATATTGTGGAGACGTTGATAAGGGATAGTTGGTGTTGGGACATTGTTGAGGGGAATGTCAGTTTGGGGACGTTGGTATGGGGACTTGGGTAAGCAGACATTGGTGTGGGGTCATTGGTGTGGGGATATTGGTGTGGGAATGCTGGTGTGAGGATGTTGGTTCGGGGAATATTGTTGTCGGGACATTGGCCAGAGGGCATTGGCTTTGGGACATTGTGAGCATGTTGGTTAGGGAACATAGGTGTGGGGACATTGGGGAGGGGACATTGGTTTGGGGATGTTTGTGTGGGAACTTTGGCGTGTGGACTTATGCATGAAGACAATGTTGAGGGGAAGTTTGAGTGAAGAGGCTGGTGAGAGGACATTGGTGAGGGGAGATTGGTGAAGGGATGTTGGTGAGGTAAAAGTTAGGGGACATTGGTGACAAGACGTTGGTGAAGGGATGTTGATGTGGGGATGTTGGTGGGGGCATGTTGGTTGGGGATGCTGTTGTGGGGAATGTTGGTTCAGGGATGGTGGTGTAGGGACATTGGCGAGGGGAATTTGGTGTGGGGACATTGGTGTGAGGCCCTTGGTGAGGGGGAAGTTGGTTTGGGAATATTGGTAGGGGGAAGTTGGTGTGGGGACATTGGTGAGAAGACATTAGTGAGGAAACAGTGTGGAGACATTGGTGTGAGGCCACTGGTGAGGGGACATTGGTGTGGGTTCATTGGTAAGAGGACGTTGGTGAGTGTATGTTGGTGTGGGGATGTTGCTGATGGGACAATGGTGTGGAGATGTTGGTGAGGGGACAGTGGTGAGAGGAATGTTGGTGTGGGGACATTGGTTAGAGAACATTGGTATGGGGACCTTGGTGAAGGGATGTTGGTGTGGGGACCTTGATGAGGATCCATTGGTGGGGGGACCTTGGTGATGGGATGTTTGTTTAGGGATATTCGTCAGGGGATAATAGTGAGGGAATGTTGGTGAAGTTACGTTGGTGACATTTTGGGGAATGTTGGTGGGGGACTTGGTTGTGGCTGTGTTAGTGAGGGGACTTTGGCATGGGGCACTTGGTGAGGGCACATTGGTTGGGGAATGTTGGTGAGGGGAGGTTAATGTGATGACATTGGTGAGGGGAGGTTGGTGAAGGGAGGTTGGTGAGGGGACATTTGTGAAAGGATGTTGGTCAGGGGATATTGTTGTGGGGATGTTGGTAAGGGATGGTTGGTTGTGGGACATTGGTGGGGGAAAAGTCAGTTTGGTGATGTTGGTATGGGGACATTGGTGTGGGAACATTGGTGTGAGAATGTTGGTTGGGGAAATGTTATTGTGGGCACATTGGTCAGGGGCCATTGGTTTGGGGATGTTGTTTTGAGCATGTTTGTGAGGAAATATAGATAAAGGGGCATTGGTGAGGGGACACTGGTTTTGGGATGTTGGTGAGTGGTGTGGTGTGGGGCCACTGGTGTTGGGAATATCAGTTAGGGGGCGTTGATGTGGGATGTTGGTGAGGGGAAGTTAGTGTGGGGACTTTGATGTGGGGACTTAGGTGTGAGGGCATTGGTGAGGGATGTTTATGTGAAGATATTGGTGAGGGGACATTGGTGAGGGAATATTGGTGATGGGATGTTTGTGTGGGGAGGTTGGTGAGGGGACATTGGTGAGATTACATTGCTTGAGGACATTTTGGGCGATGTTGAAGGGATGTTTTTTGGCTATGTTGGTGATGGGACATTGGTATGGGGATGTTGTCTTGAGGAAGCTGGTGTTGAGCCATTGGTGAGGGAACATTCATTGGAGGACTTGGTGAGGGGAAGTAAATATGGGGACGCTGGTGAGGGGAGGTTGGTGTGGGGACATTTGTGAGGGGAATGTTGGTTTGGAGATGTTATATGGGGACATTCATGAGGGCTTTGGTTTGGGGATATTGTCGTGAGGATGTTGGTGAGGGAAGATAGGCATGGGGATATTTATGAGGGGACATTTTTGAGGAGATGTGGGGACATTGGTGAGGGGTCATTGGTTTGGGGATATTTTTGAGGGGATGTTGGTGTGGGGACGTTGGTGAGGGGACATGGTGAGGGGTCATTGGTTTGGGGATATTTTTGAGGGGATGTTGGTGTGGGGACGTTGGTGAGGGGACATGGTGAGGGGTCATTGGTTTGGGGATATTTTTGAGGGGATGTTGGTGTGGGGACGTTGGTGAGGGGACATGGTGAGGGAATGTTGTTGAGAGATGTCGGTACAACAACATTGATGTTGGGATTTGGTGAAGGGAGGTGTTTTGGGTGGCAGGGCGGCACATCCTTTCCCTTCAGAGGGACCTCGGGCAGGATCCTGTGGGCGGAGCCCCGAGGGGTGGGGTCCTCTGCCCGCTCCCTGCCTGACCTGGGGGGTCTCGATGGGAGTGTGGGGGTCCGGGGCCTGAGGCTTGGTTGCAGGGCTCAGGGCAGCAGGTGAACCTCATCCTGCTTTCTTGCTGGCACTTGGCGTGGCTCTTCGTGGGGAGGGAAAGGTGCAGAGGAGGAGAATGACTCAAGCCCTGCCCTCCGGCTGCAGGCCGTGCGGCCAGATGTCCGAGGCGGGAGTATGAAAACTGAGCTAGTTCTCCCCAGACAGGGACACGCCAGGTGTCCCAGTGTTATGGGATGAACCGTGTCCCTCAGATTCGTGTGTGCCTCCTAACCTCCGGTTCCTCAGGATGTGACCTGATTTGCAAATAGGATCTTTGCAGAGGCACTTAGTCAAGACGAAGTCCTACTGGTAGGGCGGGCCCTAATCCAGCGCGGCTAGTGTCCCTATGAGAAGGGGAGTCTGGACAGGCACGCCTCGGGGGACGCCACGTGAAGACGGCAGTGATGCTGCCCCAAGCCAAGGAACCACCAGGAACTGCAGCGAGGCCTGGGGCGGATCCTTCTCCCTGAGCACGGGCCGCCAACACCCTGACCTCGGACTTCAGCCTCCAGAGCTGAGACCACGCGGCCCGTCGTGTAAGCCGCCCAGTGCGCGATGCTTTGTCCTGGCGGCCCGAGCCGCCTCGCCCTCGGTGAGAGCAGAGCATCTGCTGTGGTTCAGCGTGGCGCTTCCCAGCGGGTGAGCCTGAAAGACCCGCAGTCTGAACGTCATCTATCCATCATCTACCACCTGTTCATCTGTCATCCATCAACCACCTGTCTGTGCATCCACAAGACACCCTCGCGGAAACCATGAACCATTCTGAAAGCACTTCGGCCCTGGTCGGATGATCAAGTGGCACCATTTTCAGCCCAAAGCCGACTGGCCGGTGGGTTCCACGGTCGAGGCCGACCAGTCTACACACGTGGGGTCTGTGTGGGCGGCCAGCGCCTGGTGGTAACACCTGGCCGGGGAGAGCTGGGCCAGGGGTTCAGGAGCCGGGGGTACAATCAACCTGGCCGGTGTGTGAACGAATGGTCGCAGCATCCCCAGCAGCTGGAGGCGGCATGAAGGCAGAACCACGGGGCGGGGGGGTGGCGGGGGCCCGGGCACAGATGCTCGGGAGCTGGCAAGCAGGAGGTGGGTTCAAAGCCTTTATTGGATCGAGAGGCGTGTGCATGGCAGAGACCCCGGGGCCTGCCTGCAGGAGCTCAGGGGTGGGGCGGGTGAGGAGGGGGCCCCAGGGAGGGCAGGTGCGGCTGGCAGGGACCCTTCTGAAAGGGCTGCAGGGTGGACACTGAGTGCCGCGGGAGGCCCAGGGGCCTGTGGAGGGCTGGTGGAGCCGGGATGTGGCACCAGAAAGCCCAGGGCAGTGTGGGCAGGATGGAGAGGAGGGCAGGAGGGGCTGGGCGGGCGGCGGGGGCTGCCGTGGTCGGGTAGGGAGGGGGCCTTGGGCTGTGCGCTGCTCCCCTCCTGGCTTCCCGCCAAATGAGACCTGCACCCACACCCGCAAGGAGCCCTCCTGGTGGGCGGACCCTGAGTCTGCAGTCCGGCCAGACTGGCGGGCAGGGGTCTGGTTAGCACCGTGGACGGGAGGTGGGCTCAGAACCTGACTGCCGGGGTGACAGGACCGATGCACAGGCGGGGGCCGTGGGGGCAGCAGGTGGGCACTAACAGATCCACCGGATGAACCTGTCAAAGAAGCCAGGCTGCGCCAGGCTGTCATAGTCCTTCTCGCGGAAGATGGCTGCGCGGTCACCCAAGCTGAGGGTGGTGAGCACATCCATGTCCACGTCGCCACCCACGGCCACCACAGTGGGCACCACGTTCTGCTTGCGCATGGAGTGCACCGACTCCTCCAGGCTGTTGTTGCCCGTGACGCCGTCCGTGAGGAACACGAAGGACAGCTCGGCGTGGCGGCGAGCCCCGCCCCGCGCGCTGCGCACAATGTTGTTGATGGCGTGCACAATGCCCGTGCCCACATGAGAGAAGGAGTTGAGGTAACGGGCACCCTCCAGTGCCTCATGGATGACTGTCAGGTTGGAGGTCAGTGGGAAGGCCACCTGCTGCTCACCCTGGCCGCCGTACTGCAGCAGTGCCACTCGCGCATTGAGTTGGTCATCATCCCGGCGTGCCAGCGTCAGCCGCCGAGACACCTCCTCCACGAAGCGCCGGGCCTTGTGGAAGTTCTGCTCACCCAGCCGCTCGGAGCCGTCCAGCAGGAAGACGATGTCCACGGGCCGCTGCGTGCACTGTGCCACGTACAGCTCTGCAGGGAGACGTGTGGGGGTGCAGGCTGGGCACAAGGGGCCCTGGCGGCAGGCGCCCACCCAGACAAGCCCCCGCCCCGCCCCACACCCTCTTTACTCACACCCCACCCACTGGACCCCACGGACCGATGGCTAAGCTCTGGGGGCTTCACGTGTAGCCGTTGGTGGGGCACCCACTGGGGTAGCCCTGGGTGCAGGGTCTTCAGCAGGGCACCTGCTGAGGCTGCACCGGGATTGTGGCCCCAAGCACCGTATCTCCTTGGCACCTGCCACTGGCCCCTGGCTTATTCTCCTACCAGGACATGTTCCCAAACCTGAGCACCAGAGACCCATCAGAGGCCAGAGGCCCCGTTCTGCCCACTAAGCGCCATCTCGGCCTAGGCTGCCTCCTCCACGCCTTCCTGGGAGGGAAGGGGTCTAAAAAGCCCCTTTTCTTGTGCCAAGAATTTGCTACCCACACAATAGCCACCATTGTATGGGGCTGGGAGGGACCTCAGGAAGACCCCAGCCCTGACCCCCCAGCCTGACCCCCTTGCTCACTTGGGCTCAGAGCTGCCTGTCTGCAGCATTGGCCACAAGCCCCCCGGCCAGGTCACGTTTCTTCTGCAGAGGCCAGGAGCCTGTGGCCACTCTGATGGGCCATGGCTGTAGTGGCACAAGTATGGCCAGACACCCAGATGGGCCCTGACCCAAGACTCCCAGTCACCAAGAGGAGCCCTCCCCTGCCTGGGCAGTCACCAGCCCTGGACACACCGGACAGCATGGGGGCCGGGCTGCAGCTTCCCACGTTTAAGCTCTTATAAAACGTTCAAGATCGGCCGACATCTGAGGCTGCTCCCCTGAGCCGGTGTTGCTGGCAGGCGGGATTCCTTCTTAATGAGCCTGTTCAGACGCAGCCCACACCCTGGGACTCACTTAAAGCACCTAGAGAGTTCGCAGGCACTGCTGGGCTTTCCAAGCCTCCAAACTAATAAGCATTTTCACTGTTGTCCCCCCAAACACGGAGACAGACATGCAGCAGGTTTTGCGGGGGTTTCCTCAATGCATTAGTGGGCCCCTGATGAGACCAGGCGAGGCCAAGGGAGATGTACAAGCCGGCTGTGGGCACAGGCCAGGAGTTTTGGGGTTGTCTGTGGGCTCTGCTCATCCCCTCTGTGGGCGTCCTTTCTCCTGCTTCTGGGCCCCCCAGCCGGAAGTCTGGCCCGGCCCAGCCCACCCCGCGCAGTTGGAGTGGGGACAAGACCCCACCCATGAGAAAGGGCCACACCCTGAGCCCAAGGGTGCACAGACAGCAGCGTGGGCAGAGCCACGCCCAGGACAAGGTGCAGTCAGAATGTCCCAGGTCTGGGCTCACCTCGGGAGCAGTATCTTTACGATGGGGCACCCCGCCACTGCCCTGAGGGAAGGGCTGCCCCACACTGGTGACCCCACGGCTCTCAGCTCAGGTCCCCGAGGACAGTGAATGCCATGCCTGGTGGGTGTCCCCCCACCCCCCGACTGCTTCCGGATACCCAGAGGCTGGGTGGGAAGTGTGCAGACGCCCCGGGGACCGGGGCATGTTGGCAGGTGGCTTTGGCATTTTCCTTAATGGGCACGACGCCTTCTGAAAGGCATCTGGCACCAGGACTTCCAGGTTCTGTGAGGACTATCTGCCATCCAACCTGGTTGCCTTCTGACGGTGCCAGGTGAGCACACGTGGGCCCCACACACGGGGCCATGCCCACCCCCGTGGTGAGGCTGTTGCAGCCTCTGGGCCTGTTTCTCAGGCTTGCCCAGAAGTGGGCAGGGGTGACATCCCCGACTTGGGCTGTGCTCCTCCCTCACCCTGGCCCCCAAATGCACAGGGGGTGGTGGCGTGGGCAGCTGCACAAGGGCCCCCAGGAATGCCCAGGTCCTAATCCCTGGAGCCTGTGATGTGACCTTAGATGGCAAAGAAGGACTCTGCAGACAGGATGAAATTAGGCATCTTGAGATGTGACCGTCCTGGATTGAGGGTGGGCCTCAAATCCAATGACTGATGACCTTAGAGAAAGAGGACACAGAGACAAGGAGAGGCCACGTGGAGGCAGAGGCAGAGACTGGAGATGCCACCACAAGCCAAGGGACGTGGCAGCACCCAGGGGCCGGAAGAGGCAAGAAGGAGCCTCCCCTGGAGCCTCCGGAGGGAGCATGGCCCTGCCGACATCTGGATCCTGGACATGTCACCTCCAGACTCTGCGAGAGTAAACGCTTGCTGTCCTAGGGCCCAGTTTGTGGTGGGTGGCCCTGGGAAGCTGCACAGTGGGGAGCGCGCCCAGCTCTGTGCAGGTGGCACGTGGCTTCAGCAGAGCGCCAGCGCAGTCTCGGGGTCACCCACGATGTCCCTGTGCACCAGCTTGAAGGTGTCAATGAATAGCTCCATCCAGTCCTGCCTCTCCACCCCTGTGGCGAACTTGGCCCGCTCAGCGGTGTAGACCAGCACGGCCACCAGCTGGGAGTAGGCAGCCGGGTCCTGTGTGAACTCCGTGGCGTTTAGCAATTGTTGGATCAGGGGGATGGTTCTGGGGAAGGTGGCATCTGGCCCCTCTTCCGTGCGGAGGAAGGTGACCAGGGGCTCGCCGCCAGGCCACGGTCCATCTGCAAGGGAGCGTCCAGAGAAGACTTTGAGGGCCCTGGGTGGGCGTGGGCAGCCTCCATCCCCTCCTCGGGCCAGAGCAGACTTAGGACCAGAGTGAGGAGTGACTGGGCCGGCTGGGCGGTGATTCCACGGAGGAGATGCAGCGGGTGGCGTCTCGGCCTCGTCAGGAGGCACAGGGCTGGGGTCAGGGGGCCGGGGAGCGGGCGGCAGCACCACAGAGGACCTGGGGCAAGGGGCAGCTCTGGGGGACACCACAGACCCCAGGAACCCTCTCAGCACAGAACAGCTCTGTCCAAGGCTGCACTGAGACGTGACCAAATTCTAGCTCGTCTTCCAGCGGCTCAAGGCTGTGTCCCCGGGAAGACCCAGCCTCCCTTAAAGCACCCCCGTGAGAAAGTGCAGTTATAAACCCCTCCTCTGTGGCTTGGAGACGAGACTCTTCCACCACCCAGAGCTGTCTCCTCGAGGACCTGATGGTGTCTCTGAATGCAAGAGCCAGGGAGGGCTCAGTCTGTATGTCTCTGTTTCCCTGTCTTTGTTTTTGTCTCTTTCTCTCTGTCTCCCTGTCTCTCAGTCTGTCTCTGCCTCTCTTGTGTCTCTGTCTCTATCTGCCTGCCTCTATCTCTCTGTTTCTCTCTCTCTCTCTGTCCCTGTCTCTCTGTCTCTGTCTCTCTATATCTGTCTCTCTGTGTCTCTGTCTCTGCCTCTGTGTGTCTTTCTGTATCTGTGTCTATCTCTGTCTTTCCGTGTCTCTGCGTCTATGTCTCTGTGTCTCTGTCTCTGTCTCTCTGTGTTTCTATGTCTGTCTTTCCGTGTCTCTGCGTCTATGTCTCTGTGTCTCTGTCTGTCTCTGTCTCTGTGTGCCTCTCTCTGTCTCTGTCTCTGTCTCTCTCTGTCTCTGTCTCTCTCCCTGGCTCCCGGGCCTGCAGGAGGGGAGGGCCTGACTTTGGGGAGGCCTCGCTGTACTCACAGGCTCCGTGGCCTCCGTTCAGGAGACTCCAAGTTTGGGGAAGAGCCATTAGCAAACCCCGACGGCCTAGTCATGGAGACCAGCCTCCGGGAGCCCTTCACGCCTTTTTTAGAGGCCTCAAAAGGTCTCCGCCTTTTGTTTCCACCCAGCGGAGCTCAGGTTACACTGGTGCCTCTCTCCTGCGGCAGCTACCACTGAATAAAATCTGCCTTTACTGCCGTAGCCTGTGTCCGCTTGTTTCTCTGACACCCGCTGGTGCCCACACCCCCGAGGCCGTCCCCTGGCCTGATGCCAGTCGGGGGTGGCCGGCTGCTGGCTGGACGGGGCTATCTGGCCTCCAAGGCCAGGGCCGGGCCTCAGCTGGCAGCGTCTGCCCAGGGCCGCCTGCAGCCCAGAAGTGCCGGCGAGGGGCTCCGCCAGGATGTCGCAGGTGGAAGCAAGTGCTAAGGCCTCGGCTGCTCTGTACCCTCCAGCCACGATGTCTGATTTGGTGGCACCTCACATAGCTTTAAAGGAGCGTGAGTCTGGTGGAGGGGGGTTAAGGGGGCCGAGAAGGAGGGACTGGTGCCCGCTCACCGGGCTGTCAAGGGCCACTCACTGTCGTGCCCTGGAGGCCTGTGGGTGGCCAGAGTCGCGAGATCCCCGTTTCCTCTGCCTGCCTTCGCCAGGGCCGACAGCCAGCGTCACCCAATGCCAGAACCAGAAAAAAGCATCACAAGAAAGGAAAACTGCAGACCGATGTCTCTCATGGGCACAGATGAGAAAATCCTCAACAAAATATCAGCAAACCAAATTCCACAACGTATAAAAATAACGACCACGACCCAGTGGAATTTATCGCAGGTACGCAAGGCTGGCTCGACATTCGAACATCAGTCAACGTAACCATCACGTCCACGTGCTGAAGACTAGAAACCACATGACCCCACAACAGATGCAGAAAAAGGCTCTGGCAAAACCCAGCACCACTCACGATACAAACTGGGAGCCGAGGAGAACGTCCCCGTGTGACAGAGAACCTCCAAAGCGCCTACAGTAGCGTCACCCTGAGGGGAGAAGCGTGAAGCCTCCTCCCAGACCAGGGCCTGTTCTGCCCTCAGGGCGCAGCACACCCCTGCTGACGAGCACCGGCCTCCCCCTGCGCAGACCTGCCGAGCCCTCAGGGAACCTGTGCTGGGGGGCGCCAGGCTGGGGGAGGACTCCAGCGCCCCGGGGGGCAGGGCCACAGCCCAGACGCTGCCATCCCTTCACCAGGGAGCCCGAATGGGGCCTCGGGAGCCAGGGCGCGGGGGCCTGTGGTTGGGGGGGGTCGTGGTGCAGCCCCCAGTTCCCTTGCCTTTGGCAGAGACCAGGGCTGGCGCTCCCCGGGCAGCTCTGGGCACCACGCAGCCAGCCCCAGCCAGCCCCGGCGGGCAGCTGAGACCAAGGTACAGCCGTGTCGAGTGCTTCCTTGGGAAACTTCTCTGCCACAGTATGTTTGGGGGCTCCTGACCCCAAGTCGACACAGCTGCTTCCCTTGGGTGGTCTCTCTGGCCTGTGGGCTCGCTCGGTGGGCCACCTCATAGCGTGAGGGCCCCCCGCCCTGTCTCCACTGCAGCCCCACCTCCCAGAGCTGGCTCCAGGGCCCCCACTTTACTGCCCCTGGGAGGGGACACAGCTCACCGAGGGGGGAGCTTGCCTCCTGGAGCCCTGGCATCTCCATGGGCCCTGTCTCGGGGCAGTCGCAACTGCAGGGGCGGCAGCCACAATGTCCAGCATCTGCCCCCACCCCAGCCCTGGGCACCCCCAGCCCCAGCCCCACACCCTGAGGGGAGATGCAAAATGTGGTGTGTGGGCCACATCGGGAACACGGGCTCCCGTGAGCAAGCCACCTCCGCTCACAGAGATGACAGCCACGGGGGCAGCTCCAGACCCGGCAGGGGCAGAAGCAAGTGGACTGGCCAGCCGCCACGGGGGTGTTGCGCATTGGCCTCCGACATGGTTTTGCTGAATCCAGCGCCTTCCCCCTGACAACAAGTGCATGGCCGCCCCATGGAGCTGGATGACCCTGGGGTGTCTGCCCCTCCCGGGTGGTGGGGAGACTTCGAGGCCCCAAAACAGGCCTCCTTTGGTGGCGAAACTACCTTCCAGACCAGCGGCCGCAAGCCAAATGCAGTGCCAGGCCGGCAGCCCCCGCCCGTAGAGTGCCAGGTGAGGTGACTGGCAACACCATGTCCCCGCCCTTCCTTGAGCCCCTCCTCAGCTGTGCTCGGGGACCTGGGGGCTGAGACCCGAGTCTCAAGGGTGTCTCCCTAAGGAGGGGCCTCTGCAGTGGCACTCCCTCGGGGGTCCCGCACAGACCCTCCGCCCAGCTCCAGCCCTCGGGGAGGAAGGCCACCTCCTCCGGGGCTGCTCTACTGGTCTGGGTGAGAGGCTGGGGGTGCCTGCATTACCTGTTTGGCAGGGAAGGTCTGGGCACACGATCTGAGGGTCTAGAAGAAAGGAAAGTACCCGGGGCCACAGTCAGTCCCTGCCGGGCCCTTGGCAGCTGCCCACTGACCTGCCCACCCGTGACGGCCCCAGCCCCTTCTTGCCTGGATGCCTGGCATCCTGGGCCTCACGTCTGTCCTTCGGACGAGGGGGCCCCTGGGGCTCGTGCTGGGCAGCGGCAGGAGGGCACACGGCTCCTCGCGGGCCTGGCCGCCCCTGCCCCCGGACCCCTCCCCCACCTTCCCGCACAGACCCTGCCCTGCTCACCCGGGCAGAGGACGTCTTCCATGTCGTCGATGAACTTCTCAGCCACCAGGTCGGAGAAGAGCGTCATGTTGCGCACCTGCTGTGGCCTGTCGCAGGCGATGGAGTAGAGGTTCTCACTCTCGTGCTTCTCGTGGAACATGTCGCCAATGCCGATGGCCGTCACTGTGACGTCACGGTCACACAGCGCCCGCAGGTTGAGGTCATCGTCACGGGGGTCGTGGCGCCCATCTGTGATGACCACCGCGAACACGCGGGTTTTCTGTCGCCGGCTCTCCTTGATGAGCCGGTCGTAGGCGAACTTGAGGGCTGAGGGTGTCCAGGTGCCGCCTGCGATCCACTCGAGGTTCTTGACGGCCTCCTTGAAGCTGGACAAGGAGTCGATGCGTTCGTCGTCCAGCTGGATGGCCTCGAAGGTGCCCTCATGGCTGTACTGCACCACGCCCACGCGCGTCCCTGCAACAGCCCGCGCAGGGGTGAGTGTGCCTCCCACCCCACCCCCAAGTCCCTGGCTCGGCCACCTCGAATGCAGGATCGAAGCCAAGACCCTCTGCCCAAGGGACATGTCACGTCGCCTCCTGCTATCCTCAGGCCCCTCGCCCCGGCCCTCACTGACCCGTCTCTGACTTGGGGTCCTTGGCGATGGCCCCCAGCCTGTTGACCACGTTGATGACGAAGTTCTTCTCCAAGGTGAAGTTGGTGTAGCCGATGCTCTCGGAGCTGTCGATGACGAAGACCACGTCCAGGGCACCACAGCGCTTCTCACAGTCTAGGGGGGTGGCAGGGTCCGCGGGCAGGTTCTTGGGAGCCGTGAGAGACCCCAGACCCCAGGGTGCAGGGCCAGGTGCGTGCTGCCAGGACTCGGGTGATGATCCCACGCCCGGCCACATTTGGCTCCCGTGGCCCCGCCCCCGCCCACCATGGGCGACTCACCGCAGCACCCGCAGGTCTCTCTCACGTAGGTCATGACGTCACATTCCTGCAACGTGGCTTGTTAGGGCAGCAGGCCCAAACAACACCGCGTGCAGGGCGGTAGGCCCGAAGGAGGTTCCATGGGGGGGACCCGGGCGGACATCTAGGCCCGTGTATGCAGGGAGCCGTGGTGGGAAAGCTGGTGGGTCCTGCCCCTGTTGCCCTCACTGCTGATGTTGCCCCTGCCAACCTCCCCCTGCACTTGCTGCCCTCAGTTTCCCATTTTTAGGAAGGAGGGTGCTTCTAAACAAGCACATGGGTTCCACCCCAGGTGACACCTACCGTGAGGCCAGGGTCTCCGGGGGGGCCGGGCTCACCCTGGAGGAACAAATGTGACAGTGAGAAGTGAAAGCTGTTGAGGCCGAGGCCGGGTGGCCTGAGTCATTCCTAGGCCACTGCCCACTGACCCCAGGGCCACCGTAGGCAGAGCCACGAGGCTCGGGTGCACGGTGGCTGCTGGCTAGTGGGAGGTCTGGGGGCCAGGCCTGGCGCCAGCCAACCTGGGTCTGGGTCCACCTGGGCCCCGAGGGACCTGGTCACCAGGCCGCTGGCCTGACGAGGAGGAGGTGGCCTGCCCCTGGCGGGACCTGCCAAGGACTGTCTCCACTGGGCCCACGAGGCCTGGGTGGGACCAGGGATGGGATGTGAGGGGCAGTGTGTGGGGGCATGCCGTGAGTGGGGGCCTATGGTGGGATGGTGGGGGATGTGATGGTGTGGGGGATGGTGGGGATGGTGGGGATGGTGGGGGATGGTGGGGGGGATGGTGGGGGGATGGTAGGATGGTGGGGGATGGTGGGGGATGGTGGATGGTGGGGGATGGTGGGGATGCGGGATGGTGGGTTGGGGAATGGCAGATGGTAGGAGGATGGTGGGGGATGGTAGGAGGATGGTGGGGGATGGTGGGGATGGGGGACGGTGGGGGGATGGTAGGAGGATGGTGGGGGATGGTGTGGGTGGGGGAATGGCAGATGGTGGGGATGGTGGGGGATGCTGGGTGGGATCGGAGCTGGGGGCCAGAAGCACCCTCCTGGGCACCTTCAGAAGCACCTGCTGCACCCCTGCACTGCCCCTCCTGTCCCGCTGCCCGGGCCACAGCAGTGACACTCACAGGTTCTCCCTTCTCTCCTTTCTTCCCATGTCTTCCTTTCATGCCAGAGTCGCCTCGGCTTCCCTGTGACACACACGTGTTAGCCCAGGACAGAGGGTGGTCCTCCTGTCTCCCTGCACCCACCCGACCCTCCAAGGCTTTCAGAAATCTCCCGGGGCAAGCCCCAATGTTTGGTTTGAAAAGAGCTGGCAGGTGGCTGGGTCCCCACTCAAAGCTCAGTGAGGGCCACGTGGCCTCGCCTTGGGGAGCAGGGACAAGGCCCATGGTGGCCTGATGGCAGGTGTTGCTTTCCCAGCCACAGGAGGTGGGTATGCAGACCACCCCCCTCCCGGTGGGGGCAGGAAGAGGGCCCAGACGGGGCAGGGCCCCCACGCACCTCGGGGCCGCGAGGGCCAGGCTCGCCTTTTTCTCCCTGTGAAACAAACAGAGGTCAGGGTACCTTGGCCCCAGACCCCACGTCTGACCTCCCAGGGAGCCCGAGGTCTTCCACAGCCCCATCTCCCTTCTCCACGGGGCCTTGGTTACCAGAGTTCACACAAAGGCTCCTGCAGGCTGGGGGTGAAGCCACACCGCTGCACGTTCTGAGCCACACTCCACTCCGATGCTGAGCTATGTCTGAGACCCCGGATCTCGCTGCGTCTCCTGGTGCCTGGCTAGACCTATCTCCTCACCGAGTGACCCCTGTACCTCCTCCTCGCTCCTCCATCTCCCAGGAGGGGTCTCATGCTTTCTCTGGCCCAGGGGCGGCATGGAGAGAACTACTGGGAATCCTCTGTGCCTGCCTGACCGTATCCGCTCCTCTCCCGGGAGCCCCCATCCCATGCCACGACTCACAGGTGTTCCTCGGGGTCCTGGATAGCTGAATCCGGGCCTGCCTGGGTCTCCCTGGAGCAAGAGGCATGAACTGAGGACAGGGTGGGGCTGGGGGCTGTGCCCAAGTGGGGCAGAGGTGTGCACTGGTGTGAAATGACAAAGGGGCCATCTGGGCCGGCTGTGAGTGGGGCCCAGGAGGGGCTCCCATGTGCTAGGAGGCCCAGGAGCTGCTGCCACACACCAGGAAGACAACGCACGCACCATGTGGCCACCGCGTGGCCAGCCCACCCTGCAGGGCCCTTCCTCAGGAGGGACGTGCCACCCACACCCGAGAGTGGATGCTGAGGTAGGAGAGAGAGGGGGCTGCCTGGTCCCCCGATGTGCCCAGGGGCTAGGCCTGGCCTGTGCCCAGTCAGCCTCGCTCTAGAGCTGGGAACAGCAGGCTCAGGCCCGGGCCAAGGCCCGTCTGACGGCAGCAGCACCCCTGAGGCCCGCACGCCTGTCACCCTCCTCTTGGGCTGCTCGGCCGCCCGACCTCTGTCCCATCCTGCCAAGTGGGGAGGGTCGTACCTTGGGGCCGGGCTGTCCCGAGTCTCCACGGGGCCCAGCATCACCGGGGTCTCCCCGAGATCCCTGAGGGCAGGAGAGAGATCGGGGAGTTGGCATAGACGGGTCTGACCCAGGGCCGGTGTCACCTGACACGCCCAGTCCAGCTCTGACCAGTAGGCAACACTGCCCCAGCTCCCTGTGCTGCTCTGGGGGGGCCGTGGACTTGCGTTCTGAGGGTCCCGGCTCCCCCACTTCACATGCCCACCCAGGCCCACCACCCTGGTCCCTCGACACCCCCACCTGGCAGGGCAGGGTGGGGGCCTAGAGAGCCCCTCCAGCACAAGATGAGAGGGCTGAGGCTGGACTGGGGGTGAGGTACTGGGGCAGGGGGTGGTCCTGGCTTCCAGGACCCCTGATGCAGTGGCCCAGGTTTGCCATGGGGACAATGGACAGCAGCCGGCCTGTCCTGCCCACAGACGGGGGCCCAGGTGGTGCCTCAGGGCTGCATCCTCAGGTCAGAGGTCAGAGACGGCCCCCAGCCACAGGGCTCCAGGCATCCCCCCACTGACCTGCTTTCCGGGCTCCCCAAGAGCCCCTGGGGGGCCTCTGGGTCCAGGCGAACCTCGGTCTCCCTGGAAAGAAGTGGGATAAAGCTGGGGTCCTCTCGACTAATGGCGGCACCCCAGAGTCCCCGATGTCAATCCTGCAGATGTTGGCAGGGTCTGGGGTGCGAGCAGACCTGCACCGGCCCTGCAGCCCTCCAGGAGGTCCTGGCCTGGCCCTCAGCCCTGATCACACCAGGCCTGGGCAGGGGGGCTGGGGGCTGGGGGCTGGGGGAGGGCAGGCAGGGTCCCTGGCGCAGCCCCCTCCAGCAGGGGCCTGGGCCCTGCCCACCACTTACCTTGGCTCCTTTGCTGCCGACCTCTCCGGCCAGACCTCGGGGCCCCTCAGGGCCAGGGTCCCCCTGTGATAGAGAGGCCGGGTCGGAGCTCAGTTGGGGCCCGGGGCCTGGGTCCCACCTGGAAGGTGGGTGCGGCCGGGGGTGTGTGGGGAGGGAGTCAGGGAGGAAGACCCTGGTCTGTCCCGGTGAAGCTGGGATGCGGTGTGCTTTGTCTGCAGCCCCTCCCCTGTGCCTCTGCCCACTGCTCTGACCACCTGGCGTTGCCAGATGCCACCCACAGTATGGGCAGGGACCTCGCTCACCTCTCGGGGAGGAAGCCCTTTAGCACCACCCTTGAGAGCTGGGACCACAGGGGCAGCTAAGTGCAGTGGGGTGCAGTGGGGCCAAGCACTGCGTAGCCTGCACAGCTGTGCATGACGTGCATGGGGTGGGCAGTGCCCTCCTGGGCCCTCGGCAGGCAGCCGGGAGCAGGGATCCCTCCTGTCCACCCCAGACTCCCCAGGGAGTGATGCCCCTTGATGGTGAGTCCCCAGAAGTCATTTTTCTTGGCGGCCTGGGGCATCACCAAGGCTTGTCAGCACCATGGTGAGATACCGGTGCAGACACAGCCAGAGCCCCCACCTGTCCCCCATGTGCCTCACCTTTTCCCCCTTGGCTCCATCGCTGCCCGGGCTGCCCTTGGCTCCAGGGTCTCCCCTGCGCCCCTGCAGAAAAGAGGTGTGTCTGGGGGAGCAGCTGCCAGAGCCCTGTGAGCCAGGGGCTCAGAGCCCCTCGGGGGCCAAGTCCACTCTGGACCCTGATGCTCTGCTCTCCCAGGAGGACTCTGGCTGTGGGGTCTGGGGACCAAGCTCCCGGGGCTCCTCCCAGATGGCCTCGGCCTGGACCCGTGGGGTCTGCCCTAAACCCTCATCCTTTTGCTGAGCGGGTCCTGTCTCGGCTGAGGTTCGGGAAGGATGGGGGCTCCTGGTCAGGCTCTAAGTCCTGGATGAGTGGGGCCAGCGAGGACCATCACTGAGGTCATGCTGGAGACTCCCAGGCCTGGCCCGTCCTCAGGCCGCGGCCCCTTAGAGGATCAGCCCACGCCACGAGAGGACGCCCAGGGGCAGCCAGTGCTGGGCTGGGGACCCTGTGTGCGGCCCATGCGTGTACGCCTGGTCTCCATGTTCAGGCCTCCCAGGGTCCTGCAGGAAGGTCAGGGGCCACTTCCCAGGGCAGGGCTGGCTGAGCCTGGCCAATGCGGGGTCCTGCCTGAGGCCCCGGTGGACTCTCTGCTGCAACGGGGGTGTGGGGCACATTCCCAGGTGCTGGGACTGGGGGCTGGGCAGCGGGTGCAGGGAGGGGGACCCCCAGGGCCTGTGGGGCTGGCAGGGACTCACGGGCTCGCCCTTCGGTCCTCGGGGCCCGGGCCCGCCCTTGGCTCCTTTCACACCAGGACTTCCTGGAGATCCGTTGTTGCCTTGGTACCCCTGGGGAGGCAGGGGATGGTTGGGTTGTGCCCAGCTGGTGTGTGGCTTGCAGCCCCACCGTCTCCAGTGGGATCTGTCTGCCTCACACATGGGGCGCCTGTGGGTGCCTCTCACACTCGGGACACCTTGTGAGGAGGGCACCTGGTCCAAGGGGCTGGTGGTGTGCTTGGGGCACACGCCTGTCCTTCCCACCCCTCCCTAAGTGCTCGGGGCACCGCTGGTGAAGGCAGACTGGGTCAGCATGGCCGTGCATCCTGGCCATGGCTGCTGAGTGTGCAGGGGCCTCACCTTGCTGCCTTGGGCCCCGCTCTCCCCCGGGGGCCCTCTGCGTCCTGGGCGGCCAGCGTCTCCCTGGAAGAGTTTGCAGGAATCAGCCTCAGGCCTCTTGGCAGGGCAAGAAGTGCAGGGCATCCAGCAGTGGGGCAGGAGCCCGGGGCAGGCTCGGGGCACGCGCCACCTCCCCACACCCGGAGGGCAGCCAGGATGCCAGACACCGGCTGGGACTGCCAATGGAACCACAGCCACTGTAGGGTGGCGACTCTGGCCTGCTCCAGCCGGACTGCACCGTGTGAGACCGCCTACCTTGGCACCTTGGTCTCCTCGCTCCCCTGGGCTCCCTGCTTCCCCTGGGTAACCGTCGGGGCCCTGAGGGAGAAGGTGAGAGGCGGAGGCAGCACAGGTTAGGGTCAGGCGCAGGGCCGGGGCTTCGGTTCTCCCCCTGGGCCAGGGCCAGCTGACGTGGAGTCAGGGCCAGAAGTGCCACATCCATCGTCTGGGCCTGGGAGGCAGCCCCACTCTCACTGGAGGCCCCTGGCTCAGCGAGACCCCTGCCCCCGAGGCCCGGCCATGGCTGGCCTCTCAGCTGGGAGACAGAGCCACCCAACAGCACCAATGCTCCACACACGCCGGGGTCCCAGGGCCATGAGATCCCACCAGGCCTGAGCGCACGACCCAGAGGCTACCAAGGGTGTCCTGTCACGAGACCCCAAACCCCACTGAGCCCTGGGCTGGGGTCGGGGACAGGTAGAGAGGAGCTGGACTGCAGCAACAACCAAAGCATTGGTGACACCTAGCTGCCCGCGGCAGCCTGGCCCAGAGCCCACGTGCCCCAGAGCTGAGGTTTAACACGCAAGCGAAGCCACACTCACCCTGTTTCCAGGGTCTCCCTTGCAGCCAGGAGGCCCGATGCGCCCCAGCTTGCCCTGAAGGAGAAGAGGGGGCAGAGGAAGCATCAGGGTGGGATTCCGGGGTCTGCGTGTACCAACGACAGAGGCATAAACGCAGGCACAGGCCAGGCCAGTGCTGCACTGCGGGGCTGGGGGCTCTCGTCCCAGCACACGTGTGAATGCGACTCCGCCATGTGTGCTTGCATGTGCACGTGTGCGCGTGAACTGCCGGCTCAGACCGGGTCTGGGGGTTCTGCAGGGCAGGCTGGGACGTCCCCGAGGCCCACTCTACCTTCTGTCCATCAGTCCCGTTCTTGCCGGCCAGGCCGGGGGCCCCCTGGAGAGAGAAGGAACAGGAATCTCCATAAGCCCCGATCCTTGTGCCCTCCACTCAGCAGAAAAGGGAGGCTCTGCCCGCCCAACCGGCCTACCTTCCGACCGTCAGCTCCAAATTCACCCTGCGCGGGGGAAGGCAAGGCCAGTTAGCACGGCGTCTCCCAGCATCACAGACATAGCTGTCTCGGGGGCACGTCGAAGCCCTCCGGTCAAATATGCGGCCAGAGGAACCCCAGAACTCCAAAGCCACCCCCATGAAAAGCCCGGGCCTGCCCCCCAGCAGTGACCGACAGGCTCCGATGGACGCCACTGAGTGAGTCTGGTGAGGCTGGTGCCAGGTCTAAGGTCCAGCCGTTCAGAACCACAGACTTACCTTCTCCCCTTTGAAGCCAGGAACGCCCTGAGGGCAGAAGGGAAGAGCAGGGTGTTACCTCGGAGCTCTGAGACACAGGTGGGGACGGTGGCGGACCCGGCAGGCCAGGCCGAGGGGGCATGCGTGGGCTGCGTCTGGCAACTGGGATTCTAACAGGGTTGGTGGAGAAGGCCAGGACAGGGATCGGCCAAATGCTCGGTTTTGGGGTGACCTGCAAACTAGTGAGGTGCTTCTCTTCCTTGGTAATGGGGTGGGGGAGGGTGGGCTGGGGTGGAGGCAGGGTGGACGCTGGGGAGGGGCTGAGCCAGGCCCTCCTGCCCACTGCAGCTTGCCTTGGGTCCTGGGAACCCGATGGGGCCTTCGATGCCTGGATCTCCCTGTGGAAGAGAACAAAGAGCCCACGTGTGACCCCAGCCCACATGTGGGGCTGAGGGCAGGGCAGGAACAACACTGGGGATACTCACCTGTCTCCCCTTCTGACCGGGTTCTCCCGGCTCGCCCATGTTGCCCTTGGCGCCCTAAAAGCAGACGACAAAGTGTGAACCAAGGCAGGTCGGCTGCCCTCAGACCTTGGCGTGCTCTGACCCCGTTTGCTGAGCCATGACGGACAGCTTCCTGCGAAGCCACCTGAAAAGTGGGGCCGGAACAGCCCCCTGAAGTGGGGGCCTGGCGTGGGGGTCCCTTCTGCATCCAGTGGCTGCAACCATACCCGACACTGGGCTCTGATTCCTGTCACATTTGCCAGAAGATTAATTCCTCTGACTGAGTAACTTTAGACAGATGAGGGCTTCAGAAAAGTATATAAAGATTACATCCCCTTGCAATTGAAATTTTAACTATAACACAGAACTTTATTAAATAAATTCACCTATTTATTAATATACTTCAAATTTAGATGCAAACAGGGACAGAGAATTAAGAATTAAGAAGTCAAAGGAGAGAGGAGGGAGGAAAGTCCAGCAGAACTCAAGAGGTGGGCAGAGGCTTCTGGAACATCATGGCCATGCCTTGTCCTGGGGTCCCCTTGGCACCTCACTGCCCCTCAGACTCTAACCACAGTGGTTCCCATGACAGCTTCCTGTGGCCCCACCCACAAGGACAGGGTCACTGCACTGCTGAGCGTGGCCAAGGCTGCCCAGGGAGGCAAATTCATTCCAGCCGTGGTGGGGTGGGTGTTGCTGCCAGGACCTGGAGAAGCCAGGGAAGGGGGTGGTGGGGAGGGTCTGGCTGGTGACCTGGAGACATCTCATCCTGGAGAAAGTGCATCCAGATACCTACTAGTCTAGATGGTTCTCATCCGAATTCAGAAAGGAAATATGAAGCTACTTAGTAATAACCTCCTTTATGATGTTATTTCAAATTCGTTGTCTCATCCTCTTAGAAGTTACTTTCTCCTCCTTTGCCTTTCTTTTTTTTCCATTTCTAATAAAGTTACATTCCTTTGCTTTTCTTTATAATTTTTGACAGATGTGAATTATTGAAGTTTCAGATACTCTGTTAGTGAATTTTGGAAGAATTTTATTATATACCTCTGTCGTTAGGAATATGCAGGGCCATTCAAGCCAGACTCCCTAAACTACTTGTGTAATAAACTACAAAAATGGTTGCTTTACAATATTGAGCAATCATATTATTAACAGTAACACATCTCATGTTTTATTTACTTACCTGAGCATACTTGCTCAGGTATTTTAGTGACATATCTTAATGATTATAAAAAGTTCCTACTTTTCTCAAAATGCCATTTAAAAGGAAGTGGACAAAAATCAAATTTTAGTTTCTGTAGGGTCACAAGTATTGAGACCATCCGAGGCACCACTGGCCTTAAATGTGGAGTTCAAGGATAAGTCAGGGGCTTCCCGGCGGCTCGGACCCTGTGGGCAATCTGGGCATCTTACCTTCTGTCCTCGGTAGCCCTTGGGGCCGGGGGGCCCGGGGATCTCCAGGCAGCTCACCTTGTAGCACTGCAATGAGGAAGCGGAGAAACAGGGGTCAGGCCTGCAGCAGAATCCCCAGGTAGCGGGGTGAGGGCTCAGGACACACGTGACACATGCGACCCCCAAATGCCTGTTGAGACCACCGGGCTGGGGTGAAGGAGCAAGGTGTGTGAAGCCCTGGCCCCACCTGGGAGAGCTGGAGAGTCAAGTGCTCTAGTCAAGTTTTGGAAAACCAAGGCTGGGTTAAGCAATGACACATAGTACAAAGGATCAAAGAGCACGGGCAGGGCATTGGCTAGGCACCATGTGTATACAGGAGTTAAACCCCTGTGTTTGAGAGCAACTCTTCTGTGGCAGCCGTGTTTCTGTAGGGAGCCTGCCAGCGGAGGTCTCGGTCGGCTGCTCCAGGATGTCACCACCAGAGGCCGCGGGTTCCCGGGCTGGGCACACCGCCGGCCTTCTCCTCCTGGCCTGGCTGGGCTGGGGTGTGAGTCCAGGCTGGATACAGCCCACCAGCCCAGAGCCTGACCCTCCGCCTGTCCACTTAACGTGGGCTCGGCGGGTGACCCTGACACTGACTTGCACCGGGACTTAGCCTGGGAGCCCTTTGTCCAAACTCAAATGTCTCCGGGCCTAACAGGGAAGGGAGAGGGAGCCCTCTGCACCGGTGCGCCGGGAGCGCCGGCGGCCGCGTGCGGCGCCGCTGTGCGGCTCGAGCCCCGCCGGCGGCTGGCGGAGGAGGCCTCACCCCCGAGGCCTGGTCTGCAGGAGACGAGCGGGGGCGGCTAGGCCTCCCCTGCCCAGGGCCTGCCACGGCAGGCCCAGCCACTCCCTCCACCTGGCCTCGCCTTCCCGCCCTGCCTCCACTGGCCCCCCCCTCCACCAAACCCGGCCAGCCCCGCCCCTCCCTCCCTCCTGGCCCCGCCCCTCCCTCCCACCTGGCCCCGCCCCATCCCCCCGGCCCCTCCACCACCCGGCCAGGCCCCGCCCCTCCCTCCCACCTGGCCTCGCCCCATCCCTGCCCACCCCACCCCCCCCCCCCCCCGGCCAGGCCCCGCCCCGCCCCCGCGCGCACCATGACCCGGATGATGCGGTTGATGGTGTCCTGGTCGATGTCCGTGGACTCGGGCCGCATCGTGGCGTAGCTGCTGCGGTAGAGCTCGAGCGGCGCGCTGGCGATGTCGCGCAGGCCCTGCTCCTTCACGTGGCGGTTGGGCGCCACGGCGAAGAGCCGCACGCCCTCCTCGCGCGCGCGCTCGGCCTGCAGCTTGACGCCGCCGCACGGGCTGCCGGTGACGTGGCCGTCCGTGAGCACCACGGCGAAGCGCACGGCGCGGCCGCCCAGCGCGCGCAGCTGCTGCGTGGCGTTGGCCAGCGCGCAGTCGGTGAAGGTGCCGCGGCGCATGGAGCGCACGCCCTGCAGGCCGCGCGCGAAGGACGCGCGGTCGCTGCCCGGCGCGCTGAACTCCTCCACGCGGTCGGAGAAGTGCAGGCCGCCGTAGCGCCAGCTCAGCGCCACGCGGCCCAGGTACAGCCCGTCCTGCAGCTGGCTGACGAGCTGCGGCACGAACTGCTGCATGTGCTGCAGCAGGATGTCGGTGGGCGGCTGCATGGCGACGCTCTCCGACGTGTCCAGCACGAAGTACACGCTCACCGGGCAGTCGGCCTTCTCTGCGGGGCACGGGCGGGTCACGGCCGGTCGCGGCCCGGCGCCCCCGGCGCCCCCTGCGCGGAGCCCCCCGCCCCTACCTGGGCAGCTGTCGCTTCTGTCCGGGGGGCCGGGCGACACGACCTCCTGCTGCTGGGCGTGCAGGGCCCCCAGGAGCCCGCAGAGCAGGAGCGCGGAGCAGGGGCCCCGGAGCATCTCGGCCGCTGGGACGCTGCAACGGGCGGAGCGGGGGCGCTGCAGACTCAGCCGCCCCGCCCAACCCTCTTCCCGCACGCGGGCGCCGCAGGTCGGCGGGACGGAGGGGCCGGGCCTGGCGCGCCGTCTCCAGCATCTGGGCTGGGGCGCGCCGTCTTGCCGGGGCCCCGCCCTGTCCTCGGAGCCTGGGCGCAGGGGAGACTGGAGGCCCCCCCAGGTCTGCACGGGAAGCGGTGGCAGAGGGGAGGGCTCCCAGTCCCACCGTGTGACTCCGGGCGAGTCACCCTCCCTCTGGCCTGGTTTCCTCCCCTTTATTTATTTTTTAGAGACAGGGTCTCGCTCTGTCACCCAGGCTAGAGTGCAATGTCACAGCTAGTGTCACAGCTCAGTGCAGCCTCAAACTCCTGGGCTCAAGCCATCCTCCCACCTCAGCCTCCTGAGTAGCTGGGACTGCAGGTGAGCACCACCATGCCCGGCTAATTTTAAAATTTTTTTGTAGAGACGGGGGTCTCGCCATGTTGCCCAGGCCGGTCTTGAACTCCTGGCCTCAAGTGAGCCTCCCCCCTTTCCCTCCCAAAGTGGTGGGATTACAGACGTGAGCCACCGTGCCGGCCTCCTCCCCTCTGAATGGGACATTGATAACTGAGGCAGGACTGTCAAGTGCTAGGGGCACCCAGTCTGGCTTCCGTTGGGTACCAGGTCCCCAGAACAAGTGGATCCAATCCCCCTCCCTTGAGTGTCCCGGCATCCTGTGGCTTGGCCTGAGCTCCAGCTCGCAGCCGGAGGAGGCCATTAGGATGGACCCAGAACTGGCCTTGCTGTGCCCGCCAGCCAGGGTCATCGTGGCCCACTGGCTCCCAGAGTGGGGCTAGCACAAGGACCCCGTTCAAAACATCCAGTTTGAGGAGAGGCGCAGAGTCCTTGCGGGCACCACCCTGCACAGCGTGCAGACGTCCATCACGATTGCCAAATGCCTGGGAACGGGAGATGAGTCCCCGCGCCGGAACCAGGCAGGGGCTGCCCAGGGGAGGGGCTGCCCAGGGGAGGGCCCTGCAGCGTCGCTGCATTTCCGCAGCATCTTGTGTGGGCGGGGTGACCCAGGTCCGACCCGCCAGCCCAGGCCCAGCCCCGGGAAGGAACAGCAAGACTGGAAGGAAGTTCTTTCCCAGAAGGCTCCAGCGCAGGCAGCCTGTGGGTGAGCTCCTTCACACCTTCAAGGACAAACGACATAAAAAGATAAACTTCTTTCCAATTCATTTTTAAAGCTGGCATAACCTGAGACTTAAACTTGGTAAAAGAAATCCCTAAAAATAACTCTATAGATAAATCTCGGTTTTAGATATAGTTATAAAAATTCTAACTCATATTAGAAAATAAAATCCAGTAGCATATTAAGAACCCACCATACCAGAACTAAGACAAAGATAGTTAAGAATACAGTGATTTAACAAACACTAGGAAATATATTAATGTAAGTCACAAATAAAAAAAAATATGCAATTGCTTTAATAGGTCCCCCAAATATCCATTTCTAATTAAGAAAAAATCAAACCAGACAAGGCAAAACTTCATAAGAAACTTAGGAGTAGAATTAACATTATAAAGGATATAAATTTCAAACCAACAACCAACATCATATTTTACACAAAAAACTAAAATAGTGGTTCTTATCTGTGTGGATCACAGACCTCTTTAAGAATCCGGACAACTTCACCTGACACAAATGCACCCATACCGACGTACAGAATCACGTCCATCAGTTCAGGCATTCCATTCATAGGTCTGACCTTGGGTTAAAAACTTCTGCATTACCAGAGTGCCTATTAGAGTATGCATGCACACAAACAGGCAGAGGGTGCTCACCTCACTGTACTATTCAGTGTTGTGCTGAAAGCCAGTGCAATGAGACAGTAAAAATAAACAAAGTATAAATGTTGGAAAAGAGACAAAACTGTCCTTATTAAAGAGAGGATTGTCCACATAGAAAATCCAAGAAAATCAACTGAACAAAGTTTTGGAGAGAGAGAATTTAGTGAGCCAGTTAGAAAAATATATACAAAAGTCTTCTGATTTTCTTCTAACAACCAATGAGAAAATGTTATGGAAAAAATACTGCTTACATGAATAACAAAAACAACATAAATCCAAGGAATAAACTTAATAAGAATGTGCAGGACTTATGAAAAAAAGTCAAAAATTTTTTGAGGAACGCATTGGAGAGACAAACCTTGTTTTTGGATGAGAAGTCATCCAAATTTCTTAAACCAATATTTTAAAATATCAGTTATTTCTAACTGAATTTATAATTGAATGCAATTTAAATTAAAATTTCCGAGAAAAATTTTTGCTTTTTTGCTGGTAGGAGTTGGCAAAATGAATCTAAATTTCACCTAGAAGAGTAAGTAAGAGTGATGAGAAAACTTGCACTATCAAGTGCAAATGACATAATAAAACTACAATTTTAGCTTTTGGTTCTGGAACAGGCCAAGTGACCACACAGCAATGGGCGTAACAGCATTGAGAGCTCAGGAAACGATGCGGTGGCCTTTCAGGGTGGTGGAAGCAGGCTGGGACAAGGGCTCACCGTGTGACTAGAAATAAAGGTAATCCCCTCTCCCACGGTGCACCCAAATAAATTCCATCAGAAGTAAGTATCTGAGTGCAGAACATGAACCAAAATGTCTTTGAAGAAAACAGAATGTATGGAGTGGCGATGAAAAATCATCCATAATTACTCTGTGCCAGATACTACCCTATATCCCTTCATTTAACACTCACAACAGCCCTCGGACATAGGTACTGTTATCACCCTTATTCCATACATGAGGAAACTGAGGCCTAGTGCAGGCAACCTGCCCAAGGTACTCGGCTAATAACTGAGGTCTAACCCAGGCAGTGTGGGTTCAAGTCTGCACTCTTGATACTGGGCTCCCACATACGACCATCATTACAAGAAAAGCAACATGAACAGAGTAGAAACAGACCAAGCGCCAGGCAACAGTCTTCCTAATGTGTGATCAAGATTTTATATCCCTAAGATATAAAAATTTTGATAGTCTGTTATTGGGTGCATAAATATTTATAATTGTTATATCTTTTTGCTAGATTGAGCCTTTTATTAATATATAATATCCTTCTTTTTTTCTTGTAAACTTTTTTGGTTTTTTTGGTCTGATATTAGTATAGCCACCCTTGCTCTCCTGTGGTCATTATTTTCATGAACTATCATTCCCATCCTTTCATTGTCAACCTAACCTATTTATGTCTTTGGATTTAAAGTGAGTCTCTTGTAGAGAGCATATAGTTGGATTATGGTTTTTAAATCCATTGTATCAATCTCTGTCTTTTGATTGGAGAGTTTAATCCATTTACATTTAAAGTAATTACTGATAAAGAGGGACTCCTTTCATTTTGCATTTGTTTTCTGTACACCTTAAGGATTTTTTGTCCCTCATTTCCTGCATTACTATCTTCTTTTGTGTTTAGTTGATTTTTTGGTAGTGAAACATTTAATACCTTTCTCATTTCCTTTTGTATTTGTTCTTTATTTTCTTTCTGGTTATCATGAAAATTACATTTAACATTCTAAAATTATAACAGTCTAAACTGAATTTATAACAGCTTAACTTCGTTAGCATACAAAAATTCTGCTCTTTAACAGCTGTCACCAACCCTTTCAGTCATTGATGTCACAAAATTACCTCTTTATATATCATGTACCCCAAAACATAAAGTAATATTACTTTTAATTAGTTTCTTAAATTATGTAGGAAACAAAATATAGAATTACTAATCAAAGTTATAATAATACTAGCATTTAGACTAAAAATTATTTTTTAAAAATGTATTAGTCTCTTAAATCAAGTAGAGAACAAAAAGTGGAGTTACACACCATTGTTACAATAATACTAGCTTTTATAATTGCCCATGTATTTACTATGATCTTTATTTTTTCATATAACTTTGAGTCACTGTCTAACATCCTTTCATTTCAACCTATAGGACTCCCTTGAGCATTTCTTATAGGGCAGTCCTAGTGGTGATGAACACACTTGGCTTCTGTTTATCTGGTAATATCTTAATTTCTCCCTTATGTTTAAAGGACAGTTTTGCTGGATGGATATAGACTTCTTGGTTGACTTTTTTTTTTCTTTTTGTACTTTGAATATATTGGCCCACTGCCTCTGGCCTTGAAAGTTTCTGAGAAGAAATTTGCTGATAATCTTATTGAGAATCCTTTGTATATGCTGAGTCATTCTGTCTTGGTGCTTTCAAAATTCTTTGTCTTTGAGTTTTGACAGTTTGATTATAATGTTTCATTGTGGGTCTCTTTGATTTCATCCTACTTGGAGTTTGTTGAGCTTCTTTGAGGTTTCTATTCCTGTCATTCATCAAATTTGGGAAGTTTTCAACCATTATTTCTTCAAAATATTCTCTCTGCCCCTTTCAATTTCTTCTTCTGGGACTCTTGCAATGTGTGTGTGGGTTCACTTCATGGTGTCCCACAGGTCCCTTAGGTCTTGTTCACTTTTATTCAATATTTTTCTTTCTGTTCCTCAGACTGAATGATTCCATCATCCTATCTTCAAGTTCACTGATTCTTTATTCTGCTTGCTCAAATCTGCTTTTGAATTCCTTTAGTGAATTTTTAATTTCAGTTATCGTACTTTTAAGCTCCACAATTTCTTTTTTGGTTTCCTTTTAGATTTTCTAGCTTTTTATTGATATTTACATTTTGTTTATACATAGTTTTCTTGTCTTTCTCCACATCTTCCTTTAGTTCTTTGAGCATCTTTAATGTAGTTCTTTTAAAATCTTTGTCTAGTAGATCCACCAGCAAGTCTTTTTCAGTGACAGTTTCTACTGGTTTATTTTTTTCCTTTGACTCTGTTGAATACTGGACATTTGAATCCAATAATGTGGTAACTCTAGAAACCAGAATCTCCCCCTTCCCCAGGGCTTTCTGGTTTTTCAAAAAATCTTTGATTATTATATGCTATCTCTGTGCTAAGGGTAGGCATAAAGTGTAAACTTAGGGTCTTCTTGGGTCTTTTCTAAGACTGTGCCTTTCCCTGGGCATGCACATTGACTTTCTAATTTCCAGCATACATGTGGCTACTTTTGAATGTGCTAGTCTTTAATGTCTGGCTCCCATAAGGGGAAACAGAGAAAAATGAGGGGGGAAAAAGGTGCCAGCTCCTTACATCTCCTACAAGTCACTTCAGCCAGAGGGGGAAAGGCCTGCAACAATGAGGGGAGGTGCACACAACAGTGGCAGTGTTGACAGATTTAAAAAGAGAGACATCATAGAAAGTATCTTCTCTGGATAACCTAGATGTTACAGACAAATTCCTGGAAACACAAAACCTATCAAGACCAAACCATGAAGAAACCGAAAATCTGAATAGATCTGTAACTGGTAAGGAGATCAAATCAATAATCAGAAATCTCTTGGCAAAGAAAATCCCTGGACCTGATGGCTTCACTGGTGAATTCTACCAAATATTTAAAGAAAAACTAACACCAAACCTTCTCAAAATTTTCACAAAACTTGAAGAGAACACTACCCAACTCATTCTCGTGAGCATCACCTTGACACCAAAGCCAGACAAAGACACTACAAGGGAAGAAAACTATAGACCAACATCCCTTATGAACACTGATATAAAAATCCTCAACAAAATACTACCAAACTGAATTCAGCATAATCCATTCAATTAAATGGATTATACACCATGACCAAGTGGGATTTATTTATGAAATGCAAGGATAGTTCAACATACAAAAATCAATGTAATACACATTAACAGAATGAAGGAGGAAAAAACCCACAAGATCATCTCAATTGATGCAGAAAAAGCATTTGACAAAATTCAACACCCTTTCATGATAAAACACTCAACAAACTAGGAATAGAAGAAAACTACCTCAACATAATAAAAGCCATATTATATGAAAAACTCACAGCAAACATTATACTCAATTGTGAAAAGCTGAAAGCTTTTTCTGTAAGGTCAGGAACAAGACAAGGATGCCTGCTTTCACTACTTTCATTCAGCATAGTACTAGAAGTCCTAGCCAGAGCAACTGGGCAAGAGAGAGAAATAAAAAGCATTCAAATTGCAAAGGAAGAAGTAAAATTATCTCTGTTCACTGATGGTATGACCTTATATGTAGAAAACCCTAAAGATTCCATAAAAACTGTTATAACTAATAAATTCATCAAAGTAGCAGGATACAAAGTCAACACACATAAATCAGTAGCATTTCTATCCACTAACAATTAATAATCCAAAAAGGAAATTAAGAAATCAATTCCATTTACTATAGCATGAAAAATAATAAAATATTTAAAAGTTAACTTAGGAGGTGAAAGACTTACACAATGAACATTACAAAACATTTCTGAAAGAAATTAAAGAATACATAAAAAAAGAAAAGACATCCATATTCATGGATTAGAACTTAATATTGTTAAGATATCAATACTACCCAAATCGATCTACAGATTTAATGCAATCCCTAGCAAAATCCCAGTGATATTTTTTGCAGAAATAGAAAACCCATCCTAAAATTCATATAGAATCTCAAGAGACCAGAATAGCCAAAATGATCTTGAAAGAAAAGAGCAAAGCTGGAGGACTCCTACTTCCTGATTTAAAAACTTACTAAAAGGTATAGTAATGAACAGTGTGGTCCTGGCATAAAGACAGACCAATGGAATAGAATAGAAAGTTCAGAAATAAACCCTTGCATATATGGTCAAATGATTTTCAACAAGGGTGCCAAGACCATTCGATATAGGAAAGAGTCTTTTCAACAAATGGTGCTGGGAAAACTAGATACCCACATGCAAAAGAATGAAGTTAGACCCTCACCCAACACCATATACAAAAATTAACTCAAAGTGGATCCATGACCTAAATCTAAGACCTAAAACTTTAAAACCCTTACAAGAAAACATGGGGCAATAACTTCATGACATTGGATTTGGTAGTGATTTCTTGGCTATGATAACAAAGGCACAGGCAACAAAAGAAAAAAACAGATAAATTAGACATCAAAATCTAAAACTTTTTTTGCATCAAAGGACACTATCAATAGAGTGAAAAGGCAGCCCAGAGAATGGAAGAAAATATCTGAAAATCATGTATCTAATAAGGGATTAATATCCAGACTATATATAGAACTCCTAAAACTCAACCACAAAAAAAAAACCTGATTTAAAAATGGGTAAAGACTTAAAATAGACATTTTTCCAAGAAGACATACAAATGGCCAATAAGCACATGAAAAGATGCTCAGCACTAATCATTAGGGAAATGCAAATCAAAACTTCAGTGAAATACTACCTCACACTGATTAGGATGGCTACTACAAAACAAATCCAGAAAATAACCAGTGTTGGTGAAGATGTGGAGAAACTGCACTATTGGTGGGAATGTAAAATGGTATAGTAACTGTGGAAAACAGTAAGGTGATATCTCAAAAAATTAATAATAGAATTGCCAAATGATCCAGCAAATTGCTGGGTAAACACTCAAAAGAACTGAAAGCAGGATCTGAAAGAGATATTTGTACACCTACATTCATAGCAGCATTATGCACAGTAGCTAAAACATGAAAGCAATCCAAGTGTCCAGCAACAGAAGAACAGATAAACAAAATGGGGTATACACACAATGCAATATTATTCAGCTTCAAAAAGGAAGGAAATTCTGACATATATTACAACCTGGATGAATGTGGAGGGCATTATGCAAAGTGAAATAAGTCAGTCACAAAAGGGCAAATATTATATGATGCCACTTACACGAGTCACCTAGAGTAGCCAAACTCATGAGGACAGAAACTAGAACGGTGGGTGCCAGGGGACGGGGGATGGGGAGGGGGAGTTAGTGTTTAATGGATTTCGGTTTTAGAGATGGACAGTAGTGCATAACAATATAAATGTACTTAATATCATTGAACTGCTAGACTTAAAAATGGTTAAGATAGTAAATTTTATGTTGTGTATATTTTACCACAATAAAAAACTGGGGAAGAAAAAGCTCTTACAAATCAGTAACAAATGAACACCCACTAGGAGCATGGGGAAATCACAAACAGGCAAGTCACAACAAAACAGCAGTCAGTGAACAAATAATGTTGTCCCACATAAAAACCAAAGACATGCAGAAGAAACCCACAACAAGGTATCCTTCTTCAACTATGAAATGGGCAAAAAGAAAAAAAAAAGACAGTGACACCGTCCGCTGTGGAGAACACCACGGCCCTTCTCCACTTCTCTGGTGGGCATCTGACAATGGGCTTGAAAAGTGCTAACTTTTCAGACCCTCAGACCCAGAATCTGCCCTTCCAAGAGCAGGGCCCCTTGGAGCTGGGGTCCCCTCACCTGCCCATCACAGCACCCACCACAGGCACCCTGCGGCTGATGCAAGGTCTGGGCGGGATGTCGGTCTTTTAAATCTCTAGAGTGGGTCTGGGGCAGTCCTTGGAGAACTTTGGAAGGGGCCCAAGCCCCTCGTGCCCCCTGAGGGCAGGGCTGGGCTCCCCCATCCTGTTCAAAGCAGCATCCCCACACCCCTGCTTGTTTGAGGGTGTGCCCCACACCAGGGTCCCCCAGGCTTTGCAAAAACACGCCAAAGAGGCCTTTCCTTTCCTTTACAAGGAAAGAGGCGTTTCCTTCACAAGGAAAGAATCTATCTCTGTTTTTCTTAAAATAATCACAAAAGCTACCTTTCCCCAGCTTTTTAATAACGCATTTTGTGGCTGTAAACACAGCCTATCTGCACTCAGAGCATCTGGAGACCCCAGCAGCCCTAGGAGGAAAGCAGCACAGGTGCCTGTACGCCTGACCTTGTTCCACAGGTGAGGAAGTGGGGCCCCTCCAGGAGTGTGGGCTCGGCCAGTGCGCTTTGCTGAGGCCCCGCGGGGGTCCTCCAGCGGCCCTGCTCCCGCGCTCCTCCACGACACCCAGACCTTAGGTGCCCACGCCCTGCCCTAACAGAGCAGCCCACTGTCCACCAAGACCCGTGCACCCTGCAGAGGGGAGGCACTGTGCCCGCCTGTCCTCAGCGCCTCTGGGCTGACCCCGGGGACCTGGTGTCACCTGTGCCCACTGCCTGGCCCCTCTCCTGCTCCAGAAGGCAGACAAGACAACTCCTTCCCTCCTTGAAACCCAAATGCTCCTTTTGCCTCCCGGCCTTCGTGATACAAGGCGGGGCATAAACCGCAAATGCCTTTTTTGGGAATTAAAACAACAGTCTTATTTGGAAATAGGGTTTTAAAAACAAAAGAAAAAATTAAAAATTAAAAAAATAAAATAACAATGAAATCTGCGGATCTCAAGTCTCCTCCTTTTTCGGTGTTCCTATAAAGTGAAGATTCTTTCTTCAGGGACACTGGGGCAGTGCGGGGTCAGAGCTGCGGTGCCCAGTCCTCCCTGGGCACCGGGCTCCTTATCCCCAGCGGGCAGTGACCTAGTGACCTTGGCCCACAACCCAGGGCCCCAGCAGCAGCAGAGACCATGCCCTGTGGGTGCTGGGCGCCTGGGGGTCCCCAACTCACCGTGGGGGCTCCAGCCCTGGGGAGTGGGAGGGAGTGCTGGGGGGTCGGGGGTATGACCCGTTTCCCCTCCCTCATGGCATCAAAGACCCCTCCTCCCTGGCAGAGCCCTGTCCAGTGCGCCTCTCCTTCCCGCAGGAGGGAGAAGGCCCAGGACCACCCGCGAGCCTGCGCCCAGTTCCAAGTCAAAGGGGAGGGTCTTCCTACGGGGGCGAGTTAGGCTCCCCAGTCCGCGGAAGGAGTCCTCCAGGCCGGAGGTAAAACCAAACCGCGCAGGCACGGCCAGGGCCCGACTGCAGGGGCCACCAGCACGGGGCTCAGGGGAGGAAGCCCCCTCCCCGGACCAGCTCTGCCCCAGAAGAGGCCACGGGGAGGGGCGCCAGACAGCGCCGCGCGCGCCTAGCTGGGCGCCCGGACTGCGGGCGTTTGGGGACAGCAGCGCGACCCGAAGGCGCGGATGTCGGGGGGGCCGAGCGCGGGCCGAGCGGCTACACGCAGAGCCGCAGAAGCGGGCGTGGCCCCAGCCCCTCCGATGGAGAAAATCCGTCGCACAGGGGACAGCCAAGTCCGGGCGCGCCCCGCCGTCCCGGGCCTGCTGGAGTCGCGCTTCCCCGACGCCCGAAGGACGGAGCCCCCGCGCCCGCCGCGGCCCCGGCACTCGGGCGCTCTCGGGTCAGGACTCGCGGACCCTGCGCGCTGGGCGGGTCCCCGGGGCCCGGCGAGGGGCGCTTACCTGATCCCGGAGCGCGCGTCGGGCCCCCTGGCTGCACACGTCCCGAGGAGGTCCGGGTCCTGACGGCCCGAGACGCGCGCGCCGAGTGGACCGGAGGAGGGGACCGCGGCGGGGGCCGCCCACTTTATACCCCCAGCCCCGCCCGCCGCGGTGCGTCCCGACCGCGCGGCCACCGGGGGGCGCTGCGGCCCCGCGGATGGGACCGTCGGGGGCGGGAGGGCTGGGGAGGGGGTCGGAACGGACTGGGAAAGGGAGGGGCGGGGGCTGGCGGGGGGCCCGGGAGGGCCAGCAGGGGCGGAGGGGACAGGGTGGTGGGGCCCGGCCGCAGGGCGGGGCATGGGAGGAAGCGCTGGGCCCGAGGGGGGGAGTCGGGAGGGGGCGGGGAGGGCCCGGGGCCGGCTTTACGAAATAGTCCCGGGCGAAGTCTGGTCCCCAGCCCCCGCCCCGGCCGCACAGCCTCGGACTTCACGTCCCGGCCGGTCCCCTCCGCACTTCCTGGACGACCTGGCCGTGGGCCACGTCTACTCCCGGCCTAGGGCGTTGGGGAGCGCGTCCCGCACGAGGCCGTGTGTCCCCCCCGGGTCCCCCCTCGCTCCAGCCGCGCCACAGCAAGGGCAGGCTGGGATGCCATCCGCCCCTACCCCCCTCCCCCCCCCCCCGCCCCGGGCTTGGGGCACACGCTGCCCAGCGGGCAGAACGTGCTGTGGGCTCCCGGTGCTGCACTGCGCGCCCCCGGCCACCTGCACAAGCCAGGCGGCTGCTCCTGGGGCGAGAGAGGGGTGCGGTCGGAGATGAGGGGCCAGCTGGTCCTGGGTTGCTGGGGAGGGTGGGCCAGGGCCTGGTGATGCTGGCCAAGCCACCCTTCGGTGCATGAACGCCACGGGTGGGCTTGGTGCTGGGCCCTGGGGCCTCCAGGATGTCCCTGCCTGAGCCCAGCTAGGCAGGGTGAGAAAGGGTCCTGTGGTGGGCAGGCTGTGGTTGGGATCCCCACTCCCACCCCGGAGGCACAGCCCCTGCCTCCAGGGCTCCTCCTCCAGGTGGGGCACAGGCAGGGCTGGGGGAGGTCCCTGGTCTTGGCTGGGGCCAAATTCAGAGCAATCTTTGCAGGGGTGGGGCGGCCGGGTGGTGCAGCTCTGGCTCCAAAAGAGCGGTTTTGCAAATCTCTGCTTTAGCCCATTCCCCCAGGAGGACAAAGCCCCTGAGCTTCCAGGTCACCTGTGCCCCAGGAGATGGCCTCCTTCTGTGGACACCCTCTAGCATCACTTTCCGTCCGGTCCCATCTCCTGGCCTGATGGTACTGGTATGGGGCTGAGGGGGTGGGTCTGTGGAGCTGTCTTTGTGTTCTCAATGTGCCCAGCGGGGGTGGGGGAACAACTTTCCCCCAACTTTCCCAAGGAGGGAAAATGCTGCCATGGAGTTGCCAGACAGGATGCTGAGGGGCTCGTCCCCAAACACCCCGCCTGCCTTCCAAGGGCCTGCAAGGTCTGCCCTGGCCCTGGCGCAGGAGTGCATGGCCTCCCACCTGCTCCTGGTTCCCAGAGCTCGGAGCTGGGGCCACCACCAGCCATCAGGGCCCCTGGCCCTCGCACTGTCCACCGTCCCGGGCAGCAGCAGCCTCTCCTCTCCTCTGCCGCAGAAGCCTTTTGAGTGGGTGATGGGTGCCTGGAGCCGGGCTGTTAAAGGAGATGGGTGTGAGTGTGCAAGTGAGTGAGTGTGTGCTCCATGTGAGTGTGTGTGGGATGTGTCTGTACATCTGAGTGTCATGTGAGTGTAAGTGTGTGGTATGTGTGCATCTGTGAGTGTGCATGTCTAAGTCTGCCTGAGTGTGGCAGCCACGTGGTGGCCGTGAACACAAGGCTCAGGCCCACTGCTGGCGAAGCACAGCTGACCATGGGCCCTGGTGTGCTCCTCTGGATCCACCTGGGCTTCTCCTAGGGGACAAACACAGGCCCGTTACCACAAGACCTGAATGCTTACGGGGTTACCTTCACACCAGGTGTACCCCCAGGCTGGCCAGAATGGTCTGGGAATGCACTGCAGGCCGGAGCTCCTGTTGCCAGCCCCCTTCCTCCCTCTGTCCTTCATGAGGTCTCACCTGAGGTCTAAGGCCCCCCATCGTCTTGGCCACCTGCCTTGTATCCTTCACAGGCCTTGCCCTGATAAATCTCTAGTCACGTCTCATCCCACTGTGGCACCAGCTTCTTGGAGGACCCCAATTCACACAAGTAGTACAGGGTGGCGCGGTGGTCATTCACTGGTAGGACGCCATCTTGGTTGATGTGGGGGGCACAGGTAGTCTTTGGCACAAGATCGAGGCCCAGTCGTTAAAGATTTCACCAGGAGTGACTTGGGAAATTGTCCTGGTGGAAGGGAACGCCTTGCAGGTGTGGCGGTTGGGGCATCTGCAGGGTATGGGGCAGTGGGCTTGGCTGGTTACTGCTGAGTTGTGCTGATGGCCCTGCAGAGGGTAATGGGACATTGGGCAGTGCTGGGTGGGCTCAGTGTGAGAACCAGAGGGCCCCTTTGGTAGCTGAAAAGAAATCCCACCTCCTGCAGTGGAAGAACTGACGTGGCCGAGCCGCTGGCTGCAGATGACAATGAGGACCGCTTGGCTCCAGGAGTGTCTGATGCGTGGCCGAGCCTGGTCTATGCGAAGGTCAGGACCCTGGCTGGGAAAACCTGGGACCCTAAAACATGGGCTGGGATGTCCAAGTGAAGCCCCGAGGATGTGGCTCTGAGGCCCCTGACCCCTCAGAGCTTACAGAGGGGCCCACCCTCCCCTTGTAAGCCAGTGCTTCCTCTGTGGTGGAAGATTCTGCAGGGCCTCCCCCGACAAGGCAACAGGTGTCCTCATTTGCGACTGCCCCACCTCATCTGGCTGCCAGGCCGATGACTAGGGAGAGTCCAGTGTGGCCTGGCTGGGGACCTGCTGGGCCTGACCAGGGAGGAAAGAGGTTCTGCATCAAAGGGCTGCAAGAGCTAGCTGGCACGCCCTGCCGGAGCGCGGAGCACCTGGGATTGGTTTCCGAAGGTGATTTATCCAGGGGGACAGAACAGAAGACTGGATAAGCAAGACTTAGTGACATGGAGACACTTTCTTGAAACATAGGATTTAGTCCCCTGGCCAGGTCTTTGGTCACAGGGCAAACTCAATCTGGCATGGCCCAGACAGCCTGGAGAAAGTAGAAATGCCCAGGCCACACTGGCAGATGGCAGGGGAAGGAATAAAGGGGCTGAGGGCAGGGACTCCAGTAAAAAACATCACAATCCCTTGCTGCATTTTTGGACTTGAGCTAATTTTCCAATCTGGAACCGTTGATTGCAGAAGTGGCCGGGTCGCCAGGAGAAAGGACCAGGCAGCACCTTGACAAGTACATACCGTAGGATTCTACAGCTGTTTTCTCAGGTGACTGGACACTGGGGAAAATCCAGACATTTTGAGGACAAGTGGACACAAGATTTGAGTGGACACTGGTACCTGGAGACCCAAAGTGTCATCATGGCTTCCCTGTTAGAGAAGGGGGGCTTATGGGGTCATGTAATAAAAGGAATCTTGGCTAAAGCGTGGGTCACAGTGAGTCCCCTGGGCCGGCAGATCACCCAGTGGTCATTTCCCTGGCCCCGATTGTGCAATTGTAATTTATATACCTGGCGGTTACAGTGGCCACATGTTAGGTGTCAGGCCTGTGTGGTAACAGGCACCATGGTGGGGAAGCCCGAGGGAAAACCTTTGACAAGGTAGTAAATTGCAAACAACGTTGCATCCCGGGGGATGGTGCCACCATTGCAGACCTGACGGAAGCAGAGGTGGCAGACCCTGTCTGTTTCACTCTCCAGCCTGGCCCTTGCAGAGACTGGGGGTTCCTGGACAGTGACCATAGGTCACTTAGGTTCAACCCAGCAGTAGCTCCAGTTGCATCTGCTGTGCTGGGCATTGCGTCATTGTTATAGTGGATTAATAAGGACATCGGCCATCGCGTTCTTTTTCATTCTGATTAGAAAGGAGGGTCAGAAACAGTTTGCATTCACGTGGAAGGGGCAAAAATGCTCATTCTCAGTTTAGTGTCGGGGTCATGCTAACACTGCCCTCTGTCCTAATATAGTCTGAGATCTAGACACCCAAACATCCCACGGGACGGGACGCTGTTCGTTACAGTGGTGGCATTATGGACAGGAGGAGGAAGAGGAGGCTGCTGTGCTAGAGGCCTTATGAGGCACATTTGCTACTGTAGGTGGGAGATGAGCCAACCCTACGAGAATTCAGGGACCTGATCTTCAGGGAAGTTGTTAGGGGCCAGTGGTCGGGGCTATGCCAGAACATCCCTCCAAAGTAAAAGACAAATTGCTGCATCTTGCATCCCGTACTTCACAGAAGGAAGCACAGGGCCTGGTGGGCCTTTTTGGGCGCCAAAGGGGACACATTTCACTCCCAGGAGTGTTGCTCTGACCCGTAGCTCAGGTGGCAGGAGGGGCCCAGGAGCAGGCACTGTCTGTGCAGCAAGGCCAGGCCCCGTGCCCCAGCAGACCCTGTGGTGTCAGTGTGGAGCTTACGGCAAGTCCCAGCAGGAGAGCTGGACCCCCGCGTCTCAAGGAAAGCTGTGCCACCCACAGAGGTGAACGTTCACCTTTAGAGAAGTGCTACCTGCTGCCTGAGCCAGCAGAATAGCCCAGACATGCATCTCTGCACGCTGGGGATGCCAGGGCCTGGTTTCAGGCTGGACCTGTCAGGGGAGGCTGGGACCCCGTCATTTCTACCTTCTCCCTCCCATGGAGGGTCCCGGTAACAGCTGCCATGTTGGGTCTCTGTTTGTCTCTCCTGGCGGTAATGACAGCAGCCGTCACACGGAAGCAGCCCCTCTCACCCCCGATCCCAGCGTGCCACACGCCAGACACCGGTGTGCAGCCCATGGACCCCTCTCGTGCCTCCAGCACAATCCTGCCCCCTTGTAGAGGAAACTGAGGCCCGAGAGCTGCAGCAGCCTGCCCAAAACTGCATAGCTGGCCGGTGGAGGAGCAGAGCCCACCTGCCTCAGGCCCTGTCTGCGCGGCAATGCCCGGCACAGAGTGGGCCCTGATAGGGCAGCTGAATCAGTAAGTCCCAGAGCCTCTGCGGGGCCCCAGGATTCCATGGAGATTCATGGCAGACCTGAGACCATGAGAACCGCCCTCTGAGTTTGGGCAGCGGTGCATCCTGCCCTCGGCTGTGGGGGTGATCTGTGGGTCTCTGAGGTTCCGACTGACCTCACACCACACAGAAAAGCCCAGGTGCCCACTCCTTTGTGAAAACTGAGATATCCTGGAGGCCTCTGCGGCCTCCTGGGTCTGAAGTTTCCCTCCTGTCTATCCCAAGGGCGAGCCTTACTCTGAGGTTCTGGCACTGCAGGTGGGTGGGTCTGCCTCCTCCTTAGCACACCCCTTCCTGCGTGCCCTGTGGAGGATGCCCGGGCAGCCCTGCCTCAGCCGGGTGTCCCGGGACCTGAGGCTCCTGAGGCCCCTGCAGGCTCAGCTGGGCTGCAGTCTGCACTGTGACACCAGAGCTCTCTGGGCTGGTGGCACCCGTCGCATAGATGCTGCTCCCAGTTCATGGCAAGGAAGCTGGATGCCAAGGTTACATGACTGTGCCTCTTTGGCTTCCTTTGATCCTGTTTGTGGGGAGCTGGCAGCAAGATGAGCAACACAGATGCACTTTGATGCTTAGAAGACCAACTGGTAACTAAATAAGACACCTGTGTGCCACTAGAGAAAGAACTTGCTATACTGGGGCTGTGGGCACACACTGGCCCGACCTGAGGAGGAGGAAGTGACGCTGTTTCCTTTTCTGCCCACGTTTTCAGGCCCAATGAGGCCTTAAGCGGCTCCATGTGGAAAAGCCCTCCGTGGTTTCTCATGCTCAGACATCACGTGGGACTACTCTGGGTGGTGGGGGCGTTGCTCTTGCGTTTCAGCCCTGCAAATTCAGAGGACACTTGGGAAGATGCCTCTACATTCAGAGTTTCCTTTGCTTACTCATGGAGCTGGCAGACAGAAGTAACATTCTCCTCCCACCCCAGTAGCACTCAACTTTCTCCAGGGACAGCTTGGAAAAAAATGAAGAATTGCAAAATCTGCTGTAAATGGTCAACTGCACATGAGTCAGTTCGTGTCACAGTGAGTGTGTTCAGAGCCAGTGGTAGAGCTGCAGGCTTTTATTTTTTTAAGCCATAGCTACCTTCTTATTCTTAATAATCTTACCAGGTTCTTGGGTTGCTGAGCACTTGCACTTTTGTCTTTTTAATTTTGCAATAACACTAGTGCTGTGAGAACTTGGCATGGACAATAGTTTACATTTTCAGTGGAAACCACAACTATAGGCCAGGTGCTCGGGGTCCAGATGGGGTGAGGACACCAGGGGCAGGAAGGTTGGGGGACAAATGCTGGTGTGTGAGAGCTGCTGCCTCAGTGGAAAGGTACCATGAATGTCCAGTGGACACGGCGGGGAAAAATCCAACCATGATGATGATCTTGAGGGTCTTTACTTCCCCCTGAAGTCTGGGCTTGGACATAAGGGTCACTTCTCAGAAAGCAAAACCAGCCTGGTGAGGCTCAGGGTGGTCTCAACAAAGCTCTCCTTGTACGTCTGGTTTAATTAATCCTGCAGCGCGGGGAGGTTGTCCTGGCTCACAGAAAGGAGACCCAGGCTCAAGGAGGAGGGGTGGTGGTAGAGAAGAACATTCTGGGTCTTTTAACTTCTGGTCTAGTGGTGGTGTGTGTCCCCTTCACCTCTGAATATGTCTCAACTACATGTAATAAGATTGCAAAATATTTCAAAATATTTACATCTCAATAAAAGCTCCCTCTTACCCAGCTGTGCTGTACTAAATCGAACAGGTCACTTGAATGTCATGCAGCTCATTTCTTTGCTGGCACAGGAAGGCCACACTGGCAAACAAACACTTCAGTTGGATGGCTTGGCCAGGTAAGCACCACACAAGGCTTCTTATCTAGGATCTACCCCAGAGAGCACAGTCACCAAGTCCTCAAAGTCTGAGCAAAACTGTCTGTGTGTGTTTTCCTGGAAAGAGGGCCCACAGATTTAGTTTAATTCTCAAAGATATATGTAACTCCAAAGGTATTGCATTTTCAAAGAACTGGAACAAAACAAAACACACAATATCTATACTGAGCAAAGTTCAATCTTTGTATGATAACATAGGGAGTCCAGAGTTGTCACCACCACCAATACCATGATCACCCTCACAACTATCACTACCATTACCTTCATCTTCACAGTCATTACCATGACCACACCATTACTGAAATCATCACCACCACCACCATCACCATCACCACCACCAACACCACCATCACCACCACCATCACCATCACCATCAATCATCACCATCACCACCACCACCACCATCACCACCATCATCACCATCACCAGGACCATCACCACCATCACTGTCACCACCAACACCACCATCATCACCACCATCACCCTCACCTTCATCTATCCCCACCATCCTCTTCCCCAGGTGGGCACCGACCATTTCAGGGGATTGGATCATAGAAAGATATCACCTCTGTTCTTAAAGGTCAAGACATAGAGTTGAAGATGAAATATACTCATCACAGATAAATAATGGTGTTGTAAATGCTTATGACATGGTCCTCACTTACACTAACAAACTCTGTTGAGGGAGAAACAAGGGTAGGAGTCCCGGTGACTTCCATCCTCCTATCTTGGAGGTGGGGCCTCTGCCTGATGCAGGAGAGGAGAGTGCTCACCTACAGGGTGTCCTCTTTGTCAGGTGCATGTTTACAGTTACTTTTCTTGCCTTTTAAATTTTTGCTAATTTTTAAATTTTACTAATCGTTGATGTTAAACTGTTATAATATTATTATATATTTTCAAGCAGATAATGCATGCTGTGCAAAATTCGAAAGGCACAACAGGATATGGGATCAAAAGCAGGCCTTCCTCCCGGTCCTTCCTGCAAGGCTCAAGTAGGGGAGAGTCACTTCCAAAATCACTCGTGTGGCTGTGGCAGGCCTCAGTTCCTTTTGGCTGGAGACATCAGCTTTTTACCACAGTTCTCCGTGCACAACATGGAAGCTTGATTGCCCAAGACTGGGGGCTCTGAGAGAGAAAGCAGGCAAGAGAGGATGGGAGAAGGAGACAGAGGCCCAGTAAGAGAGAAGCCAGCAACTTTTTGTAAGCTAATTTTGGAAGTGACATTTCCTCACTCTTGCCATAATCTAGAAGTGAGTGGAGGGACTATATATTAAATAAGATCTTGAATACCAGGAAGTGGGATCATTTGGGGTCATTTTAGAGACTGCCTACCATTATTCCCTTTATTATTTTGTATAGTGTGGGTCTGTTGGGAACATATTTTCTCAGTTTTTGGTTGTCTCAACAACTTTTTATGTTACCTTCAGTTGTGAAAGATATTTTCCTAGGTAAGGATTCCAACTTAACAGTTATTTTCTTTTGATACTCTGAAGGTGACATTTCATTGTCTTCTGGCTTTCATATTGTGGAAAAATCTGTCTTTCCGTTGTTTCTTTGAAGAAATGTGCCATTGTTCTCTGGTTTCTTTCAAGATTTTCTCATTGTCTTTGGTTACAGCAGTTTTACTATGATATACCTAGGTGTGGTGTTCTTTACGTTTATTCTGTTTGGCATGTGTAGATTTCTTTTTTGAATCTGTGGTAAGATATCTTTTATCAGTTTTAGAAAATTCTTGGCTATTATCTCTCCAAATATTGCCTCTACCCAGTTCTGTCTTTATTCTTCTTCTAGGCCTTAAATTTCAGATGTGTTAGAGCCTTTCATTATGTTCTGCATATCTCTTACGCTCTTTTTAATATTTTCTATCTGTTTTTTCTTTGTCCTTTAGTTTGTCCATTTTCTATTGGCCTGTTTTCCAGTTACCTTATTCTATCTTCTGCTGTGTCTAATCTGTTAATCCTATCCATTAAGCTTTTAATATTAGTTACTGCATTTTTTATTTTTAGAATTTCTGTTTTATCTACAATATAGATTAAATTTCTCTTATGCAGTTCTCTATCTCATCTTCCAATTTCTTGTTGATCACATTTATTTTAAAGTTCATGTCTGATAACTCCAAAATCAGGGCCACACATGGGTCTGTTTCTCTTGTTTGTTTTTTTCCCATATAGTCATATGGTCTTGTCTCTTGTCTTGCCTGGTGATTTGTGACTAAATGCTGGACATTACCTGTGGAAGATTGTGGAAGTTCTGTTTAATATTATTATTATTATTTTAGAGACAGGGTCTCACTCTGTTGCCCAGGCTAGATTGCAGTGGCGTGATCATAGTTCACTGCAGCCTTGAACTCCTGGGCTCAAGCCACCCTCCTGCCTCAGTCTCCCAAATAGTTAGGACTACAGGCACATGCCACCATGCCAGGCTAGTTTTTAAAATTTCTTGTAGAGCCGAGGTCTTGCTATGTTGCTCAGGCTGGTCTCAAACTCCTGACCTCAAGTGATCCTCCCACTTAGGCCTCCCAAAATGCTGAGATTACAGGTGTGAGCCACCATATAGGATTTATTGTTATTTTGGTGGGCAGTTAGTGTAGGGACATTTCACTTTTTTCCAATCAGGGATCGAGGTAATTCAAACCTAGGTTTATATCTTTGTGAAGACTGGCATATCACCAGTTTTTTCTTACTCCTAGAGCATAACATTTCAAGGGATGAAACTGTCAGATACAATGTTTACCAAATTTACCAAGGCTCCTGTTCCTTCCAGGGTCCTGAATTCTAAGTGTTGTCTCCCTACCACTAAGTATGCTTAGCTTTTTTTTCAAAACAGGTTTATCGAGGTATATTTTACATAACACAAAATTCACCCTATTTAAGTGTGCAATTCAATAATTATTAGTAAATGTACCAAATGGTATAACCATCACCACAAATCAGTTTTAGATCATGTTCATTACCCTAATAAGGCGCCTCACGCCCATATAGTTAAATCCCTTTCATAACCACTCACCTACTTTCTGTCTATGGATTTGCCTTTTCTGGACATTTCGTATAAATGGAATCATACAATATGTGGTCTCTTGTGTCTGGCTTCTTTCATTTAGCATAATGTTTTTGAAGTTCATTTATGATACAGCATATGTTAGTAGTTCATTCTTACCAAGGTACTGTATTTTTTCTTGAATAAATGGTTTTCAGATTGTTGCAATCTTTTGGTTAATCTCTAGAACTCTGAAAAAGTAGATTTTCATAATTTTGCCAGTAATTTTATTGCTTTTAGGAAAGACTGGATTTGTGGAGGTCCTCACTGCATCATTCCAGAAGTCCTGCCTTGTAGTTGATTTTTGTATTTTGATCCTGTAACTTGCTAAATTCACTTATGGGTTCTTCAGCTTTTAAAAAGTAGATACTGTAGAATTTTGTAAGTATACAATCATATTATCTGTGAATAATGACAGTATTATTAATTCTTCTTCTTTCCAATATGTATGCCTTTTATTTCTTTTTCTCACCTTTATGCACTAATTAAACCTCCAGTACAATGTAAAATAGCAGTGGTGAGAAGGGGCATCCTTTGTGTATTCCTGAGTTTAAAGAGAAAGTCTTCTGCCCTTTACATTAAATGTGATATTAGCTATAGAGTATTTTTGGTGGTGGTTGTTGCTGCTGCTGTTTATTATGTTGACAAATAAAAAGTTACCTTTGATTCCTAGCTTCTCTTGGCATACTTTCACAAGTAGGTATTGCTTTTTGACAAATATATTTTTTGCATTTATAGAGGTAATCAAATGGTTCATCACCTTTATTATGTTAATATAGTAAATTATATTGTTTGATTAAAAAATCTTAAGGCAAAATTGTATTTTGAGGATAAGTCCACTTAGTCATGGCATAGTGTCCTTTTTTATAAATAAGTAGATTCAATTTGTTAATGTCTTCTTAAGGACTTTTGTGTCTATGTTCATGAGGGATGTTAGTCTGTGTTTTTCTTTTCTTTTAATATTTTTATCTGGTTTTGGTATCAGGGTAATTCTGGCTTAAAAAATAAGTTTTGAAATGTTCCCTTCTCCTCTATATTCTGAAAGAGTTTATACAGAATTGGTGTTACTTATTTCTTAAATGTTTGGTAGAATTCTCCAGTGAAGCCCATTCAGGCAATGAATTCAATTTTCTTAGTAAATATAGGACTATTCTTTGTGAGTTAGTTTAGATAATTTGTATATTTCAAGGGATTTGTTTATTTCACATAAGTTGTCTAAATTTATTGCCATAAAGTTGGTCATCATATTTCTTTTTTGCCTTTTGATGTCTGTCGGATCTGTAGTGATGTCCCCTATTTCGTTTCTCACATTAATAATTTGTAGACTGGGAGCATTGACTCACGCTTGTAATCTCCCAGCACTTTGGGAGGCCAGGACAGGAAGACTGCTTTAGGCCAGAAGTTTGAGACCAGCCTGGGCAACATACTGGGACCCCATATCTACAAAAAATAAAAAAATTAGCTGGGCATAGTGGCACATGCCAGTAGTCCCAGCTACTCAGGAGGCTGAGGTGGGAAGACTGCTTAAGCCCAGGAGTTGGAGTTTGCAGTGAGCTATGATTGCACCACTGCACTCCAGCCTGGGTGACAGAGTGAGACCTGGTCTCTCTAAAAAAAATAAATAAAATAATAATAATTCGTAACTTTAAAAAAATCAGTATAGCTAGAGTTTTATGAAATTTATTAATCTTTTCCAAGAGTCAGCTTTTTGTTTTGTTGATTTTCTCTCTTGTTTGCCTGTTTTCTATCATCTCAGTGTTGGTGTGTCTTGGCCTGACTTCCCTGTGTGGCCTATCTGGGATGATGACCAGATTTGGTGACCACTGAATGGTACAGGCCAGTCTGTCTGAGGGACCAGTGCCTGTGACCAGTCCATGATGACAGTGGTCAGGATGGTGGAGTGAAGGCATACAAGTGACCAGTCGTGATGGGCAGGACTCTGGAGTCACACCTGTGCCCTGGTGATTTGGCAGCTCCTCCTCTGTAAAAGGGATTATTCATAGACCCAGGTTGGAGGCCTGCCCCATGTGAGGAACTTCCCGGGGTACCAGGGTTGGGGAAATGGTTTCCCTGCTTATTGGGGAGGTGTCAGCACTGCTGGGTGCACATGCCTACTGGCTGGCATGATTTTCTGAAAACCACGTGCAGCCAACCCCAGAAGCACACCTCAGTGTACCATATGGAGAGAAGAAGAGGAAAATCCCATGACTGGTTTAAGACAGACCAAAAATATATTTTAACAAAACTCAACATCTCTCTCCGATGAACCTTATTCTCACATTATTAGAATCGTATACTCACTCTGGAGCCAGCATCACACTCTGGGGTGAAATCTGGGATGCCTTCCCTGTGTTCCTCCTGTTCCCGACTCCTGCCCAGCACGGTGACGTGCCCTGACAGGACCTGGGCTGCCCTCTGCACCTGGCCTTGGGCAGCCCCTGTGGTTTGAATGTGGGATCCTCTCACTAAGTCCCATGACCTTCCGCAGCTCCAGTGCACCAGCTCCTGGATGGCCCATCTCTGGGGACAGCACCACTGAGGTGCCCATTTACATCCCTCAGAGCGGATATGTGGGACCCCAGGTGGCAGGTGTGTTCAAGACGGCTGGGAACATGGGAGCAGATGGCTCTGCTACTTCCCTACAGAGGTGGCCAGTGTGGGAGGGGACAGAGGGACCGAGAGCAACCACAGGGGAGATGTGGGGGCAGCGAGAGTCAGCACAGGGGAGGTCGGGGGTACTGAGAATAACCTCAGAGGGGGTTAGGTCCCGGGGTCCCCTCACATAGCTGGACTGGGGGCTGGCATCAGTGCTTTGGGGGGTGACTTCAGACCCCGTGTGGACACAAGTCAAAGCCAGGCTGTGGCTGCTTGTATCCCGCCCGCCCAGTGTGGAGGGGGCCGGGCAGCCTGTACCCCCAGCTCCCCGGCACCAGGGAGCAGCTCGCAGTGGGAGCAGCCAAGCAACGCAAGTGAAATGTTTCCTGGGAATTGGGGATGTGCCGGAGGGGACCCTAAAGCCATCTGGGAGGGACGCCCATGTCACATACTTGGGGTCACAGAATGTCACCCGTCCCCTGCTCTCCCTGCAGGGCCAGGGTCAGGCCTGCACCCCCCAACCCCACACTACTGGGATACTCCCTGAACTCCAAGATAGTTGCTGTAGAGTTTCCTGCCCTACTGAGTTCTTGGGGTGCTGGTGCTCCTGCCACTGGAGCGGCCTCCTGCCCTGGGGCACAGACACCCACGTTGCTCCGGCCCCCCCTTCCCCGTGGGCTGAGGTTCTGGAAGGCTCTTCCCCACATCAGCCGCGGAGAGGGATCACTTCCCTTTGATAAAACTGCTCTCTGGCAGGAAGAAAATCTCAAATTGTCTGAAAATCCAAGCCCTAAACAGACTCAGCTTGTCTGAGGATTAACAGCCGCAAGACCCAGAACGAATGGGCAGCTTCGGTGAATCCTGAGACCCACATTGGCGGGTGAGCTGGCGCCGTGGGCGGCAGCTGCAGGGGTTTGTGAGTTGGAAGCGACTTCAAGGGAGCCTGACTCCAGGCTCTGGGTAATCGTGGGTGTGGGATTTTTCTGGGGTTGGTTTAACTGAAATGCCACAGAACCCAGTCAGCTTCCCCCTGGGGCCAGGGCTCCTAGGGCCACTGTGCCCGCCCTCCTGTGCCCCCCAGGTGTGAGATCCAGGGGCCCGTGGAGACGTCCAGCCGTGGCCGGGCATATGCTCCCGGCCACTGTTGAGGGTAAGGTCAGCAATGTGTGACCCCTCCCTCCCTCAACCCACACAATCACTGGACACACATATTCACTCTCCACATGTGTAGACGTGGCGGCAGGCACAGGAGGGGCCCTGGAGGTCCCTGGCACCGTCCAGGGTCTCCCACTAAGGAGGCAGCCCATCTGCCCTCCACCCCTCGGTCACCCCTTCCAAGCTCAGGTCCTGCTGGGAAGGCCCTGAGGCCCCTGCCCCACCCGGCTCTCCCAGGGGCCCACCTCCCACCAGCTCAGAGACCCCTTTAGCAGCCACCCCTCCCTGCCCCAGTGAATGCTCGAGGCTCCGGGTCTCTGCCAGCATGTCCTTGGCCTTGGCTTATGGCCCAGGGCCTGCTGCTGCTGTCAGGTGACCCAGCCTTCCCATCGAGTGGAAGCCCAGTGGCCTTCCTGAAGGAGGCGACCATTGTCTCAGCCTTGCCGGGTCCCAGGTCCTCCTGAGTCTTCTCTCCCCTGCAGGGGGCAGTTGCAGGCTGGGCACCCAGGGACATGGGGGCCCAGAGTGAGAGGACTCTCCAGCCCACCCTGCTTCCCTGTCCAGGCCCAGCTCACAGGGCAGGCCGGGTCGGGAAGGGTCTCCAGGGAGCAGGGGTCAGATGCGGGAGGACGGGCAGGCAGCTGTGATGTTCCCTGAGCCAGTGGGTGACTTCCTATGGGGAGGGGGTCACAGCACCCCCAGGCCTGCTCGCTCCAGGACTGACCGCAACCTCCCGGGTGCCCTGCCATGGTGGCTCAGTGGTCAGTATCATCGTGGGACCATGGCCAACCCAGAGGGGGGTGGCTGCCTGGGGGGTGGGCCAGGCTGTCGGCCCAGACAAGAAGCCCCCATGGTTCCAACTACAGGCCCCCCTGCCCCACATCTGGCCTGGCTGGGGGTGGCCCTTGCTGGGCCCTGGCACTGCCCTTGCTGGATGTTCCTGGCCAGCCTCCCGGGGCCACCCCAGCGTGATGAGGGAATGGCTCTGGGCACCTACCCAGTGGACAGGGATCTCCCCCAGCCCACATCTCCAGAGCCCATTCTCTGTGCCTTTGATCTCTGCTCGGCATGGCATTGACTGATCTGAGGTCCCACCTGAGGCCGGTCACTTGCTCCCTTGGTGCCTCAGTCTCCCCACCTGTGAAATGGGTGTGCATATCTTGTGGGTCTCTGTGGGGTGTGAAGGGGCTCACGGCCACCAGCTTTGGTTCTCATTGTCCCAGCTCAAGGGAATCTGCTGAGAGAACAAGCAAAGGGCCCACTCTGTGCGAGGATATCCTGAGCCGTCCTGTGTCCACCTTATCACTTAGTCCTGACAATGCTGGTCAAGTTAAGTCCATAAGCCCTTGAGGTTGGGGTGCGCTGCGGTCCACACTGGGGTCACCTTTCTTTCCTCCTCAGCTGTGGGGACACAGCCGCCTGCTGGCCTCTGACGGTGGCCGTTTCCACGGCTGCCTAATGTCGGGCCTTATGTCCGCTGGCTGGCTCGGGCATCCCTGCCGCTGGGGCTCTGAGCCAGCTGCCGTTGGCCCGGGCAGCCTGGGAGGGGGTGCTCCAGGAGCCCCTGGCAGCAGAGATGGGGTGCCCAGCCAGCTTCCCAGGTCCCCACAGCAGAGACCCCCAGGCAGGGCTCCCCTCCTGTTCACTCTGGGCCTGCCCAGGGGTGGGGTTAGGGGGTCTTCTGTCAGCCTGGGGGAGGCCAGCAGTCTGTCCCTTCCTCACCACTGGGGGAGGCAGGGCCACACCCACCCCCTGGGCCATGCCCGTAAATGACACCCTTTCTGGAACCTGGGCCGCGGAGCCGTATTGGTCACTCAAAGAAAATGTTCCGAAGGTGGTTGGGTCCAGGTGAATGTGTCATGGCAAATTTATCAGGAAGGAATTTGGGTTGTTGGTGAGTAACTGGCAATGGTCAAACGCCCATAGTTTCTGCAGAACAGGACTTCTGTCTCTAAACTCAGAAGGCAACATTCTTAGTAAAGGAGGAAACAATAAATATTTGGCAGAATCTTTGAGTCCCGACTTCATCCGTCATCTGGGATCCGTCGCTCTGCTCCATGAGGCTTTTGGGGCTGTGTGGCGTCCGCGTTGGTTCGTTCACTCGGCTTCACAGCCTGACGAGCCCCAGGCAGGGTCTGGAGCCCTGGCGCTGCTCCTGCTCCTGCTCCGCCCCATTTGCAGGTGTGGTTAGGGTTGCTGATCCGCTGTCCTTAGGTGGGAGGCCACCGGGAGGGCCTGGCCTCCCCACAGCAGCCCTGGCTGGCTGCAGAAGGGGAACCTGGGGGACTTGGGGGGAGGGGCTGGGGGCTTCTGTTGCTGAGAGGGAGGGCCAGGTGGAAGGAGCTGGGTGTGCCCCTGGCCCGCAGCTAGCCAAGGGGCACACAGGCCTATGGCCTCGGGAACGGAAGCCGGTGACAGCCCTGGTGAGCCCCTGATGCCTGACCTCCAGGCTGTGGCCAGAAGGGTGCTGGTAAAGCGGCAGCGCTGTGGCACTTTGTCCCAGTGCAGACAGCCCAGGCACTCGAGGGCCCACCTGCCAGTGCCTTCCATCCCAAGGCTGGTGGCTGCATGTTGTGGGCCCCGCAGGCCTAGCTGAGGTTTTACGACCCCACCTGACAGCGCCTGGGACCTCACCCGCCCGTGGGCTAGCACCTTCTTGACGCTCACCAAAGTGCTTCTGCCTCCCAGAGAGAAGCTCACAGCAACTCCCTGGCTGTCGGAGCTGGGAAGCCAGTGGCCACGTGGGCAGGACCACACATGTGCACTGTCTTCCAGGGGGAAGGGGGACACCAGGAGGGGGATGGACGAGGTGCAATGATAGGCGAGTCTGGGGGCAGGCAGCAAGTCCTACCCTCCACAGCTCACCCACGCACCCACCCCGTGGTTCACCCCCCACAGCACCCTCCGCAGGACCCCCGTGGCACCCGCACAGTACCCCCCATGGCATACCCCATGGCACACCCACAACACCTTCCACAGGAGCGCCCATATCACCCCCCACGGCACACACAATGGCACCTCCATAGGACGCCCCCATGGGACACCCCATGGCAGCCCCCACAACACTCTTCATGGGACCCCCCATGACACACCCCATGTCACCCTTCACAGGACCCCCCATGGGACCCCCCCCATGGCACCCCTCCACAGCACCTTCCACAGGACCCCCATGGCACTCTGCACAGGACCCCCACGGTACCATCCATGGGACCCCCCATGGCACATCCTACTATATCCCCCAGGGCACCTCCATAGCACCCTCCTCGGGATCCCTCACTGTATACCCTGTAGTATCCCCCACGGCCCCCCACAACACACCTCCCTAGCAACCCCCTTGTGTGCCCACAGAGCAGGGGCTGCTTTTCAATGGGGGTGAGGGAGTCATGCAAACTGGCCACTGCAGCCGTCTGCTCTCTGCTGTGAGGGTGTCCTGGACAGGGTGTTGGGAGCCCTGAGTGGTCACTGCAGTGTGCTGTGATCCTGTGTCCTGGGTGGCTGGAAGGAGCTGGTGGGAACATGCTGTATGTGTGTGTGTGCATATGTATGTGTATGCATGTGTAAGTGTATGTGTGCACCCATACATACCCAGCTGTGCACACGTGTATATGTATGCATGTGTGTACACATGTTTAGTATGTACACACACATGTGTATGTATGTGTATCCATGCACATCTATGTGCATGCACAGTGTGTGTATGCACACACGTGTGTATGCATGTGCAAGCACACACATTTGCATGGACACATACATGTGTGCTCGTGCATGTGTACATGCATGTGCACGCAAGAGTGCATGCAAACACACGTGTGTGCATGTGCATGCATGCACACATATATGCATGTGTATGTGTGCACGAGTATAGGTATGTGTGCGTGTATGCACATGTGCATACACGCACATACATGTGTACGTACATGTGTATGTGTGTGTCTGTGTAGCATGTGTATGTATTCGTGTGTGTTCACGTGTGTGTTTATATGCATGTGTGTGTGTTTATGTACATGTGTATGTATACAAGTATGTGTGTATGTGTGCAGCCAGGCGCTGTTGGCTGGGATCCTGGAATTGGGGTGGATGTGTGTGGTAGTAGAGCCTTCCAGAACACCACGGCCGGATGAGCTCAGCTGTGTGGCCAACACATGTCAGGCAGCCTGGGCCGGGGGCTCACAGGAAGCTAAGCCCACTGTTAACAGCCTCTGAGGGGGGAACACAACTAGCCTGTGTGAGCTGGGGGTCAGTGCGGCTTCCTCTGAGTCACATGCAGAGTCTGTTTCCAATTACCTGTCCAGCCAGCACAGAGACCACGTGTGCGGTGCCTTGCAGTCTGAGAGCAGCATGTATGTAGCCTCGTGGGCCCCTCAGACCCCCAGGCCATCCTGGACCCTGAGAGAGCCGGAGTTAGGGAGCCGGTGACCTGACTGGGGTCCAGAGTCCAACAGCAGCTCGGGGTTCTGACCGACCTCTGGGTCCATTCGGCCTGGATCCTCTGGCTTTGTTGATAAGTTGGCAGCTCGGTGGGCCTGGGCTGCCAGGGCCCTGGGCATCCTCTCCAGCCTGCAGGGCATGGTTACCTCCGAGGTGCCCCACACTCAGCGGTGCCAGGACGCTGTGTTCCTCACTTCTCTGTAACTCAGCTTGGGGCTGGTCAGGCCTCTGCGCCCCGGGATGAGGCTGTGTGGTCTCTATCATTAGGAGTTTCTGACCCTTCCCCAGAGGCGTGGGGGGCCACAGGGGTCTCTGCCCTGCCAGGGCCTCCGCACTCACCCCCAGGCCCCAGGGTCACCATGTTTCCTCTGATGAGGCCCCTCACAGCGGGGGTGCCCCTCCGCTTGGGGGCTGTGCTGGGCGCAGGGACATGGGGTTGTGGCCAGGTGTCCCTGCTCTTGGACCCTCACACCCACCCAGGACAGGCAGACTTGGGCTGACCATGCCTGTCCTAGAGGCGGCTTCTGTGTTCTCCCCTGCCGAGGTCACCTTCCCAGGCTCAGCCGGTGACACAGCATCCTTCCTGAATCTTCCTCCTCTGCCTGAGGTCCTTCTGCTCCCTGCGCGGCCTAAGCCTTCGAAACACAAACTCTTGAACAGGCTGTTTTCTCTGAGTTCTGTTAGCTGGTGTCGGGGGCTGGGAGCAACACAGGGAAGCCCCCAGAGATTCCTTGGACCATGGCAGCCCCAGAGGACACGGAGGGCCTTGGCGAGTTATTGGATCTGCACTTCCAGGTTGTAGGCCCTGGGCAAATCCCCCATCTCTCTGGACCGTGGCATCTCACCTGGTGTGAACATCCCTGTAGCTGCCCCACCTCCCCCTGGGATGCTCTAGTGATCAGGAAATGTCCATGGGCTTATAGACAACCGTCTTCTTCCTGTTTCTCCACATGGTCGCCCCTCTGTGTGTGTCTGTGTCCTAATCTCCTCTTTTTACAGGGACACTGATCATATTGGATTATGGCCCATCCTAATGACCTAATTCTACTTTGACACCTCTTTAAAACCCTAACTCCAAATAATGTCACATTCTGAGGTACTTGGAGTTATCACTGAACATAGTATTCCACTGTGTGGACGCACTATAATTAGTTTGCCCATTCTTCCACTGGTGGACATTTTGTTTCAAGTTTTTGGCTATTATGAATAAAACCGCTATAAGCATTCTGTACAAGTCTTTGTGTGGACATGTGTTTTCATTTCTCTTGGGTAAATATCTAGGAGTACAATTTCCAAGTTATAGGTAACTGTATGTTTCACTTGATAAGAAACTACCAGTTTCTCAGAGTGGTTGTACCGTGTTATACTCCTACCGGTTGCTCCACTCCGTGCCGACACTTGACTGTGTCAATATTCCCAAGCTCAGCCTGTCTAGTGTGAGGGTGTACAGCGGCATCTAGTGTGCCTGTCATTTGCATGTCCTTGATGACAGATGATGTTGAGCATCTTCTTATGCACTTGCTGACCATTTGTATCATTCCTTGAAAAAGTGTCTATTGAAATGCTTCACTCATATTTTATTGGACATTTTGTTTTCTTAGTATAGAGTTGTAGGATTCTTTAGAATTCTGGATACAGATCTTTTATCAGATGTATTGCAAACACTTTCTTCCAGTCTGAGGCCTGCTTTTTCACTTTCTTAATGACGTCTTTGGAAGAGCAGAAGATTTTAATTTTAATAATCCAATTTATCAATTTTTATTTTTTATGGTTCATCTTTTATGTCTTATTTAAGAAATTGTTGTCTAGCCCAAGGTTGCAAAGATTTTCTTCTATGTTTTCTTTCAGAAGTTTTATAGTTTTAACTTTTATGTTCAGGTCAGCGATGCTTCTGAGTTAATGTTCGTGTATAGTGAGAGGTGAGGATCAAAGTATAGCTTTTTTCCCATAGTGATAAAAAGTTGTTCCAGCAACATCTGTTGAAAGATTATTCTTTACCCATTAAATTACCTTGAAATCTTGATTAAAAATCCAATTGACTATATATAAATGGGTCTATCTATTTCTGGATTCTATGTTCTTTTCCATGGATCTGTACGTCTAGCTCTATGTCAACGCCACGTCCTCTGATTACCGCAACCTCTCATTGAGTTTTGGAATCAGGGAGGGTAAAGTCCTCCAGCTTTGTTGTTTTTCAAGATTGTTTTGGTTATTTTTTCATTTTCATATAAATTTTATAACAAGCTTGTTGATTTCTTCAAAAACCATGCTAAGATTTTGATTGAAATTGCTTTGAATTTATGTATGATTTGTGGGGAGACTTTTATTTTAATACTATTGTACTTTCTGATTCATGAACATAGTATATTTCTCCAATTAGTTAGGTTTTTAATTTCTGTCAGCAATGTTTTATAGTTTTTAGAGCATAGGCCTTCAATTGATTTTGTTAAATCTGTCCCTAAGCATTTATTGTTATTTAATGCTATTGTAAATAATATTTTGAAATTTACAACTTCTGGTTGTTCATTGTCATTAATTTTATTTTGGTAAATTGATTCTGTATTCTGTGACTTTGCCAAATTCACGTCAGTTCTAGTAGCTTTTTAGTAGGTTTCTTAAGACATTTTAGGTATGCAATCATTTTGTTGGTGCGTAAAGACAATTTTACTTCTTGCTTTCCAATCTGTATGCCTTTTATTTATTTTTCTTAGAAAAAGACTAGGCTTAGGCTAAGCCTTTGAGCCCCATGTTGAAAAGAAGTGGTGACAGTATTCATCTGTGTCTTACTCATTATCTTAAGAGAAAAGCATTCACCCTTTCACATTAAAAGTTGATATTAGCTATAAGATTTTTGTAGATGTTCTTTATCAGGTTGAGAAAGTTCTCTACTTTCTTGATTTCTAATAGTTTTTATTGTAAATAGCTGTTGGATGTTGACAAATGCTTTTTTACATCTACAGAGATCATATTATTTAAAAAATAATCATTCTATTAATATGGTGAATAACATTATTTGATTTTTGAATGTTAAGGAATTTAGCCTGTTTGGGACATATCCCATTTGATCATAATGAATTTTTAAAAATATATTGCTGTATTTGATTTTGTTAAGGACTTTTAAAATTTCAAAAATCTATGCTTATGGGGGATATGGGCCTGTAGATTTCTTTCCTTATAATGTCTTTGCCTGTTTTAAATACTAGAAACACTGGCGTCAAAAAAACAAGTTGGGAATTTTCAGTTTTCTATTTCTGGAAGAGTTTGTGAGCCGGCATCATTGCTTCCTTAAGTGTTTGACAGAATTTGATGATGACTTTAGTTTGTTCTAATCTATAGATATATTCAGATTTTCTATTTTTCCCTTGATTCAGTTTGGTAATTTGTGTCTTTCAATGAATTTTTCCATTTCTTTTAACTTGTCAGTTTTGGAGGATAAAGATCTTTTACGAACCCTTTAATGTCTGTAAGATCTGTAGTGCTGGGTCCGTTTTATCCCCGATATTGGTATTTGTGTTTTTTCTTTTATCTTGACCCGTCCATCTAGATATTTACCAATTTTATTGATATTTTTAATAAACCAGCTTTGGTTCATTGACTTTCTCCATTTTTTGGTCTGTTTTCTATTTCATTGATATCTACTCTTTTCTTTTAGATTTCCGTCTTTCTACTTACTATTATTTCTGTTTGAGATGGAGTCTTGCTGTGTTGCCCAGACAGTTCTCGAACTCCTGGGCCCCAGTGATCCTCCCGCCTCAGCCTCCCGAGCAGCTGGGACTGCAGGCACGCGCCGCCACGCCTGGCTACTTAACTTTGGTTTACTTTTTCTTTTCCTTCTTCTTAAAGTAGAAGCCTATATCCTTGATTTTAGATCTTTCTTTTATAATAGAAGCACATAAAGCTATATATTTTCCTCTAAATACCACATGAGGTATGCTACCTACTTCGATATTTGAAAAATATTTTTTTCATTCAGCAAAAAATATTTTTAAATTTTCTTTTGATCTCTTCTTTGACCTATTTTTTAGAAGTATATTGCTTAATTCAGAATATTTGGGGATCTTCCAAATATTGACTTTTAGATTAATAGTTATTGCCTTTTAGATTAATTCCAATGCCTGGTTGTTCTATCAATTACTGAGAGGGGTGTTGAAATCTGCATTATTATTGTGGATTTGTCCATTTCTCTTTCCAGTTCTGTCAGTTTTTAGTTCATGTATTTTGAAGAATTTTTATTAGATGAATATTAATTTCAGACGCTGTCTTCCTGATGAATTGGTGCCCTTATCATTATGTAACATTCTTTGCACTTCCTCATAATATTGTTTGTCCTGAGTCCGCCTGATATTAACATAGTACCTCCAGCTCTCTTACGATTAGTATTTGCAGGCATCTTCTTTTATCATTCTACCTGTTTGTATCTTTATATTTAAAGTAGTTTCTTTAAATATTGTTGTGTCCTACATTTTTATGCACTCTGACATCTCTGCCTTTTAATAAGGGTGTTTAGACCATTTCTACTTAATGTAATTATCAATATGTTTGGGATTAAATCTATCAGTTTGATAATTATTTATTTGCCCCGTCTAGTAGTCTTTGTCTTTTTCTCTTTTTTCTGCCTTATTTTGGATTGAGTACTTTTTAGTATTCAATTTTATCTCCTCTATTTCTTTATTAGCTGTACTTCTTTGTTTTATTTTTTCAATAGTTGTTCTAGAGTTTAAAATATGCATCTTTTACTTCCTTCAGATATTCCACTTTACACGAAATGTAATGTAATAAACCCCCTCTCTCCTGCTGTTGTTGTCGTACACTTTTCTTACACATGTGTTATAAACCCCAAAGTACCTTGTTATTATTTTTGTTTTAAACAGTCAATTATCTGATAAAGTAATCTTTAAAGTGGGAAAAAAATTCTTTTATATTTACTGACCGTACTCTTTATTACTTTGTGTAGACTTGTGTTTCCACCTGGTATCGTTTTCCCTCCTTCTGAAGGACTTCCTGAGTCATTTTTTATAACTGCAATTCTGAAAGTGAAGGATTCTCTCAGATTCTGTTTGTTTCAAGACATTCTTATTGTGTTTTCATTTTTGAAGTTTATTTTACTGATTGCAGAATTCTAGGTCATGGGTTTTCTTCTTCCAGCAGGTAAGTGTGTTGTTTCCCCACCACCTGTGGCTTGCACAGTTGCTCCCAAAAGTCTGTTTCCCCCCAGCCCTTACTGCCTATTTCCCTCCAACAGCTTTTGAGGATTTCTCCTTACCACTGCTTTTCAGCAATATCATTACGATATTCCCTAGTGTTTAGTGTTTATTATTATTTTTTGTTTATGCTGTTTGGTGTTTGTTGAGTTTCTCACACCTATAGCTTCATAATTTTCATCAAATTTGAAAAAAATTACCAATTATTTTATCACCTATTTTCTGATCCCCTTCCTACCAGGATTCTGATTATGAGTATTTCTGATGAGTTGATATTGTCTCTCAGATCTCTGACACCCTGTTCTTTTTCTTTAATCACTTTTTTCTCTGTGTGTTTTGGTGTGTCTTCTAGTTTGCTGATCCTCTCACCTCCAGTGTCTAACCCACTTTTAAACCCTCCAATTATCTCTTATCTCAGATTTTTTTAACTTTTGACTCTAGGGAAATTCCATTTTTTAAAAATAACTTCCATTCCTGCTATGGTTTGAATGTGTTCCCTCCAAAATTCACGTTGAAACTTGATCTCCATGTGGCAGTATGAAGAGGCGGCTACTTCTCCGCCTGGGTGGATGAATTAGCGCTGTATGAAAGGGCTGGAGGGAACCACCCTGTGAGGACACCTAGACAGCGCCAGCTAAGAGGGATGGGTCTTCACCAGACACCCAACCTGCCGGCGCCTTGATCTGGGACTTCCCAGCCTCCAAAACTGTGAGAAAATAAATTTCTGTTGTTTGCAAATTACCCAGTCTCAGGTATTTTGTTATAGCAACACAAATGTTAAGAAAATTCCTCTCCTCACTATATCCATGAACTTATGGATATTGTGTTTATAAATGACAGAACTGTGGCAGAACCCAATACTTCTCACTGTGGTTCCTGGACTCTCTTTTAACTTCATCCGCATCCCTTTGGTCAGCTGGGCAGTTACGGTCTCAGCTGCTCAGGGCTGCAGGGACTGGTGGAGAGTCCCACAGTCTGACTCTTGCCTCCATCTTCGCTGGTCCACCTCCAAGCACTCCATCTTTACCACACCTGGCTTGGGCCACACCCACCCAAATCCAGCCTGCTGTCCTAGGTTCCCTGCTAACGTGACAGTGGTGACACTACCCCACCCAGACAAGAGATGCACCTGTTGTCAGTGCCGTAGGTCCCGAGATGATTCACAGGGAGAAGGAAGGATTTCAGGAATGCAGCAGGGCACGGCGAGGTATTTGGGGCAGTTGCCCTTTTGTTGAGCCGCAGAGCAGGTCTGCCTGCACAGCCCTGGCATCATCTTGCACCCAAACCTATGGCCCTGAGATGAAGCACAAGCTCAGCCAGTCCTCAAAGAATGCTAACTTCCCACCAACAGGTGCATTTCAAAGAGACGGGTAAAGCCCACCTAAGGAGACATGACCCCCGATGACCCATTTGAAAGACTATTGGAGACTCTGCGTTCAAAGAAGTTGGCACTGAGCCAGCAAAGACATGGGAAAGCCAGTGACTCCGGATGCACCAGGAGCACATGTGAGTGGCCAAGAGAAAGTCAGGGTTTGGAGGGACCCTTATTAATTCTTTTGGGCATTATTTCTTAAAGTCATTGAACTAACCCTTGGCACATTTATTCAATTTAATCCCACATTTTTGATGCTTAAACCTGTGTACCAAACCATCACCCATCTCCCTACATGCAGTCAGGCAATGAGTCCTGTGAATTTTCTGATCATTGATTTCTTCATTTATTTATTACATACTCCAGAGACAATTATTGAGAACTTGTCCTGGGCCCTGTGTTGGGCCCTGGAGACAATCAGTGAACACGGTGGACATGACCCCTGCCCTTTAGGCTCTCCCATGACCTGTCTGACCGAGCCGTGTCCCCTGTCCTGGGGTGCCGGCTCCCTTGGTCATCTCCACAGCCTGTGGCCAGACGCTTGTGGCTGCCCCGTGGTCTTGCTGTCACTGCCATAGCTGCAGCCTGGCCCTGTGGCCAAGTGCTGCCATCTGGTCTCTATGACTTTGGGGCCTCATCCTCCCTTGGATCTTAACAAGCCCAGCTCTGTGACCCCTCCCCGCCCTGGCCCACAGAACGGACTATCACCAAAATTGTAAGTGGCCTTTCCTGCCTGTGCTTTTGTGACGGCCCTGGAGGGTGCTGTGTCCTCCGGGAAACAGAATCTTTTGGTTGATTTTCTGAGTAAATTTGTTTCTTACAGGGTACAAGTCAACAATTCTGAAACTGCTTCACATGAACACTAGAGCTGAACGGATAAGTAAGTGGATGGTGGAAGGCGTGGACCAGGTTCTTAGTGGGTGGCGGGGACGCTATAGCTAAGCAAGGAAGTGAGGCAGGCTGGGGAGAAGGAAGCTAAAGACCTAGACTGTGCAGACGTCCTGCTTCGTCTCTGTTTACAGTCATCTTGAAGCCACTGAATGGCTCCTGGGGAGTGACTTTGAGCCACCACAAGGTCCACCGAGTAGGAACTTGGGCGCTATTGCTGGAGCAGATTAGCAAGACCTCAGGTATGTTGTACACGGCCACAGATTTGGATCTTTTCCATTCGATTAGAAAGATTATCAGAAACAGCGTGCAATCATGGGAGACGGACAAAAATATTCACTTGCAGTTTGCCTCAGGGTTCTGTTAACTCTCCTGTGAGAGAGATCTGGACATCCCACAGGGACCACGCTGATCAGTTGCGTCAGTGACCTCCCGCTGGCCAGGCAGGACGAGCCTGGCTGGGGCTCATGCCCTTTGAGAAGCGGCTCCGAGGACGGCGCAGGACCCTGTGGAGGTACAGCCCATGACTGGGGGATGAAAAGGACCCTGAGTCTGAAACTCCCCATCTGGTCGAGTCATGTGGCCCACTGTGGTCTTTCCAGAGGGGGGCAGGAAGCCCAGGACCCGTGTCACCATGGTCACCTGTGGCTGTGTAGGGCTCAGTGTGGCCACATGAGGGGGTGGCAGAGCCAGGACCTGGTTGCAGGTGGGGGGGCTCATTATGGCCAAGGGTGTGCTTGAAGGTGGTGAGAAGGAAAGTCTCCTGGGGCAGGTCAAGCGGTGCACATGGGCACTGACTCTGTCCCGCGTGGAAGGGCAAGGGGCCAAGACCAGAACGTGAGCAGATCCCTGGAAGACCAGGGACGAGTTCTGGGATGGGGGCTTCATGAGTGGACCTGGGAATGGGCACGAAGAGTGAGGATTTCTGTATCACTCGGCAGCACCCACAAGAAGAGCCCACAGAAGAGGCCCTGAACAACCAGGCAGACCACGCTGGCCGGCAGACATCAGCCAGTCCTCATGGTCAGCTGGGGCTTGATGGGCTGGTGACCGCAGTGGCTGCAGGGGTAGGGATGGGCCCGACGGCGTGGCCTCCCACCTCCGAGGCAGGTCCTACTACCTCTGAACACCTCAGTTCTCAGCAATGAGAACAACTTGGAACCTGCTATGACCTGGTCCTCACGGAGCTCATCTGGGCACGCGGTCGCGAGGTCCCCCATCGGGCCCCTCCCCTGCCGGTCCCAGGGTGGATGTTACCCCACGTACGGGGTCCCCTTCCTGCTCACAGAGCCCCACCCGCCCCACTATCAGGGGCTCACAGATCGCCTGATCTGGAGGCACAGCCTCCGGCCAGGACGCCCACTTGGCAGAGGAGGAGTGTGGACCCACCTGTCAAATCACAGACGCACCCCCAGAGTCAGTGAGCCTCCGGCAGAGCTCGCATGGCTGTCTAAAGGCAGAGTTGAACCGTCGGCTTGGGGGAAACTCTCTGAAAAGATGGGGTGTCCTCCTTTAGCACGCAGTGTCTGCATTAAGTGAGAGACACTTACGTGGTGCTGTGTCCAAACAGGAAGAACCTGTGGGCCCAGGAGCCAAGGGCTGGGCACAGACGGGGCCCCACTTGCTGTCATTCCAGGTGGGCCTCCAGCAGGCTCTGTGCCCCTGTCCCTGCAGCTCTGAGCTCTACGGGGCTGAAAGTCTGGTCCCCAAAGAGTCCCGTCAGGCCAAAGGTTTTGTCTGCCACCAGGGCATCTGGGGCACGTGGACTCCTTTGTCCCAGGGCCAGCAGGGGTCACCACCTGGGTGGGGGCTGCTGGCCTGGGGGTCCGTGTGCAGCCCAGGGATTCACTTGGAGCCGCAGTTTCCCATTGTAGCTGTGAATGGACGTGTGCAGTGACCCTGGCCACAGAAAGTTTATTTGCCGAGGGCTCAGACCCCCCCCAGGAATGAAAGTTTGGGTCGCACCCCAGGGAAGCCGTTGCGGCCCGTGCCGTGCCGGCTGCTGTGGGTGAGGGGAGCGGAACAGCCAAGGACGGGGAGGAGTGTGGGTCGTGGCCCGAGACCACGGCAGTGACGGGGCTGTGTTCATCCCACTGATCTCCTGTAAGTTCTGCCCAGACCTGCGTGCAGAGGGCGTTTGAATATTGCTCGGGGCGGGCAGGCGACGTGTGCCACTCCCGCTGAGAAGCAGAGTTGACCCACAGCTCTTGGCCACTCCACCGCGTGTGGCCAGGCCACGGACTCGCCAGGCCACGCTGTGCAGGGACACCCCCTAGTGACACAGCCCGTTCCTGTGACACAGGGACTCTGTGAAGGGTGAACTGGGTGCAGGAACCTCCGTCGGCCTGTCTGAGCCTTTCTGGGACCTGGACTGCCCACCCCCTCCCTGTCCTGAGGCGGCTCCTGCACGTCTAACCCCGTCCTGGCCTCTGCCTCTGGAAGGGCCTGAACTAGCATTTTTTGTTTCTTTTCTTTGTAGGGTAGCATTTTAAAAATTAAGTCCAGTGATTTTCTTTATTCAGTGTTTTTGAAGGAGGTCTCCGTGCACATAGATGGTTGTGTACGGCATGTTGGGGCTGAGATGGGTCCTGCCTGGGATTGAGGTGGGAATCCCACCAGAGTCCTTCACGGCCAGATGATGGGAGAAAGATTTGCCCCCAGTTCACGTGTCTGGTTTAGGATCCAGCATCCAGCGTTGGGGGGAGGGCCGCGGAGCAGGAGCTGCAGGGTCCTGGAGTGGGCGGAGGCCACGCGAGGCTCCCAGCCCAGGAAGCCCCGATCTCCTTTTGCCCTTCCCGGGGCGACTGTCCAGCTCTGCCCCCACTGGGCCCCGGCCTGGGCCTGGGTCTCTCACTTGCAGGCGGGAGGCAGACAGCCCCCCTGCTCCTGCCAGTTGGTCGTCACTTACACTAAGGCTGGGCACCTCCTGCTCAGCCGCTCCCCTGGCTTCTAGCCTGAACAAATTTTTAAAGAGGGTGGGGAATTTCTAGCTCAGAGATATTTTCAAAGGGCTTTTGGATGGGAGAATTAGAAACTGTTTTTCAAATTACTATTTTGCTTGAAATCCTCTCCCCCGAACTTTACTGTGAGCTGTAAAGTCCTGTAAATTATCTCTGTATATACTCTCAGTGAATGTATGGTTGGTGCTCAATAAGATAAGATTGCTTAGAAAACAATAAGATAATTCGAGAGTCTGTACTTTCATTCCTCCAACAGAGGCCCAGAGTGGTTGAACAACTGCCAAAGGTGGCACAGCAGTGCAGCTGGGAACAATGATTGCCCTAAACAGGGCTGCCAGGGCACCTGGAGATTTTTATAGATGTTTAGTGTTTGTTTCCTTTGGGTGTAGGAATAAGATAACATAAATATTAAATTGTGTTTGCTGAGAGGCCAGAGCATCAGACATTCTTGCCCTGCAAAATACTGCGGAGGGGAGCAGCTTCCCACACATGGGTCTGCGTGCGATAGCTCTGTGGCCTGTGTTGCGTGTAGCAGCCACCCTGCGTATCTGCTGGAGAGCAGGGGCCCCTGAGCTCTCAAGGGCTAGACCTGGTCTTCTCCCCTCTGCTCTCCCCCCGGCCCCCGTGCACGCAGGGCCTTGTTCATAGCAGATGTTGTACAACCATTTGGTGAATTAATTAATGAAAGGGGAATTTGGCTGATACACTGTATGTGTTAGGAAAGTGTCTGTATTGTCAGAGTGCCTATTTGGGATTCAAAACCTGGTAGAAATATGAAATTCTTTGTTTAGAACAAAAATAGAACAAGTCAGCAAAAACAGAATTGGTGAAGCAGCCGGTTCCGGGGGCCTGAGGGCCCTCCCCGGCTGCACACACAGCTGCCTTCTCTCAAGGGGATGGCCAAAGGGCGCCAAGTGTGGGCTGGCTCTCTCTGGCTTTGCTGCTAAGTCCCGGTATGGCCTACTCTGTGCTTCTTCACTTCCTAATGTTACAACGAGAAGGCAGGATAAAGGTACAATGCTTTCCCAGCAACAAAATTCTGTGAATTAGAGACAAGGAATCTCCAGCTTGATATGGAAGCAGAGTTGTTTTTTTGTTTTTGTTTCTTTCCCCCTCAACAGAGGTCTGGGGAGAAGCCTGTTCTTCTGTGATGGTGGAGGGAGAGGCCTGATCCTTTCTCCGAGGTGCCCTGGAGGAAGCTCTTCCTGCCAGCTCTGTGCGGGGCGGGGGCTCAGCCGGAGTGGGGGGGAAGGGGTTAAGTGGAGTGTGCTTGGATTTCTGGAGTCCGAGTCCTGCTGCGCTCCCAGCCCTAGGTGTCTGCTGGAAAGATGGTGCTGGCAGCCAGGTGACACAGCTGTGTGTGTTTGTTTTGATGTTACCAGAGAAACAAGAGGGAAAAGTAAAAAATGAAGTTTCCATAAAAATCCAAACTGACTTCAAAAGCATCTGTGTGCATGGAGAAAGAAACAGCCCACGCGCAGAGATGGCGCGCTATGTTCTGCTTTGGCGGCCCCCACCCTGCCCACACCTGAGTGCGCACACGCACACTCACACACAAGAAGTGGGGGCGAAGTTGGTTTTTCCATGGGGGAACGGGCTGCGCCTCTGTCTTGGGGCCACCACACCAAGTGACTCTCAGCCAGGTCTGGAGAAATACACTGCGCTGACTGTTAGCACTGGATCACGGAGTGAGTTAAATAAAACCGTGGAGACACTGGTCTGCGTTACTAAGTGGTTATAAATAGGAGGGAGGGATCGCTGTTACACATTAATCATCGGGAACCAGGGCCGGAAAGGAGGAGGCTGTGAAACTGCAGAAAAGGCAGAGCCAAAGGCGGTGGGCCAGCAGGCTCTAGTCCAAGCCACGGGACCCAAGTTAGCCCTTTTGCAAACCCAGGTCTTTCCAGAGAAGAGGAGATGCTGGGCACTGCCAACACCCTGCCCCAGGCACAGAGTGGGCTGAGGGGAGAGTCACCCCGGGCAGGCTGGCTGCCCTGAGCCTCAGCGTGTACATTTCCATCACTTCTGCACCACCGTCAAAGCCATCGTCCACGCCTCCCGTGGGAGCTCTCCTCGAATGACTAAGACACAGCGCGTGTCTCTGCGCTCACCACGGGAGGGTCTGCACACGTGTGCTCTCTCTCTTTCTCTCCTTCCTTCCTAATTGAGATAAAACTCATGTAACACAAAATCAATCATTTCAATTGTTTTAAAGGTGTACAATTCAGTGGCATTTAGTACATTCACAATGTTGTGCAACCATCACCTCTGTCTAGTTCCAGACCTGTTATCACCCCAAAAGGAGACCTTGCTTTCGTTAAGCAGAAGCTCCCCTCCACCCCGTTCCTCCAGCCCCTGGCACCCACCAATCTGTGTTCTGTCTCTACGGATTTGCCTATTCTGGACAAGCCATATACATTGACTCCTGCAATAGGTGATTCTTTGTGTCTGGGTTCTTTCATGTAGCGAAATGTTTTCTGGGTTTGTCCATGTTGTAGCATGTGTCAGCACCTCCTCCCTTTTTATGGTTGAATAGTGTTCCATTGTGCAGATAGACCACATTTTCTTTATCCGTTCATGCACTGACATTTGGATTGTTTCCACCTTTTGGCTATTGTAAATAATGCTGCTATATACACCCTTTCTTTTGAGAGTCCTGTGAAATTAGCTTGTATAAAGGAAGCAGAGATGGGGGGTGGGGTCACTTCCAGGGCACTGATGATAGACACGCTCCAGGCAAGGCTGGAAGGACCCTCAGTATCCACTGGAGTTTCCACAACCAGTGAGTACAACCAACACTCCGGGCTCTACCGAGCTGCCTGGGGCTTCTGGTCTCAGGTCTGCGTGACTTCCAGCAGGGCGGGGCTTCCTTCTGCTGGGTACAGGTGACTTGGACAGGTGTTGGGCTTCTGGCCCCCGTGGGGAGGAGGTCCTGGCTTCCCCTTCAGGTGAGGGCCCAGCCTGCCTGGCCTCTTCTTGAGCATATTTGGAGGGCCCCTGGGGGGCTGCAGGCAGGTGCAGGCTCCTAGCCTGGCTCCTGGGTGCTGTTAGAGTAAATTAAATTTGACCTACAGCTGCCTCAGCATGTGATGAACTGCATCCTAACTTAGTGTGTAAACAGACTGCAACCTAAGTATCTATAGATAATGCCTTACAGTGTGTTTATCAGGGTGTTGAATGCACTTCTGACTCGCACCTTTATCAGGACATAACCCCATCTTAAGCTGAGGAGCAGCTACCTTCTAACAAGTAGCTGAGTCTTAGCCAATCACAGCAGCTGAGGCTCAGCCAATCACAGGCTGCCAACTGCAGGCCCCACCCACACGAGGCAGCTGTGGCCCATCAGGCTGCTCCTGCGCGTGCCTTCGCGCTGCCGCTCTGGGCCTGGGTGCGCGCCTGTTCGTGACCCGGGCTTTGCCCACGTAGACTCTGCGCAGTTTAATTTGTCTCACGCTTTTTCCAACAGTGCTGAGGTCTGCTTTGGGCAGGAGGGTGGGGCCGGGGTACCTCTGCTCCTGAATCTCGGGCCGAGGGCAGTCCCGGCGCCGGCGACAGTGCGACGCAAAGCCCGAGGGCAGTGGCTGGGGCCGGGCGCCTGCGGTCGCACCGTCTGTCCAGCCTGCAGGGTGGAGCCCTGCCCCAGGTCTCGGACGACGCCAGGCGCCCGTACGTGCCTGTGTCCTTGTCGCAGCTGCGTGGTCGTCAGATCTCACAGGCGAACCGAGGGGGACTCACACTCCCGACAGGACGCTCCTCGTAGTTCTCTTTTCTTCTTGTGTAGACGGGGCTGAGCAGGGGCGGCGGGTGCCCCCGCTCTCTTGGGCACAGCCCGCGCAGCTTGACCGCGTGCCTGCTTCTGGCAGCCCGGGAGTGCCGGGCGGAGGCGCCGCCCTTGTCCGCCTCCCGGGGGGCTGCGCGCCGACTTCAGCCCTCCCAGAGCCCACTTCAGACTCCGTTCTCAGGCGATGCCGCCTTCCGGAAAGCAGCACCCAAGCCCGTGCTGCGCACAGCGAGGCAGCCACGGCAGCCGGAGTTAGGGAAATTCCTTCCTGACTGGGACCAAATGTAAGAATGGCTTGCAACAGCCAAAATAGGGGTCGTGGATGGGGGGCTAACAGGGTGTGAAAGGGAAAAAGCGGGTGAGGATGAGACGGCCCCCCCCAGGCAGGGTCGACACAAACAGGGAGTCGATGGCTTAGGGCAGCCGTCCCCAACCTTTTTGGCACCAGGGACCGGTTTCATGGAAGACAATTTTTCCACGGACTGGGGGTGGGGGATGGTTTCATTATGATTCAGGCGCATTACATTTGTTGTGCACTTCATTTCCATTATTACTACATTGTAATATATGGAGAAATAATTATACAACTCACCACAATGCAGAATCAGTGGGAGCCCTGAGCTTGTTTTCCTGCAACTAGACGGTCCCATCTGGGGGTGATGGGAGACAGTGACTGATCTGACAGGAGGCAGAGCTCAGGCGGCGATGCGAGCGATGGGGAGTGGCTGTAAACACAGATGAAACTTCGCTCACTTGCCTGCCGTTCACCTCCTGCTGTGCAGCCCAGTTCCTAACAGGCCACGGATGGGTACTGGCCCAAAGCCTGGGGGTTGGGGACCGCAGGCTTAAAGGACAGCTCCAAGACCTAGAAATGACTCTTGCATGAAAACGTTTCCTGGTATCATCCAAATTTATGTGGCCACTTCCCAACCTGGAGATTTGCACAGGGCCTGGCAAACAGATTCACAAAAGCCAGTAGACATCTATTTCAGGTTGAGTTTGGCTGCACTTACCTCCTTAGCTGTCCCCACTGGGACAGGCCATCCCATCCTTGTTGAGTCAGAAACAAGACTTTCCACTGGAAAACCCCAGAAGACCTGGACAGTGGGGGTGGGTGGGGCTGTGCCCCCCTGAATGACTCACTGTGGGCACCCCGTGACCCATTTTCCACTGTAAGTTTGGTTGAGAGGCTTCTCATGATACTTCTGTTTCACACGGTCACCTCCTCACTTGAAGGCTAAGTGAGGCCAGTTGGAGCCAACGCTGAGCTTCATGGCAATGCTTTTCAGGGTGGACAGAAGGGACTGGGAGGGGACAGGCAGGTCCTGCAGCACTGCAGTGTCCCTGGATTGACTTTCTCCTCCAAATGAAGACAGTCCCCCCCGTCCTTATAGAAGCGCAAGTCCCGTGACACATGGGGAGGCCGGAGCAGCAAGTCCAAGCCTGGGCCCTCAGCAGCCTCCTTCTGAGCCAGGTGGCCAGGCCGGCAGGTAGAGCTAGGCATGTCCTCGCTCACGGGATCACCTGACAGTGAATTCTTCGTGTGACTTACTCACTTTTAACAAATGCTTTTACCAACGTGGCCCCTTTGGCCTTTGGGACTTCCCAGGGTGGGGACTGCAGCTCCCTGCAACTGGAGGGTGGGCTGGGGCGCTCATGTTCCATTGAGCATCATTAAGCTCTCCATTTAATTAGAAATAGGAAACATTCTGCTACTGTTTCAAAATTAGGAGTAGCGGACATACAACTCTGCTACGTGAATATCACAAATAACAACAACATTCTGACTTTTTTGAGATGGCTTCATGTGAGAAAAAAACAACAAGAGAGAGAAACCAACACACAGCCTGTCCGCACAGACCCAGAAGGACAGGGGTCTCAGGTGAGTGTCCACGACCTGGCATCCTTGCTCGTAACCTCTGGTTGTTTAAAATGTAGACACAGGTAAGAAGGTGAGTGATAGGATCACCCTGGGGCATTGTTACACCAGCTGCCCCACAGGTTATCTGTGGATCTGTGCACCTGTGCACCTGTGGATCTGTGCACCTGTGGACCTGTGGACCTGTAGACATGTGGATCTGTGGACCTGTGGATCTGTGGATCTGTGCACCCGTGGACCTGTGGGTCTGTGACCTGTGGACCTGTGGACTTGTGGATCTGTGGACCCATGGCACATGGACCTGTGGATCTGTGGACCTGTGGACCCATGGACCTGTGTACCTGTGGGCCTGTGTACCTGTGGATTTGTGGATCTGTGGGCCTGTAGATCTGTGACCTGTGGATTTGTGGGCCTGTGAACCGTGGACCTGTGGATGTGTGTTTGACATGACCGTTCATTCAGGGCTCAGATTCTTGCAGAGTTTGCCTGGGAAAGATGCACATAGCTCTGCTCGGTGGAAAGGACAACCGTGGAGGGATTGGCTTTAATGTTCTGCAGGACAGAACAGTTTTGTCTCGAGCTCCACACCCCCATTTCAGACACCTGCCTGATGCCTGTCACCCCTGCTCCTCTGACGCCCTCCCTGATTGGCCTCACCATTCACTGCTGAAGAGAATCTTTGCCATGTCTTCATCCTGTGTTTGGAGAGAGGCATATTTTTAACTTTTTGAAGAGTTTACTTTGACACTGAAGATGTGCAAGTCCATGTGCAGCCTTTGCAGCCAACTGGGAAAATGGTGGGACACGTCGCTTGCTCTGTGAGGCACAAGAACTCCAGGACCAGCCTGCAGAAGAGAAGAGCCCTGTGCTTTCGTGTGGACATCTTCTGGCACAGAGAGGCCTGCCCAGGCTGTGGTGATGGTCAGACCTGTCTCCCTGGGTCCAGCAGGAAAGCCCGCCCAGAAACGGGAAGGCATGGTTCTTTCCAGGAAGGATACTCATTCTTTCTAGGCACAGAAGTAAATTCTTAAAGGGAGATGTGGATTAAAGGTTGAAAGCGCAAATTTAATGCCACCATCCACCCCACCCCCGTGCTCTGGGCGTCCAGCGTGGTGCAGAAGACACAGGCCCAGCTCTCCTGCAGACCGAAGTGTGGGTGACAGGACTGAGGGACCAAGACAGAAAGGGGGAAACTGATTTTGAAAATTGGCTGCGCTTTAGCTGACAGCTTGCAGAAGGGTGGCAGATTCCCGCTGGGGACAGACGGTCCCCTTCCCGGGGCTTCAGGCTGTGGAAGTTCAGCGTCTGCCCCATTTGCGCCCCTGGCTGGTCTGTGAGGGAGGAGCGTGACCAGGGAGAAGTGGGCCTCATGGCTGCGTCCAGCCGCAGAAGTGCTGAGCTGTCCCCAAGGGGCTGGGTCCTTGGAGTGAATACTTGTGAGCCAGATTTATGGGTACAGAGGCGGCCCCGGGATTTGGGAGAGGGGTCTTGAGTGAGTGCTGTGGGCTGCCCAGGGGCCTGGGGTTGATTCTGGGTGTGTCCACCGTGGTCACCCCAGCCAGGGGCCAGCGTGGGGGCTCCCCACCCTCCCTGTCTGCCCAGGTGGGCAGGGGCCCTGCCCCAGTGAGACTTGAGGTCTCTCGGGCATCAGACATTAAATGAACATAGAACAACTGGGCAGTGAAAGCCACCGGCCTGTGGTGCAGGGGCACCGGTCCCCCGGCGTATGTTCCACGGCAGATGGAGGTTTGTGTGCAGCCAGACGGGGTGCAGCGAGGGCAGACCCCGTGGCCTGCTCACATCTCGGCCCAGCCTCCAGGCCTCAACCCAGGCCACTCGAGAGAGACACTCTGGGATACCGCCTGGCCACTTACGCTTTCCCATCTGCAAGACCGAACTGGAAGACCAAATTCTACCCATAAATGGAAACATCGGAAGGGGCCACCAACAGCTGCCAAATGACTTGGGATATGACTCAGCGTCCAGGGAAGACAAGACATTTCGTGGTCTGAGTGCCAGCTCCCCCTGGGGGGGTCAGGATGGGCGCTACCGTGCAGTTTGTGGACCCCACGGAAGCAGCACCAGCGGCGGGGATTCATCCTCCCAGACGACTCGGAAAGCGCCTCTAGGAAAAGGCTAAATTTGAAGATTCTCCATTGGCAAAAGGAAATCTCAAGTTTGACCTCCTTAAAGGCAGTTGAAAGTTAATGAAAAAGGACCTTCTTTCAAAGTTAGAACTGAGGGGTGTTGGCAAAAATCTAAGGGAAGCTATTTCTGCACAGGCTTAGACGTGGTGTATCTGTATAATATATCCGGCAAAACAATCAAGTATCCACAGATCTGGTTACCATAATAAAAAACAAGCAAAAGAGATAATTATTTAGTGTTTTTCTAAAAAGTTTTACATCTAGTGAGATGTGAGCTCAGTTTTCTTAGTTTAAAATGTCATTTTCTCTCTTTTTTGTTTGTTTCCCATTTCCTCCAACTTTGTGTTTAAAGCTCTAGGTGCCACCACACAAGGCTGACATAGTCACTGCTTGCTGTGCACAGAAGAAACAGCAAACCAAGATGCCCCGAGGACAGAACTGCCAGACGAGGAAGGGACACTGAGGCTGTCGAGAGGGATGTGCCTGGCACCCAGCAGAACGACGGAGGTTTCCAGGCATCTGCAACCGGATGCCTGTCGGGAAAGTGGGGTTCCCCATGGGGTGTGGGCGGCTCTGCCCTGGGGTCACGGGCACCTTGGCACTTCAGCCCTTTGAAGACTCAAAGTGGAGGGTCAGGTGTGCACTCGGTGGGCACCCTCCCCTTGCAGAGAGGAGACCCCACCCAGGGCAGCTCTTGTGCGGCTACAAAGGTAATTGTGCCAGCTCTGGACTCGAAGCCCAGGCCCACTCTTGCACACCCACCTCGTGGGCACATGGCTACAGCCCATTTCCCGGCTGCCTTCTGTTAGGCAGGGCCCTGTGGCCAGGCTCTGGCCGTGCAGTGTGGCAGAAGTGATGGGCACCGTCCCAGGCCTGACCCACGCCTCCGTGCCAGGCTCCACTTTCTTTCCCATCATCCCTGCCCAGCCCCCAGGGCTGCAGCGAAGGACCAGGAGGCACGAACTGGGCTGAGCCATCAGGTGGAAGGGCCTGGATCCCTGTGTGACCACATGGAGCGAGAACCTGTCCCCGCTTGCTGCTCTAACCCCACACGCTCTCAGGAGCCGAGACGCTGGTGTGTCCAGCACCTGCTTACCCAGCTCACGCACATGCTCCTTCCAGAGCCCCACGCCACTGCCTTCTGGGCTGTGCATGTGGCCAGTCCTCAGCCCCGGCCTGGCGAGGCTTGGGGCCATGGAGGACATTCTAAGAGTACGTTACGTGTGAAGATGCAGTAAATGATAAACCTTCACGCAAGGCTCCAGATCACCAAGAGGAAATCTCACGTTCAGAACTGAGACTGGTCAGAAGGCACCAGACTCGCACTGGTCTGTACAAAGGCTACGCGAGTGGAGCGCAGAGCATTTGTGAGGCTGTTTCTTCAGAGCGAGTTGCTGCTGTGTTCCCTCCCACCGCCCCCCCCCCCCCCCCCCCCCCCGCCGCCTGCTTGGTGGGGGCTGGGCTGGGCCTGCAGGAAGGTGGAGGGGCCTGTGCAGGGGGAGGCAGAGGGCTGTGCCAGGGCTAAACCAGATTCCACGTGGAGGGGGGAGTGGCGAAAGACATGTGTGTGTTTGGGCCAGATGTGGGCCATCTGGGATGGGAAGCTGCGGGGAGACTCCTGGGGGGACGGAACCCAGCACTGACAAACCCTGGGGACAGGGGACAGACCGACCTCAGGGCTCGGGGCTCGGGGAGTCGGGTTTGCTGGGGTCGTGGGCCGGGGCCAGGCACTGGCCTTGGCGTCTGTTCGCCACCTCTCCACCGCCCTGCTCTGTGTCGGGGTGGGGCCGACCCAGTAAGCTCCACACCCGGACTCTGCTGAAGGATGTGCCGCCAGTATCTGCATTCCAGTGCGCTCTGCATTCCAGCAATGGGTAGCTGGAAAACGAAAAATTTAAAAAGTCTTACTATTTACAACAGCATCAGAGAGTATGTATTACTTAGGGATAACTCTAAGAAAATAGGTGCAAGACCAGTACTTCGCAAACTAAAAATCATTGCTGAGAACTAAAGATGACCAAAAAGGGGAGAATTATATTAAATATCATATTCATGAATTGGAAGGTCCAATATTTTTAAGCTTAGAGTTTTTCTCAAAACTCATTAAATCTTTGATATTTAGATTTAATATGATTCCAATCAATGTCTTTTTCATAGACACTGAAAAGCTGATTCTAAAATTTATATGGAAATTCAAAAAACTTTGAATAGACCAAAAAACCTTAAAAAGAAGGACAAAATTGTAGGTCTTAGACAATTTTAAGACTTACTATAAAGCTACAATAATTAAGACGGGGGTATTGGTATAATATCAAATATGTGTGTGTGTATAGTAGTTAGCCTAAGTAGTTAATTTAATGCAAATTAAAACCACAATGAGATATCATTACACACCCACTAGAATGTCTAAAATTAAAAAGACTGACAAAACCAAACAGTGAGGTACTGGAGCAACTAGAACGCTTTTCCACTGACAGTGGGAGTTGAATCGGCACGACCACTTGGAAAACTGCTTGGTAATTTTGTCTAAAGTTAAATTTGCACTTATGTTGCACATTGACAACTGTGTGAATAAACTCAAAAGACAAAAAAAGGAAAAAAATAATTTACACTTACCAGGTGGCCCAGCCATTCCACTCCCAAGTGTTTCCTCAAGACAAATAAAAATACATTCCACACACAACCTGTACAGGGATGTTCATGGCAGCTTCATGAATAATAGCCAAAAGGGGGCAACACCCCAAGCCTGTCAACAAGACAACGGGTAGACAAAGAGCGGTTGATCTGCACAGCGGGACATGCTCAGCTACACGCAGCAACGTGGAGGAATCCCAAAAACATTTTGCAGGTGGAGGGAAGCCAGACCCAGAACAATACATAGTGCGTGACTCCATTTCTGTGAAATGCTAGAACAGGCCGAAGCCATCCGCAGTGACAGAGAGCAGGTGAATGGGTAGCCGGGGCACAGTGTTCTGTAGCCTGAGTGTGGCTGTCGTTACACAGTGGACACATTAGTAAAAAGTCATCAAACTGTACCCTTAAAATATGTACTCTTTTATGTAAATTATACCTCAATAAAATTGATTATAAAAGTTAAAAAAAGGCACCACCGTAAAGCGCGAGAGGGGTCTTCTGTTTGTGGCAGCGGTGGCTGTGGAGGAACCAGGCACACGATGCGCGGTGCTGCCTTTGGCAGGCGTTGTAGTCAGCTGGGCCTCCGTAGCAAAGGACGACAGGCTGCGGCTCAAACATTTATTTTCTCATAGTTCCAGAGGTGGGAAGTCCAAGATCAGGGTTCTGGCAGGGGTGGGGAGGCCTTTCTTCCTGGCTTTCAGACAGCTGCCTTTGTGCCGCATCTTCATAGGGCAGAGAGAGGGAGAGACAGAGACACAGAGATAGAGAGAAACAGAGAGAGAGAGACAGAGAGAGACAGAGACAGAGAGAGCATGGTCTGTTCTCTCTCCCTCTTCTCATAAGGCCGCAGTCCTACTGGACCAGGCCCCACCCTCTCTTATGCCTTAGTCACCCCCTAAAGGCCCTATTTCCAGCCACATTAAGTGTTGGGGCCCCAACCTATGATTTGGGCGGCACAGTTGCACGTCCAGCACTCGGGCTGTGAGGGTGAGGCGGGTCACGGCCACCACGGCCCTGCGTCTTTTGCCGGATGCGCAGACCACATTCTCCTGCGAGGACTGTGAAGCCGAAGAGAAGGAGGGACACGGGCGGCAGGGGAGGGGTGGTGCAGGGTGAGGGGAGCTGAGGCGCCGGCCAAGAAAACGCCGATGGCTGCAGATCTTTGGAAGAAAACGATGCCGAGGAAGACCTGGGAGCTTCTTGTGCGGGGGCCCCGTCTCTGTGGCTCCTGCTTGCGGGGTGCTGGTGCAGAAGCCCCACGCCCGGGACGACCACCGAGGGGCCTCGGCCTCAGCTGCAGTTGGAGGGAAGAGCAGTTGGATAGTCTTCGCAGGTAGTTGTGCATATTCTTTCACATGACACCAAAACCCAGCAAGAGACCATTTCATAAAGGTTTGTTGCAATGTGGGATCTGAAACCAAATCAGTGGACTTTCTGTACTCAGTACATTTGTGAGATTCAGAATGAAAAAGACAAATAACATCTTAGTACTATTCTCAAAACAGGCTTGGCCTCCCAGATCCCTTGAGAGCATCTCAGGAACCTCTAGGAGTCCCCAGACCCTCCTTTGGGAACCACTGCACTAAGTCATCAGATGGAAGGAGACATCCTGTCCGTGTAGACAGGATGTGTCGGTGTCGGGGGAGTGGCGAGTATTTCTGCAGTTCTCCCTGGTGAATCTGGTGGGGGCTACAGCGCCAGGCACCTGAGGGGCAGCTGGGGTGGGGGACACAGGCAGCCTAAGTTGGGAGAGAGGAAATCGAGAGTTACAGAGAGAACCCGGAGCCAGGGGACGGGATGGCGGCCATTCCGCCCCCACTCACAGCCTCACTGGCCTGCAGAGCTGGTTAGTGTTTCCTGACAGTGGCCCCGCAGTGACCAGGCTCCGCTGTCCCTGCCCCCGCAGGTCCCTCTTCCTCCTCCACCCCTCCACAGGAGACAGCCCCCCTCACGGCCGCTTCACGGACCCTCGTGGCTGCAGGGGCTGCTGCCCTCACCTTTGCGTTCCAGGAACCATGAGGGAAGGACCACAGGGAGCTCTTACTAGAAGAATCAGCTTCCTGTGGGGGCCTCCCCGGGGGACCCAACACTCCCACTTATAGCTCAGGGGTCACAGCTGCGAGGGAGGCTGGCAGCGTCAGTGCCCTGCACGCCAGATGGGGGATTCAGGTGCCACCCGCAGGCTCAGCCCGGCCTCAGGCAGGCCCCTTCCGCCCAGTTAGTTGAGGCCCTGATGCGCCCTTCCCGGCCCCACCCAGGGAATTGGGTCCCCTGCCTGGTAGGGGTCCTGGGCTGGCTCCCTGCCCTTGCCTCCTGGGCCCAGGCCCCGGTGCATGTGCCCCTGCTGGGACGCAGATGGCCTGAGCCTCAGCCCCGTAGGCGTCTCCAGGGCTGCCTGCGAGACCCTCCTCGAGGCCAGCGGGACCATGGCGTGGGCTATGGGGGTAGGGGTGGGGTCTTGGTCTCCTGGCCCTCTCTGTACCTGCTGAAAGTGAGTCAGGACCCGCCCCCTCCCAAGGCCCAGCCCCCAGCCCCCACAGCGGGAGGCCCAGAGCCTGTTCTGCAGGTGGGGGGGGAGGGCAGGGCAGCGGGGCGGGCAGCGGCCCTCCGAGGACACCTGGGTACCCTGCCGGCCAGGCACTAAGGGGCTGCAGACTGGGTCTGTGCGTCCCTTACGGAGGCGGCGGGGTTGTGCCAGGCTGTCCCCAAAGACCCTCTGTGTGCTGGGAGCCCTGGCCCTGCCCTGCATCCTCACTGAGCAGCAGTGGGGACCAGTCAGCCTGCAGGGAGGGGAGGGTTCTGGGGCCTGGGGGTGGGCTCAGCCCCCCCCATCCTCCCCCCACAGCTGGAGGGGCCCAGGCAGGCTGTGGAGGGATCTGCAGAGCTGGGTCCTTCTGCAGGGTCGCGTGGGTCAGAGCTGCGCAGGGCGTGGGGGCCTCTCCTGGCTCCGAGCCCGTCCAGGACAAAGCCAAGCGCAGGCCCGGAACCCCGCCAGTCTGGCCCGGCCGCCCTGTGGCCACCTCGCAGCTGTCAGGGCCTGACCAGCCCAGGGCTGGCAGGGATTCGGGGGCCCAGGGCCTGGCCCCACTTCAGCCAGAGGGCCTTGACCACGGGTGACCACCACAGCGTGTCGTCTGAGGAGGGCTGTGTGTGGAATCGGCCCCTCAGGCACACCTGTGGCCTCCCACCCCCCAGCTTCAGAACCCGCCAGGTCCCTGCCGCTGTGGGAACCAAGTCCAGCTCCGCCCTGGTCACCCCGCCTGCCACGCCCTGCTCGTGCCTCAGACCCCTCGCCCGGCTCCCCGCCTGCGGCAACGGCCTTGCATATGGGGCGGAGGGTGGGGCCACGTTTCCACTCTCTTCCCTCAACTGAACACCCTGACCCTGGGCCGTCGTGTTTCCAAAGCCTCAGAGGATCTGAGCTGAGCGCTGAGCTAGACCCTCAGCCCTGACTCTGCACGAGCTGCTTCCGGCACACAGGCCCTGTGCCACCTTGGGGAGCCCTCAGCTTGGACCTCAGCATCACCTGCTCTGCTCCCTGGGACAACGTGATGTCCCCAATGGGCAGGGTGCCAAGGGCTGCTAGGGTGTGGCCACTGCTCCTGTCTTCACGGGTGACCTGGCCACGCTTGAGGGCCGGGGGTGGGAGAGCTGCCTGCCAGCTGTGTTTAGAAAGCCTGTCTGGATGCCACGGTGCCCTCTGCCCTCTGCCATGCTCTGAGGACTCCCCTGTGTGCCCCCCACCCCCCTGGGCCTAGAGGATGGGTGCTCGATGGCAGGGTTTGGGGTGACAGGACGCCCTCTGCTCACTGGCCATGTGGTGGCATTCAGAGCCGCAAGAGCCCTCTTTTCCAGATGCCCAGCGGACACTGGCTCGTTAACCTCGAGGGACAGAGCTGGGTGGTGGTGAACCTTGTGGGAGGGGTAGGGGCTGGGGCTGCAGCAGGGACGGCTCCTGGCTGGGGACAAAGCCAGCCTGAGGAGGGCTCACCTTGCCGGACTGTCCCCCCGACCTGGTTGTGGAACTTTAGGCTCACTGGGGCCTTCAACATCACCTGCTTTTAAAAAGTAACATGATCATCCATCTGACCCAACAAAACCTTCTTCGAGCCAAGCAAGCATTTCCTCCCCTGGGACAGATCATCTCCAAGCATGCATCTTGAATTAAATATTTCTCTGGCTAAAAACATCTACATATTTGAAAATAAGAACAGAACACCTATGGATAACAGATCTATAAGAAGGGTAAAAAAGGTAAGTTAGTAAATCCCCTCCCGACAGGGAAGCCATAGACTGTTGTGCAAAGAACAGATTTGATGAAATGTTCTTGAAAGAGATGGCTCACGTTTGCAACAAACTGTGAAAGTGGCCTTTTGAGTTTCCAGTTTAAGCTTTCTCCTAAAAATCCCCAATAAATAGCTGCAAAATATGTCAGGTCAAAGAGAAGAAAGGCAAAGTCGATCCTCTGGGCCTGTCTCCTCTTCCAGGGGCCTCTCCTGACTGTCCGGGGCATTTGCTGGGATCATTTTCTCTTTCACGTTTTCTCTGGATCTGGGTCCATGGTGTCTAGTTATGCAAGACTTTTTCCCATTTTTGGCCGAGGAAGTTACTCAAGGGGTTTGGAAAGGAGCTATTCACAGATGTGGCCAGCTGGGCTTGGGCGGGAGGCCCTGGGGCCCCTGGCTTGTGGTCTCGGGGGGACGGAGCAGAGAAGACACACTGCACGTCAGCAAACGCCTCTTCCTGGGAATCTGTCTTTGGAGCCAGGAATCCCTTCCAGAAGGCCCCAGTCAACTTGTCTGCCGCCTTTTCCCGAGCAGTGCCAGGCGAGGAGGCCCCAGCTGCCCCTGCTCAGGGGCCATCCCCGGTGCTGTGTTGGGGAGGTGGACAGGGAGTCACTTCCACGGAATCGGTCAGCAAGGCTGTGGGCGGGTGCCAGCCAGAGGCCACAGAGTCATAGCAAGTCCAACGAGGATGTTAGAAACCTAGGAGGAGATTTTAAAATAAACTTCAGAGAGAGATAGTTTCCATACAAGAAGATGCACCCATTTTAAGTATACAGTTTGATGAATTTGGGAAAATTTATATAATCATGTAACTATTAGCACAACCAAGACAGAGAACATATCCATGACCCTAGGAAGATCCGTCATACCCTTTTTCAATAAATTGCCCCCACCCCATGCAATCACTGACTTCACTTTGTAATTATAGGGAAGTTTTACATGTTGAGTTCACATACGCGGAGTAAGACAACATGCCCCCTTCTGGCTCCGGCATCACACCTTTGAGACGCATCCCAGTGTAGGCACTGAACACTCCACTGTATGCACCACGGTTTGTTTATTCATTCACCTGTTGATGGGCATTTCCCGTCTGTGAATTGGTTGTTTCCAGTTTGGGGTTGCTTGCGGTGAAAGCTGCTACGAACACTTATGCTTGAGCCTCTGTGAGGACATGTCTTTCCATTTTTTGTGGGTAAATATGCAGCACTGATGGCTGGGTTATGTGGCAAGTGCAGGTTTAACTCTGTAAGAACCCGCCAGTTTCCCAAAGTGGTTGGTTCACTTTGCATTCCCACCAGCAGCGTATGAGAGCTTCTGTTCCTCCACGCCCGCGGCAGACGTTGGTTACCGTCCGCCTGCGTGGTGGTGTCTGGTCACAGCTCCACTTTGCCCTTCCCTGACGGCTAACAGGGTTGAGCGCTGCTTCATGAATTCTCCGGCCGTTTGCGTTCTTCTTTTGTGAAGTGTCTCTTCTAGTTGTTTTTTCCCCTTTCCTTGTTTGTTTTTACTTTGAAATAACTTTAGATCTCACAGAGAAGTTGCAAAGGAAGTACAGAGTTCCCATGCACTCTTCACCCAGTTTTTCCAATAACATACCACATGACATTATCAAAGTCAAAACATATCAAAACCAAGAAACTGACACCGGTACCAAACTGTTAACTAAACTATAGATCTTGTTTGGATTTTGTCAGTTTTTTACATGCATTTTTTTGTTTTTAGTTCACAAATTTGTGTGACCATGGCCAAGATGATTCATTCGTGACTTTATAGTCATGCTCTGCCCTGTTCTCTATCTCTATAATTTTATTTTAAGAATATTATGTAAATGCAACCACATAGCAGGTAATCTTTTGAGGTTGACTTTTTTTCATTCAGTACAATACATTTAAGCCCCATCCAAGTTGTTGCATGTATCAATCATTTGTTCCCTTATACTGCTGAGTAGTATTCCACTGTGCGGGTGCACAGTAGTTTATTCACCCACTCATCTGCAGAAGAACATTTGCATTTCTGGCATCAACCCTACCTGGCCACGGTTGATAATCCTCTTCATATATTGCTGTATCTGATTTGCTAACATTGGTTGATGATTTTTGCATCTTTGTTCATGAAAAGTATTAGTGTGTAGTTTTCTCTTTTTTTGTGTTGTTTTTGTCTAGTTTTGGTGTCAGGGTTGTGTTTGTCTCATACAATCACACAGTAAGTATTTCCTCTTCTATTTTTTGGAAGATATTGGGTAGAATTGGTGTTATTTCCTCTTCAAATGTTAAAATTTTCACCATCTGGGCCTGGATATTTCTTTTATGGAAGGCATTTTAACTATAAATTCCATTTCTTTTAAGAGTTATAGACTGTTCAGATTATCTGTTTCATCTTGGATAAGTTTGGGTAGCTTGCTGTTTTTGAGGAATTGGTTCATTTTATCTAATGCATTTCTGTGTGTAGATTTGCTTGTCATATTCTATTTTCCTTTTAATGTCTGCAAGGTCTGTAATTTTGATATCCCTTCTTTCATTCCTGATACTGTTTATTGTCTTCTCTCATTTTTTCTCAGTTTTGCTGAGGTTTTATTAATTTTATTAATTGTCTGAAAGAACCAGCTTTTGTTTCCATCGATTTTCTTGATCATGTTTTAAATTTTGTTGATTGCTGCTCTTATCTTTATTTTTTTTCCCTTTTTTCTACTTGCTTTGGGTTTACTTTGCTCTTTCAAAGTTGTTTCTTGAGGTAGAAGCTTGGATTGTTTTTTTGAGATCTTTCTTCTTTTGTAATATAAACATTTAGTGTTATAAATTTCCCTCTAAGCACTGTTTTAATTGCATACCACAGATTTTGATATGTTATGTTTTCATTTTTGTTCAGTTCAATGTTATTTTTAAATTCCCTAGAGACATTCTCTTTATGGATCATTTAAAAGTACGTTGCTTAACTTTTAAGCATCCATTATGGTCAGAGAATGTACTTTGTATGATTCAATTCTTTTAAATTTGTTTAAGATTTTTTAATGACCTTGCGTAGATGTTCCACGTGCACTTGAGAAGCACTTGTGTTCTGCTCTGCTTGGGTGGAATGTTCTGTAAACGTCAATTAGATCAAGTCGGTTAAGGTGATATTTTGTTCTTCCACATCCTTGTTGATTTTCTGTCTATTATTTGTTCTGGGAGAGAAGTACTGAAGTCTCCAACTACAATTCTGGATTTGCCCACTTCTCCTTCTATGTCTGTCTGTGCGGAGCTTGCTTCAGGTATCGTGAAGCGGTGCTGTTGCATGCACACTTAGAGCCGTCTCATCTTCCTGGTGAACTAGCCTTCTTATCATCATGCAGTTTCTCTCTTCTAATAATTTTCTTTTCTCTAAGGTTAATTTTATCTGATATTAATACAGGCACTCTTTTGTGTACTCGTGCCTGTATAATGTATCTTTTTCTATCCATTTTACACTGACCTACTAATACCATCTTTGAAGGGAGATTCTGGTGGATAGCATATAGGCAGGTCATTAAAAAAATTATATGACAATCTCTGTCTTTTAATTTGAACCACTTATGTTTAAGATAATTATTATTATGTTTGGATTCAAGCCTACCATTTTATTATTTGGTTTCTGCTTGTTTCCTGGTTTTTATTCCTGTTTCTTCATTTCTGTCTTTTTTTTTTGTTATTTGAACATTTTTTAGTGTTCTGTTTTAATTTATCTACTATGTTGTTGATTATATAGTTCTATAAAATATTTAGTGGTTTTCTGGGGTTACCACGTGCATACTTAAACTTTCACAGTCTACTCAGAATCAGTATGTCACCATTTCAAGTGCTTTACAGAAATCATGCTTTACAGAATCAGTGCTTTACAGAAACCATGTAGCTTCCTATGCCCCATCTTTTATGTTGTGGTTGTCTTATGTGATACGTCTGCATATGCTGAAACTCCATCAGACAATATTACAATATTTGCTTTTAATTATCATACATTTTAAAGACTTGAAGTGAAGAAGAAGAGTCTATTATTAATATATTTCCCCAGTGTTTACTATTTTTGTTGCTCTTTCTTCATCCCTCATGTTCTAGGTTTCCCTTCTGTCTGAAAGAAACATTTTTAGTTGTTCTTTTAGGGCAAATTCTCTTAGTTTTTCTTCATTTGAGAATGTCTTTATTTCACCTTCATTCCTGAAGGATATTTTTGCAGGATATAGAATTCTGAATTGATAATTCTTTTCTTTCAGCAATTAAAAAATGTGCCACTTTTTCCTGGTCTTCATGGGTTCTAATTAGAAATCTGCAGTCATTCTAATTGTTTTTCTTTTATAAGAAATGCATCATTTTTCTCTGACTGCATTCAAAATATTTTTCTTTGTCTTTAGTTTTCAGAAGTTTGATTGCAATATGTCTGAGTGTGGACTTATTTGGATTTTTCCTGTTTGGAGTTCACCCAGCTCCGTGAACCTGAGAAGGATGAGTAGTAGGGTCATTCTCTGCCTGTGATAAATGCCCCAGACCAGACCTGCCCACAGAGTCACCTGTGAGGAATTTAAGGTTTGCAAAAGTAGATGCAAGAGCCCCACTGGACTAATTTTTATACATGTCATTTTCCAAGGTACGGCTTGGTCAGGTTGGCCAAGTAGATGGTGACAGCAGAAATTTCAGGGCCTGGATTTGTGCTGTAGCTCAGGGTAGGGGGAGACCAGCCCTTGGTCCCGCTGGTGGACAGGCACACTGTTCTCTAAAGTGCACACGGTAGCGTGAAAGGCCTGGGTTTAGAATGCTCCCTTTTCTCTCTACTGCTCTGAAGTCAGTGGGCGTGATGTTGCCAACTTCCCCTGGGAACCTCCAAATGTGCAAGAGAAGTTCATGCTCCATGACCCTCTGCTGAGAGTGAGGGGGGCTGGGCCAGGGGGGTGGCCTCAGAGCTGATGCTGTGGGGAGGGGAGAAGAAGGCCCAGGAGGCTTTGGGACCCTGGAGTGCCGGGCGGCTCGCATGTGCTGGAGAAGACAGCCCCGTGCGTCCTGGCTGTCCAGGGGGCAGCCTCTCAGGCACTCTGGGGAGGGACACAGGGGTGGCCGAGAGTACACTGGTCCAGGAAGGAAGAGGACAGCAGATGTGATCAAGCCACATGGCCCCCGTCCCTGCCACAACCCCTCCCAGGCCCCCTTAGCCTGTGCCCAGCCCGTCCTCCCTGGCACTGGGGACGGAGGCTCTGCAGGTGAGTCTACCTGGACGTAAGTGTCCGTGTCCCAGCTGGGCGAGGACAGGCAGAAGCCAGAGGGAACTGGCCGAGAGAGAGGAGACATCGGTCCCTCCACAGCATGGGTGCCAGGCTCGAAGCGGTATGTTCAGAGAGGACACCCCCAGGTGACAGTCTCAAAGGCAGAGCTGCTCTGGGGAACTCCAGGTCAGGGGCCCCGAGTGTGTGCAGGCCCTGGCTGTGGTCAGTGAGCTGAAGGCCCAGGGGATGGCTGTGCAGCCCGCCTGGGGTGGCCTCCCCTGGACGCAGGCTGGGGGTAGTGTGCAGGGAGGTGCCAGGTTCAGGGGACCAGGGTCACGCAGGGTGCCCTGGGAGACGACTGGAGGAAGGACAGTGGGCGGGACGTGGATCTGCACTGTGGGTGGGCTTTGGGGCCGAGTGTGGACCCCGGTGGGGGCAGAGGGGCCTGGGGGAGGGGCACGTCATGCTGGTAAATGTTTGCCACTGCCTCTGAGGAAGAAAAAGCCAGGATTTACAGTGTGTGCGATTGCTGTAGTGTAAACACTCTTGCCGTGGGGGATGTTCATGTTGCCAGGTAGCCTGGCACTAGGCGGTATTTCCACCATGCAGGTATAGCAGATGTAAAGCACCTCAAGAGCTTGGATATCAGTAAAATGTGGTAGCATAATTAGGAAGTGATGAGCTTTTAAGACTTGCCAGGTTTGTCTTCAATACAATTTAATTGTAGTTTCTATAATTTTAAAATAATGGCTATGTTTAGAAATTGGCTCTCCAAATTCTTCAAAATGCAACACTTGGTGAGGGCTCCAGAGCACGGGGGTGTGGGTGAGGAGTGGGCGGAGCATTATGGGTGTGGGGTGCGGGGCAGAGCTCCCGGAGGTGGGTGCGAGGGGATCTGGGCTGAGGGGCCGCACACCTGGTGCCTGGGCCTGCGGGAACAGCCGAGGGCCGCGGGCCGGGGCCGCCTCTGCCGCTTGCTGACTCACGCGTCCCAGGACGGCTCTGGGTCGCTCACTTCCTTGTGACTCACAGGTCGGCCGCCCACGCCACCGGACTGTGTCCATGTGAGGGAGGAGAGTCAAGGCCGGCCATCCCAGAGCCGCGGAGTCCCTGCCCAGCCTACTCAGCCAGTCGGCGGCGGGAGTGCAGGCTGGCTCCTCACCAGAAAGCCGCAGGTCCGCGTGGGTGAAGCCTGCGAGGAGGTTTCTGTGTCTGGGGGTTGCCTGGTTCCCGGCGAGGCCGGAGCGAGGTGCAGGCGGGAGTCCCAGCGCGGAAGCCGGGCTGCTCCTGTTTCCAGCGGCGGTGTGAGGCCCCGACGCTGTCACAAGCCACATCCTCGTCCATCCACTCACTCACTGGCTCCAGCAACCGTTTGCCAGGAGCCAGCTGGTGTTCGTGAAGGCCTGTCCTCTCGGGGCATGAAGCGGGCTTGTCCTGGCGCAGGAGAGAAGAGATTTTGACAGTAAAGCTCAAGTCCTCGCTGCCCTCCTCGGTGGGCTGGCTGCTCACTCGGCCTCAGCCGCACCCCTGGCCACGAACCCTTCTGGTGTGTGGGGACATGTCGGGATCACCCAGGGAAAGCCCCTGAAATACCTTTATCACGAATTCTAGTCACACTTTTATTTGCTGTATGTATTTAAAACAATCACCCTAAGATGTACTCCCACTTTATTTTGATCAACATATCAAATCCTGCGTGTATCAAAACACGCAAAGGTGTGTTTGTAGTCATCAAAAGTCGGGCCCCGGGTTGAGTGCCTGCTCCTCGCTGACCGGCTGTGGGACTGGGCCAGGGTTTGAGCCATTCTAAGAGGCAGCTTTTGCGTTCAGGGAAGGGGAACAAGGCGTGCCTGAAGGACTGACACACACGTATCAAACTCTGTGAACATCTGAAGTAAGAAAGAAGTATTGTGGGTAGAAATTGATTATTGCACGTTGACAAGGGGAGTTACGAATAACTTCTTAACTCGAGGACACCTTTCCTTTCATGTTTAGGTGTCCTGGTCACGAGGAATTGGGCCACCTCTCCGCACACCCTGGGAGAAGCCCAGACCTGCTGTTGAGGGCAGGGCAGGTACAACCCACTCTGCCCTCCCTTTGGTTTGGGACTGGCTCAGTGAGCCGGGAGGGTCCGTTCATCAATCTCCACGTGGACTACGGGCACCTCTGGGTACGTCCTCACAACGTGACAGGTGAAAGTCGGAGCTCACACGAACTCCCTCCAAGTATCTGCAGGGCTCCCCCCGGGCAGTGGCTCCCTTTGTCCCTCGTGGCCACAGAGGGCAAAACCAGGACTTGGATGGGGCCTGTCTCAGCCCCGACAGGAAGGGTTTTCTGGTAGATGAAGTGGGTACAGAGTACGGACGGCCACTCACTGAGGCCCACCACTTAGGGTGGATCATGTCTCACCAGGTTCTGTCCAATTCTGCGTCAGTAAAACCTGCACCTGCAGCATTTGGGTTTTCTCATGACCAGCCGTGAAGTCACACGTGGTTGGTGAGGCTCGTGTCCTGCTCTCCGTGGGCGCCTCATGCCTGGGGGAGTCTGAGTGGACAGTGGGTGCTGGGCTGGGTCAGTCCACACTGTGGGGGAGACCTGCTGGCTCTGTTGGGGCCATAGGCACTTGGGTAGAGTGGGGAGCCCCTCTGCAGGGGCTCTTCCCATGCTCACCCCGAAATTCCCCCTGGGGGAGGAGAGGACATGGCTACCTAGTGATGCAGCGCTGGCACTGGGACCCAGCAGGTGATGTCCCAGCACGGAACGACTGAAGGTTCAGCCCACAGGAAAGTGTCCTTGAGCAAACATGTCAGGAGCCATGAACACCAGCCCGTGTGAACTGGCACACACGTGGGTGTCTGAAGGCCCCACGGAGTCCTGAGAAGCCCCGGTGTGCACCCTGGAGCCTCACATGCCCTGGCTGGCTGTCCACGGCTAGACTAACCGCTGGCAGGGTGGGGGCCACGCTCAGCTCTGGAACCAAGGTCACAGCGTCTTACAGTGTTGGAGGCCGACACGAAGGGCCACCCCAAGGGACACTGGCCTCACCATTTCCTCTGTGAGAAAAACGACCTTGCTGCTACATTTTCAACATGACACTTCTGCTTCATATCAAAACCGGTGATGGAAATGCAGCCTTCCCCCTCTGATGGCATGTGTTGGGCCGTGCTGTTGTGGAGCCCCCAGCACCCTGCTGGGCCCAGACCTGGGAGCAGCTCTGACTCGGCTGCGAGGTGTTCAGGGAGGGCAGCGAGCGCCTGCCAGACACTGCTCCCCTCTGCAGCTTTTTAGGGATCAGCCCCAGCACGAGGCCCCTCTGCTCGCTCTGGGCTCCCTGCCGCGGCAGCACCCCAAGCCCTTGGCCCCCTCTAGGTCTGGTTGGGTGACACGCTCTGGGCGCTGTCCTGGACGGCGCCCTTCGTGGCTCCGGCATCTTGTCAGGCCCTCGCCCTGACATACCGCGTGCGTACGAGGTCGCTGTCGCCCAGGAGGCAGGGCTGTCGCCGGGTGCTTCCGGCTGCCTCTGCAGTGCCCTGGGTCCCCGTGCTCCTCCCCTCGTGGACGGGACCCTCCAGCCCCCCATTGCACCCTGCGCCCTGCCAGGCCACCTGGAAGTTGTGACTCTCTGGGGATTGTCTGCCCTGTCCCCTGCCAACTGCAAGGCTGAGGGCAGGCCAAGGCTCCTTGGCTCTGAGGGGCCCAGTGTCGTCTGCCCCGGGCTCAGCACCTGGGCATCGCGCCCCTTCTCTTTGGCTTCTCCGCCTCATCCTCACCCTCCACCCACCCAGATGCTCCGCCCGCACCGCTCCACCAGGCCTCACAGTCCTCTCCGCGGCTACCTCCGTTCCCAGCAGGCCCAGGGTCCTCAGAGCCCCCAGCCCCGGGCCGCAGACGTGTCCTGGATTCTCACTCAGTGCCGGGGGGAGCCACTGGGAGTCACACAGGCTGGGAGGCCACTCTCCCAAGTGCGGCTCTCTGCTGGAGTGCAGGGCCGCGTGTGGGCTGCGCCTCTGGTGGTGTGGGCACAGGAGGAGACAATCCCGAGCGAGGCTGTCCGACCTGGTTCCTCCACAGCCCAGCCTGTCCTCAACTGGGCCACACAGCAGGACCGAGGGGCGGCCGCCAGTGCACCTGGCCAGTGACAGGTCCCAAAGCCCACACGCAGGGAGGGGGCACCCAAGCCTGTGCCATGTGTACCAGGCACAGCCCAGCTTGTATTCGGCGGCACACAGGCCGGGCCAGCCTTGGACCTCGGCCCGGGCAGAGGGTGTTCCCGGTGCGCCCCAGCCCACTTCACCTCTGCTCATGTGGGGTGACCTCCCTGCCCCAATTCTGCCTCCAGATGACTGAGCCGCGCCACTCCCAGCGCCTCAGCTCCATCTCCCCCCTGCAACATCAGCCTGCACGCCTGCGGCTGGGCCCCGGGTGTCTGACTTGTGCAGGGCGTGTGGGAGCTCCCCAGGGGCTCCGCTGAGCTGGCCGGGCCGCGACCTCCCGGGAGAACCTTCAGTGCGCGCCGCGAGCCTTCACCACGCACATCCCTCCCGGGCACCCCACTGGGCCTGGGCTCTGCAGGGCCACCAGACGGAAGCGGCCTGGGAGTCCACGTCCTGCCTCGTGGCCTCACTGCTCCCAGCCCTGCCCTGCACCTCCCCGGGACAGGTCCCTGGGGCAGCACTGTCCCCTGCCCAGGACATAGGCCTCTCCTGGGGTGGCCTTGAACTTGAGGCCTTCTGGGGACCTGCTTTTGGCCCAAGGAGGCTTAATAGCTGCATGGCTTTGGGAAAACCACAACCTCCCCTGGATGGGTGTTCTCACCCCGCCGGGGGAAGGGCTGCCGAGACAGTGCACGTGCCTGTTAACTGTCCGTGGGCATGATGAGCACGCCAGCTCTTCACATCTGGGAGCTCACAGGGGAGACATCTTACTCCAGGAGTGGGGTGCTGGGCATCTGGGGAAGAGACCTGCTCCCTCTGCTAAGGGCTGTGGTTTCCAGCAAACCCTGGGTGCGAGCTGGCCAGCTGGGCCTGAGGCTGCAGGATGACCCTGTCCCAGGGCTCATGTCAGGGTGCACTGCACCTTCTGAGGCCGCGTGTGGGATGCTCTGAGCCCCAGCTCTGCTGGGCCAGGCGGGGGAGGCCCGCGGTGGGGAGCAGGGCTCCTCCCTGAGCTTCCCTGCTGGTCTCCCACCCACAGAACTTTGGGACACTGCTTTGGGCTGTGTGGTGACAAAGCAGCTCTCCCAACCCTTCCTGCCCTATGCCCTCCTCAGTGCACCCCCTCGGGGCTTGGCAGAGCCCACTCAAGGGCCCCATTTCCTTTCTTTTAATTCAGAAAAAGTCCCTCTCAGCATGTTCCCAGCGTGTTTGTTTAGAGCCGGCTGACATGTTACTGGGAACAGATGGGTCACAGCAGCCCTTGGCTTATGTCCCAACGAGGGCGCGAGGAGAGGCCCAGCCTTCTTGGGCAGGGGCTGGGGACCAGGCCCAGTCCTGGGGGGAGGGCAGTGTCTAGGCCCAGCTTACCCTGGTCACCTTGAGACCTTGGGCTGGCCCGGGGGACACCCAAGGAGACAGTGTCCTCTTGTCCCCGAGGCGGGCAGGGACACAGACCCTGGGATCAGTCCTGTGGGGTGTCACTGGTGGGATGTCCTGAGGGCCAGAGTGCCGGGACCAGGGTGGCTCCTGGCCCCTGACCGGCAACAGAGGCAGGTACGGCAGCTTAGACAGCTCGAGCCCCTCACCCAGTCCTGTCTGGGGCGGTGGACCCACGTGTCCTTTGAGCCCCTGGCACTGGGTGACGTCGAGTGTGAACAAACACCGTGTGAGTCACTCACTCTCCCCCCCTGCCGAGGCACCCAGGAAACCTGAGCGGCTCCAGCCTGGACTTCCAAGTGAGCCTGACTTGGGGCAGAGTCCCTGGACACCTGGGTACACCACAGAGTAAGTGACCAGCTAAAACAAAACTGTTTGTCACTGACGTTTTGGGGTCTTTTGTTTCCACAGCCCTTCTAACCAATTCAGACCCCAAATACCCCACACTGCAAAGGATGCCCCAGACCTTGGCATTACCAAGGCAATTATAGAATCAGGAACAGGGAAATGACTTTGGCTCAAGGCTTTGTAAACATTCGACTCTGCTTTCTGTTCCACGAGGTCAAAATGTGCCATGTGGGGACAGGCTCTGCAGCTACTTCTGGCTGGGCCCCTGGGGCTGCCCTCTCCATGTCCCTTCTTGCCTCAGCCCATCTTTAGGAAATCCCACCTGGGTCCCCTCGCCACCGCAGAGTAGCTGTTGAAAGTGGGGCCAGGGGCCGGTGTGCACCCCGGCTACAGCACCATGTGGCCTTGGGCAGCTCAACCTCTGTGTGCCTCAGTTTCCTTCTCTCTGAAATGAGGATTAAAATGTTGGGTCGACATGTGGGTTAACTAGCAGAAGCTGAGAAAACCCTCCGAATGGGGGAGTCTGGCACCTGTAAGCTCCCAGCAAGGTCAGCCGTGATGTGTCACCAGGGCTGTTATCACCAAGAACTACGTGTTGACCCAGAGCCTGTCTAAACTGTTCCCTGAAGTACCACACAACAGCAAAGCGCACGCCTCGCAGGGTGGAGACCCTGGTGCACCAGGTGTCCAGGTGGAATGGAAAGCAGTGCCCACTGCAGCAGCCCTCGGCCCCTCCCCGTTAGTCCCCACCTGTGGCAACCACAGCCCTGATCTCCAACAGCCCAGGCCATGAGCTCTGGTCTCAAATGCTCTGTAAACGGAATCCCGCAGGTTGGACTTCTTTTGTCAGTGGGGCACTTTCAAGACCTGTCTTGCTGGTTGTCTGCTCGTCCACATGGCTGTGTAGCTTGGCACAGTGAATGTGCCACGTGCCTCTCCCTCTGGAATGGCATGCGGGCATGCGGGCGGCTTCCAGTCTAGGGCTCTGTCTGGCCAGGCTGCACCTGGGGGGTGGGCTAGCTGGGCTGCTGGCGGGGGGGGGGTCCTTGGCCTGTCTTCTCAAGTGGTGGCCCCCCACCCCCTGCCACCGTGCTGCCCTCCTGGTGCCCACCCAGGCCATCTCCATCTGTGTCGGCCCAGCTGCCCGCCCAGTGTGTAGCGGCACTCAGGGCAGTGGCGTTAACTCGGATTTAAGGGCTGGGTGTTGGTGGAGCAGGGTGTGCGGTGAGAGGCAGGGACAAGGGCTCTGTGCCCACAGTGACAACCAGGCACCAGGCCAGCACTGCTCCTCTTGGCCGCCAGTCCCTACACAAGGTGCAGCCTTTCCCAGTCCAGAAAGGGTCCAGTGATTCGGCAAGGAAGGTCACTCCTGCAGCGAGAACACACACTAGCCTCGTGGCTCACACTTCTCCAACGGGCAGACAGCACCCAACAGAGCAAGGCCCCCACGGTAGGCGCCCTCAAGGAGGTGGTGTCCTGATAGCCAGATCCCAGCCCCATCCCCACATGGGACATGAGTGTGCTCACTGGTGGGGTGTGACTGTCAACCAAGTCCACACTGGTTTTCCACCTGGAGGGAGCAGAGCTGGCCCAGCCAATCAAACCCAAGACTCGGAGGAGAGGGCTGCATGGCTCTGCCCCGTGTCCTCCCTGGAACTCCCCTCGGATGCACTCAGCACCCCCTTTCATCTGCTCAAGTGACGCAGCCGCTGGTTTCCCAGATTCTGGGCTCTCCCTCTCCCCATGCACACACTCTCCCCCCACCCAAGCCAAGGCCATATGCTCAGGCAGGAGCTCACACGCTGCATCAGATGTTCAAAGTCAGCACCTTCATTTAAAAGCCCAGGGACTTCTCTTCTCCCTGGGCAGACTGTTCCCACGTCTGGCAGAGGTGCCCACCTGGAGGCCAGTCCTGCCGGGGTGAGCAGAACCCTCTGTGACGCCCGTCTTTGTGTTCCAGGAGCAAGGACTGCACCACCCAGACTCATCTGCTCTTGGAGGCAACATTTCATCTGAGGGGGTTTGAGGGTGACAGGCAGGGTGTGGCAGAGGCTGGCATCGCTGTTTGCAGAGAGGCGGTGATGTGGTTGGGAAAGACGGGCCAGAAGCTGAGGCAACAGGGCACACAGGGACCCTTTGCTGGTCACGCCTGACTCTTGTCCTCCCCAAAACGTAGCTCCTCTCAAAAGCCCACTGCTGCATCTGCTGCCTTCTCTGCCCCACCCTCCAAATGTGAGGGTGACTGGGGTTGCTGTGGCTTCACCCATCAGCCAGACATGCTGCACCCTTTTTGCACTTCTGGTCATTCGGACATTCCACCGACCCCGAAGGACATAGAAAGCGCACAGCCGGAGCTGCTGCCAGGCCACCAGGGTGTCCCCAGCCCTGGTCAGATATCTGGAAACACAGTAATTCTGGGCAGAGCTGCAGAGAACACAAAGTTCAAGAAGCTGTGTTAAAGGGAGTGGACCACGAATTCCCTTCCAGACCAAAGCTGCTCTGGGGTCAGGATCGGGTCTTCCCCTTGCACCCTTGGTGCTCCTTTCTCTGGAGGACCAGAACGTGGGACAGCAGCTTTGGCCCCGAGGGCCTTGGACCTCCTGCCCCTTTCCTCCTCTGCGGGGACGCAGGCCAACAGCTGTCTCTGCAAAGCTGCCCCCACCTGTGTGCTCTTCGGGGTGCCTGAAATTCTCCTCCTCCATTTAAATATGTTCCTTTTCTTGGGGTCACCGTCTTCTCCAGGGGGCCTATTCAGTTAAATCACCTCTCTCCAGTGTTCCCACTTTGGAGTCTCTAAAAACATCAGCACTGAGGCAATTTGTATTAATTTCTACATGGAAACATGGGTGTACAGGGTAAATGGCACTAGATTTCTATCTCCAGGGCTGGTTCTGTTCCCCCCCTACCACGTTTCCATATAGTTTAAAACTGCCGTAGTCTCCCTCTAGAAAAAAACTATTTACATTTTTCCCCCACATACTCATCTCCTCCCAAGATGTCCCAAAATATCTGCATCCCATTATGGTTCTAGTTTTGTGCTCACAATTGAGGCTCTTGTCCCCAGTCAAGTCTAGGTGTAAGTAAGACTCCCAGGTTTGGTCCCTCAGGTACAGTTCTTCTTATTCCAAGGATTTATGAAAAAAGAGACAAGTTATCTGTCACCTACACATCCAAAATATGACGTGGGACAAGGATAGGACAATCACATGGACACTCGTATTCCAAAAGGGAGAAAATGGGGAGCGCACAGCAGTCCTTGGCTCACAGAATTCTAAAATCAAGAACAGGACCCCCTGCTTCTTGTGAGAGACTCTCCTACTCTCCTAGCTCTGTTCTCTGAGCTTTTGTTTGACCCTCTGAGTCCATCCTTCATCTTCTGTAAGTAAAAAGAGCTGTGCCCTGCTCTGAGATGTTTTTCCTACTTACCTTCCTTAGATTCGGGCCCAAAGACCTCTTGTCTCTTGCAATGTCCTGTTTTGAACAGCCAATATAATTTCCTTTAAAAGTTGAGTGTCTAAATTACATTAATACATTAGACATACCTAAATAGAACGCCATCTATTTCCTTTAGTCCTCTGTGAGCTTTGTGGGACAGTGATTAAAACTCTTAGACTCCTTATTGTTAACAAAGGTTTTAAAGGTCCACTGTAGTCTTGACAAATCTTTATTTGCTATGGTTCTGAGTCTGGAAGGCACACTTTTAAGTACTTCGAAGTTTAGTCCTTTTTGCTGCTTATAACAAACACCATAGGTATTTGAATGTAAGTCTTTTTTGTTCAAAGCGACAGGCTGGAATTCCAAGATCGTAGTTATCTGGTAAGGCCGTTCTTGCAGTCTCACATGGTGGAGGCCGGAAAGGGTTGCCGTCCATCCAGGAAGCCCTTTTTACAGCAGCATTACCCAAAGCTTTACAGAGGATTCCCCATGAGGTATTAAATCATTTTTGGTTTTTTTATTCTTGAGACCATGTTATCTGAATAGTGACCTGGATTTGATCTTTATCCTTAAGCTTTATTTTACTTTGAGAATGGCATTCTGACTGGTAAGACTGTTCCTCTATAATTTCTCTAAATTTTACTTGAAAACTGAAAAGCCTACTTTTCAGTTCATCTCTTTCCTCTTGAATTTTATTATAGGCAGCAGAAAGAATACAGGAGGCACCTTCAACAGCTCCTGCCCAGAAATCTTAACTAGATCATCAGTTTATTAGAAACATTTTCTATTTTCCATGTTACCATAGGTGACTGTTGCCAAACTACCACACCATATAATAACAAGAGTTCCCTTTCTTTCAGCTTCCAAGAACACTTTTATCACTGTCTCTTAAGCTCTAACAGATAGGCTTCTCAAAGCCCATCAGATTTAAGCCTGCTGTCTACTCCCCAAATTAACAAAGTTTTAGTTTTTTGTTACAACAGCATCCAACTTCCAGCTACCAAAATCTTAACAATGGTTTTGCAGTCACACCCTTGGCTTCATCTTTACTCTGACACTACATTTTGCTGACAAGCTCTGGGTTTTACCTTTGCCCTGAGGCCCTTTCTTGCTTTGAAAGCTCTTAGCTGCCTGGAGAGATTGTCGTGAGCCTTCTATATTTTCTCTAAACTCTACTTGAAAACAATAGTTCATTCTTTTAGTTCACATCCCTACAGTCAATTGTTTTTATTATACCCTAACTCTTGAATAAAACCTTAGCTGGGTATAAAATAGGTTGCTAGTTGGAACTACTCAATGTTTGCTTGATTCTGGCCATCTTGAGAGAAGTCTGTTGTTAGTCTAATGTTCCTTTGTAGGTATTTCATTTTTATCCCTGAGGTTCTGTGGTTAAATTCTGATGTGTGTGGGGGGGCACAACTTTCTCTGCTTAAAATTGGACTCTGCTTTATATCTGAGGCAAGGGAGGGAGGGAGAGAGTTCCTTGAGACCAAGGGAAGGTGGCACCAGAGCCAGAATGAGAACCCAGGATATGGACTCCTCTTCAAGTGCTCTTCTGTGTCCCCACCCTTCTTCCCGTGAATATGGTCTTTGGCCACCATAGGTGGTGCCGAGGGAGAGCAACCAGGGACCTTGCATGATTGTGCTCCTTCTTCCCTAATTGGCTGCACATCCATCGGGGGCATGGATTCTGTCTTCTTTTTTTATCCTTGTGGGTGATACAGTGTCAGGGAGAATGGCATGTTTGTTTGAAAGAGAACAGACTTTGGAGCTGGGCAGGTCTGAATTTGAATCCAAATTGTCACTGATAGTCATGTGGTCTTGAATAAATTACCCAATGTCTCTGAGTCTCACTTTGCTTATTTGTAAAATGAAGATGTCACTGTGTCCCTTACAGGGCATGTGGAGGTGTTTGGGGCACATAATAGATGCAGGGCAGGTGCTTGGTGCAAGCTTGCTGAACAGGTGGTTGAGGTGGGTGATGTGGGCTGCAAATGGCTAAACTAGAGCCATGCAGACTCCATACTGTAGGAGTGAGGGGGGAGATTTTCTTCCCCACAAGCATTTAAAGCCCTGAGAGCATCCCTGGTTGGAAGACGTGTCAGGCCTCTACTTGCTGTTTTAGCAACCTCCTTTATTTTTCTGAGAGTGAATGAGATTTATGAAAGGAAGAAAGCCAGATCCCCAGTCCTTGGCTTGCTTTGTGATTTCATTCCAGAGTATCCCAGTAATGTTCCCCAGAAATCCCTCAGCAAGTGCTGGATAATGAGGGTGAGGTTTTAATACTTGCTGTGCTGTTGCTGGAAGTCAGCTGGGTTCCTCCAGCACTGGGGTGAATGGCAGTCTCCAAATGGATTTTGTCCCTGCTATGAATAATACTAGTTTGCTTCATTTGCTTAACAGCAGGGTGCTACAAAAGTGAATTTAAAAAACATTTTGAACTTATTTCCATCAGGACAAACCATGTATGTTGAAGGGCTCTGAAAAGACAATTAATTAATTCACCTAAAAAGCAATAACTTAACACTTTTGATGTATGGGTTTCAGGTGCCCCATTGACCTCATTGTTTCTCCGGGTACGTAATGCTGGTGCTGTGGCCCAACTGAGGTTAGTGCCAACAGAGCTGAAGAAATCATGTGGCTGAGAACAAAGGAAGAGACCAAATCTCTTATGAAACTCCTGGCAGGCCAAACAGTCTTCTATCCAGCAGGTTCCCCTTAAATGAAAGCTGTTTATAAGATATGTCAGATCCTGAGTTGTGTTTTGAAAATGTTCCCTTTGCTCTGTGATAACCTTACTGGGGTCACATCTGGCCTGGAGGCCACATGCCAAGCACTACATATTTAGGGCTGAATTTGCAAGTACACAACAGGAGGGGAAAATACAAAATAGAATTTGTGGGAAATACCTTATCTAAAGGGACACAGAAATTATTGATCACAAACCTGCATTGCATGGCATCATCATTGGTCCATGTGTGGCCAATTTCTCATGTCCTTCCTAACATCTGGTGTTGTTAGCCTGTTAAATGTTAGCCTTATGGTTAGTATGAAGTGGTATCTGATTGAGGTCTTAACTGGCATATCTCTGATGACTGTTGATTCGTGTGATTACTGGATATCTTTGTATTTGTATATCTTCTTTTAAGAAATGGCTCTTTAAGTCTTTTTTTAAAATAGTTTTTCTAAATTTCAGAATATTATGGGGGTACAACTGTTTTGGTTACATGGATTGCTTTTGTACTGCTTGAGTCAAAGTTATAAGTGTGCCCATCACCCAGATAGTGTACCTTGTACCCGTCAGGTATGATTTCACCCATCACCTCCTCCCCCCTCCTCCCGCATGATTTCCACTGAGTTTTACTTCCATCTGTGCACATGAGTGCTGATTGGTTAGTTCTAATTTAATAGTGAGTACATGTGGTGTTTGTTTTTCCATTCTTGCAATACTTCACTTAGAAGGATGGTCTCCAGTTCCATCCTGATTTTTGCAAAAGGTATTAATGCATTTTTTGTGGCTGAGTAGTACTCCATGGTGTACATATCCCACATGTTATTAATCCAGTCATGAATTGATGGGCACTTGGGTTGATTCCACATCTTTGCAATTGTGAATTGTGCTGCAATAAACATTTTAGTGCAAGTAAGTGTCTTTTCGATAAAATGACTTTTTTTCGTTTGGGTAAATACCCAGTAGTGGGATTTCTGGATCAAATGGTAGGTCTACTTTTAGTTCTTTGAGGAATCTCCATACTATTTTCCATAGAGGCTGCACTAGTTTGCAGTCCCACCAATAGCGTATAAGTGTTGCTTTCTCTCTGCATCCATGCCAGCATCTATTGTTTTGGGACTTTTTGATAAAAGTCATTCTCACTGGGGTTAGGTGGTATGTCATTGTGGTTTTGATTTGCATTTCTCTGATGATTAGTGACGTTTAGCATTTTTTCATATGTTTATTGGCCATTAGTCTATCTTCTTTTGAAAAACTGTTCATGTCTTTTGCCCACTTTTTAATGGGGTTGATTTTTTCTTACTGATTTGCTCAAGTTCTTTGTGGATTCTGGTTATTAGCCCTTTATCGCACGTATAGCATGCAAATATTTTCTCCCATTCTGTAGGTTGTCTATTGGTTCTGTTCATTGTTTCCCTGGCTATGCAGAAGCTTTTTAATTTAATCAAGTCCCATTTATTTATTTTTGTTGTTGCTGTGATTGCCCTTGCGGTCTTCATCATAAATTCTTTGCCTAGGCCATTATCTAGAAGAGTTTTTCCAACATTTTCTTCTAGAATTCTTATGGTCTCATTTGTTAGATTTAAGTCTGTTATCCAGCTTCAATTAATTTTTGTGATTGATGAGAGGTGCGGATCCTGTTTCAGTCTTCTACATGTGGCTATCCAATTTTCCCAGCACCATTTATTGAATAGGGATTATTGCCCCCAGTGTATATTGCTGTGTACTTTGTCAAAGATTAGATGGCAGTATGTGGATGGTCTTATATCTGGGTTCTCTGTTCTGTTCCATTGGTCTATGTCTCTATTTTTGTGCTAGTACCATGCTGTTTTGGTTACCATAGCCTTGTAGTATAGCTGAAAGTCTGGTAAAGTGATGCCTCCAGATTTGTTCCTTTTGCTTAAGGTTGCTTTGGCTATTCAGGCTCTTTTCTGGTTCCAAACAAAGTGTAGAATTATTTTTTCTAGGTCTGCGAAAAATGACATTGGTATTTCGATGGGGCTTGCATTGAATCTGTAAATCACTTTGGGTAGTATAGACATTTTAACAATGTTAATTCAGCTGATCCATGAGCATGGTATGTTTTTTCATTTGTTTACATCCTCTGCAATTTCCTTCTTCAGTGATTCACAGTTCTCTTTATAGAGATCTTTCCCCTCCTTGGTTAAATATATTCCTAGGTATTTTATTTTCTTTGTTGCTATTGTGGAAAGCATTGAATCTTTGATTTTATTCTCAGTGAATGTTGCTGGTGGATACGAATGCTACTGATTTGTGTACATTGATTTTGTAACCTGAGACTTTGCTGAACTTATTTATCAATTCCAGGAGTCTCTTTGTGGAATCTTTGGGGTTTTCTAGATATAAGATCATATCATCAGCAAAGAGTGATAGTTTGACCTCCTCGTTCCCCATTTGGATGCCCTTAATTTCCTTCTTGCCTGAGGCTCTTTAAGTCTTTTGTCTACTTTTAATTGAGTTGTCTTTTTATTATTTAGTTGTAGGGGTTCTTTATACATTACAAATATGAGTCATTTTTCAGATATATGTATTGTAAATATTTTATGCCACTTTGTAGCTTGCATATTTATCTTAATGATAGATTTTGATGAGCAAAAGTTTTTAATCTTGATGATGTTAAATTTATCAATTTTTTTCTCTCATAGTTAGTGTTTTCTGTGTATAGTATCAGTCCAAAGGTTGCAAAGATATTCTCCATATTTTCTTTGAGGCTTTATATTTTAGCTTTTATGACTAGGTTTTTGATGAAACTTGAATTAATTTTTTTATACTGTTTTTTTTTTTTGAGATGGCGTCTCACTATATTGCCCAGGCTGGACTTGAACTCCTGGGCTCAAGGAATTCTTTTGCCTCAGCTTCTCAAGTGTCTGGGACTACAGGCACATACCACTGGGACAGCTAATTTTTATCAAGATTCAGATTTGTTCCTAATAGTTAACCAGTTGTTTAAGCACAGTTTGTTGAAAAGACTTTCCCCCTTGAATTGCTTTGGTGGCTTAGTTGAAAATAAATTGACTATACAAGTGCTGGTGCATTTTGGACTACATTCTGTTCCCTTGATATATTTATCTGCCTTTACACCATTACTACACTCTCATAATTACCAGAACTTTACTAAGTCTTGAAATCAGGTAGTATAAAATCTCTGACTTTGTGGTTCTTTTCCAAAAAAGTTTGTCTACTAGGTCCTTTGCATTTTCATATAAATTTTAGAATCAATTTATGACTTTCTGTTTTTAAAAAATCATCTGTGATTTTGATTGGGATTATACTGAATATATATCTCTATTTTGGGAGAATTGACATCTTAACAGTATTTACTCTTCCGATCCATGAACATGAACATTATTTTCATTTATTTAGGACTTCTTGAATTTTTCTCAATAATGTTTTATAATTATCTGTGAATAGGTCTTGTACCTCTTTAATTAAATTTAATCCTATATATTGTTTCATTTTGATGCTATTAATGGTATTTTTCCCATTAAATTGTTTCACTTTCCAATTGTTTCTTGCTAGTGCATAAAAACTCATTTGATTATTGTATGTTGACTTTGTATCCTGTGACCTTGCTTAATTTACTTATTAGTTTTAATAATTTGTTGTTGTTGATACTTTGGATTTTCTATTTACACAATCATGTCCTCTATGAACAGACAGAACAAATCTTTCTTTCCTATCTTTATAATTTTTATTTATTTTTCTTGCCTATTGCACTTGGCTAGGAACTCTAGTACAATGTTGAATAGAAGTAGTAAGAGCCTACATCCCTGTCTTGTTCTCAATCTTAGGTTGAAAACATTCAGTATTTCCTTATAAAGTATGATGTTTTCTTTAAGTTTATAAGTTGAAGAAGTTACATTCTCTTCCCTGTGTCTTGATAGTTTTTATCATGAATGGGTATCGAATTTTGTCCCAAAGTTTTTAATGCATTGATTTAGATGATCTTATAAGTTTGTCCTTTCATCTATTAATGTGGTGAAATACATGTATTAATTTTTGAATTATATTCCTGGAATAAACCTCACTTGGTCATGATGGATTGTCCTTTTTTATATATTGTTGTTTGATTTGCTGACATTTTATTAATTTTTTTTTGTTCATGCTCATGAGGGACATTGGTTTATAGTTTGGCTTTTGTTTTTGTTTTTTAGTTTTATAAGGGTTTGGTATCAGGATTATTCTGGCCTCACAGAATGATTTGAGAAGCATTCCCTCATCCTTTCTTTTCCTCTGAAAGGGTTTGTTAATGGCAGATATTACTTATCCCTTAAATGTTTGGTAAAATTTACCAGTGAACCTGAATTTTTCTTTTTTGGAGAGTTTTTAAGTATGAGTTCTATTTCAGATTTTCTGCTTATACTTGGGTCAGTTTTGGTAAAGTCTGTTTTTCAAGATTTTTATCCATTTTATATAAGCTGTTAAGTTTATTGACATAAGGCTGTTCATGATATTCCACCATTTTTTAGTAACAGTTTATTGAGATATAGTTCACATACTATGAAATCCACCTTTCTAAAGTGTATAATTCAGTGTTTTTAGTATATTCATAAAGTGCAACCATCACCATGGTCTAATTATCAGAACATTTTTGTCACCCTAAAAAGAAACCCCATACATATTAGCAGTCACTCTTCATCCCACATCCTCTCAGCCTCTGGCAAGCTAACTTTCTGTCTCTGTGGATTTGCCTATTCTGGACATTTCATATAATTGGAATCATATCGTATTATGGTCATTCGTGACTGGCTTCATTCATTTAGCATGTTTTTGAGGTTCATCCATGTTGTAGCATAAATCATTCCTTTTTGTAGCTGAATAATATTCCATTGTATGGGTGGCACACATTTTGTGTATCCATTCATCACGTGGGCATTTGAGTTGCTTCCACTTTTTGGTTATTATGAATAATGCTGCTATGAACATTCGTGCACAAGCTTTTTTGTGGATATATATTTTCAATTCTCTGGGATACATGTCTAGGTATGGAATTACTGGATCATACGGTAATTCTATGTTTAGTATTTTGAAGAACTGCCACACTGTTTTTCAAAGTGGCTGCATCATTTTACATTCCCAGCATTGTACATGAGGATTCCAATTTCTCCACATCCTTGCTAACATTTGTCTGTCTTTTTGTCATAGCCATCCTTGTGGGTATGAAGTGGTACCTCATAACGGTTTTCACTTGAATTTCCCTGATGGCTAATAATGTTGAGCAATCTTTTCTGTGTTTATTGGCCATTTATAGATGTTCTTTGGAGAAATGTCTATTCAGGTCCTTTGCCCATGTTTAATTTTTTTTATTGATGAGTTGTAACAGTTATTCATCTATTCTGGATACCAGTGTCATATCAGATATATGGTTTGCAAATATTTTATCTCTTTCTTTGAGTTGTTTTTTAATTATCTTGATAGTGTCCTTTGAAGAACAAAAGTTTTAAGTTTTGAATAAGTCAAATTAATTTTTTTCTTTCATTGTTTGCGATTTGGTGTCAAAATACACTGTCCAAAAAAAATCATTCAGTTAAGAATATTTTCTAATTTGCCTGTGATTTCTTCTTTGATCCTTGTGTTATGCAGATATGTATTGTTTAAGTTCCAAATACCTGGGGGTTTTCCAGATATATTTCTGTTACCAATTTCTAATCAATTCCATTGTGGCCAGAGAACATACTCTTTTCTCAATCCTATTAATTGTATTAACATTATTTTATGACCTAACATAGAGCCTATCTTGGCTGTGTTCAATGTGAACTTGAAAATAATGGATATTCTTGAATCACTGGATGTGGTGTTTTATAATCGTCAATTAGGTTAAGTTCATTGAGAGTTGTTAGGAATTATATATTCTTACTAATATTTTTTGTCTAAGAGAGGAGAGTTAAATTTCCAACAATAGTGAATTTGTCTCTTCTTAGGTGAAAATATATTTAGTTTTGTTATGTTTTCTAAATGAAATAACGCTTTTATCTTTATCAAGTGTTCTTCTTTTTCATCACTAATACGTCCTCTCTTAAAATTTACTTTGTTTTTTATGAATATAGCCACTTCAGCTTTCTTATTATTAATGTTTTCATGGTATATCTTTTTCCATCCTTTAAATTCTACCTATTTGTATCTTTATAACATCTCTTACAAATAGCATATAATTGGCTTTTACTTTTTAAATCCAGTTTGACAATCTCTGATTTGTAATTGGAAGACTTAAGCTATGTTCATTTATTGTGATTACTGATGAGGTTTAAATCTACTGCCTTGCTATTATTTTGTATTTATTTCTTTGTTCATCCTTTCCTGCCTTAAAAAAAACTAATCCAGCATATTTTTGTGTTCCACTATTTCTTTTCTATTGAATTTTCCTTATACCTTACCTTTTAATGGTTGTTTTATACATTTCACATATACTTATCAGTCTACCTTGAATCAATATTATACCACTTTACCTACAATATAAAAACCTTACAAAAGTATATTTCTACTTATCTTTGCATTTTAACTCAATTGGCTTTCAAAAATTAAAAACATAGAAAAATATTACATCAACCTACATAGCTACCTTTTGTTATATTCTTCATTTTCTTCTATAGACTTCATTCCCACAGGACATATTTTTGTTGTCACAACTGCAGAGGGTTGTCCTGGCACTTGGTGGGTAGAGGCCAGAGAAGCTTCAGAACATCATATGTATGATACACAGGACAACCCCCATAACAAAGAATTACCTGGTCCCAAATGTCAACAGTGCCACAGTTGAGCAATCCTGCTGCAGATCCATGTTAGTATCTGGCATCATTTCCCTTAAGAGCCTAAAAACCTAACTTTAGTATTTCTTGTAGTGGTGATTCAATGGCTACAAAGGTCTTTTTTTTTTTAATTTAAAAAAGATTTTATCTGGAAATATCTATTTCACCTGCCTTTTTGAAGGATAATTTTGCTGATTACAAGACTGTAGGTCAAAGATTTTCTCTCTCACACTTTAAAAATTTTGCCCCATTGCCTTCTGTGCCTCAATGTTTCCAGTGAGAAATCAGCTATCATTTAAAAAAATCATTGTTCTCTCTAGGCAATACATATTTTTTCTCTGACTTCTTTTAAAATTTTCTTTTTATATTTGGCTTTCACCAATTTGATTATGACACAGCTAGGTGTGGTTTTCTTTGTATTTATCCCATTTTAGCTTCATTCATTTCTCAGATATATGGGTTGATAATTTTTCATCAGATTGAAATATTTTTGGCCATTAATTCTTCAAATATTCTTTCTTCCATTATTTTCTCTCTCTCTCCTCTTATTCTTGGGCTCTAAATGCTTATATTTCAGACTGCTTGATATAATTCCACATTTTACAGATGTTCTGTTCATATTTTTAAAATCTTTTTCCTCTTCTCCAGTTTGGATAATTTCTTCAAGTTCACTGATCCATCCTTCTGCATTATCCAATTTAAGCCCATCCACTGATTTTTTTCTTTCACATGCTGTATTTTTTTCAGTTCTTTCTTTTAGTGTTTCCATTCATATTTGAAATACACTATTTGTTCACCCACATTTGAAATAGCTGTTTTAGTCTTTTCTTATCCCAATAACTGGATCATCTGATGATCTTCTGAAGACTGTATTCTCTCTTAAGTATGGGCTATATTTTTCTGCTTATTTGCATGATTTATATATTTTTATTGTATTTATGCACATTGCATATAAATGAATAAAAAGGCTGAAGTATATTTGTTTTGTTTTGCTTGTTCCTTAGAAATCACAATCCTTTTCCTCTGAACGTACGAGTGAGTAGCCAACCACTCAGCTTTCTCCTAGTATCTCATTGAGACAAAAGTTGCAGCTTTAATCAGGCTGAGTCAACCCATGATTAGCACAACTTCCAATTCCTGAGATACAGGTTTTTAAATCTTGGGCTGGGAAGGGGTTGGATGCAATTTCAACTCAAGCAGGGGTGTGGAATCCATTAACCACAAGAACCTAGAGGACTTCACAGTTTTTTCTGCTTAGCCACCCCTCCTCCGCTACCAGGTTTATGGCAAAACTTGGAGCAGGGAAGGAGAATTGCTCAGGTTGAGTGCTGTATTCTCTGACTTGTCCAATCAGCCCATACTGCCACCGAAAGTTCATCTGACAGTCCTTTGTCCCATGAAGTTTCTTCATCCACAGCAGGCCAGTTCTATACAGGCCCCAGTATGAAAGCTGGGAGCTGTTATGTCTCTCTTGTACCTATGCTTGCTTCTTTCTACAGCTGAGTTCTTAAGGCTTTCTTCTGTCCTCTCCTCTTCTTTTAGTAAAGTACAGTTTTATTTTGTCTGAATTTTTCTTATTGTTCTCATGGGAACAAAGTCTTTCTCATCTTAATGTGAAGCAGAAATCTCTTCTACTTGGCAGTTTGCTACTTGCTTTTTTCCAGTCAATAGTATGTCATGGATATTTCTCCATGTAAACACAAACGGGTTTACCTTATAATTTGGAGCTTTAAACATTTTTACTTTGTTTTGCAAACAGAAGTTAATGCCTTATCATTATATGGAAATTGGTAAAGTACTACAAGCACAATAAATAAATAAAAATAAAAAGTTAACCATTGTTAACTTCTCTTCCTTTTTTATTGAGGAATACTTTACATACAGCAAAGTGCCCAAATCTTAAGTGTTCAGCTCAATGAATTTTACATACACTTACCCTGTGTGTGATCATTACCCACATCAGGATATAGAACATTTTCATTATGATTCTTCCCAGTCAATACTCTCTCCCAGAGATAACCATTATTTTCATTTCTAACACAATAGAAATTAGGCTTTGTACTGTTTATGAGTTTAATACAATTGGAAGCACATAGTGTGTACTCTACTGTGCCTGGTTTCTTTTGCTCAAATAATGTCTGTGAGATGCATCCATATTGTCATGTGTCTCTTTTGTTTATTTTTTATTGTTGTGTAATATTCCATTGATGAATTCTACCTCAATTTATCCATTATCCAGTTCATAAACAGTATCTTTTCCTCTTAAAATTTTTTTCCTCTTTCTTCTCCAGTTTGGATAATTTCCATTGACCTTTCTTCAACTTCACTGATCCATCCTTCTGCATTATCTAACTTAAGCCTATCCATTGTTTTTTTTTTTTCTTTCACATGCTTTATTTTTTTCAGTTCTTTCTTTTAGTGTTCTCATTCATCTTTGACAGACAATTGAATTGCTTCACGTTTTTGGCTTGTTATAAATAAAGTCACCATGAATGTTTCTGTTGGGCATTTCACTAGATTTTTCTAATTTTACTTATGGTGCAATGGTTCTATCATGAGGTGGTGCACGAGTAGCTTTAACAGAATCTGCCAGTTCTCCCATGTGATGGAGTCATTTTTATATATTTAATGCATTCCAGTAGTGTGTGGGAGTTCCAACTCTTCCACTTCCTCACATTTGGTATTATCAGTCCTTTCAGAGTTCTGCCTCTCTGTCGGGAATGCAGCATGGCCTCATCAAGTCTTAGCTTCCCCTTCCCCGATGCACTCCCGTTCTTTTTAACGGCTGCATGGTATTCTCCAGCATGCCTGCGCTGCAACTTCTTTAGCCATTTCCCTATTGATGGATACTATCTTTGCTTCTAGTTTTAATTCCTAAGAATACCGTTTCATTGCACACTCTTGACCCACACCTTTGGGTCCACACGCAAGTATGAGTATTTCCAGGCAAGGGTCAGGACACTTGGCACTGCAGCGTGGGGCCAAGCCCCTCCGCGTGCAGCACTGCGCCGCCCGGGCGCACGACACGGCCGGCGGAAACACGAGGCCCTCCCCGTGCGCGGCCCGGGCCAGCGCGCGAGCCGCGTTCCCACGCTCCCGCTCCTTGCCGCGCTCCTTGCCGCCCCGGAGTCCCCTGCTCCTCCGGCAGCAGCGCGGCCCGGGGCACTCGCTCACCCGCCCGCCGACTCCCCCGCGGCGAGAACGGCGTCCGCCCAAACCCGAGGTTGCGCACACGACACGACCGGCCCGCCCCACGCACGCCAGGCGGAGCGCCCACGCACGCCCCAGCCCACGCACGCCAGGCGGACCCCCACGCACGCCGCGGACTCAGAGCAGGGAAAACCGCCACGAACGCCGCCCGAGCCCCCACGCACGCCAGGCGGAGCCCCCACGCAGGCCAGGCGGAGACCCCCACGCACAACGTCCGAGCCCCCCACGCACAACGCTCGAAGCCCCCCACGCGCGCCGCCCCAATCCCGCCCGCGGGACCTACTTCCGCCAGCGCCGGACAAAGCCGCTCACGTGACTCCTCCCCACCACCCAGCGCCGGGAGGAGCCAGGCTGCAAGGTATCTGGCCTGTGATTGGTTGAGAGGTGCACACGTGATGCCTCCTGGCCAATGAGATGCAACGTCGAGGCCCTTGGAGGATTCGAGGAAGGGTTTTCCTCCCTGGCTGGGCCCGAGGGCGCCTCGCGCGGCGTGTGTGAGGTCCCAGGGGTCCCGTCCCTGGGCGGCGTGGGGGTCCCCGCCCTGGCAGACAGCGTTGGGCGGGACCCCGGATGCTGCGGCGCGGGGCTGCGGCTGAAGAGCGGAACCTCACTGCTGGGGCCCGGGCTCTGGCTTCTGCCGCTGGCGTTCACTCGCTCGCGTGCGCGTTCCGTGTGGGGAGCGGGTCGCGCCCTTGCCCAGGCGGGGCCCGGCCTCGCGGAGCGCCGCCCGGCGGTTCCGGCTTTCAAAGCTCCTGCTGCCCGGCGGGCCGGGCGCGCCTCACGGGGCGGACGTCAGCGCGTGGGGCGGGCGGTGCGCGCCACGCGGGGGACACTTCCGGCCCGCGGCCTCCGAGACGCCCTCCGCGCCTGCGCGGCCCCTCTCCGTGCGCTGCTCGCGCGGCGCGTTTGGTTTCCCAGCTTCGGCGTCGCGCCCCGACGCTGACGCCCCCGCGCCCGGTGCTCGGGCCGCGACGCCCGCAGTCGCTGGCAGCTCCCGGCGGCTGGAGCGACTTGGTCTGCGTGGGCCTCGCGCCGCGACTTTTCAAGCCCCCAAGGCCCCGCCCGCGTTTTCCGCGTTGACGCCAGCAGAGGGCGTCCCCTCGGAGCCCGAGCGCGCTGCGGCCGGGGCCGGCTCCGGGCCCGTCTGGGCTGTGGCCGGGTCCGCAGCGCGTGTGCGCGGGCAGCTCGGCCGGCCTTGCCGCCGCCGCGTCTGGGAGCCGCCTGCAGAGGGCCCGAACCGCGCGCCAGGGGCCTCGGTAGGCGCGACGGGCGCGGGACGAGCACGTGCGCGGAAGGAGACGCCCGGAACGGCGGAGTGCGGGCCGGACCGGGTCGCTGTCGCGGGAGGCACGGCGGGCGGCGCCCCGGAGGGCGAGGCGTAGGCTCGGTCCCTCCCTTCAGCTCGCAGGGGGGGTCTCCCGGGTTTTGTTTACACGCGCCCCGCCGTGCTCCCCGCGCCCCAGCGCTGGGCCGGTGCCTCCCGGAGACCGCTGGGGACGGCGCGGCTGTCCGGGCGCGGGGAGGCCTGGGCGCGGCGGTCAGGGAGCAGAGCCTGCCAGCTGGCAGGTCCACGTCCCGCTCTTCCTCCGAGCAACCGGCTCGCGTTGGCTTTGACTGCGGCCATGTGGAGGGGCGCGTTCTCAGGGACTCCCTGCGCTGACCCCGCGTCCCACGCAGGGTCTGTGTGCCGTGGCCGGGCCTGCCCTGCGTCCTCCTGGTGAAAGTGGGTGTCCCTCAAGTCTACCTGGAAGTTGACTCACCGAGATGTGACCGTCTGCTAAGCTAATCATAACATCTGGCCATTTGCTGAGTACCTACTACGTGCCCAGCGCTGCGCTGCACATGTTTTTAAGATACGCCTGGAAGCGCAGTGGGAGAGGGTAGAAGTCAGCCCCGGGGAGCCCCCTGATTCCGCCAACAGGGGAGGACTGAAGGAGCCGGGGTGGGTGGCCCTGGGACAGGAGGGGGATTTCAAAGGAAGTGGAGCCTTTCTCACCTCACTTCCTCCTGCCCGCACCAAAGCCGTGGTGATACGTGGTGGTTTTCACTGCAACGCTGAGCAGCCAGAGGGCTTGTCACCAGCCAGGAGAGGTGTGGCCAAAGAGAAGAAAAGAAGACAAGACCTGCTGAGAGGCCGGGCGCGGTGCTCTCGCCTGTGATCCCACACTCTGGGAGACCGAGGCGGGATGGTCTCTTGAGCTCAGGAGTTGGAGACCAGCCTGAGCAAGAGCCAGACCCCATGTCTACAAAAAATAGAAAAATTAGCCGTGGCACGTGCCTGTAGTCCCAGCTACTCAGGAGGCTGAGGCAGGAGGATCGCTTGAGCCCAGGAGTTTGAGGCTGCAGTGAGCTGTGATGACACCACTGCATGCTCTCTAGTCTGGGTGACAGAGTGAGACTCTCAAAACAAACAAACAAAAAAAGACCTGAAAGAACAGGCCCGGGGAGCTGGCAGCTGAAAGCACCAGAGGACTCATGTGGTGGCTTCAGCTGTCTGTTGTGAGCTGTTTGTTTGTTTTTGTTTTTTGTAGAGATGGGGTCTTGCTGTGTTGCCCAGGCTGGTCTTGAACTCCTGGCCTCAAGTGATCCTTCTGCCTCAGCTTCTCCAAGTGCTGGGATTGCAGGCGTGAGCCACTGCGCCCAGTGTGAGCTTTTATTTTCTGCTGATTTGAGAAAGATGTGAAAGGCATCAACTGCGAGGAAGAGGCGCAGCTGGTAAGAAGCAAGGAGACTGTGGGACTTGGGGTAAGACCTGGAGCCTGAAGGTCCCCTGCCCCGGCCAGGCGTGCTCTGCGGGGCAGAGTGGATTCTTGCACTGGATGTTGAACAGAAGCTAGAGCCAGGCCTGCCCCGAGCAGGGCACACAGCCTGGCTCGACCTACCCTTTGGGAGGGCCCAGTCCCTTGGAGGGTCCCGAGTGAGGCAGGGAGAGCACTGAGCTGTGTCAGACAAGGGAAAGATCTAGCAAGAGCTGAGCAAGGCAAACACGAGCAGAACCAGCAGGCTGGGCCCTTTCTCAGCAGGGCTACTCAGCCGGGCCACAGGACATGGAGAACAACCGAGTGACTATTCCTCAGTTCTCCCAGGACGGCGCCTGACTAACGCAGAGCAGGCAAGTTGATTCATTACCTGCAATGGGTGTCTTTGGTTATTAGGACTTAATTTTCTCAGGGAACTAAGTTGAGAAAGGCTGAAGGAATCCTATTGTGGAAAATCCTATTCTGGAAGAAAAGATACCTAAGGGGGAGAAAATCCCATAGGCACTTTTAGATATGTAAATAGCTAAAAAGTATACTTTAAAAATATTGCAGTGACGTGATAGTAGACAACAGAGTGAGGTGAAAAAGGAAATTGTCCAGCCAAGGATAGGATGAAGAAACTGAGGCACTGAAAAGTCCACAAGTATCCCAGAAATGTTGTGCCACACCAAGCAGCCATTCAGGTGGAAAAGCAGCAAGGAGATGATCTGAAATATAAAACTACTTTGGAAGTGAGCCCCCCGTGGACTTTTGTAAAACAAAACTCCTTACCCAAGAGATGGAAGGGAAAGCTGAAAATAAAACACGATGAACATGGATTCAACAGTGTAGAGAGGCAGCTCTCAACAACTGTGAGACAGTCTCAGAAGAAGGTGGCGTAAAGCCTGATGAGGTAAAATTGATAAAACAAATCGGGAGGTTTGGGAAGGAGCGTGAGTGTGTTCGAGTGCTGCTCTCTCACAGCGGGAAGCTGTACTTAGTTTCTAAACTGGAAGAAAATCAAGAAATGACAGTTCTAAAGGGAACTATATGAAGAACTGAAATATAAATGAGAATGAATTATAACCAGGAAAAACCAGAAAGTAGGTAAGGGGAGGAGAGAGATAGTGAACAGAAAGTCTGCTGATTTTCTTCTTAGATGTTCAATAGATATTGTCTAAATATGGTAAATCTTGGCACAGAGTGGTGGGATGTGTAATGACTGAAGGCTCGTGCCTCCTCCCCTCCCCCCAAATTCACATGGTGAAGCCCTAACCTCCAGTGTGGCTGTATTTGGAACAAGAAGCAGTTAAGGTTAAATGAGGTCCTAAGGGTGGGGCCTTGATCTGAGTGGAGTAGTGTCCGTGTAAAAACAGATGCCACATATTTTTCTCCACCCCCCACAGCCCCCACCATGTGAGAAGGCAACTGTTTGTAAGTCAGGAAGAGCCCCCACCAGAAATTGCCTATTCCAGCACCTTGATCTTGTGCTTCCAGCCTCCAGAACTGTGAGAAAATAAATTTCAATAGTTTAAGCCACCCAGTCTGTGGTATTTTGTTATGGTAGCCCAGGCAGACTGTTACAGGGTATAATGTGTATATGTAAAAAAAAGTGGAGTAATTAAACAGTGTAACCCTTTTAAATTACCATAAGGAAAACACCCTACTTCTGAAAGAAGAAATTCATAAAGCAAGAGTTAGAAAACGAAGGAAGCATTATAAATAGAAAACATAAGATGCTGGCATTAAGACAAAATGTCTGGTATGTTAAATGCAAATTAAATAAACTCACCTATTGAAAGATACAGCAAAGTCCAAGTAAATAAGAAATTCATCCAAAACAAAGTGATTCAGGAAGGATACATTAAAACCTAGAGGAACAAGGCAAATTAAATTCAAGACACTAATTGCAGTGTGAGTTAAAACATCACTGTATATTGATAATGAAATTGCAATGCAATAAATAACAGCAATAAAAACACGTGGAGCAGACTTCATCTCTGGGACATGGAGTAGATATGCTTTTTCCTATTCCTCCTAGTAAGTACAACAAAAAGCCCTGGATGTTATATATAAAATAAACAGAAGAAGACGCTGAAAGATGGAAGGAAGAAGGCAGACCAGATAGGAGCATTGGAACCTGAGGAATGACCTGGTGGTGAGCTCCCTGGGTTTTATTTTTGCCTCATATATCCCAGACTTGGAACTGAAGAAGCTGCCAAACCGGAAACAACAAAGGACATAGACAAAAATAGCCCCAACAAAAAGTTTGCTGTTTCTAGCCAAAGGACCAGGATAGGAGCAACCTGGGAAGATGGAAATCTTTGAGACAGTAACCTCTCTCTTCCAGCCATAAACTGTGTAGGAAAAAACAACCACCACCACCACAACAAAAACCTGTGACCTCATTCCCACCCATGCAAGCAAAGCCCAAGTGGGGGAACCTCAACTTCCACCCTCATGAGAGAATGTCACAGAACGCCAAGTACAGAGCCAGGACTTCTATCCCCACTGGTTGGTAATGAGGCATGACCTCCCCCTGCACTCCCTCAGTTCAGCGTAGACCACAAAAAGCCCAAACTTCTACTCCTTCCCAGCAGTAGTAAAGCATGCCTCTCCATCCCCACTGGGGTGATGTTGGAGGAAGCTTAGTGAGGAGATAGAACTTCCACCATGGCTCATTAGTAATGAGGCCACCCCAGCGTGGTATCAGTGGAGACCACACGACTCATCAGTAATGAGGCCACCCCAGCGTGGTATCAGTGGAGACCACATGGGGTGCCAGAAGTCCCACCATCATCCAGAGGTAACAAGGAGCCCCCTCTCCTTGGCTATCACTGGAGGCCTTAGTGGGGAACCTGTACTTCTACCTCCACCTGGCAGTAACAAGGTGGTTCCCCCCCCTTGCTAGATTAGTGTCAAAGAAAGCCAGTCAAAATAGAAGTTTTAAATGAGATCCAGAGTCTCATAATGTAATACAAAAATTTCCAGGTTTCTATAAAAAATTACTAATCATACCAAGAACCTGGAAGATCTCAAACTGAATGAAAAAGACAATCAAAAACACCAGTACTGAGATGACAGAGGTATTAGAATTATATAACAAAGTGTTTAAAGCAGCCGTGATAAAAACACCTCAACAATTACAAGCATGCTTGAAACAAATGAAAAAAAATAGACAGTCTCATCAAATAAATAGAAGATATGAAGAAGAACCAAACAAATTTTAGAACCGAAAACTACAATGAAACCACCATAAAAGGCTCAGTGATGGGTTCAAGAGAAGACTGGAAGAAACAAGGAAAGAATAAGTGGACTGGAAGAGACAGCAATAGGTTGTACAGTCTGAACAACACAGAGAAAATAGAGGAAAAGAAAAAGAATCGACCCTCAGGCCCAGTGGGACTGTGACTGAAGACCTGATGCTCATTCCATTAGGTCCACGAGGAGAGAGGCAAGAGAGGGCAGGGTGGAAAAAGTATCCAAGGAATTTTCCACAAACATGCAAGGCAACTCAGTGGAGGAAAGATCACGTCAACAAACGGCCATTGCACATCTATAAGCAAAAATATGAACGTTGACCTAAGTCATGACTTATACAAAAATTAACTCAAAATGGGTTGCAGAACTAACTAAAAAATGTGAAAGTAGAAAACAGAAAATTTCCGGAATCTAGAGCTACACAAAGAATTCTTAGACTTGACACCAAAAGCACAATACATAAAAGGAAAAATTTATACATTAGACTTTATCAAAATCAAAAACTTCTACTCTGTGAAAGACCCTGTTAAGAGGACGAAAAGACAGACTACAGAATTGTAGAAAATATTTGCAAACCACTTATTTGACAAAGGACTGATATTTAGAATATATAAACAACTCTCAAAGCTCAACAGGAAAGAAACCCAAACAATCCAATTAGGAAAAGACATTTCACCAAAGGGGATATGTTGATGGCAAATAATCACATGAAAACATATCAACGTCACTATCCATCAGGGAAATGCAAATTAAGACCACAGATATGGCACTTCTGTCAGAATGGTTAAAATAAAGGATACTACCAATGCCAAATGCTGACAAGGATGTGGAGAAATTGGATCACTAATACAATGCTGGAAGGAATGAAAAATGGTGCTACCACCCTGAAAAGCAATTTGGAAATTTTTTGAAAAAATTACACATACGATCATCATATGACCCAACAATTGCACTACTTGGCATTTATCCCAGAGAAATGAAGATTTATGCTCACACAAAAGCCTGTACAGAAATGTTGATACCAGCTTTATTCATAATGGGCAAAAACTGGAAACAACCCAGATGTCCCTCAACAGGTGAATGAATGGTCAAATAAACTGTGATACATTCATACCATGAAAGACTACTCGTCAGTGAAAAGGAATGAACTATTGATACTTGCAATAACCTGGATAAATTTTCAGAGAATTATGCTGAGTGAAAAAAACAATCCAAAAAGATCAGATACTATATAATTCCATTTATATAACATATTTGAAATGGTGAAAGCATAGAGATGGAGGGCGGATTAGTGGTTGCCAATGGCCAAGGAGGGGGTTGAGATGGGAGAGAAGTGGGCATGATTATAAAAGGCCACAGAGGGGATTCTTGTGGTGGTGGAATTGCTATTTATCATGATTCTGTTGACGTCATCGATCCTGGTTGTGTCATCATACTGTAGTTCTGCAAGATGTTACCATTGGGAGAAACTGGATAAAGGGTATACAGAATCTTTCTGTATTGTTTCTTACAACTGCATGTGAATCTACAATTATCTCAAAACAAAACATTTAAAAAATCTGTAAGTATGTGAAACATTACAAGGTTGGTTTAACATTTGAAAATCTATTAGTGTAACTTATCACATTAACAAACTAAAAAAGAAAAAAATGTATGATTATTTCAAAAGATGCAGAAAAAGTACTTGATAAAATCCATCTGTTCTTTATTTAAAAAACCACAACCAAATCTAACTCTGAACAAACTAGGAATAGAAGGGAACTTCCTCAACTGATTAAAGGGTATCTCTGAAAAACGTATAGTTAACATTATACTAAATGGGAAACACTAAATGCTTTCCCTGTAAGATCAGGACAGGGATGTCCACTTTCACTACTTCTAGTTAACACTGGAATAAATGTTCTAGCCAGTGCAACAAGGCAGAAATAGAAATGAATCATCTAAATTGGAATAGCAGAAGTAAAACTATCTTTATTCATAGACAATATGATCATCTACATAAAAAATCCAATGGACTCTTTTTTTTTAACCTGCTAGAATTAATAAGTTTAGCAATTTTGTAGGATACAATATCAATATCAAAAAAACAATTGTATTCCTATGTATTTATTATCAACAAATAATTGTAAATTGAAATTATGATATGCTGAGTGTATAAATCTGTAAAAAGCTGTGCAAGGCCTGTGCACTGAAATGTACAAAACCTTGCTGAGATAAATAAGATCTAAATAAATGGAGAGAGATGCATGTGCTGTTGCTATGGTTTGGATGTTTGGATGCTGACTGGACTGTTCCTGGGGGATGGATTAGCTCCTGATAGAGTGGGTAGTTACAAAGCCAGGACGCCCCTCAGGTTTGGTCCCTCTTTGCATGTGCCTTCTTCCCCTTTGACCTTCTGCATCATGTTTTGATGCAGCACAAAAGGCTTCACCAGAAGCCAAATAGATGCTTATTAGTGTAACTCACCACATTAACAAACTTCTTGTACAGAAGTTTCTCTTTCTCTATAAATTACCCAGCCTCAGGCTTTCCTTTATAGCAACACAAAATGGACTAAGACAACTGTGTTCATGGCATAGCTAAGTTGTCAAGTCTCTCCAAATTGATCTATTGATTCAATTAAAATTCCAGCAGGCTGATTTATAAAAACTGACAAGCTGATTTTAAAATGATTTGAAGAGACATTTAACCAAAGAGAATATGTAGATAGCAAATAAGCACATGAAAAATCCTCAATAGCCTTAGTCATTAGAGAAATATAAATTAAAACCACAAGGGGATACTATTACTCAGGAGGCTGAGGTGGGAGGCTCACTTGAGGCCAGGAGTTGGAGACCAGCCTGAGCAACGTAGCAAGACCCTGTCTCTAAACATTAAAAAAAAAAGCCAGGCATGATGGCGTGTGCCTAGAGTCCCAGCAACTTCAGAGGCTGAGGCAGGAGGATCGCTTGAGCCCAGGAGTTCAAGGCTGCAGTGAGCAATGATTGCACCACTGCCTGGGTGACAAAGAGAGTCCCTGCCTCTAAAAAAAAAAAAGTCAACCATATCTACCATATGACCCAGCCATTCCACTCCCAGGTATTTACCCAATAAAAATGAAAGTATGTGTCCATACAAGGACCCGTGTACAATGTTCATAGCTGATGAGTGTTGAGTGTGTTGGGAAATGAACACAGCCATGTGCTGTCAGCAGGACTCAATTTTTGCACTTTCTCGGGGGGGGGAGGGGCAGTTTCATAATATTTATCATTTCTTTTTCCTGAGAGAAACTTAGTCCTCAGCGTGTGTGAAGCTAGCTCTGTGGTTACCTCCCTCATTTGGAACATCTGGGTTACTCTGGATGTTCAGAAAACAATAGAAGTTGAACTGCTAGAGAAATACACATCAAAATATGTTAGTTATGTGTGTGTTTGGAGTTTTACTTTACACACCCTATTTCCTTGATTAAGTGGTATTAGTAAATTTATTCCAAATGGGACTTTTGTTGAAAGCATTGCTGCTATTGTACATTTGCAAAGTTGCTTATTAAAACTTCTAGGCAAGAGCTAATCCCACTGCTGAGTATGGTCAGTATTATTTGTATCTCTAAACACTTCAGTGTGTGTTTCCTAAGAACAAGAACAGTCTCTTACATAACCACAGTACAGCAATCAAAATCAGGAATTTAACACTGACACAATGCCATCATGTAATATCCTTTATTGCCTGATCATCAAATGATTTCCCACAAGAAGGAAAAACAAATCTTAAGAGATTACTGTAACTCTAAGCCAAAACACTTGAAAACCTGAATGAAAAGATAATTCTCTATGGCTTACTTACCAAAATTAAGTAAATATAGAAAGTCTAAGCAGATACATTCACACAGAAAAATCAGAACAGCTCCCCTCCACCCCCTGACCCCAAATCACCAGGCTTCAAGGGTTTCAAAGGGATCTATGAAGAAAATATATAATCATCTCCATATATGGAAAAGAAGATTTATTTCTTCATTTTATGAATAAACAGGAAAAAACAGTGTCTTAGTGGGGCACACTTTTGGCAATTCTGACAAAGTCAGGAACAAGACCAAACTATGTCACCCCTGCTATCTTATTGGAGGCATCACCAAATGCAGTTACACACACATGCGCATGTGCAGAATTAGGAAAGGAAGAGGTGAAATCATTTCTACTGCAGATTGTGGTTCTGGTAAAATCAAGGAAATCGACTGAGCAACTACTAAAACAATAAGAGAATTCACTAAGGTAGCAGGACATAAAATTAACACAGAGAACTCAGTCGTCTTCATAGAAACAATGACCAAATGATAGTAAACAATAGTAGACAAAATAGAAATAAATATGCAAAATCCGTATGAAGAAAGCTTTAACCCGAAAGACACAAAGGTAGACTTAAACAAATAAAAAAGCAAGACATATTCTTGGACAGGAAGACTCCGTACTATGAAGATGTCAAATCTCCATAAGTTAATTTATAACGAAAAATACCAAAGCATTCTCCCTCCCCTCCAGGGCCTAGACAAATTGATTCTAAATTTCCATATGAAAAAATAAACACAAAGAGTCAGGAAAATCCTGGAAAAGATTAGCAAGGCAGGGGTGGGGGACTATTCCTAGCAGACATTAAAAATACTGTAAAGTGTCCATAATTGTTAAAGGCATGGTGCTGGTGCACAAATCAACTAATAATGGAAAGATTAGAAGATCCAAAAATAGACCCACATACATATATAGAGTTTATGATAAAGGCAGCCCCTCAAGTTGGGGAAAAGATGGACTTTTCAGTAAATGGCTTTGGATAGCCGTTTGGAAAAATGAAATTGGGTCCTGATGCTACACTCTGTGCTATAGGATACACTGCAGGGGGGTCGCTGGTCCACATGTAAAGCACGGATCACGTCAGCGCTAGGAGGAAGTGTGGGAAGTGATCTACAACCTGGGCCTGGGGATCCTTTCTAAATAGCGTTCAAGATTCCATGTCAATGGAGGAAGTGACCGAGAAATTATACTACATTGAAATACAAAATATGCTTGACCCCTCTGCCCCTCCCACGAAAGAAGCAAAATCGAAATTGGGAACAAACACTTGTAAGTTGTCACAAAGGGCTAATCTACTTAGTATATAGAGTTTCCAGAAATGGAGAGGAAAAAAACCAAGAACAGCAGAACAATGGCAGTAGCCATGAATAGGTCTTTCTCAGAAGAAATAATACAAACAAGAGCTCAGCGTTGCTGAGAAGTGCAAACCAGTGCCCTGAAATACCATCCCTCAGCCATCAGGGTGATGCGAGCCGGGAGCTCTGACAGCTTCTTTTGCTGGTGAGAGTGTGGGATACCCAGGTGTCTGCTGCCGGCTGCCGTGCAAAACAGCCCGGCCCTGCGGAGGGGACCCGGCCGCCCTGACAAAGTTACAGATGTGAGCCCCTTGATCTGTCCTCAGGATGCACACGTGTGCAAGGGCAGGAAGTGACACAGCACGCGGATTTCCTTTGCAGCCTCAAGTCTTGGAGACCACCCAAACATCTTACTGTGAGGTGCTGCTTGAGACTGTGGTGGATCCACCCAGGGAAAACCCACTTCCGTAAGGAACAGAGGGTGATATATGGTAATCTCCAGCATATGTTGTTAAGTGCAGATTTGTGAATATAGTACTCTATCTTTTGCATAAAAAAGGTGCCACCAAAAGGAACATGGAAAGAATGAACCAGAAACTAACCAGGTACCTGCAGGGAGCAGCACAGGGTTGGGCAGAGGGACAGGCTGGGAAACCTGGTCTTCCCAGGGCACCCTTTAATATTTGGCTTTTAGCAAGGTCAATGTTTTGTATAGTTGAACTATCAAATTAAAATAAAAAGGAAAAAATCCTGATGTTAAAGAGAAGCTGAGCATCTACCTACGTGCTTTATTGATAACACCCCACGGAGGCAGGGCCTGTGCAAGTGCTTTCAGAACGCTGCACTTTACCATCCCTCCTTACCCGATGTAGGACAAAAGGACAGGGAGGAAGCCTTCAACTTCACCCGCAGCTGAGAAGGAAAAAAGGCAGGTGTAAAAGACAATTTTGGAAAATTGTGGAAATTTAAATAAGGCCTGAGTATTAGACGACGTTCAGGAAGATACCTTTAATTTGGTTAGGTGCAGTGTCATGCTCACGTAGAAAGCGCTCCTTATTTTAGAGACGAATACTGAAGTATTTACATGTAAAATGTCATAATGTCCCTAATTCACTGCAAATTATTTTGCCCGTAAAGTCATGAAAACAGGTATGGCCAATGCTGGCGCTGGCTAACCTAGGAGATGCACACGGGGATGTTCACTGGACTCTCGACTCTGCATGTTCAACAGTGTCGTGAATGACTATGAAAATGACGATGAAAAGGAGAAGGTGGGTCTGATTTAGACGAGGGACCTGGCGAGGCGGGGGGCATCGAGCTGAAGCTTGAGAAGGAAGCAGTGGGTGTTCAGAGAGCAGGGGCAAGGGTCCCGGGCAGGGGAGAGGGGTGGGGGGTCCTGGGCAGGGGGCAGGGAATAGGGGACAGGGGAGAGGGTCAAGGGGTCCTGGGCAGGGGCAGGGGTCAAGGGGGCCCAGGTAGGGCTGTGGGGTCGCTGGAGGGGGCAGGCAGCGCCTGTGGCGTTACCTGGCACCCGGCTGGGTGGCGGTGGCTGAAGCTCAGGCCATGTCTACTTTTCTACACCGAGTGCCTCCCTCCAGGGAGCCTCAGACGGGGACTGTGACGCTGGGAAGTCAGTCGTGGGTGTGCACATTCCTCTGGCGGCTTCTACTCTCTGAGCAGAACGTGGACGAAGGGCACCCGCAGCCGAACGCTCAGATCCCACGAGACACGGGATGGGTCTGCATTTGCGATTTGCCTTTTCCAGGGAGAGCCGTCCCACCCGGAGCTCGAGGGGGAGGCAGCGGCATCCGTGGGGGCCGGAGGCCTGGCGAGGGCAGGTCCCTTGTGCTCTTTTGGCCGAGTGTTTTCTGAAGGATCTAAAGTGTTTAGCAGCCAAAGTGAACCCCTCGTTCAGGATTTGAGGAGCAAAAGCAACCTAGTCTTTATTCTTAGAAATGTGACCAATTCATCGTTTGTCGACCCCAGCTCCGACGGAAAGGTGGTGTGTACATCCTGGACCCTCAGGCCGGTTTCCACGGCTTGGCTGGAAGAGGGTGCCTTGAAGGGGCAGGGACGCCAGACCAGCCACCTCCTGTGGGAAAGCGTTGTCTTGCGATAGTGTCCTGCTGCTGTGACAACAAATCACTACCAATTTGGTGGCGTAAAACAACACAAATTTACTCTCTTCCAGCTGCGGAGGCCAGAACTCTGCCACCCTCTTCTCGCAGGACCCCGTGGTGCTCCTGGCCCCCCGGTAATCCAGGGCAACCTCCCACCTCCCACTCCTGGCCTTTGCCGGGTGAGGAACCGTGTTCCCAGACTCCGGGGTTAGAGGTGCTCTTCTGGGGCCCCATTCAGCCAACCGCAGACCTGTCCCCTGAGACCCTCACGCTCAGCCTGCTTTGGGAGGAGCTGTCTGCCCCCCGGGCGGGCGAGGACGGCCTTTGGGGTGGGCTGCGGGTGCTGGCGAGTCTGCGTCTGTCCGTGAGCAGTGGGGTCCCGCTTCCCCTCCTCGGGGACCTCGGGAAGAGGGTCTGTGGGGCAGTGTTGGAGGGGGACGCTTCACCTTCCCGAGTCTGGGTTTTGTGAACTCGGGCTGCCGGTTCAGGGGCTGGGGGGCAGCTGTGGGTGGGCAGGTCCAGGGCAGGGCTGGGACCACTGGCCGACTCCACAGAGGCGTCGTCTGTAGGGAGGAGTGTTCTCTGCTAGTAAGTCGAGGGAAGAGACGATCTGCTTAACAAAAGCTTGCTTGGCGCTCCAGTGATGCCAGGAGCACTTATTAGGGGCTTACTGCATACAGGCTCGGTGCCCACGCACCCTCAGCTCTGGGGAGGGCTGCGAGTCGACTGAGCCCCTCGGCACTGAGAGGCTTGGGAGTCTCCTGCTGGAAGGCGTGCGGGGAGGGGCCCCAACAGCGGGGGTTTTGTTTTAAGGCCTCGGCTGAGCCGTGGTCAGAAGCGGAGACAGCGGGAGACCGGCGAGCGGACCCACGGGTCCAATGGAGTCTGACGGTGGGGGCCTCCGTCTAGGACAGACTCCAGCAGAGACGGTTCCTCCTGAGAACACAGGCGGGCGGGGGACGGGCGATGGGCTCCGTCTGTCATCACAGAAGATGCAGGGAGAGAGGAAACGTACTTAGAACAGCCAGGACCATCGGAAGTTCTTCAAGGAGCTCTGAGCTTGCAAAGGACGCGTTGAAACGGGAGAGAATGATGCGAAGGGTGTAAACAGAGACGTGGGAGCCAGGGAAGCCGCCGGCTGCCGGGCCGGGCGGGCTGGGCTGTGGAGGTGCAGGCCTCTGTGCTCCCGCCCTGTCCCTCTCTGGAGAGGGTCCAAGCTGCAAAGGGGAGGACAAAAATCAGCATGAAGACCCCGAAACCCGAGACGGGACTACACTGCCCTGAGCGCCGACACCGCTGCTCCTGCTCAGGGCTCTGCCGTGCGCCAGGACAGCGGCCCCGCTCCTCGCCCGCCTGGCAGACGGTGGCTCAGTTCCAGGAGTGGGGCAGGAGGAGGGAGGGGAAGTCGGCTGGAAGCATGGCGAGCGCTTCCGCGGGTCGGGAGCGTGGCCACGGCTCAGCCAGGGCTCTCCTGGGGCCTCACAGCGGAATCGAGGTGCCGCCCTCCCGTGTGGGGCTCGGGCCTCTTCCACACTCGCTGGTGTTGGCAGAGGCCAGTGCCTTTTGGTTGTGGGGCCAAGGTTCCCCCTGTTGCTGGGCACCCCGAGTTCTCACCACGTGCCCCCTGCCAGGCAGTTCCTCAGAAGCCCGTTTGCTGCTTCAAGGCCGCAGGAGAAATCTCTCTGACATCTTTTAAGGGCTCATCTGATTAGGTCTGACCCGCCCAGCATAATCTCCCATCTGATTAACTCAAAGTCACCTGATTAAGGGCCTTAATTACATCTGCCAAACCCCTCCTGTAACATAACCACAGCGTAAGACCCTGTCACGTGCACACTCCAGGGAGGGAGTCATGTGGGGTGTGCGGCCAGGGGCAGGTGACCACTCGCAGTGTGGGGGCAGGTGACCACTCGCAGTGTGGGGGCAGGTGACCACTCCCAGTACGGGGGCAGGTGACCACTCGCAGCATAGGAACAGGTGACCACTCGCAGTACGGGGGCAGGTGACCACTCGCAGTGCGGGGGCAGGTGACCACTCAGTACGGGGGGCAGGTGACCACTCGCAGTGCGGGGGCAGGTGACCACTCAGTACGGGGGGCAGGTGACCACTTGCAGTGTGGGGGCAGGTGACCACTCCCAGTACGGGAGCAGGTGATCACTCCCAGTACGGGGGCAGGTGACCACTCGCAGTGTTGGGGCAGGTGACCACTCGCAGCATAGGAACAGGTGACCACTCGCAGTGCAGGGGCAGGTGACCACTCAGTACGGGGGCAGCTGGCTTTGCACTCCTGTTTTGAGACTTCCTGTGACGGCCTAAAATATTGCCTTGGCAAAGTGGGAACAGACGTGGGCCTGATGGGCGGAGGTTTCTTTCCTAACTGTTTTCTCAAAGCCGAGTCCCAGAGAATAGAGGCGGGTACTTGGCTTTTCCTTCTGAGGTCAGAGGTCGGCAGCGATGGGGGAGAAGCTCTGGGCAGATGCCCCCCGGCCCAGTCAGAAACTCGTACTTCTGATTCCTCATTTCAGGACGAGGGCCTTGTTGGGTTCAGCTGCACTGCTGGGGAGAGGGAGGGGTGGGCGGCCAGAGAGCCTGGGCGGCAAGGGCTGAGCAGCACGGCCCGTCCACTGGGTCCATTTTGGACACCCTGGGCCACCTGGATTGGGGGGCTGGGGTCCCCGTCTGGGAGGAGGGGCTGCTGGAGGCTGCTGGCCTGGAAGAGGTGTGGTGCTCCCAGAGGGTCTGTGTCTGCACGAGAGCCAGGCCTCCGGTGGTCCCCCACCCTCTGCTGCCTGGAGTCCCTGGAGCTCCCCGAGAGTGTTAGGCGGGTGGGGACCCGCGGGCAAGGCGAGGTTGCGTAGAAACCTCGGCGCGGGGTCTGGGGCAGGGCCCGTGCCTCACGGCCCACCTGAACCTGTGTGCGGGCCTGGGGTGAACGGGAGGGACCTGTGCAGGGTGGGCGGTGGGGAAGGGGGTTCTGTGGACAGCACGTGGGAGAGAGGCCAGCACCCCCTCCCCAGGACCCCCACGGCCTTCCTCCAGCCCCTGGCTCACTCCCGGACAACCCTGGCCTCCTGCTCAGCTCCTGCCATGCTGGGGCTACGTCCAGGCCCAAGCCGCCTTGGCCCAGGGCAGAGCCGCAGGCCCTGGTGAGGGGTCCGGGGCCTCACCACGGCCCCCTCGGGAGCATTACAGTGCTGTCAACCCCAAGCACAGCGAGGAGGCGCAAGGGGTCAGGTGTGCAGCTCCAGGTCATGCAGCTGCACACGTGGGGAAGGAGCTGGGATCTGGGAGAACAGGCTGGGGGTGGCTCTGTGGGGGCTGCTGGCCTGGAGGCAGGCCCTGGGGACTCAGAGAGGGATATGCACACTGCGAGGACCCTGGTGACACTGGCCACCCTGGTGACACTGGCCGGGGGAGCTTCCTGCCAGCAGCTGCCTGGTTCTTGCGTCTCTGGGCAGCAGGTTCTGTGTGGGGTACTCATTCTCCACCCGAAACAGAAGAGTCCCTAGCATTGTCTCGTGGCTGGTTCTCCTGGCCACGCCGTGTGAGGCATTCGAGTGGGGGTGTTCCCGCCCCCACGCCCGCACACACACCGGGGTCCTGTGGGTGAGGCCCTCCTGTGCCCCCTCCATCAGCCCAGCCCCCACGGCCTGCCCCACCCTCCCATTTGGAGCTCAGGACAGACGACAATGGCCACCAATTTCTTTCTTTGGAGGCTGAGCCAGACTTGGACTCCCCATAAGCCTCCACCCTCCCTGTAAACCCTTCTGGAGGCCAGAGGCCAGGCCCAGGGCTTGGGCGGAAGCCGGGCCTCACTGGCAGGATGCCTGGTCCAAGGCTTGTGACCAAATCCAGGGCTCTTCGCATGGCTTTCAGTGACTCTGACCTCTGGGATGCCGGGTGTGCTTTTAGCACCAAAATGCAGGGCCTGGCGTGGGTCCTTTTGGGTTTAATCTCATTGGATCTGGCCAGTCCCAGCCAGACCTGGAGACCTGGTTTGCTCCTGAGTCTGCAGCCAGGGTGCCCGTCTGCCCCGGTGTGGCCATGCCTCACCCTCGCTCCGTCCGGAGACAAGGCCAGCGCTGCCACCAGCATGCCTCCAGGGCAGCACATCGTCTGCCCGGGTTTTAATGTGGACAGCCGCCCGCAGATGCCCTCTGTGGGCCGGAGTGCCACGGCAGGGTTTTACACATGGAAAGACACCACGAGGAGAGAGTAAAAACTTTTATTGGAAAATCGTTGCATGAAATGGTGGAGAAAACGTAGGATCAGGAGAAAAAATAGAGCTAATGATTTAAAGATTTAAAGTAATGTTGAAGACACGATTTGAGAAAGCTTGGTGTGTAATAAAGTATAACATAGGTCTTATAATGCCAGTCCGATTAGAGAGCTGGCATCTGTTGTACTTTCCAATGCGCTAGGCCTCTGCTAACCCAAGAGGCCCTCGGCAGGGATAAGCACCTTTGTTCTGGAGTTTGAGAGCGCCAGCCCCAAGAGCCACCGTCCTCTACTGTTCTCTGAAGACGCTGGTCCTTGTGCCACCCGGGCGGCAGAGGCCCCAGGGCTGCAGGAGCCCAGACCACGGGTCACCAGCAAGAACCTTGTGGGAAGGGGTTGACGCACTAAGATTCATGTTTAAAAAGTCCTCTTGACCTTGGCTTTCCAAAACCGAGATGGAGTTCACGGTCTCACATAAATTAACTAGTAGGATTTGCTTTGGCTTTAAGTGTAAATGCAGACTTCTGGGGGATTAGTGAGAAGAGTCAAGCTATGGGAACCCAGAGGGAGGCAGCCGCTTAAGTCCCAGAAGGGAGGAGGCCGCTGGCTTGGGTCGTCGGCCTCGGCCGGCAGCACAGAGGAGCCTAGGGGTGCGGAAGCAGTCGTGGGGTGGGACATGCATGCTGCGGCGGGGGTGCGTGAATCCCAGCCCAGCGAGGGACACAGACACCCCGCTTGGGGGTGCGCCAGGCAGATGCTGTGCAAAGTGCACAGCGCACGGTGTGCGTCATGGCTTTTTGAGCTTTTCCTTTAAAACAAAATCTAGCTAATCAGGCTGGTTGGGAAAACTGGAGTCACATTTTACTTCCTGTTTTAGTGATGGTGGCTGGGGTGGGCCTGCGGCGGTGTGCGCAGCTAGCCCAGCGCCACCTTCCTGGAGACCGTCTGGTGGAAGACGCCCCGCAGCAGGGCCTGGTAGCTGGGCACACGGAACAGATGGCGCTCGCCGAATGCCACGTCATACTCGGCTGTCTTGCCGGTGACCAAGACGCGGATGTGGGGCTCATTCACCTGGCGGCCCACCACCACCACAAAGATCTCGATGCCCGCCCGCTGGGCCTCCTGCACGGCCTTCTCGATGGCTGCGGCCGTGGTGCCCTGTGAGTTGCCGTCAGAGAAGAGCAGCAGCTTCTTCTTGGCTGCGCCGGAAGAGGCCTCGCGGTAGAAGCGGGTCACGTAGCTCAGGGCGTCGTTGACGTCGGTGGCGTCGTTGAAGAAGTCCATGCCATCCACGACGCTGGCCAGCGCCGTGTAGTTCTGCAGGAACTGCAGCGCCGTGCGCTCCGGCCTCTGCTGGCCAGTGCCGCTGTACTGCACCACTGAGACCCGCACGTCGTGGGAGGGGTCGGTCCTGCCCGCTGTGAGGAAGCGCTCAGCGAGGCGCTTGGCGAAGCGCTTCGTGACATCAAAGTTGTGGCTGCCCACGCTGGCAGAGCCGTCCAGGAGGATGGTGATGTCGGCTGGGGCAGAGAATGTGACTGTGGGGCAGGGGAGGGGCATTAGTACGTGGCCCCAGGTGTGCCCAGCTGCCCGAGCACCCAGTGCCTCTGCTCTCATCAGCATTGGTGCCCCCGCCCCGGCCAGAGCCCTCTGCTTGAGCCCCCACCGCCCCAGGCACTCACTTGGGCAGGTGTAATCTGGACACTTCTTATCTGTAACAGAGAAAAGCCGAAGGTGAGCCCAGCCGCTCCCCGTGACCCCACAGGACAGGGTTGCTCAAGCACCTGGATGGCAGGTGCACGTGTGGCCGTGCCCGGGCGACCTCCTAACACCTGCAGGGAGCTGTCCTGGAATCCGCCCTGGCCTTGCCCCACTACTTGGCCCATCTAGCCTCTACCAACACAAGAGGGGATCTTTCGGGGTGACAGATGGCCCCCAGCACTGTCCTGGTCCTCACACCAACACAGCCTCGGCCCCTCCTGAGAATGGGGAAACTGAGGCTCAGAGAGGGGAAAGGATGCCCTGCCCCACGGCTGCTGACCATGTGCCCATTGGGTGGGGAGGGTCCCAACAGATGCCAGCAGGTCTCTCTGGCTGCTGACCAGCTGCCTGCACCGAGTCGGCTCTGACCACCTGGCTGGGGTGTCCTCTCGGGCTCTGTGGCCAACCATGCCCGGGAGTACGGTATGTGCGCCTCGCACTGACCCTGGTGAGCACAGGTGTGTCCTCAGCTCCAGCAGGCAGGGCCGGGACACTGCAGACCCCAGCGAGGAGGACCCGCAGGCTGGGCCACAGCATCTCTTGGCTCCCGGGGGGCCACACCCGTTCCCTGGGGCATGGGTGTCTTTTGCCGTGGGCTGGGAGGACCATGTTTGAGGCCCGGACATGGCTCCACACATCCCGCGGCCTGCCTGGTGCCCACCTATGCAGATCTGGGCTGTGATGTTTTTTAGGAAGGCATCCTCCAGCAGCTCTGCGTAGTTCTCCTTGACCAGCGAGATGCCAGGCCGGCCTTGGGACATCGACAGGCCTTGGCAAGAGATGACGTTGAGCTGGTCGGAGCCCGGGACAAAGTCGAACACATCCTTGATGCCCACGGAGACCACCTGCGGAGGACAGGGATGGCGTCGATGGCTCTGGGGAGGCCCCCACATGTCCAGGGTGCCTGTGGGGTGCAGCCCGCTGCCACTCACCTGGATGTCAGGGCCGCAGAGCACGTTGAGGGGCGTGGTGTCCCGCTGTGTGTCCGAGCGCCCGTCGGTGATGACCAGGGCAATGCGGGTGTTCTGGGTGGGTGGCAGCAGTCGGTCCCGGGTGTACTGCAGAGCCTCGCCTGTGAACGTGCCCCCCGCCATCCACTGCAGCTTCTTGATGGCTCTGTGCACGAGAGGTCAGGGTCCGGGTGGGGTCAGAGGTCAGGGGCAGGGGTCGGGGTCGGGGTCGGGGTCAGGGTCAGGGTGGGCTCTTGGAGACACTGTGCTCTGTCGGCCGCACGGCGCACTCACTCCTTGAGCTCCTGTGCATTCCTGATGTTGGGGCTCCGCAGGTCCACGTGCTCCTGCATCTGGTTGTGGCTGTACTGCACCACGCCCGCGTGCGACTGCCCCTGCTCAAACTGCAGGTTGGACAGGGCATCAGGCCCTGCACACGGCTCCCCGGGGGCGTCTCCAACAGCAGCGGTGCCGGAGCACATCGCAGCCCCAGGACCCCAGGTCTTCTGGGAACCACTCTTCCCATGGTCCACACAGGCCCTGCCACGCAGCCCTCCTGGGCGCAAGTGGGCTCGGCTGGGCGGAAGGGGCTTGGGGGGATGTGGGGTGCTGCCTCACCTTGACCAGCTCGTCCCTGCTCAGCCGGTCGATGACCTTGGTGATGAAGTCCTTGGCGATCTCGAAGTTCTGCAGGCCGATGCTCTCTGAGCTGTCCAGCACGAAGAGGATGTCGATGGGGCCACACTTGCACTCTGCGGGGGTCAGGGCCCGCTCAGAGCAGGGCACGGCCCTCCCTCCCGGGGACCACCCGCCCTCCCAGGGCGCCTCCGCGCGGCGGGCTGCTCGGGCCGCCTCACTGGGCTCCCCGCTGCCCCGGACCCCGGGGCCCGTGGCGGAGAATGGGCGTGGCAGGGCCAGGGGCTTGGTTTCTGGCCCCCTGGGGAAGAGGACAGGGGCTCAGCCCAGCACCCCAGCACGGCAAGGGCTGGGTGCGGGCCCAGGAGCGGGCAGGTGGTGAGCGGGCGAGGGGACAAAGGCGCTGGGACGAGGGGCAGGATTCCATCGCGCACAGGAGTTATTCTGCTAAAAATTTAGAATAGACGACATCCTCTGGGATGAACAGGGTACTCACCACAGCAAGCTGAGGAAACAAGGAGAAAGAAGGCAGAACGGACAGTCAAGACGCTGTGCTGTTCTGACCGCCAGAAAGACACACGTCTGCACCCCCCCAGGACGCCCCGACGCCCAGGGCCGTCCCCCTGGATGGAGAGGCCTGCGGGAGCCAGCAGGGGAGGGGTCGTCCCCGCCTGCCCGAGCCTTTCCCTGGGGGAGGCTGAGCCCCGTGACCCGGGCTGGCGCCCCCCCCTCCCCAGCTGCAGAGACCCTGGGAGCGGAACAGCAGGCGAGGGCTGCGCAGCCTCGATCTACCTAACGAAGACACTCTGAGAGCGACGATACTCACAGCACATTTTCATGATGATGTCCAGAATCTCGCACTCCTGGGGACGGAGGGACGTGGCGCTGACACTGATGGATGGCCTGCTGGACCCCCAGGTCTCCCCCCTACCCCAGGGCCACCGCCCGTGGGGCTGGGTTCGGGCATGGGGCTCTCACTTTGCAGGGTGTGCCCGGCCCTGCCTGCTAGACCCTGCCATGGGGTGGGAACCTGACATGGCCACAGACGTGGCCGTCACATGTCCCCAGGCTGTCCCAAAGCCCCGTGGCCCCCTTCCACAAACCCCCATCTATGAACGCAGCTACAGGACCTTTCACAGATGGGACCCCCATCCACAGGCTCCCAGGCCACAGTGCTCAGCCCCTGAGGACGTTTGCAGACCCCCACTTACGTCTGGCCCGGGTGGTCCCACGTGTCCTGGGGGCCCCTGTCCGAGAGACCACAGTGAGGGGCTAGGGTGAGGTGCCTGCTGTGCTTTCTGAACTGTCTGCGGGAGTCCCCGGCCCAGACCCCCAGCCCCCACCTCCCCTGCCCTGAGGGTCCCGTGAGGGTGGAGGCTGCACACACTAGGGCAGTGGAGACCCTGCGGCTGCCCTGCTCCAGGGCAGCTGTCCAGGGGGTGGGTGGTGCCCCGAGGACCGCAGTCTGCCTGGGCTGGGCTTTGCTGCCCTCACTCTGGGGACCAAGCTTCAACCCTGAGGCCACCTGTCGAAGGCCCAGCCTTCTAAACTCCCCCCCAGCTGGCCCCGACTCTCCCCTGCCGGGGGCCTGGCTGGCCATGTCCACCTACCTGGGGGCCTTCGGGGCCCCGGTACCCCTTCGCTCCTTTGGCCCCTCGGGGCGCAACGTCATTGTTCTGAAAGGAGACAGCATTGTGTCAGCAGGCACAGCACGGTTGGCTGGTCTGTGCACTGCCCATCAGCCCTGGGCGCTCAGGCGTCCGTCAGAGGAACCGGCAGCTGGGCCCAGTGGCCTCCCCATGCCTGGCCCCGGCCCTTGGGGAGGCCGAGCCTCTGTGGCTGGCAGCTGTGCCCCACCGCCCCCACACTCACATCCTGTCCTGGGTCCCCGGCTTCGCCCTCATCCCCCTTGAGGCCCGGGTAGCCCTTGGTGCCCTGCGAGGACAAGAGAGCCTTGGGTTAGTGAGATCACGGTGTGCTTTCTTTTCTTTCTTAGAAGTTTTAAAAGAAAAACATAAAGATAAAGGAGGTGCCCTGCATCCCCTCCCCCCACCACGCATTTCCTGGGGGAGAAACTGAGGCCCAGAGCAGGCTGTGACCCTCACAGGTTTGGGGGAGACTCGGTATGGGCTCTGGGACTGGCCCAGCCCGCGTGCCCAGAGGGGAGCATTCGCCACCAGGTGCAATCCTGGGCCGTATGGGGCACCCACAGACCCCACCACAGGAGGGAACACGTTTGCATGTGAGCCTGTTTGTGCTTGGTCACACGTGCATGAGTCTGTGCGTGTGTGTGTGCAGACGTGTGTGCACACACCCACAGCCACACGGGGGATGGAGAGTACTCACGTTTATCCCAGGAGGGCCCCTGTTGCCTGGATACCCCTGTGGGCAGAGAGGCCAGGCAGTTACACCAGGCTCCGATATGCCAGGGGGTGGCTAGAAAATCACACCCCACCCACCCAAGAGTGGCCAGCTGGCCAAAGAGGCGGTGCTGCAGGCAGCTTGGGGGTCACCAAGGGAGGGCCGGCCCTGTACCACACTTACAGGGAAGCCGGGGAAGCCCTCCGTGCCGTTTCCAGGGGGGCCGTCTTCACCCTGGGAGCAGAGCAGAGCCGCTGTCACTGCGTGAAGCGCCCAGGGTGCCCTCTGGTCAGCACAGGCCCGAGCGCTGTGCCCCCCAGGACCCCACCTGTCAGCCTCCCCCAGGCTGACCCTGGAGCAGGAGGGGTCCTGGCTGAGGTGTCCCCGTGCTCAGGTGCTACCGAGTGTGGCCAGGACTCAGTGATGCTGGGGGGAGATGCTCGGTCCAGTCAGGTGGACCCCCACCGGCCAAGTCCTCCCCCAGAGGCCGGCTGTCACCGGGGCCTGTGGCCTCCCAGGGTGTCAGCCCAGCGAGGCCTGCGCTCTTAGACAGCCACTTACCCTTTCGCCCATCAGCCCTGGGTCTCCAGGGGGCCCGGCGGGTCCTGGGGCTCCTCTGGGGCCCTGAGGAGAGGGAGAGGTGACACCTGGGCTGTGAAAATGCAGGCTTGGGCAGTGCCCTCCATGGCAGCAGGGCCCTCTAGGGCAGGGAAAGCAGAATGGGAGCAGGGATGCTGCGGGGCCAGGGAGTCCCAAACGGTGAGGGGCCAGCGCTGGGCGAAGGGAATGGGCCTGGGGGACCTCATTGCTGCCCCCCCGAGTGGGCAGGAGGTGGGTCAGGGGTGCTCACCTCGGGCCCTGGGGGTCCCTCATCGCCTCGGTATCCTTTAGCTCCAATGGGGCCAGCCTCGCCCTGCAGAGAGACGGACATACCCCATTAGGCCCCTGGCCTCACCTGTCCCTCAGGCCTGGCCCTCTCTTCCCCATGTGAGCTGAGGGTCCCACCAGCACAGGGGGAGACCAAGGCCCACCCTCAGGTCTCATCCAGGGCCCAGGCACAGGTGTGGAGACCTCTCCCAGGTGACCCCTGGGCCCCTCTGTATGGGTGGGGCCGTGGGGCCAGTGTTGGAGGGTGTGGTCCATCCGGGTCCCCTGGCTGGGGCCTCTCCAGGTCTCCACATCACAGACCACCTGCCCCTTCTTTTCCCACCAGAGAGGCTCCAGACTGGCCCTCACTTGGGGTCCCCTCTGGGCCATGCCTGGCCTGGTGTCCCAGAATCCCGCTGGTGCTGCCACCCTTGGATCTTCTGTGGGCTGAGCCTAGACTGCCGCTGGGCCCTGCCCCCACCATGCACCCAAGGCTGCTTGCTGGGCTACCCCGGGCCCCTACCATGTCTCATGAGTTCCTGGACCCCCGTGTGGGGCCAGGTTTCCAGAGCTGGCCCTAGACCCCACCCTTGCAGTCCTGCTCCAACACCCCCCAGTAGTGTCTGTTCCCCTGAGCATGTCACCAACATCCCCAGCCAGGCTCAAGGACGGAGGGCAGGTGCACATCCATCACCAGACCCACCTGGCCCCTCAGTACCCCACCAGCCATGAGCCTGGATCACAGGCCTGTCCCAGGGCCCCATCATTGGGTTGATGCCTCCCAACGAGGCCTTTCCTGGCTGGTCCCTCTCACAAATGTTTACAACTTCCCCATTAACTGACTCGTTCTGCAGAGCAGGCCCACGTCAGACAGGAGGCATCTAGTGTACTGCTGTCCCCACCCTGACCATGTGGGCATTCGGCACTGGCTCTCAAGTCTCTGTGCCAGGCACTTCCACGTGCCTCATGCAGTTTCAGAACTGCACACCTAACCCGGGACTTTGCACACTGGCCATGAGGAGGACCAGAGGCACAACCAACTGGGGCTCACAGGGGGTAAGTCTGGGGCCCTGAGACCCCGCCTTGGGAACATGGAAAGGGGAGACAGGAGGGAGCGGGGGAGGAAGCCCTCTATGGCCTAGGCCAGGTGAGTGTAGGTGGGAGGCTGTGTCTGACAGGTGCCTCTGGTCCTCACCAGCACATCCCCAAACACAGGAACACAAGGACCCAACTCAGACTGTGCCAAGGACAGTGGGAAACCAGATTCCAGGCAGAGTTTCTGCAGAGCTACAGCACAAGTGGCTCACTGGGGGGCACCCCCTGCGACTGAGCCCTGAGGCCCCACCGCTTCTGGGAGGCAGCTCTGGCGTCCCAACAAGGAGTGGGGAGGCAGCCACGGGGAGGGGGGCAGGGGAGAGGCCCAGCAAGGGCCCAGGTATACAACACAAGGGGAATTGTAATACTTTTTCCCATTTCCTGGATTTCTCAACTGCTTTTTCTTGGGATTTGGAAAAACATACATTTCCCAAGAAACTTCCCACATGGGGACACCAATATGGGAGCTGGGCTGTCTGCTGGGTCAGGCTGCTGGGGCCATGGTGGCATCAGGAAGGAGGGTCTGAGTGCTGAGGCCAGGGCCCCGGTGGCAGGCCAGGACATCCAATGTCCTGGAGGGCGAATGTGGGTCCACCCAGCCCCCCACAGATCCAGCCCCAGTTCCGAGAGAGAGTCCAGGTGAACAAGCGCCCCCCTTGGCCAGGGAGCCAAGAGTCAGGGGCGGCACCATCTTCTGGTTGGGTCCAGGCCTGGAGGACACAGGGCCTCCTCCAGAGAAGCCCAGGGACCCTTCCAGACATCCGGGCCCAGACACAGCAGCTCCCCTGCAGCCCGCCCATCAGGAACCCGTCTGGCCTGGCCTGGTATGGGACTTTCCTCTCTTCTTCACAACTCTTTGATAGTCACCTTGTTTTTTCTTACAGTGACTATTAATTACTTTGAAAACTGAAAACACGAAACAGGCAGGGTGCAGTCAGAACACCCAGCACAAACCCTAGTGTCTGAGCCAGTCACTCCCGACAGAATGCCTGGGCTTTGGTGTTTCATGCTACCAACGTCTTGAACAACTTCCTAAATGGTGCCGCAGGGGATGGTGAAACGTATCATCCCGGCAGCCAAACACCCAGGCCAGCTTGTCCTGGGGGTGCTGACCCCTCTGCAGGGCATAGTTACTGCTGCCCCTTCAGTTCCCGTCTGGAGGCCGCATCCTCCTGCCTGTTTGCTTTCGTTCCTCAGCAGTTTCAACAGAATCAGCCTTTGAGGACTGCTCTGGAGAAATGCCAGCAGATCCACAGGCTGAGCCCCAAACCTGGCCCAGAGCAGTCTCCTCCCCACAGCCTGCTGCTGGCTGCATGGCCTCCTCCACACCCAGGCTGCAGCCTGGCATCTCCTGAGGTGGCCACATGGGAGATCAGCTGTGAGGGCTGGAGCACCAGCAGCTCAAAGAGCAAGGAGGATCAGAGGCCAAGGATGCTGTGCGCTTCCTGGGAATGTGTTGGGAGCCTCCCTGCCCCTGCCAAGAGCAATACACAGGTCCAGCCCTGTGAGGACCAACCCACCCAGATCCTGCCTGCCAAGCCCTGCCCTGGCCCTAAAACATTACATGCTGTTTTTAATAGCTATGCAACACAAAACACAAATTAGAACACAAAAGCAAGATTTCTGTTTGTGTACAGAAACATAAACATGATTTGTGATGGCCTCTTCAGTCCCCCCGGGTCTAAGGTGCTCTCTTGCTAGTGTGACCAGCATTTGAAACAGTTGCCCTGTTCGGAATCTGACCTTGCTCACAGTGAATTGGCAGCCCCACGTGTTGGCCCATGAGGTCGACCCGCCACAGAAGCAGACCTCTCCGAGAGCACAGACTTTCGCTGTCACCAGGTGTGACTCGCTAGAGCTTCCCTGCCCAAGCAGAGCAGGTGAGCATCACAAGGCCTGAAAGTAACACCTACCACAAAGTCTCAATAACTACAGTCATCAGAGCTGAGGAAGAAACAGAAAGGCGAGAGGCACGCAGCAGCGGTTCCAGGAAGAGACACACATAGAGAAGGAAGTTTAAAGTATGACGAAGGTGCGTTTTAACCCCTGCAGATGGTGTCTGCAATAGATGGTGTTGTGACAGCCGGCCCGCCATCCACAGAGGAAGCCAAGCCACATCCCACCTCACCTCCAGCCCTGCAATATATTCCAAGCAAATAAAAGACACAGCATGAAAATACAATACAGGCATGAATGTGTTTAGACTCTCGTAAATGAACAGAACGTTCTAAACAACAATGCGACACACCAGGTAAAAAATACAGATGGCAAATTTGAAAAGACATCTGCATTGTGGATAACAGCCTCATGTACATCAGCATGAGAAGCAGGATCTGATGGAAAGTGGGCAAAGCAGGCAGACAGCCAGGGAGGGCAGCACCGATGGCCCGGAGCCCGAGCACGCTTGCCTGGCCTGCTGCACACAGTCAGCAGCGGAGACAGGACATAGTGTCCACCCAGGAGCACAGACATGTTTGAGGTTTGATAACATCTTGTGTTGGGGAAGGTGTGGGTACAGGCTCTACCTTCTGCTCTTAGTGGGAAATGAAAGTTGGGACTACTTTTTTATAGAATGATTTGGCAAATATCAAAACACACACACACACCCCTTGTTTGTCCCAGAAATTCTGCTGCTAAGAATTTACCTTCTGGATAAACTCTTTGAAATATCTCCAGATGGGCAGGTGGATGGGATGGATGATGGGTGGATGGATGGATGATGGGTGGATGGATGGATGATGGGTGGATGGGTGGATAGGTGGGTGGATGGATGGGTGGATGGATGGATGGGTGGATGGATGGATGATGGGTGGATGGATGGATGATGGGTGGATGGATGGATGATGGGTGGATGATGGGTGGGGGGGGGGGGGGGTGGGGGTGGTGGGGGGGGGGGTGTGGGGGTTGGTGGGGGGTGGTGGGGTGGTGGGGGGGTGGGGGGGGGGGGGGGTGGTGGTGGTGGGGGTGGTGGGGTGGGTGGGGGGGGTGGTGGGGGTGGGGTGAGGGGGTGGGTGGGGGGGGGGGGGTGGGGGGGTGGTGGGGGTGGGGGTGGGTGGGGGGGGTGGGGTGGGATGGGGGGGGGGGGGGCACACTCCCAGACTACCTCCAGCCACAGTCTCATACCCTGTTCCAGGCAGACACACAGACACCAACCAAGCCTCGTGCCCGGTGTCTCCCAGGGGCTCAAGTGCCCCACCTCCAGTGGGAGGCATCCCCTCCCCCAGCCAGGGCTCCAAAACTCAGGGCTCCTCCCCCCGGGCTCCTCCCAGGGGGGCTCCCTCTCCCACCCTCCCTGTCCCCCAGCTGCCTAGGGGTCCACAACATCCCCCCTCTAGGTGCTGCTGTCCCCCGTCCCTGTCCCGGGGGCCCTCCTGCTCCTCATGCCCCGGCTGCTGCATTAGGTGTCTGTGCCCCACATTGCCCTTCTCCAGCACACACCAGGTTGGACCGCCCCTACTCTGGGGGTCAGAGCTCTGGGGCAGCGTGTGGTCTGCTCATCCACCTCTGCATCCTGGTGGTCTGTGGCCAGGTCCCTGGGCTGAGTGGCTGAGTGTCAGGGGTCACAGGAGCTGGGCCCCCCCACAATGTGCACCCAGCTCAGCCCAGGCTGCCCCCGGCCTCCTGCAGCTGCCTCTGACCTGGGGACACGCCCCTGCGGCAGGAACCCTCAGTCAGAAATGGAGAGACCCCCCCCCCCAGCAGGGGAGCTGCTGGAACATTCCGGCCTCCAAGATCCTAATTGGCCGGCTCAGCTGAGCCACAGCCCTTGCACGTGCACGAGACAGTGGGCTTCCTACCGGGTCTCCAGGGCTGCCAACGGGACCTTCTCTTCCCTGGTCACCTTGGGGTCCAGCTTCACCCTGGGGAGAGACAGCCTGTGAGTGTGGCGGTCAGGCCACGCAGCCAGCTGGCTCTGTGCGCCCTGGGGGAGGACAGCTGCCCAGCGCTCAGGGGGAAGGGCTCAGAGCCAGGAAAAGCCGCCATCTGCTGTGGGGGCTGAGCTGCTCCCAGCCACTCCCTCTTGACACTGTCCCTCTCCTGGCCTTGCCACGTTTTTACCAGGACAACAGCCCACGCACATGTCCACCAGAGTGGCCATGTCTCAGGAGGCCACAGTGAGGAGGCTCCTCCTGAGGCCCGATGCTGTTCCCTACACTTGCTCCCTTCTCTTCCAGCGAGGCTCACTAACGGGGAGTCTTGGGAGCCCTGGACTTGCCCACCAGCCTTGAAGCCCAGGGCTACAGGCGGCTGGCCTCCCCCAGGGGCTCTGCCGGCTCTCAGTCCCATTTCCTGAGCGTGGCACGGAAGGGGGTCAAAGTCACATCACCACTGCCTTGACGTCCCTCCTCAACTCCTCCCCGGGCAGCCACACCGCCCCCCTGTGACGCTGGCCGCGGCTTAGCCTGCATTCCCCATCAGGAAACTGCTGCAGACGCAGCCACGTGTCTGGAGCATCTCCAGCCAGGGCTGTCACAGTGAGAGGCTCTGGAGTCCTGCTCTTGGGGACAAGATGGGGGCACTGCCCAGGGGCATCCTCCCTCCCGACTCACAGCCTACGCCGGGCCCTGGCACTCCCTGAGCTGGGCAGGGTGGGGCCCATGCCCTCCGCTCTCCAACCACACACACCATCTGTCTGCCTGCCACCTTCTGGGTCCACTAGAACTTTCCCAGTGAGTCACACGGCTGGAGAAAGCCCAGCTTTGCTTCTGCACTGTGGGGCCAAGATGGACCAGGCCGGACCTGGTGCCACCAGTATGTGTCTCCTCGGCCAGGTGTCCATGGCTGGGACTTCCCAACCAAACCGCCCTGCCGGTCCCTCTTCCCACAACCTCACCCTTGAAATCTAACAAGGGAAAATTATTCCAAAGTAGAACCCAAGCTCTTTCTACAGAAATGTTTATAGAGTCGTTTGATGGGACCTCAGACATCTAGAAAAGCCCAACAGTGACGATAGAGGGACCTGGCTCAGCGAGTTGTGTCACACGTGGACTCGTGCGGCTGAGTGTCCTGTGGGGAGGGTGTGGACCTGGACACACTGTGGGCCACTGTCGGGGCTGCAACCTCGGGCCTGTGCACGGTGCACTCACACAGGGGCCACAAAGCACCAAACTGTCATGGTGGGTGTGATGTTTCTGGGGTGTTTCCCCAGTGCAGTGCTAGCCATCAGGGTGGGGGAGTCCCATCCCTGTGACCCTGTGGACTGTCCCTCTGCTTCCCTGAGGCTCTCAGGCCCCTGGAGCTGACCCGCTGACCCTCGGCCAGAGACCTGGAGGGCTTGGCTCTGGCCACTGAAGCTGTGCGTTGCTGGCACCGTGGGGAACCGCCCTTATTTGGGAAAAATAGGAGGTGAGGGAAGGGGTCAGCCAAATCTAGGAGCCAAACGGACTGTGCGGCACATCGTGATTCTGATGGTCTGACCCCTGGCCTTGGTGCCTGCGCACTGCTCCCTGGGGATGGGGTCCCAGCTTTGGGAACAGTGACTCACCAGGTCTCCTCTTGGCCCCCGCGTGCCTGGGGTCCCCCGGGGTCCTCTTTCTCCAGGGCCGCCCTGAAGGGACAGAAGTGGAGGGGGCGAAGCTGAAGCTGAGGGCACTCATGGCCTAGCAGGACGCCCTGGCCATGCCGTCTCTCCAGCTCTGGCACATCATCCCAGCGGACCGGTCCCACCTGCCTCCAGAGACCCCAGGAAGAGCCCAGGCACCCAGCGCACTGTGCGAGGAAAGAAAAACACCGGGGAGGTGCAGGTTTGGCTTTTCCACCATGGCTGAGGCACCTTGGACGTGCAGGTGACACCCACTCGACACCGAGAGGAGCGCCGCAGGCCTGTCCGTGCGAGGACCAGACTGGGCCGCACCCGGCACATCCGACGTGAGGACAAGAGTGCAGAGCGCCACCCGCAGACTCACCCTCTCTCCAGGGGCACCATCTGGTCCTGGGTTCCCCTGGGATCAAGCGGAACGAACACAAGTGTCAGTTTGTGCGTGAACCCTGCCCTCTGCCCCAGGCGGGCACAGGCTCACAGCGGTGCTCACCTCGTCGCCAGCTTCTCCTTTCTCTCCTGGGGGGCCAGGCTCTCCCGGCTCGCCCTGGGGGAACACAAGGGTAGAAGTGTCCATCTGGCTCCCTGACCCCCCGCAGGGCCCGGCCCCCACTGGGCGTCTCCTGGTGCTGTGCGTGTCCTCACCTCATCTCCAGGCGGCCCCGTGTCCCCAGGTCTTCCGGCCTCCCCGTCGGCTCCAGGCTGGCCCTGTGCAAGGTCACAGGGTCACAGATGCTTGCTCCGGGGGTGCAGCCTTCGGAGGCCGCGTCCAGGGCCCACCCTGGGGGACCAGTGACCCCAGGCTGGCCCTCCTCACCCCGTCAGGCCTCCCTCGGACCAACGCCGCCAAGGATTTCTGGGTTAGCAGATGAAGGCCCCTGGCCCTCGAGGGCCACAGGAGTCACCAACCTTTTCTCCTTTCAGTCCGAAGGCACCGGCATCTCCCTTGGGGCCGGGGGGTCCTTGAATGCCCTGTGAGAAGACGGCACCATGACACTATCACACGAGCAGAGGCTGCCTGGCCGCACAGGGATAGAAATCAAACCCAGAACAGCCCGAGGGCGCCTTCTTAAAGCATTAGAGGAAGGATTTGGGCCAAGTTTCACTTCTGAAAACCTATAGTCTTAAAGTATCAGTGAGAGAAAGTGACTCACATCAAACCCGGGCGAGCCCTTGCAGCCTGGAAGGCCTGGGTACCCCGTCTCCCCCTGGAAAGAGAAAGAAAGTGGCAATATCAAGCCAGTCTGATGGGTAGGCTGAGGCCCTGGCTCAGCCACCCCCTCCCAGGAAGCCACACCCGGCAGGTGCTCGAGCTTAACTGGGGGGCTTGGGGTCCACTGGGACCTGGGGCTTGGTAGGAAATGCCCACAGGGAGTATCTCCTGACTTCACCCACCTGGTCTCCCGGCAGTGCCCACCCTCGAGCCCCCGCCTGTGTGGCCCAGGCCCCAGCCCTCCAGCCACCGGGGTTACCTTCATGCCGTCGACCCCATCGAGGCCGCGCTTGCCCTTCTCGCCCTGGGAGATGCAAAGACAGAAGAAGGTCAGGCCCAGGTCAGAAAACGCAGCCCTGGGGCCAGTGCCAACGAAGCCCCCACCCTCACCCTCGTCCCCCCCACTCACCTTGTAGCCCTTGGGTCCTCTGGAGCCCTGTGGAGACAGGAAGGGGTGAAGGGGGTCCCCCGCCTGGGCCCCAGGGCAGCCCCCACCCACTCAGGTTCTGCCAGCCGATTGGGGGTGGGTGAGGCAGATGTAGCCTGGCTCAGGCCCACATGCAGCTGGCCAAATGGCAGGGTTCCCCGTGAATGCATGCTGCCCCCAACCTGGGCAGCCCCCAAGCTGGGGGAGCCCCCAACCTGGGGGAGCACCCAACCTGGGGGAGCACCATCCGCTGCCGAGCATTGTGGGACCAGAGACTTGAGAGGGCAGAGATGGGGAGAGGCAGCGCTGGGAAGCAGGGCTGGGCCTCGGCTCAAGCATCTCTGGTAACATGGGTGGGGTCCCCAGCCCCCATGGGTGAGAGTGACAGGTGTCCCTGCTGTCCCCAGGGCTGGCCCATTCTCAGTGGGCAGCAAAGCTTAGGGTCCAGCTCCTAGTTACTGTCCTGGTCCTCAGACATGGAGTGGGACAACAGGGGTAGCAACAGGGGTCCGCCTAGCCATGTCCTCTCCTGACCAGGATGCCAGCCACTGCCCCAGCAACGCCCAGCATCCAGGCAAGGGCATACTCTGCCCAGAGGGGCCTGTCCTGCAGGCAGCCTTACTCACCTTCTCCCCACGGTTCCCTTTTTCTCCCTACACACCAAACAGAAGAGGAAGAAGGTGGCACTATTAACACCAGGCGGGAAGAAGGCACAGATGGCTGCTCAGCCCCAGGAAAGGAGGGACACGCACCTTCATCCCCTGGTACCCAACCGGTCCGAGGTCCCCCTGTCTTCCCTAGAACACAGAGGAAGGGACAGTTAGACACCCCTGGAGGGAGCAGAGGTGGGCCCCCACCAGCCCCTCACCCTCCCTCCAGCCCCTCACCCTCCCTCCAGCCCCTCACCCTCCCTCCAGCCCAGGGCTGGTCAGCAGGAGAGAGAGCCCCCTGCCATGAGGGCCCTCCCAGCCTCGGGGGTCCCCAGGAGGAGCTGGGGGGATGTAGGAGGGGGAGGAGAGGGGCTTGGGGGGGGGGGTTGTGGGGTGATGGGCCAAGGGCCAAAGCAGAGGCCCGGCTGTGACTGCTGGCCTGAGCCCCCGGCCCCTGCCCCCTGGGTACAGGCAGGGCGTCTGGAGGTCTATGGAGGTGGGTGCAGGGGCTGCTTGGGGAACCACGGGGGGTGGGGCATGTATTGGAGAAATGGCTGTGCCCAGCCCTCTCCCACCCCACCCCAAAGGGACAGGCACTGAGACTTTGGCACTCAGAAACCAGCCATCCTTCCAGAAGTTTCTGCAGCCCAGTTTCCCAGCCTCGTGTGTCCCGGCGCCCCCACCCCCACCCCCAGGCAGGCGCTGGCACTCACGGGGTCTCCAGCCTCTCCCTTCTCTCCTGGGAGCCCTGGCTTGCCTCGTTCTCCCTGGAACACAGCAAGCCAAAGTCAGGGGACATTCCAGTTTATTTCTAAAACGCTGGTGCAGGGAATTCCTCCTTGCTCATAAAAAAGGGTTTTTAAAAGATATTTCATTCAGGCTTGAGACTGTTAGGTTTTTAAGGCACCTTCCCGTCACGCTGGGTCTGTCCTGCAGTCTGGAAGCCCCACCTGCGAGTCCGCACAGCCCCGCGCACAGCTCCCGCGGGCAGGGCCGGGCGGGGCGCGGCGGGCGCAGCGGAGGAGCCCACTCGAGAGCCCACAGCCGCCGGTCTGACAACTCGCAGGAGAAGCCAGAAATCGGACGTTCGTGAGCAATCTCCCACGTTGCAAATATTGGCAAGTAATTTTAGTTTTCCAAATCGTCCTGTGCGAGCCACCTGGCCTCGGACCTCAGGTTTTCCACCGCCCAACCCTGCCAGAAAGGTCCTCCGCAGCAACGCCAGGGGCGGGTCCAGGCCCCGCGGGCGCCGCTGGCCTCCGCCCCCGGGCAGCCTCGCTGGGGTCCCGCCCGGCTCTCCCCGACGGCGGGGCGCACGGGTGCTCGGGACACGGAGGCGGCTGCGGCCTGCGAGCCCCCAAGGCCCGGGCTGGAGCTGCAGGGACGGCCCCCAGAAAGGACCACGCAGGCGCGGCCACTCACCTCGTACCCCGCGTCGCCCCGGGGCCCCGGAGGTCCTCTGGCGGGCTGCAAGAGAGGGCGCGTCAGCCAGCCCCACGGGCGGGGCGCGGCGCGGGGCGGGGCGGGGGCGGGGCGCACACTCACCTGGCACTCGAAGGAACAGCACTGGGGGGAAGAGGCGCCGGACACAGATCAGTCGCTGAGCCCTGGACGCGCGCCGGATTTACGCGCGGACCCGGGCGGGCGCAGGGCGGGCGGGGGGAGGGGCTCTTACCACTTGCTCCACGTTATTTTTCTGAAAAGGGAAACGGAGAGCGCGTCATTGCCGCGCCGGGCGCAGGCCCCCCCGGCCCGCGGGCGGCACGCACGATCATGTCCGTGACGGTCCCGATGGTCTGCGTGATGGCCTCCTCCGCGCCGCGGCTCTGGCCCCAGTCGGCCGCGGTGAAGTTGCGCCGGTACGAGTGGTCCGTGGCGATGATGCTCAGACGTGGCTCCTGGGGGCGGCCGCGCGTGAGCCCCCACGCGCCAGCTGCCAGGCCGGCTGCGGTTGCCCGGCTCCTCCGCAAGAAGCGGGTGGCTGGGGTGTGTCCCCTCCCCGGGGTGGAAACAGGGTCTCGGCAGCTGGACGCCTCAAAACGGACACTCGGCGTGCCCGTGTGCGCAGAACCAGACGGGGCCCAGCAGGGCCCCTGTCCCCTCTGCGGGCGGGGCTGGGGGCGGGGGTGGGGGTGGCAGGGCAGGGCAGGGCTGCAGCCCCAGCCGCCTCTTGGCAGCATCCGTGGGGGTGGGGAGGGGACTCCTACCAGGTGGTCGGGCGTGATTGCCACGGAGAAGACTTTGACGCCCAGGTGTTTGGCCTCGTTCACAGCGTCCTCCAGGCCCCCGCAGGGCTCCTTGTAGCCCTCCAAGGGGTGTCCGTCAGTCACCACAATCAGGTACTTGTTCTCCTTCAGGTGGGAGCCCCTGCACAAGGAGGGCAGCATGAGACCCCCCCTGCGGCCTGCTCCCCCAGCTCAGGGCCCCCTTGGACCTGCAGAGTGAGACCCTCAGAGACTGGAGGTGATGGGGGAGGGGGCTAGAAACCCCCAGGGAGGCCCAAGCCCAGCTCTGGAGAGTGGTTTCCTCGGCCACACTGCCAGCAGCTGTTTCTCTTTGTTCATCCCGGTGACACGAGGGGAATTGCGAAAAGGAATATCGCAATAGGAAATAAAGTCTGTGAGATCTCACTTCTGGAAAAGACTGCTTCAGAAGACGCACTCACCCCCAGGGGAGAGCCACAGGCTCTCTGCACACAGGACCCAGGCAGGGGTCAGTCCTTGCGGTGCCCTGGGGCCCAAAGCCCCTGAAGAGTGCACCGGTGACCGAAACGAGCCAGGAGCTGTCGCCTCAACTGAGCCGCCGCACTCACTTTGCCAGTAAGTTGATTAAACCGAAGGCTGCCTGGGCACCACTGATTTTTGCAGGAAATGGGTGTGATAAGCTAGTATGCCTCGAAGGCAAACCACTACGAAATGCAAGATGGTGCCACTCCGCAGGGGAGAGGGTCGGGGCAGAAGGGAAGGAGGACAGGTGTCACGGAGCTCTAATGTGTTGCCCGGAACACAATGGCAGCACGTCTAGGAGAGTGGACGTGTGTTCACTCAGGGTGAACGCATCTGTCTGTGGACTGCACAGCGTGGCCGGGCTCTGAGGTTCCCAGGCCACGGACTCACACCCAGCAGCCTCGGTCCTCTCTGCAGGCAGGGAGGGGCCAGGCTCACCTGTGCAACTCCAAGCCCCCACCCAGGCCCAGCTCCGGGCCACCTCTGAAGTGAGGTGGGCTCCACGAGCCTCAGAAGGGAGCCCCAACCCTGCAGCCCCGGGCGGGTGCGCTGGAGCTGCGAGCAAGCGGAAGCGGGTGATGGTTCCGGAGACAGGACACCTCCTCACCCTGTGCCAGCCTCTCTGGGCAGCCTTGGGGTGCTGGCGCTGGGTGGTGCACAGAGCACCCTCGAGCCCACCTGGTCTGGCTGCTTAGGGAGTGGGCCCAGGTGGGGAGGCCACGCTCCCTCTGGAGACTCAGCCAGCGAGGGGCATGCTGCCCCTTCACCCCAGCATTGCTCGAACCCCGGCTGCTGAGGGGATAGTCAGCCATTCGGAGAAGAAGGCCCTCAGTCCAGCCAAACTGTGTGAAAAGTGAAATGAAAGCAAGCCACTGACTTTGGTTTTGATGGACCGTGTTTGAATGATCCCAGCACTGGGTTGGTATTGATGCTGTGCTGGGAAAACCAGCTTCTTACCCTCTCTGTCCCTCTCTGTCTCCCTCTGTCTCTCTCTATTTCTCTGTCTCTTTTTGTCTCTGTCTTTCCCTCTGTTTCTGTCTTTCTCCATCTCTCTCTCTCTCCCCCTGTCTCTCTTTCTGACTGCTGAAGTCAGTTCTGTTTGGCCAAACTGGAGGCAGTGACTGGGGGCATCTCAGGTCCTCTTGCTGGTGGTGTCATCATTGGTCCAGGACACAGTGGCTTAGCCCATGGAGGGGTGGAGGGGTGGGAAGTGACCCCGGGGAGCCCTGGGGCAGGCTGGGCAGTGGTCAGGGCATGGATGCCCCTCCAGGGCAGGTCTCTGGGGATCTGAGGCACTAGTGCCTGATTTGCCAATGGGCAGACCAGGCCTGGCCACAGAGTGGGTCAGGGAGGCCAGTGGCCAGATCCACATAGTGGACCCAAGGCCCCCCCAGCCCAGGCTGGACACAACTGGCCCAAGTTAGAGCCAGTGTGGCTAGGAGGCCGGGGGGCCACTCACCCGACCAGCAGCTCCTCCAGCCCCTTCTTGATGGCACAGTCGGTGTAGGTGCCCTTGCCGAAATACTTGACTGCATCCACGCTGGCCTTGAGTGCATCGCGGCCAGCAGGCATGCGCGTGAGTCCACTGATGATCTCCACCTCGTCGCTGTAGTGTAGCGCGCCCACGTTCCAAACCAGATTGCGGTCACACCGGTAGTACCTGTGGGGTCGGGGTAAGGCGGAGGCCTTGGAGACCTGTGGCACCATCCAAGGTCACAGCATCACCTGTGTCACAGATGGACAGACTGCCCAGCCCTGGCTGTGGCCCTGGGAGGGAGAAGCTGGCAGGCCCTGTGGCTGGACTTCCCAGGCCCTGAGATAGGTGGTCCCTGCCTGGGCGCCCCTACCCTCGGGCCCTCCGAGAGGAACTGTGTGTGGCCGTGGTCCCCGCTGGGTAGGGGCATGGATCCTGGTGGACGGTGTTGGGGTAGGTTATGGTGGGGGCAGGAGGGGATCAGCTCCAAATGGGATGGGCCCCCCAGGGTGGATCTGAGCAGCCTCTTCCTTGCTCCTGGGGCACCGGGCCCCAGGGGCTCTCAGGGCTTGCTCTGCTGGGGCCTGGGGTGGCCCTGCCTGCCCACACAGCAGACAGTGACAGAGGCTCCTGCAGTGATGCTAATAGCAGCAGTATCAGGACCACCCCACTCCATTTCACTGGTGGGGAAACTGAGGCACAGGGAGCCAAAGTGAAGAGGCCAAGGGCACCTCAAGGGGCTCTGGGCACCGTCCACACCTGTGCCCTTCCTTCTCCACCTGGTGGGCCTGGGCATTTCTACTAAGTTTGAGGTTTCTGGCCCCAAAAACTCCTGCCTTGGGCAACCCTGGGGTGGGAGGGTCTGCGCTGGCATCACAGGCACCCTCTCTCTGTGGCCCCTTCTGGTGGCAGGAGGCTCAGGGCCCTGGGCAGCCAGTCAGCAGGGTCTCGGTGGGACTGGGGTGGGGCCCGCGCTGACTGGGCCAGCGCCCAGTGCGGGCCCCTGGTGCAGGCAGGGGCGGGGCCTCCTCCGTGCCCCGCCCATGGCCCCGCCCACAGGTCGACTCCTGCCCTTGGCCACACCCACTGTCCCGCTCCTCTCGGTGATGCGCCATCCCAAGGATGGAGGAATGAGTGAGTGTGTGCGTGCGTGAATGAATGAATGACATGTGCCATGCCCCAAACCCACAGCCAAGCCTGGTGGGCCCCCGAGGCTGTGGAGGTGAGGCCCCTCCTGGCCCTGGGATGGGTGGCTATGAGGGGCCCCCGGGCACCGGCAGAGCAGCTCGCTAGGCCAAGTCCCCACGCTCACTCGGTTTGCTCAGGAGGAGCCGAGACTCCTCGCCCGCCTTTGCCTGCTGGGAGCCCCACATCCCAGCAGTGCCACCTCCGCCCTCCTGCTGACCAGGTGCCCCCGGCCTAAACCACCGTGGATGCAGGGCACCACTCACCCTTCTCAGATGGGGAAGTTGAGGCTGACTCCCCCTGGCTCCCGGGGCCCAGCACCCCTCCCTCGGAGAGGCTCATAGGAGCTCGAAGGGAGTGGGTCATGGCCGTCCAGCCTACCTGTCCCTCAGGTTGTCGATGAAGCGCTTGGTGAAGGCCTTGACCTTGTCCACCAGGGCCCCGTAGGGCTTCAGCCTCAAGGCCACGCTCTCGGAGGTGTCCAGCACAAAGAACAGGTCCACAGGGCAGTCTGGGCCAGAGAGGGAGGGTGGGTCTTGGAGCTCAGGCCCTGCACCCTGGTGGGCACACCAAGCCGACCTCGCCCACCTTGCACTGCTGAGCCTCTCCTGCGGTCGCCAGTCCCCTCCAGCCGAGCACAGGTGAGCTATAGCCCAGCGCCCGACATCCCACGACGGGCGGGGTGGGAACGAGAGACCCCAGCTCTGGGGGGAGTTAGAACAGCCCTCCACAGCCAGCCCCCGAAGGGTGCACAAATGAGCAGTCACTCATTAAGTTTTCAAGTTGGATTTAAAACTTCTAGGGGCACAACCTTCTTACAAAGGTGAGTGAGAACAGGTGACTGAATTTCTTGATGCCCAGGCAAGGAATCAAGTGGAGTTACCCGAGGAAAGAACAGCCTCTGGCCACCGGGGCAGGCAATCCCAGAGAGCGGAGACAGACCCGGTGGCAGTCGTGGGCCCACCTTGCTGGTGGGCCACTCCCAGCTTACCAGCCTGACATCCCCTGGAGAATGGGGACACTCAAGGGGACATGAGCCTGGAGGCATTGCGGGGGGACAGCCGGACACTGGGCCATCCTGGGGCAGGGAGCTGAGCCCAGGAGCTCCAGGCATTCCGGCAAGGCCCCTGCGCTGCAGTCTCACAGCCAGGACCAGGGATGGGTCTCCCCAAGACCCCTGCGCTGTAGTCTCACAGCCAGGCCCAGCTATGGGTCCCCCCCAAGGCCTCTGTGCTGAGTGTCACGGCCAGGCCCAGCTATGGGTCCCCCCCAAGGACTCTGTGCTGAGTCTCACAGCCAGGGCTGGGTCTGGGTCCCCCCAAGACCCCTGCTCTGTAGTCTCACGGCCAGGGCTGGGGCTGGATTCCCCCAAGAACCCTGGTCTGTAGTCTCATGGCCAGGCCCGGGGACGGGTCCCCCCAAGACCCCTGTTCCACAGTCTCATGGCCAGGCCTGGGGACGGGTCCCCCCACAAGGGGCATCGTAGCCGGACACATTTAGTCCTGGGTCCCCAGCAGCAAAAAGCAGGGAGTTCACTCACCCTCGAAGGCAATGGCCCTGGAGGCCTCCGGCTCGTCCTGTGTGGCCACCCAGCAGGCCTGCAGCAGCAGGGGAAGCAGTGTGTGGGTCAGCTTCATGTCTCCGGTCTGTGTGTCACCATGAAGCAAGGGCCCGGGTCAGGGTGGGCTGCCTGGGAGGACACAGAGGGAGAGGCTGTCTTCCACTCTCTGCTGGAGTTACAGCCCAGGCGCGAGGCAGGGAGGGACAGGAGGGGAGGAGGGGGAGGAGCTGGCTGAGTGAGTCACTGCATCATGTTTGGGGTCTTTTTCCTCTAGAACCATCTGAAAGGAAAAGTTATTCTTCTCTGCAGCAGCTTTGAGCTGAGGACACTATTCAGCTAAAGAAGAATTTTATTTTTCCAACAGTTTGTGGAAACTTCTATTTGCTTACAGTGGACTGTAGTTCTCATGTTAAGTAGAACAAAACTGCAGCCAAATTTAAATAAAACGTCTGAAAAAGAAAGCGTAACCCAAAGCGAATTTCCTTGAAACGTTTTTTGGTTATTTCCAATCTAAACACCTCCATGTGGAATTGACTGGCAGGGTTTATCCGATCCCCAAGCTAACTGCTTTCTACAAACGAGGATACTGTTTGTTAGAATGTTTCCAATTTATTGTTTTGTCAGATTTCTGGGTCATTTTTCATGTAACAGTTTCTTCACAGTTTTGTCAAATACATATTTGCAAAAGGTATTTCGACTTTTACTATGGGGAAACAAAGTTGTCAACAACTATATACGTTGTTGTTAAATATGTTGTATGTAGAGAGAGCGTTGGTCTCTGACATGGTAGGGGGTGGACTTCAGATGTAGCCAGACCCATTCCTGACCCAGACAGAGACGGTTCCAGAAGAGCTTTTGTAGAGCTGGAGCTATTGACACCTGCCTATCATCAGCCTAAATGTTTTATAATTTAAAAACATACAAAAATTGTACATATAAAAATATATATACACTTTTGAGAAAACCTTCAAAAACCATAATTCCACTATTCCACAATGCTTGTTCTAGGATTGCTTCCAATATTTTCCCCATAGCTACTTTGTAGAATTGGTATACTTACTGTATGGGTAATTTTACCTGCCACTGATTTCATCTAAACTGCCTGTTTGGTGCTGTGGCCTCTGGCTCCTGCGAGTCCGGCTCAAACACGGGGTTTCAGACCCGCCATGAAAGGCTTAACCCCCTGCTCACTTAGCCTCTGCAAGTCTGAGCTGTTTTATCTGCAGACAGTGGCAACTCTAATGTTCTCGCAGGTTTGGGAAAGAATGGTGAGTCCCTGCAGCAGAAGGCCCAGCGTGGCTAGAATCCTGCCTCACAGGAACTGTGAGGTGGCAAGTGTATGCTGTCCCAAGCTGAGGAGTTCGGGAGTGACTTGTTATGCAGCAGCCCATGACTGACACATCTTCTATCAAATGGAAAGAAATACAGACCCCTCCGACACACAGGGACAGATTTATAAGGGCGAAGGGGCCTCATTGCTTTTGTGCCTTGCAGAGGTCATTCTTTATGCATCAGTTTGCAGAACGCCATCAACTCCGCTAGCAAGCCTGTGATGTGGTGTGCCCACTCCACGGCGGGGCTGCGGTGGGCTGTGAGGGTGGCGTGGCACAGCAACGTCGATACTTCTCAGTCTGGCAGCACCTTGAGCTCAAACATGTCCATGATCTGACTCTTGCCCTCCCAACCCCCTACACTTCATCCCTCAGGGTGGGGTCTGCATCTCCAGATGCAGGGGGCTGAGGAGGTCTTTAGGGGGCAGTAGTGGGACTACTGCAGGTTTGCAAGGGATGACCTGGCAGGGCCTGGCCAGGCAGGCGAGGTCTCCAGCTGGGAGCACTCAGGGCCCCTGAGGAGGGAGGAGAAGGGGAGCTTGGGAGGGGCCCAAGGGGACTGGGGGACAGGGTTGTCACCCGGAGCTGAGGGGAGGGCGGGGTTGTTTCAGGGGATCTGCACCCTGGAGGCCGGAGGCTGGACCACCCCTGCGCCAGGCCTCTGAGGGGGCGGGGGCAGGCATGGGCCCTGCGGGGTGCCGGGACCCTGGGGGTCCCCTGGAGGGGAGCCCCACAGACGCCTCTGCTTCACTTTTCCTCTTCCCAGTTCCCTGTTGACTATTCTGGTGCCTCGAGAAGTAAGCGCTGGAAAAGGGGAGATTATCCACTACCACTGAGCGGTTAGTGTTTTAGAAAACCACAAAAGTGGGTGGAATTTGGAAGGAAAGAAATTCCCAACGGAAACTGCCTTTGTCCACACTGAAAGCAGCACAGGGAGACTTTGGTCCTGGCCAACCGAGAGCCACAGGCACCATCAGCCTGGACGCCTGGACGGGTACCTGCCCCTCCCCTCCCCACCCTCCTGTGCACACAGACCTCCCAACCCAGCACCCAGGGTGGGGTCCTTCTTTCTCCTTTAAAAAAATCCCTTCTCCTCCCCCCCCACTCCTGCACCTCTGGTGGCTCTGAGGGAGGACTTGTGGGGTGGACAGGCCCTGCCTCAGCCGCCCTCCTGTCTGGCTGTGGGAGCGCCCTACATGTGGGGTCTGCTCCAGGGAGGGTGGCAGGGTTGTGAGGGCGGGGCCTTTAAGGGGGGTCACCAGGGGCGGGGAGGGGACCCAGCACAGGAGAGGGCTCCAGTGGGGGTGCCCTATGTGCCACCATCAGTCCCGGTCATGGCCCCACAGTCCTCAGGGACACACCAGGCCTCACTGACTCTGAGCCGCACAGGCTTAGTGCAAGTCCTGCGCAAAGGGGCACAGGCTCCTGGGGTCTCCCCTGTCTCAGGTGGGGGACCCCCTCTCACCTCTCCAAGTGCCCAGCCCCCAGGAATGTACATCCTGTGTCCATAGGAGTGCAGGTGGGTGGCAGAGTGACCCCACACCACACCCCAGGCTACGCAGAGGATTTGGGTGTGTGAGCTGTCCCCCAGGCCACCAACCAGCCAGCAGCAACCCTGAGGACACTGTGGTGCAGCGTCCGGAGCGTGTGGCCCAGCACCCTGGGCCTGGGGTGGGGCTGTGTGAGGGCTGGACTCCTCGGCCAATTCTGGATGGCTCTGGGGCCCCCACGCCTGCATCCTCTGATGGTTCATCCTGCCTGGGCCAGGATCCTGGATGCCTGGCTGGTGAGGCCACCCTGCGGGAGGCCTTCAACCCATCAGGTGGCACTGCCTGGGGGAGCAAAGTCCGATTTTGCTGAATAGGCCACTGGGTTTGTGGTCTGGAGCAGAGTTTCTGGTGCTAACTCACATTTATGGTTGCAAACACCTGTCCATGCACAAAGGGCTTCCACCTGGGTTTCCCAGGTCAGCTCACTCAGCCATGGGGGCAGGTGGGCAGAGCTCAACCTGTTTGTCTCGCTGAGGAAACTGAGGCCGGTTAAAGCGCCCCAAGTTGCATGCTGCTGAGTGACTCACGGAGATGGACCCAGGCTTCTGGCCACAGCTGGGCCCTTGCCGCTCTGAGTGGACGCCCCAGTCACCTCCCTGCCCTCCCCAGGGCACCTGGGATTCCCCAGACTCCACCTGATGGAACTTTCTAGACAAGGAGGCTATGGAGGTTCCATGCAGCTGGAGCATTGGACAGGACACGGGAGGACAGTGCTCCCAGCCCGGTGGGGTCAGGGTGCACACCACGAGAGCCCACCTGGGACCTGCACACTGAGTCCTGCACATGGGGCCCAGACTCTCTGGGCACCTTCAGGGGCTATTCTCCCCCTACACCCCCACCACGCTGGCCAAGCTGGGATTTCACTCTGGGCAGGGACCCCATCCTCCCCCCTCAAGGAAGGCTTGGAGGAAAGTCACCCGGGGATTTTCCATCCCAGAAGCATCTCTTTCCATGAAAAAAACCATGAGCCTTGAAGGGGGAGGGGTGGGCTGAGCCTGTGGGCAGGGACAGGTCCGCGCCCAGAGGGTGACACAGGGCTCTGAGGAGCCACCCTCCCGAGTGATGGAGGGTGTTTCTGGGATGTCCAGACTCCTTCCTGGGGGTGTGGGCGTTGGAAAGCTGCCTTCAGTATAAACACCAAAGACCCAAACTCTCTTAGTGTCTGTTAAACAAAGACAGTTTTTAGTGCCTCAACTATTGAGTGAATTTTCCTGCCAACTCAGAGCATGATTCATCAAGGAAGATAATGTTTTCCAGGGTCACACACGTGGTTTCCATGGCGGCATAACTGTGTGGACGTTGGAAGTGGCAGGAGGCCAGACAGGCATGAGGCTGCCCCTCACAGGGCATGGCCCGAGCAGTGGACACTGCCCTGGACCCCTGTCCTACCTCTCAGCACGGACGACCACTGTCCCTCCCCTCTTGTGGCCAAGGAGCCCGTCCCCCGGCTGCGCTCCGTGAGGGCCCAGGGTCTGGGCTCGACCACGTGTCCGGGCTCCTTGGGTGGCAGCTCCTGCTCCCAGCCTGCTCGCCGACTGCTGAAAGGGTCAGCTGGTTGGGAAGGAGCCAGGGTTGGACCCACCACTGGGGTTGGGCGGGGCTGGCCGTCTGGCAGGAGAGGTACAGCCATCCTGGCGCCAAGTGCACGATGGCACAGGTTCAGGCATGAGCAGGCAGCTCAACCAGGGTCTGCAGGAAGCCCCTCGGGGGGTCACCTGGGCTTCATGGACTAGGAGCCTCGCCAGTCGGCAACAAGAAGGCGGGAAACCAACAGAAACAGAGGCCATGATGGGACAGGGTGGTTCTCACAGAAGCACGTGGGTGCCAACACACAGGGAAGACAGGTTGGCCACTCAGGACGAGGGCGAAGCCCACCCTTCGCCCGGGGGGGACCCGGCCTCACACCCCTCAGGGCCTGTCGAGGCGGGAGGCTTCTGCGAGAGTTTGGCAATATCTATCCAGTTCACAACGCAAGCCATGGCCAGCAATGTCTCCTACAGACTTATTTGCAAATATTACACCAAAATATATGTTTTCTTGCAGCATTGTCTGTAACTGGAAGAAACCTAGTAACTCGCCAAAGGCTCCACAGAGGGAGCAGCCAGCACCCCGGGAAGGACCTCATATTGGGGTCCCCCGCAGAGCAAGGCCGGGGAGAGGTCCCGGTTTCTTCTGGGGGAACCTCTGGGAACCCCGGACCCCGGTTGTCGGGGTGGGGGGGACGCACTGTCATCACGGGGTTGTGTTCACGGCCCTCTCGCTGCCTAACCCTTTAACCGTCCCCGTGTGTGTGCGTCACTTCAGTGCAGACGCCGTGCATGGCAGAGCCATCCCTGCAGCTCGGAGAGGCTCCAGAGCCTGGCAGGCGTCCTGGGGCCATGCGCGCGGCTTAATTCCATTTTGTTCTGCTGCCTGTAGGCTGAGAATGGAATTTTCCGGTGCGAATCAGGCGTAGAGGCTCTGGTCCTAGCACCATCATTTCAAAGAGACTCTAAAAAAAAGATGACACCCGGAGGCAGCGGGTGGGAGGCTGGGGCAGGGCGTTGGCCCGGGGCGAGGATGCCTCAGACGATTTCCCTGCCTGCGGCCAGCTCTCCGCTCCTGCCCCCAGGCCGGGGAGGGCTGGGGCCGGGCAGAGGGGCAGAGGTATTCGGGGGAGGACAGGCTTGGCTGGCACTTGCAAGCGGAGCAAATCTGTATGAGCACTTTTCCTTTTCCCTGAGGAAGGAAGGTCTTAATTGAGGGGAGCCCCCCAGAAAGGTGCCCACATGGGCTGGAGGACGCTGCTGGGGTTCCCTTCTGGCTTCCCCATGGAAATCTCGGCTCCGGCCGAGGCCTGCCCCACTCCCAGACCCCCCCCCAAGGCCACGCCAGTCCTGGGAGCGCAGCACCCCAGGGACACGGCAGAGACACCCCTGGATGGGCGGGGCAGAGCCCGCCTGCACCCCGCCGGCCGGGGAGCTGGGCCCAGACACAGGCTGTGGGTCTGGAAGGGTTAATCTTTTCCTGTTACCTCATACTGGCCTCTAGTTCCATGGAAAAAGCAAAACATCTGGCAGTAATATTTCTTTAATAGCTGTCTGAGCCTGTGGGAGAAGTTTGGCTCCTAGAGCCAAGCACAGATTTCAGTGGGACTGGGGAGCCAGCAGGCCTGGCGTGGACCCCGGGGGAGGGGCTGCCGCCATCTGGTTCCCAGAGCGCACCCCCGAGGGTCCTGAGGCCGGCTCAGGGCAGCAGAGCATTCCTGCGACCAGAGTCATTTCCTGCACGCTGATCCCGGGCTGGGGTCCCGCGGCATCTGGGGGCTGTGGTGGGAGCGGCAGGCCCTGGGCCCACACATGGGGGGAGCTCTGTCACCGGCAGGGACACCTCCCTGCCCCTGTGCCCCCTCCGTGGCTCCTGGACCCACTATGCTGGGCTTCGAGCCTCAGCCCCGTGTTCAGACACCATATTCCCTCCCTCACTGAGGACACGGGGCTGGGATAGACACAGGGTCCTCTCCACACCCCCACTGCGAGGGCCTGGTCCGTGAGGCTCTACACTGGCAGCTGCAGGGCTTCCCCAGCCAGGGTCCTGCAGCCCATCCACCCTTAGTCACACAGCGGTTCTGGGCGAGGATCCCTCACAGACCAGCACCCACCCCCTGCTGGGCCCAGAGAGAAGAGGGGGTGCTCCTTTCCCCTCTGCAGGGAGCTGAACAAGGGGACCTCGATCCAGGTCACTGTGGCCACACCCCTCCGAAGTCCAGGGAGTCTCCACACAGGATCACATCTGCAGGGGGCCACTCAGACCCTTTGTCTCTCTGCCTGATCACACCATAGCTGGGAGAAGCTGCCGACATCCTGCCAAGTGTTTCCAGGCTGGGTTAGGTCTGAGCTTTGTCACCACCCCTGCTTTTCCAGCTCCCGGAAGTTCCATTTTCTCAAATTGTCCAGAGAAATCCCAGTCTGTTGGTGGAGGCTGTGGTGGCAGTAGTGACAGTGTTGGGGCAGGGTGACTGCCTGGTACTCCCAGGGGCCTGAGGTCTGCAGGCCCTGGGGCCTTAGATTGGTCCAGATGGACACTGACTGCGGCTGCTGAGGACCCGCCCACCCAAGCCCTCACTTCCCGGCATCTGGTCTCCATTTTCCCCACGTGGGAGGCGCTCAGCCCGGGGGCAGAGGAGGGCTCTGGGTAACATCTGGGGTTCTCAGGACACGCCCTGGGCCCGCATGGCCCCAACAGGGCTGATCAGACCCCAGAGAGTGCAAGGCCAGAGCGCGGCTGTTTTGTGGAAAGGGGGCTCCTTCCAGTTCTGTGGCCTCCAGGGACCCACGGCACAGAATTATCACTGGAGCTCCCCTGGGACAACCGGGATGTGGGGCAGGGGGAGCATCAGCCGTCGTCCTGTTACGGGCAGGGTCTGCACCCCCAGGGCTGCAGGCCCCATCAGGCTGAGAGCCAGGCCCCCTAAGGAGCCCAGCCTCTGATGCCCCCTGCCCCAGAGAGACAGAGGCCCCTCGGGGTTCAGCTGAGGATCTCGGGGTCCCATGGGTCCTGGGCTTTCAGCAGTTTCCTCCCCAAACACACAGTCCCAAAATGTCTGTCGGTTGTTCAGAGCAGGGGAGGGGTTAGATGCCATCGTCCCTCACCAGGGCAGGCCCGGACTGCTGGTGAGTTTGTGGTGAGGGCTCCAGGCCAGAACCTCTCCTAGGAGGGCCGGGGGTCAGACCAGGGAGCCCTGCTCTCCCCAGGGCCAGCAGCCTCTGCAAGCCAGGCTCTGAGCGCCGTCAGAGGCTGGCCCCGCAGCGATGGTGGTGGTCGGGCCAGCCGGTGGGCAGCGTGGCTTTGGGACCCCAGCCCTAGGGACACAGCCACCAGCAAGACGCAGCCCCTGTCCCCAGACCCGCAGCCCGCCAGGGCCCAGATGCTGAACCGGCCGTGGCAGCCAGCCTGGGGTGCTCCTGCGTGGAGGCCAGCGTGGGAGGGCCGCGTGCGGGTCACTCCAGCCAGCCCAGTGCCGCCCAATCGCGGGCTCCCCCCTCTGCGCCCACGGACCACCGGGCGCCCTCAGGCACTCCAGTCTCCAGCCGGGGCCAGGACGCAAGTCTGGGGCTGGGGCGCCCTCTGCTGCCCATTGGGGTGGCAGCACTGGACTGTCCCCGCCCCAGACCTGCGCGGCCTCTGCTCTGGCTCCTCGCCTGCCCCCGGGCTGCAGTCCATCCGGCGCCCAGAGACCCCGAGGCTGCATGCGCCCTGCTGGGATCCGTGTGTCCTCGCCTCCCACCCCGCTGAGATCTACCAGCCCACCCCCTCCCCCAGTCCCTGCTGGGGTCGCCGGCAGGCCAGGGTCAGGGTGCTGGGGCCACCCCTGGGCGGGGAGTCCTTCCTGCCGGAGGCCGCCTCTGGGCCAGGGGTAGCGGCTGGGCAGGACACAAGAGGCCCAGAGGGTCAGTCCGGCCACACCGGGACACTCCAGCCTGTTCCACACTGCGGGGTGGAGAGGCCTGCGCTCAACCGTCTGGTGTGACCTGGGGACCCAGTGACCCGGTGGCACAGGCTGCAGGGACTGGCCAGAGGAGCCCCCACCAGCCCAGCCAGGGCGCAGCCCCCAGTCCTCACTCTCCCCAAGACCCCCATGGCTGTGTGGGTCAGGCCACGACTGTGCCTGGGGCATTAAGCAGTCTAAGGGACACAGCCTTCACCTTCTCCCCCTGCCCTCCCCCTCCTCCCCTTGCCCTTCCCCTCCTCCCCACGACCTCCTCCTCCCCCTGCCCTCACCCTCCTTCCCCACGACCTCCCCCTCCTCCCCCTGCCCTCACCCTCCTTCCCCACGACCTCCACCTCCTCCCCCTGCCCTTCCCCTCCTCCCCACGACCTCCTCCTCCTTCCCCACGACCTCCACCTCCTTCCCCACGACCTCACCCTCCTCCCCACGACCTCCATTTCCTCCCCACGACCTCCACCTCCTTCCCCACCTCACTCTCCTCCCCACGACCTCTACCTCCTCCCCATGCCCTCACCCTCCTCCCCCTGCCCCCTACCTCCCCCCCACAGCCTCACCCTCCTCCCACGACCTCCACCTCCTCCCCATGGCCTCGACCTCCTCCCCCGCCCTCCCCATTTAGAGAGGAAATTGGGACTACCGAAGTGTGCACTCCTACACGGCCATGTCCCATCTGCATCTGCTCTGGTCCCAACACCTGCTGGAGGGACTAGTCACACTCCATTCTGATTAACCTGTGTTTCTCTTTGCAAAAATACTTTCTTATTCCTCTTTCTTCTTGCCCAAAGATAGCACACTATAATCTTTTCTACTTTGCTTTTTTCGCTTAACAATATACCTTGAAACCCCTCAGTTCACAGACATGGTCCTCCTTCTCCGCATGGCTGCACGGTGCTCCCACCTGTGGAAGTGCCTGGACCTGGTCAACCCCGCTCCTATACATGGGCATTTAACTTCTCTCCAGTGTTTTGCAACCACAAATAATAGTGCCATGAACAACCTTGTGCATACAAATTACATATTCTTGGAGGTTTTGTTGAGGGCAAATTACTAAAGTAGAATTGCTGGGTCACAAAGCAATGGCATGTGGATTTCTATCATATATTGTCAAAATGCCTTCCAAGAGGGTTGTGCGGGTTTGGATTTTCACCAGCAGTGAATGCGAGCTCCTGTCCCGCAGCCTGCTCAGCAGCGTGCACGGCTGCTGTTTCAAACTTTTGCCGTTCTGAGAGATGAGAGATGGCATCTTACCGTAGTTTTAATTTTCATTTTTATTATGAATGAGGTTGAACAACTTTTCGTCTGATTAAGGGCCACTTTTATACATTTGGGGAGAAATCTGTTCATGTGTTTTGTCCATTTTCTTACTGGGGTTCTGGTCTTTTTTTCCTCAAATACTGAGTTCTTTATATATAAGGAATATTAGCTCTCTATCTGTGATATGTGTAGCAAATATTTTCTCCCAGTTTCTTAGTTTTCCTCTGGCTTTGTCTGGGGTGTTTTGGGTCATGCAGAATGCTATTATTTTCATGTAGTCAAATTAATCTTTTGTTTTGATTTTTAGAAAAATCTTTCCCTATACTCAAGTCATAGAGGGACTCGCTCATATTTTCTTCCAGTACTTGTTTCATTTTTTACATTTAGATCCCTAATCCATTTGGAGTTTATTCTTTATATGGTGTGAGGTATGCAATCAATTTTAACTTTTTCCAAATGGCTACTTAGTTGTTCCGGCACCATTTATTAAAAAGCCCACCTTGGCCAGGCGTGGTGGTGGCACCTGTGGTCCCAGCTACTCGGGAGGCTGAGGCAGGAGGACGCCCGAGCCCAGGAGTTGGAGGCTGCAGTGACTGTGATGGCGCCACTGCACTCCAGCCTGGGTGACAGAGCAAGACTCTGTCTGGAAAAAAAAAAAAAGGTCCATCTTTGCCCCCGTGATTTGAGATGCCATCTCTATAAAAACATTAATTTCCCTAAGTACCTGGTGTTTTGTTCTATTCTGAGCTTTCCATTCTGTTCCGTTGGCCTTTCTATTTGTGCACTAGCACCTCACTGTCTCAGCTATGAAGCCTGATGGCAGGTTCTAGTGCCTGGTGGGACTAGGCTCCCACCACCCACCTTTCTCCAGTGCTTCTGGATATTCTTGCATGTTTGTTTTTTCATATGAAGTTTAGTATCTATTTGTCTAGATCCATAGAAAAGTTGGTGTTTTTATTGGCATTGCACTAAATTTATGAATTAGGTATGAAAAACTGACATTTGATAGCGTGAGATCACCCTATTTAAGAGCAGGGACATCCTTCCCTTCAATCAAGTGATCGTTGTATCTTTCAGGAGCGTTTTAGAGTTTTCCCATACAGCGTTTATGCATTTCTTGTGAAACTTATTCCCAAGTAGTCTGCTTTGTTTCTGTTTTAAATGAAGAGCTCTGAATTTCAGCTGTTGAAAATTATTTAAATGAAAAACAATCTTTCTTTATTAAAATTTATAAAACTATCGCTACACTGTTGGTAGAGCCCCAATTAAAAGTACGTGAAACGCACGTCAAGGAGGTCAGAGATTGGGCTCCAGCCCTGGCTCCAGTGTGTGCCTCCGTGTGACCTCAGAAAAGCCATGACATCTCTGGGCCTCAGTTCACCTACCTGCAAAACGGGGACACAGTGTCTATTCTGGTGGACGACTGAGAAAATTAAGTAGAAGGCTATAAAGTGCCCACAGACAGCGAGGTTCTTCACACATATTTCTTGAAGTGTTTGCTTCCAAGCGCTTTGAAACGCTGTGCCACACACCACGTGACCCCACAGAGGGGCCCCCTGGAGTGAGACGGCCCCTTTGCCCACCGAGCGGACACACTGGGTGGCTCTCCCCGCACTCCCCTCCCCCAGCACCTTCCCTGCCGGGGCTCAGGCCCGTCCCCATGGGAAGGACGGAGGGACCCCCCGGCCCCCCCTCAGGGTCCGTCCTCGCCAGGGTCCCCGATGCTTGGCACACCGGCCTCCCGGGCGCGCAGGACCAGGCTCAGAGGTGCAGCGACGCCGGGGCTCCCCGCACACGCCAGACCCCGAGGCCCGCGTCTGCTGACCGCGCGGGGACGGCTTCGGGTTCTGCGTCCCAGGTGCGTCCTGGAGGGCACGGGGTGGGCGCGGGCTTTCCGGAAGCGGCGACCCCGGCGCAGCGAAGGCGCTGGAGGGGGCCAGGCGCAGGCGCCTGCCCCGGAGCCCCCCGCCCGCAGCGTCGCGGTGTCCGAGCCTTGACGCAGCCGAGTCCCTCCGCGTGGACTCCACGTCCCGCGTCTTTCGCTCGGCGTCGGGCCGGGCAGCCAGGTGACGAGCGTGTCCGGGGACGGTCTGTCCTCACCCTGTGCAGTGTCGCAGCGCACGAACGGTCCGCGTCTCGTTCCACGCGTCCTGCTGGGGCGGACGGAGGACTCGGAGCGTGCTGAGAACGCCCGCGCGTGTTCTTGCCGCGCGCACGTTCGGATTTCTCGACCGCGTGCCCGGGAGCGGACGTTCCTGGGTCACCGACGTGGCCCCGCTGGCGTCGGCCGTTCCCGCGCCCGGCGGCTGCGCTTGGCCCTGTGCGTTGCGGACGCCCTCGCGCAGTGCGCTCGTCGGTGCTCTGTTCCGAGGAGTCCGACCGAGTCGTTCCTCGCCCGTGTCCGGGGCCGACCTCTCGTTCGCACGGTCTGGAACGAATCTCTGCGTCAGACGTGCGCGTTTTCTACTACTTCGTCTTACCGTTGAGTTTCCCATTTCGCCATTCGCGGTGTTGCTGCGGCCTGGCCTGGCTCGTCCCCGCTCCCCGGGAGCCGAGTGTCGCTGGCGGCGTTCGGGTCTGGAATCCACCTGGAATCGGCATTTTTGTGTGTGTAGGGGGTGAAACAGAGTTTTTTTAGACATAAAAACAAGACACGGAAAGGAAATTAGACAAAATACCGGAAGCGGTTGTCTTTAGACGGCAGGACGACGAGTGACTTTCGTTCTTGCTGCCGCTATGACCGTCTACGTTTCGGGATGCGCCTGTAGCGCTTGCCCAGGGCGACGGTGCCCGGCGCGGGTGACGCACCCGCCTGCCTGGGGTCCCCGCCCCGTAAACGCCGCCCCGCGCGCCCACCGCCCTCCCGCAGCCCCTCCCCCGGGCCAGCTCCCACCCGCCCCGCGGAGGGGCTTTCTGGCACAGAGACCGCATCGCGCAGTGCCCTCGACAGAAGGGTGGGAAGGCCACGGGCCCGCGGAGCCGCTGCAGCCCCTCCGGGCAGGGACCTGCGCCCCCGGCTGCGCGAGGTTCGCGGAACGACCCACAGAAAAGTGTTCATACAGCAGAGGCCGTTGGCCCGAGGCCATCTGCGCACGTGACTTGCTACGCGACACACCACAGCATAATGTGCGTGAACCGCGCCGAGTTTCCGCCCGTCGCACGTCACAGGCAGCCCGCGCGCCGCGCACGGAAAAGGCCAACGCTCGCACGGCGCGCGCGAACGAGGCCCACGCTGGGCTGCGCCGTCGGGCGGCGTCTCTGCCTCGGTCCGCGCTTGGCCTGTGGGCGCTTCACGCTTGTGCCGCCCGGGCGCTCCCCGGACCTCGTCTGGTTCTCAGTGCTGCCTGATTCGTGGAGCGCCCTCTGCTTAAATAAACTCTACTAAATTTAATTTTTCTTTTAACAGTTTGGGGTCAGAAGCGGGATCTTCAGGCGACCTCCAGCAACCCCAGGAACATGGAGTGACCAAGCAAAGGAAGCCACCAGGCCCGCTGTGCCCGTTGTTCTCTCACAGCGACTGGAGGTGCCTCTTGTGCTTGAGTTCCGTGAATTTCTGATTTGAGCTTTTCAACTTCATTTGAGCAGTTCTTTCACCGGACTGGGATTGGACCCAATAAAGAAGCTGGATGGGGTCCAGTCGGCGGCCTCCAGTGCGTAAGGTTCCTGGAAGACAGAGAACATGAGTTCGTCTGGATCCAAGGAGTCCGGAACTTCTCCATCTGGAACTCCAGCGAGTTTCCTGTATGAGAACTGTAGACTCAGAACCTGCGCTTTTCTAGAGAAATGGTTAACCTACCCAAGATAATTTAGGGTTATGGTGGCCACAGTGGGGAAATGCCTTACAGAAGGCAGACAAGTGCATGACTTTATAGCTACAGCAGTCACAGGGACATAGAGGACCTCCTCATATAGATTTCAAACCAAAACTAAGGGGTCCCGAACTAAACAACCTTGTGTCTTAAGATGTCTGCCTTTATTGTAAACAGCCAAACCATTGGAAAAAAAATTATCCACTTTTACACCAGCCATCTGATGGATCCACTACCTTTGGCCTGGTCTGTTTCCCAGATAGAGAAAACCCCAAAGGGCTTGAATCCCAGGAAAATAATCAGCCAATCCCTCGGAGAAAAAAAGAATATTTCTGTGGTGAGTGCTTCAAGTTGAGAAACTGTTGATCTAGCCAAATTAGTCTCCAAAATATTCCCTTCTGGCACAAGAACTATTTTCAGCCATTTATTTTGAAATGGATTTTGTAAGAACAATTTACATCTATAAAGGAAATTTCCATTTGCAAGGGTATCTCCCTGTCTGAGAGGGAGAACCAAGGCACTAGAAACTATTACACTGAACAAGGCAGTGCCTTAATTCTATGTAACAAGCCTTATTTTGTTGTTTAAGGTGCTTTTTCTGGCCATCCTGTTTTAACCGGGCCTTTGACTTATTCCCTTATTTCTTGGTTTAGATAAATGATGGTATTTAAGTCTGAAGTTCTAGGCTCTGTGCCTTTGAGATGTAAATTTTCTACCTTGTCTTCTCTAGGACCTAATAGCTATTCCTTTGAAATGCAAATTTAGGTGTGATGACTTGTCAGAGGAAAAAGAAAAAAGAGAGATTTGGAAATTAGGCAAATAAAAAAATTCTTAAAAGTCTTTTCCACAAATATTGGCAAAAAGCTTTAGCCATCTGGGTAAGTAATCTTGTTCCATTGGCCATAACAACACCTTTGCTCCAGACATTCTTTAATAAATTAGTGAGCTGTATATTATTATACCTAACACATGGCTAAAATTTTTAAATGAAAGCTATAAGATGTGTTTCTGTCCATATGTTTATGTATATCTGTATGCATGTTACATATGTGTGATATTTTTCTACCTCTGGATGGTATTGCTAAAATTAACTTGTAAAACAGCTCTATTTATTTGGCTTAAAGAAAAATAAACACTTATATAATTTATGTGTTCCTTAAACTCTTAGAAAGGTATAAACCAAAGTGGTTTTCAAGATCATGTGACCTGGAATAATCTTCGGAAAGTAAAAGCTGGTTAAAGTGTGTCGGTTTGGCCAGGCTGTGGTAGCTCACACCGGTAATCCTAGCACTCTGGGAGGCCGAGGCAGGAGGACTGCTTGAGGTCAGGAATTTGAGACCAGCCTGAGCAAGAGGGAGACCCCATCTCTACCAAAAATAGAAAAATTAGCCGGGCATGGTGGTGGGCACCTGTAGTCCCAGCTACTCAGGAGGCTGAGGCAGGAGGCTCGCCTGAGCCCAGGAGTTGGAGGTTGTGGTGAGCTGTGATGAATAGGACCGTTTCATGCCCACCAGAGAACTGTTGAAGACTCACTGCATACCTGCTGCTGGTGAGGATGTGGGACGATAGGACCCCTTGCCCACTGCTGATGGGAGTGGATTTTGGCACCATTGCTTTGGAGCTGCCTGGGCAGAATCTGGCCAAGCACAGAGAAGCACTGTCTGTGGTCTGCAGGCTCCAGCCCCGCAGACACTGTACTGTACACTAGTGAGGACCAGTACTTCTCTCCTTTTCATTGCTAAATAATAGTCCCATTATATATCACATTTTGTTTCTACATTCATCAGTTGATGGACATTTGGGTTATTTCTACTTTGGGGCTGTTATGAAAAATGCTGCTGTGAACATTTGTGTGCAAATTTTTGTGTGAACATATATTTTCATTTCACTTGGATAGACACGCAGGAGTAGAATTGCTGGGTTAGAGGGCAATTCTGTTTAATCTTTTGAAGAACTGCAAAACTGTTTTTCCTAGTGGCCATGCCATTTTCTGTTCCTACGAGCAGTATGAGAATTCCAATTTCCGCACCTCCTCCCCAATACTTGTTATTGTCTGTCTTTTTTATTATAGCTGTCCTATTGGGTGTGAAGGGGTATCTTGTGGTCTTGATGATGATGTTGACCATGTTTTCATGTGCTTATTGGCCATTTATTTATCTTCTTTGGAGAAATGTATATTCAAATCATTTGCTCATTTTTAAATTGGGTTATTTGTCTTTTTATTATTGAGTTGTAAGAGTGCTTTATGTATTCTGGGTACAAGTTCTTATCAGATATATGATTTGCCAATAAATTCTCCCAGTCTGTGGATGGTCTTTACACTTTCCTAATGGTGTCCTTTGAAGCATAAAAGTTTTAAATTTTGGTGAAGTCCAAGTTATTGGGTTTTTTCTTTTATTTCTAGTGCTTTTTGTGTTGTATCTAAGAAATCATTGCCTAATCCAAGGTCACACGAATTTACTCCCATACAGGGTTTTCTTCTAAGAGTTTTATAATTTTAGCTCTTAAGTTCAAGTGTCCCCATCCATTTTGAGTTAATGTTTGGGTATGGCATGAGGAAGAGGTCACATTAATTTTTTTGCATGTGAATATCTAGTTTATCATGACCATTAGTTGAACAGACTGTTCTTTCTCCCATTTAATTATCTTGGCAGCTTTATCAGAAATCAATTGACCATAAATGCAAGGGATTATCTCTGACTCTTAATTCCATTCTATTGAGCTATATACCTGCTCTGTGATAGTACCACAGTCTTGATTACTGTAGCTTTGTGGTAAGTTGTGACATTAGGACATGTATGAGCCCTCCAACTTTGTTCTTTTTGAGGATTGTTTTCCATATGAATTTTAGGATCAGTTTGTTGCTATGGTCTGAATGTTTGTGTCATCCCCCAAATTCATATGTTGAAATCCTTATCCCCAAGGTGATGGTATTAGGAGGTGCAGCCTTTGGGAGGCGACAAGGTAATGAAGTCACGAGGTGGAACCCTCCTGAATGGGATTAGCGCCTTCATAAAAGAGGCGGCAGAGAGGTGCCTCCTCCCTTCCAGCACGTGAGGACACAGCAAAGAGCAGTCTGTGAGCCAGGAAGAGGGCCCTCACCAGGCACTGGCTCTGATGGCTTCGTGGTCTTGGACGTCTCCACAACTGTGAGGAGCAAATTTCTGCTGTTTATAGGCCCCCGAGTCTGTGGCATTTTGTTGTAGCGGCACAAACAGACTGAGACACTTGCCAATTTCTGCAGAGAAGCTAGGTGGGGTTTTGATAGGCACCGAGTTGAATGTGTAGGCCGATTTGGGGAGTAGTGCCCTTAGCAGTATTGTCCTCTAGTCCACGAACACGGGGTGTCTTCCCATTTATTTAGGTCTTCTTTAATTTCTTCCAACAACACTGTGTGGTTTCCACTGTATGAGTGCACACTGTTACACTGTGTGGTGCAATATGAAATATATTTGGACTTTGTCCCTGGCTCCTGTCACAGGACACTTAAAACCCTTGATTTCCTGAGTGCCAAGAGTGTCTTTTGTTACTCATAACAAGCCCCTTTCAGATCACACGGGGTTCATGCTAAGGAGGTGACTTAGGGTGGGGCTCCGAGACAGCCTCAGGATGGGGCCAGAAAGACCCAGTGCTTAGCGGCTTAGAAGGTTGAAACCTTCAGTCCCACCTGCTGGCCTCAGGAAGGGGGGCGGACATTGGGGATTCAGCCGTATAAAAACTCCTGAAGAGCAAGATTCAATGAGCTTCCAGGTTGCCGAGAACGCGGATGTTCCTGGAGGGTGGGAGGCCCAGAGAGTGTGGGAACGTCGCACCCCTCCTGACTTCCCCTGTGCATCTCCTCGTCCAGCTGTTCATCTGTATCCTCTGTAGTGTCCTTTGTAATAAACTGATAAACACCAGTTTAAAAGCAAAGTGTTTCTCTGAGCTCTGTGATCCACCCTAGCAAATTAATAGAACTCAAGGCAGGGGCAGTGGGAACTGGCATTCGCAGCTGGTCAGTGAGAAGTGTAGGTGACCACCTGCTTCTTGCAGCTGGCGCCTGAAATGGGGTCTTGTGGGAAGCTCAGTCTTGTGGGATGAGTTCTTAACCTGCGCATCTGATCCTGGGAGCAGTGTTAGAATTGAACTAAATTATAGGACACCCAGTTGGTGTCCACTGAAGAGTGTGTGGGGAAAAACCCCACAGAAGTGTTCTGTGTTGAATTTGAGAACAGAATGGAAAAATAATTTTTTCCCTTTGCACTGTTAAAGTGTACAGTGTACAAGTTAAATTCATTCCTAAGTATTTTATTCTTTTTGATGCTATTTTAAATGGAATTGCTTTCTTAACTCCATTTCTGGATTGTTTGTTACTAGGGTATAGAAATACAATTGATTTTTTGTATATTGATCTTGTATCCTGTAACTTGGCTGAATTAATTTATTAGTTTTTAACAGTTTTTCAGTGGATTCCTTAGGATTTTCTATATACAACATTGTGTCATCTGTGAATAGAGATAGTTTAGCTTCTTCCTTTCAGATCTGCATGCCTTTTATCCCTTTTCCTTGCCTGGTGTCCTAGAGAGAACCTCTAGTACAGTGTTGGATAGAAGAGGTGAGAGCAGACGCCTTTGCCTTTCCTGATCTGGGGGAGAGCGTCCAGCCTTCACCGTTGTGTGATGTGACCTCTAGGTCTTTGTAGATGCTGTTTACCGGTGTATGTGTTTGCTTGGGCTGCCATGACAAATTATCGAGGACTGGGTGGCTTTGACACAGGAAAGTAATTCCCTCTGCTGGGAATCACTCGAAGTCCAAGTGGGTCCTTGGCTCATGCAAGAAAGTATTCGGGAGCAAGTCGACGGTGTAAAGCGAGTTTTATTTAGGAGTATAGAAATCTCCACAGACAGGGTAGAGGCTGGTCCTCCCTGCGGAGGAGAACCTCCTCCATGGTTCCTTGAGTCCCTCTATTTAAGCGTCAGCTTAGTTACAGGCTAAACAAGGAGGGGAATATCCATGTTGTTTCTTGGAAAGGGGCGGTGTTTTCCTGGAAGTAGGGCGACACCCTCCTTTTGATGACACATGGTCCGCAGGAAGTGCCGCGGTGTCAGGTGCGTGCTGGGAGCGGGGAGGCTTCCTTAGAGACGTCTATGGTGATTTATGGTAATGAGGGTGTAATGAAGCAGCCAGGTCAAGAAGTGGTCGATCTGTCTGCCGTCTGGGTCCTGACTGGTTGGGGCTTGTCCTGCCCCCGTCTTGTTTTGAGCAGGGCAGCTGGAAACCTCCTGACTTGCAACCTGTTTTGCTCAGGTGGTTCGAGACTTTGCTTTGAGACTCCTGCCTCACTTAAGCAATGCCTGCCGGTTCCTGTCTCAGCTTAAACTACAGAAATTTATTGCCTCACAGTTTTGGAGGCTGGAAGTTCAAGAACAAGGTGTTGGCAGGGCTGGCTTCTGAGAGCCTGGAGTGAACAATTTGTTCCAGGCCTTTCTGTTCGCCTTGCAGATCTCCCTGTGTCTTCACGTGGTCTTTCCTCTGTGTGCACACGCCTTGTGCTTCCTCCTGTGTCCCAATTTCCTCTTCTTCTAAGAACACCAGTCTTATTGGATTACGGGCCACCCCTAAAGAGCTCACTTTAAATTAATCAACTCTGTAAGGACCCCATCTCCAAATACAGTTACACTCTGAAGTACTAGGGGTTAGAACATAAACGTATAAATTTGAGGGGGAGGGGGAAACAAATCAGCCCATAATAATCAGGTTGAGGATGTTCACATTTTTCTTAGCTTTTTTGAATTTTTTATCATGATTTTGTCAAAAGCTTTCTCTGCATCTATTGAAATGACATTTGCTTTTTGGTATTTATTAATATGTATTACTTGATACTCAGATATAAAACCAAATTTGCATTTCTGAAATAAATCCCAAATCATCATTGTAGTACTTTTTATGTGTTGCTGAATTTTGCTAGTATATTGTTGAGGATTTCTGCATCTATATTCAAAAGGGGCATTAGGCTGTAGTTTCCTTGTGGTGTCTTGTCTGGTTTTGATACCAGGGTAACAGTGGTCTTACAGGATGAGTTGGGAAGTGTTTCCTCCTCTTCTGTTTTTTGGAAGCATTTGTGAGGGATGGATATTAATTCTTCTTTAAATGTTTGGTAGCATTCATCACTGAAGCTACCTTGTCCTGGGCTTTTCTTTGTGAAATGTTTTTAAATTACTAATTTGATTCCTTTACTTGTCATAGGCATATTCAGATTTTTCATTTCTCTTGAATCAGTCTTGGTAGCCTGTGTTTGCCTAGGAATCCGTCCATAGCATCCCAGTTATCAAATTTGTTGGGATAGAGTTGTACCTGTTCATCTCTGTAAGGTCAGTAGTGACGCTTACCCTTTCGTTCCTGATGTTAGTAATTTGATTCTTCACTCTGTTTTCCCTTGGTCAGTCTAGCTAAAAGTTTGTCCAAGGTTTGATCTTTTCAAATAACCATCTTTTGGGGCTTTTAATTTTCTCTATTGCTTTTCTATTCTCTATTTCACTTTTTTTCTGCTCCAAACTTTATGGTACACTAGAAAATATCCACTTAATACAAAAAAAGGCAGTAAGGAGGAATAGAAGAATAAAAAAGATATGGGACATACAGAAAACAAAAAACAAAATGGCAGCTGTAAATATAACCCTACCAATAATAACACTAAATGTGAATGGATTAAAGAATCCAAACAAAGGCAGAGATTGCCAGACTGGATTTTTTTTTTTTTTTTAAGTAAGGTCCAACTGCTTCTCCTGATTTGATTTAGTTTGCTTTTCTTTGTCTAAATTATTAGAGTTGGATGTTAGGTTATCAATTTGTGATCTTCTTTTTAAGTATAGGTATTATAGTTACAACTTTCCTTCTAATCACTGCTTTAGCTATAACTTTTAGTGTATTGTGTTTTCATTTTCATTCATCTCAAATTATTTTCAAATTTCTCTTGTGTTTTCCTCTGATTCATTGGTTATTTAGGAGTGTGTTGCTTAATTTCTACATACTTGTGTATTTACCCAACTTTTTTCTGCTGTTAATTTCTATTTGAATTCCACTGTAGTCAGAGAATATGCGTTGTATGATTTCAATCCTTTTACATTTATTGAGGTTGGTTTTATGGCCTAGCATGTGATCTATCCTGGAGAAGGTTCCACGTGCACCTGAGAAGAAGGTGTATTCATTCTGCTTTTGTTGGGCGAATGTCTATGATGTCTTTGAGGTATAGCTGGTTTATAGCGTTGTTCAAGTTTTTAAAAATATCTTTGTTGATTTTCTACCCAATTTTTCCATTTTTTATTGAAAGTGTGGTATTGCAGTCTTCAATTGTTATTGTTGAATTGTCTATTTATCTCTTGATTCTTTCAGTTTATGCTTCATGTATTTGGGGGCTCTGTTATTAGTTGAATATATGTTTATAAGTGTAATATATTCATGACAGAATCAACCTTTTATCAACATAAAATGTCCCTGTTCATCTCTAGTAACTTTTGTTGTTTGTTAAAAGTCTATGTTGTCTTATATTAGCACAGCCACTCTGGCTCTCTTACAGTTGCTATTTGCATGACATAACTTTTTCCATCTTTTGACTTTCAACCTGTTTGTATCTTTGAATTTAATGTGTGTTTCCTATAGATAGCATCTATTTGGATCTTATTTCTTATTGAGTCTGACAATCTCTGCTTTTTGATTAGATTGTTTAATTCATTCATATTTAATGTTATTATTGATATATTTGGATTTACTCTGCTGTTTTTCTTTTTGTTTTTGTGTTTCACATCCTTTTTGTTCCTCTATTTCTACTTATTTTTTTAAATTAAGTGGATACCTTCTAATATACCATTTGAATTTATTTAATAATTTTTAACCACATATTTTTATTGTTATGAACTGAATGTTTGTGTCCCCCCCCATTCATATATTGAAGTTGAATCCCCAGTGTGATGGTATATGGAGGTGGGGCCAGAGTGCCAGCCAGCCGCCTTTCCACCATGGTGGATACGAGGAGAAGCCGGCTGTCTGCACCAGAACTGATCGTGCTGACACCCTGATCTCGGATTTATCAGCCTATAGAATTGTGAGAAATAAATTTCTGTTGTTTAAGCTGCCCAGTCTGTGGTATTCTATTATGGAAGCCCTGAACAGTTATTCCTGTAATGGTTGCTCTAGGGCTTATAATGTACATTTAACTTATAACCTACTTTGGATTTATACTAACATACTTCCAGTAGGGTATACAAACTTTACTTCTGTATAGCTTCGTTACTTCCATTGCTTTTACACATATTATGTCTGTATATGTTGCAAACCCAACAATACATTGTTTCAATTATTGCTTTATATAATCTTATGTCTTTTAAAGAAACAAAGAGAAGAAAAGAGAGCAAATATATCTGAGTTTTTTATATTAACTCAATTATTTATTATTTTTTATTCTCTTCATTTTTTCCTGTGGATTAGAGTTACCATCTGGTGTCATTTCCTATTCCAATAGAGCCTAATTCCCACCCTGCTCCTTTGTGCTCTTATTGTCAAATATCATAAATTTATATGCTATAGGCCAAACAATATGATATTATTTTATGCAATTGTTTTTTAAGTGATTTAGGAGAAGAAATATGTAATTACAGTGTCTTTAGAAGTACCTAAATAATTACTTTTACTGGTGCTCTCTGTTTGGCATGTATGGATTTGAATTACTGTCTGGGGTCATGTGCTTTCATTCTGAAGAAATTCCTTGTACAGCAGGTCTACTGGTGACAAATTTCCTCAGTTTTTTTGTTTACCTTCAAATGTCTTTATTTCCTCTTCATTGTTGAGTGATAGTTTTGCTGGATATAAGATTCTTTTTTTTGTTTGTTTGTTTCAGATTGAAGAAAGTTCATTGTGGATAATTTTTTTTTTCTCTTCCTTATGATTTTCTTTTTTTTTTTTTTAATTTTTTTTTTATTTTCAGAATACATGGGGGTACAACACTTTGGCCATACACATTGCCCCTGTTCTGCCCGTGTCAGAGCCACAATCGTGGTCATCCCCCAAACTGTGCTCCCCACATCCATTCAGTGAGAGTTTTTCCCATCCCTTCCACCCCCCTCCCGCCCGCCCGCCCCCTGATGAATGTTATTGCCCTGTGTGATGTAAGTGTTCATCAGTTAGTACCAGTTTGATGGTGAGTACCAGTGTGCTTGTTTTTCCAATCCTGCGACACTTCGCTTCGAAGAATGGGTTCTAGCTCCAACCAGGATAATACCAGATGTGTTAATTCACTGTTGTTCCTTATTGCTGAGTAATACTCCATGGTATACATATACCACATTTTATTGATCCACTCGTGTATTGATGGGCACCTGGGTTGTTTCCACAACTTTGCAATTGTGAATTGTGCTGCTATGAACATTCGAGAGCAGATGTCTTTATTATAAAATGTCTTTTTTTCTTTTGGATAAATACCCAGTAGTGGGATTGCTGGGTCAAATGGTAATTCTACTTTTAATTCTTTGAGGTATCTCCATATTACTTTCCATAGAGGTTGTACTAATTTGCAGTCCCACCAGCAGTGTATGAGTGTTCCTATCTGTCCACATCCCCGCCAACATTTGTTATTTGGGGATTTTTTGATATGAGCCAATCTCACTGGAGTTAAGTAATATCTCATTGTGGTTTTGATTTGCATTTCCCTGATGATTAGAGAAGTTGAGCACTTTTTTATATGTTTGCTGGCCATCATTCTGTCTTCTTTGGAAAAGTTTTTGTTCATGTCCTTTGCCCATTTTTTAATAGGGTTGTTTGATTTTTTCTTGTTGATTTTCCTAAGTTCTGTGTAGATTCTGGTTATCAGCCCTTTATCAGAGGTGTAGCATGCAAATATTTTCTCCCATTCTGTAGGTTGTCTGTTCACTCTAGTGATAGTTTCCTTGGCTGTGCAGAAGCTTTTCAATTTGATCAGGTCCCATGTATTTATTTTTGTTGCTGCTGTGATTGCTTTGGGGGTCTTCTTCATAAATTCTTTGCCTAGGCCAATGTCCAGAAGAGTTTTTCCAACGTTTTCTTCGAGAATTCTTATGGTTTCAAGTCTTAGGTTTAGATCTGTTATCCATCGTGAGTTGATTTTTGTGAGAGGTGAGAGGTGTGGGTCCACTTTCAGTCTTCTACATATGGCCATCCAGTTTTCCCAGCACCATTTGTTGAATAGGGATTCTTTTCCCCAGTGTACATTTTTCTGGAATTTGTCAAAGATCAGGTGACTGTATGAAGTTGGTTTTATATTTGGGTTCTCAGTCCTGTTCCATTGGTCTACGTGTCTGTTCTTGTGCCAATACCATGCAGTTTTGGTTACTATAGCCTTGTAGTATAGTTTGAAGTCTGGTAGACAGATGCCTCCCAATTTGTTCTTTTTGTTTAAGATTGCTTTGGCTAGACGGGGTCTTCTCTGGTTCCACACGAAGCGTAGAATTATTTTTTCTAGATCGGCAAAAAATGACGTTGGTATTTTGATAGGGATTGCATTGATTCTGTAAATTAATTTAGGTAGCAAAGCCATTTTTACTATGTTGACTCTGCCTATCCAAGAGCATGGTAGGGATTTCCATCTATTTACATCCTCTGCAATTTCCTTTCTCAGTGTTTCATAATTCTCTCTATATAGGTCTTTGACCTCCTTAGTTAGATATGTTCCTAAATATTTACTTTTCTTTGGTGCTATTGTGAAAGGTATTGCATCTTTAATTTGTTTCTCGGCTTGATTGTTATTAGCATATATGAAGGCTATGGATTTGTGTGTATTAATTTTGTATCCTGAGACTTTGCTGAATTCATATATCAATTCCAGAATCTCTTGGTAGAATCTTTGGGGTTTTCTATGTATAATATCATATCATCTGCAAATAGTGAAACTTTGACCTCTTCTGCCCCTATCTGGACGCCCCTGATTCCTCTGTCTTGTCTAATTGCTGTGGCCAGGACTTCCAGCACTATGTTGAAAAGAAGTGGAGATAGTGGGCACCCTTGTCTGGTGCCAGTTTTAAGGGGGAATGCCTTCAATTTTTCCCCATTCAGTATGATATTGGCTGTGGGTTTATCATATATGGCTTTAATAGTTTCTAGGAATGAGCCATCTATGCCTATATTGTTAAGAGTTCTTATCGTAAAAGGGTGCTGGATTTTGTCAAAAGCCTTTTCTGCATCTATTGAAAGGATCATATAGTCTTTGTTCTTGCTTTTATTTATATGGTAAATTACATTTATAGATTTGCGTATGTTGAACCATCCCTGCATCTCGGGAATAAAGCCCACCTGATTGTGATGAATTATTTTTTTGATGTACATTTTAATTAGGTTTGCAAGGATTTTATTGAGAATTTTTGCATCTATATTCATAAGGGATATTGGTCTGTAGTTTTCTTTTTTTGTTGTGTCCTTTCCTGGCTTTGGTATCAAGGTGATATTGGCTTCGTAGAATGAGTTTGGGAGGATTCCATCCTTCTGGATATTTTCAAATAATTTCTGCAGTATAGGCACCAGTTCTTCTTTGTAGGCTTGGTAGAATTCAGGTGTGAACCCATCTGGTCCGGGACTTTTTTTTGTGGGTAGATTTTTAATTACTGCTTCAATTTCAGTGCTTGATATTGGTCTGTTTAGAAATTCTGTTTCTTCCTGGTTGAGCCTAGGGAGGTAGTGTGTTTCTAAGAATTTGTCCATTTCCTCCATGTTTTCGTGTTTGTGGGCATAGAGATTTTTGTAGCATTCGAAGATGATGTTTTATATTTCCATGATATCAGTTGTGACTTCTCCTTTCTCATTTCTAATTGAGCTTATTAGAGTCCTTTCCTTTCTGCTTCTGGTCAACCTGGCAAGTGGCCTGTCTATTTTGTTTATCTTTTCAATGAACCAATGTTTCATTTTATTAATCTTCTGTATTGTTCTTTTGTTCTCAATTTCATTTAATTCTGCCCTGATCTTGGTTATTTCTTTTCTTCTGCTGGCTTTAGGATTGCTTTGCTCTTCCTTTTCCATTTCCTTAAGATGATTCATTAGTTTACTGATTTGTGACCTTTCTGTCTTTTGGATGTGGGCATTTAAGGCGATAAGTTTTCCTCTCAGGACTGCTTTTGCTGTATCCCACAGATTTTGATAACTTGTGTCCCCATTATCGTTTAATTCGAAGAATCTTTTGATTTCAATTTGAATCTCCTCCTTGACCCAATAATCTTTCAGAAATAGATTGTTTAGTTTCCAAGTTTTTGGAGGAAGATGTGAGTTTCTGTTGGAATTGATATCTAATTTTATTCCGCTGTGGTCTGAAAAGATACATGGTATGATTTCTATTTTTTTGAATTTGTTTAGATCTGTTTTGTGGCCTAGGATGTGGTCAATTTTAGAGAAAGTTCCATGAGCTGATGAGAAGAATGTATATTCAGTGTTATTTGGGTGGAGTGTTCTGTAGATATCTGTTAGGCCCAAATGTTCTAGAGTCCTGTTTAGGTCTTTTATTTCTCTATTTGTTTTTTGTTTGGAGGATCTGTCCAGTTCCATCAGTGGGGTGTTGAAGTCCCCTGCTATTATGGCGTTGCTGCTTATTATGTTGTCTAGATCTAGCAGTATTTGCTTTATGTACCTGGGTGCTCCTGTGTTGGGTGCATAAATGTTTAGAATTGTTAAATCCTCTTGTGAGATTTTTCCCTTCACCACTATATAGTGTCCATTTTTGTCCTTCTTTACTTTTATTGCTTTAAAGTTTATGTCATCTGAAATGAGGATGGCTACTCCGGATTTCTTTTGGTTTCCATTAGCCTGGAAAATTGTATTCCATCCTTTCACCTTGAGTCTGAATGCGTCTTTGTGTGTAAGGTGTGTTTCCTGGAGACAGCAGATACTTGGCTTGTATTTTTTAATCCATTCAGCCAGCCTGTGTCTCTTCAATGGGCAGTTCAAGCCATTTACATTTATTGACAGAATTGATATTTGGGGTAAATTTCTGATTATTCTGTTGGGTGGTATCTTTTGTTTTACCTCTTGTGTCATTGTGGAATCTGGTTTCTGGAGTTTTAGCTTTTGCGTAGTTTTACATAGGTGGGTGTCTGTTGCTCTGTTTAGTGTATAATGCAGGCCTAAGCATTTCTTGCAAGGCTGGTCTGGATTTCGCAAATTCTATCAGTGATTGCTTATCTGGAAAGGTCTTTATTTCTCCCTCATATAAGAAGCTTAGTTTGGCAGGATACAGAATTCTGGGTTGACCTTTGTTTTGTTTTAGGAGATTGATGATGTCTCCCCATTCCCTTCTGGCTTGTAAGGTTTCAGCTGAGAAATCTGCAGTTAATCTGATCGGTTTCCCTTTGTAGGTTACCTGCTCTTTTAGTCTTACAGCTCTGAGGAGTGCCTCTTTTGTGTTTACTTTGGTCAGTCTAATAATTATGTGGCGTGGTGAATGCCTTTTCATGTTGACTCTCCCAGGAGTCCTGTGTGCTTCTTGTACTTGGATATCGAGATTTCTGGCTAAGCCATGGAAATTTTCCTCTATTATTCCTTCAAATAAATTTTCCAGCCCACGCGAATTTTCTTCCTCTCCCTCAGGGATACCTATGATCCTTATGTTTGGCCTCTTTACATAATCCCACATTTCTTGTATGCTTTTTTCCTGCCTCTTGTTTTTGTGTTCTTTGTCTTCGGCTGATTTATTTAGCGCATAGGAGCTGTCTTCTAGCTCTGAAATTCTTTCCTCTGCATGGTCCAGCCTATTCTTAAGGCTTTCCACTGTGTTTTGTAGATCCTTGAATGCTTCTTTCATTTCTAGGATTTCTATTTGATTTTTCCGTAATATTTCTATTTCTTTGGAGAATTTTTTGTTCATTTCTTGCATTTTTCTTGTGGTTTCTTTGTGCTGGGATTCCATTTTCTCTTGAATTTCATTGAGCGTTCTTATAATCCATGAACGAAATTCCTCTTCTGTCATTCTACCCATTTCATTTGGGTTGGTATCCATTGCTGAGGAACTGATGGTTTCTTTTGGGGGTGACTTTTCACTCTGATTTTTCATGTTCCCTGAGTTCTTTTGCTGGTTTTTTCTCATCTGGCCTCTTGGTCGAGAGCTGGGGGTGTTAGAGCTAGTTTATGGCCCTGTCACCAGGCCCACAATTATTGTTCCTTGGCAAAGCCAGGGAGAGAAGTAGTGGCCTGTATTGCCTTAGGTGTATTTTAGCAAGTTTGGTGGATCTTGGGTTAACTCTGACCTGTGGTCTTCTCCTCTTCCCAGTGGAGTGTGGTGAGAATGATCTCCCAGCTTGGGCTCTAAGCTAATGAATTGTACTCGAGGATATGAGTCCTCCGCTCCCTATTAGCTAGGTATTCTGTTATGTCCATGGCAGACTCTGATTCCCCAGTTGGGGTATGCGAAGGCCCCGAGCTTTGGGAGGGGCCTTGTACTCCCAGGGGTTACTTTGACCCTGCTCCTCCTGAGGTGCGGGTAGAAAAACAATTTCTTCTGGCTGCAGTGTGAAAGCTGAGTTGGGAAAATTCTACACAGCTCAGAGGTTGCTCATCTATCCATGTGTGGCTGCCCTTCTGATGTGTGTCTCCGCGTGAAACTGGTTGATAGGGGGATCTCCAATTGTGTACCCCTTTTCCACCACTAGACCTCAAGGCGAGGCGGGTGGCCGTCTCTATCCCCAGCAGTCTCCACCGGGGGGATGTTCCCACGGGGAGGGGGGAGTAGTGGCAGCTGGAAGCACTCTTGGGTGGCGCGAAATTCCCTATTGAAGTGGGCAGGATTATGGGGAGCTGCTCTGGTTCAGCCTGTGGCTCCTGAGGTATTTGGTTGTCATGGGAACCAGCAGTTATACCAAATGAGTCACTATAGCCAGCAACCTTCAAAATGAGCGATCTCTGGGGTACAGGAGGGCTGGGACCTGAGGGGCGGGCACTAGGACCGGCACGGAGCGGAGTTGTCGGAGGCCAGAGCCGGGGTAGCAGAACCAGATGGACGAGCTGCAAACTGTTTCCAATACTCAAAGGTCCCACCTCTACAGTTCCGGGATCTCGTCCCACCTGGAACCCACGGATGCCGCTGTCCCTGGCCACCACAGGCAAAGCCTGTCTCGCCCCAGCGGATAAGCCCTGGGCCGGGGCGGGGCGGAGCCAGAGACGCGGCTCACGGCTAGCGGGCGGCTGTAAAGATGGCGGCCGCCGCCAGCCTGGCGCACAGCCGGGCTCCGATCGCGCCGGGAGTGCAGTTTTTCACCGCTGGTAGTTGTTAGCAACCTCTAAGGGCGCATCCCGCTCTCCGATAAACTCCTGGGCCCAGTCCCGCTGACTTCTAGTGGCGCAGTGCCGGCCTGCGGGTTCCCGCGCACTGTCCCGGGAAGCTGTATCTCGGTCCCCGCCCAGTTCCTCCCCAGCCCTCGGCAGTCTCTGTATGTTGCAGCTGCGAGTTGTGTCTGGCTCTCGCCACTTCCTCCTCTCCACAGGGCTCGCCGTCCCGAGCAACCGCTCTGTCCCAACTCTGGGCTTGTCCCTGGCTGCGTGTATGGGGAGGCGCGTAACCGCTTGGGGGGCAGGTCGCGCTGCGCCGACCTGGTGAGCGCGTCCTTCCCGCGCTCTGGGCTCTATTGTGCTCCGTGCGCCCTCCGATCTTCGTGAAAATTTTGTACCTGTTTTCTTGGGCTGGGCGTTTGGCATTGATTCTCTGTAATTTGCAATGCTGTTTTCGGAGTGAGCGGTCCGTGCTCGCAGGTAGCCACTGGTGTTTTTCACCGCCTTCCCTGGGAGCGGTGCGGTGGGAGGACTCTATCAGACCACCATTTTTTCCCCTCCACACTTTATCTTTTTGGATATAAGATTCTTGATTGAAACTTTTACTTTCAGCACTTAAATATGTCACCTGCCTGTCCTTTGACTTCGGTTGTGCCTGATGAGAATCGACTGCGGGTATCGGTGGGGTTACCTCGCATGCAACGAGGCATTTTTCTCTTACTCCTTTCAGGGTTGTCCCTTTATCTTTGTCCTTCAATAATTGGACTACGATGTGTCTGGACGTGGATCTCTTTGCATGTAGCCTATTTGGAATTTGTTGAATTTCTTGGATGTGTAGATTATTGTTTTTCATCAAATTTTGAAAGTTTTGAAAAATTCAAATTATTTCTTTGAATACTTTTTCTACTCCGTCCTCTCCTCTCTTTCTGGTGCTCCCGTTACACGTTTGTTGGTGCGTTTAGCGGCAGCCCACGCTTCCCTGAGGCTCAATTCATCCTTCTTCAGTCTTTTTTCTTTATGATCTTCAGGTAAATCTCTGTTGACCTATCTTCAAGTTCACTTGTTTTTTTTCTTCTGCTCAGATTTACTGCTGAGCTCCTCCACTAAATTTTTCATTTCAGTTATTATACTTTTAAACTCCAGAATTACCATTTGGCTCTTTTTAAAAATAAGTTCTCTATTTATTAATATGTTCACTATTTGATGAGTTAGCGTCATATCTGCCTTTACTTCTTTAAAGATGGTTTCCTTAGTTCGTTGATCATACAGCTGCTTTCAAATATTTGTCTGCTAAGTTCAACATCTGGGCTTTCTCAAAGACATTTTCTGTTGCCTGCTTTTTCCCCCTTTGTCTGAGTCACATTTTTTTGTTTCTTTGCATATTTCATAATTTTTTTGTTAAAAACTGGACATTTTAGTCAATACATTGTAGCAACTCTGGATACAGCTTCCATTGTTCCCCCTCCCCTCAAGCTTCCGCTTGTTTAGTGTGTGGTTGGACTAACTCAGGGGAGCCTGTTCCCCCACAATGTGCAGACTCTATGTCCATACTCAGATTTTTCACCCTTATTTTTGTCTTTAAGCTTGGCTTCCTTGGGGTTACCTACGGGTCAGCATAGCTTTGTAGTCAGCCACTAATTGGTTAGAGGTTGTGATTAAGCCCCCTGAGCTAGTAAGATTTCACCCTTTATTGTTGGATCTGTGTTTGGCTCAGCAGCTGCTATCACAGTTCAGGGACTTTCCAAGTCCCCACGTTCAGCCAGGAACCTGCAAAATTCCCTCTCTGGTCACTCCTGAAAGTGCACAGCCTTGAACGTGCACCTGCCAGTGATTGCACCAGGGTGTCCCTGACTCTTTCCTTGCCTGACCTCCCTGACAAACTTGTGGCTGGCCTGCTTCTACTTGTATCATACCCCACTGCTCTCCTCTATGGACAGCTGGCTGATTGCTCTGTAGGTTTTGACAATGTCCTGGGGCATAAATGTCTCCCCAGGCTGATCAAATAACACCAAGTCCCTCAGGCAGAGCCAGGGTGTGACCAGTGTTTGAGACTTTCTCTGGCCTCTCCCCTCTGTGCTGGGGAGCACAAGCTGGTGGGGGGACTCCCTCCTCACAGCTGCTCCCTGGAGGTGGGGGGACTGGCACCCACTGGCTGCCACCGCCCACGCAGTCTGGTGCCCACCCCACACGCTGGGGAGGTGTGATGTGCTGGTGCTCACGGGTGGCCATGCTGGGTCTCTGCCCCTGGGGCCTGGGCGGGATGGGAGTTGCCATTTGTCTGAGTCTGTTTTGTGTTGCTATAAAGGAACCCTGAAGCTGGGTAATTCATAAGAAGAGAGGCTTATTTGGCTCACAGTTCTGATGCCTGGAAAAGTTCAACAAGAGGTTTGGGGGACAAACACCCACACTGTAGCACTGTTTGTCTACGGAGCCCCTGGAGTAGCTTTTACCCAACGCAGAGCTGCTGCGTCTGCACTGCTCAAATACCTCCTGTGGCTCTCACTGAGCTTCCATAGATCCTGTTGAATAAATGCTTCTAAATGTGTCAATTGAGCCCTTTGATTAATCTCCAAGGACTTTAACGATTGACTTTGTTACTTTTGACCAGTACCATGGGTGTGTCCTTGGGGGACAGGTTTGCTGAACACCTCCTGCTGCATTTCAGAACTCCCTCCTCCCCCAGTGCATATATTTTTAAAAGAAGAATACAAAGGATGGGCTGTCTCTGAGTGAGGGTAATATTTAGCTTGGTTTCCCTTCCTTCTGCTTATCTCTATTTTCTGATTTTTTTAAATGAACATACACTGCTTAGACACTAAAAGAGAAAGAATAAAGTTTCACTTATAACTGCTGGAATTGTGGCAATGCAGTAACCAGCCCTCACCCCTGCCCGTAACGCCATGGCAGGTCCCCGAACCCGCCAACCCTCCCCACCCTGACCCTGCCTATCTTGCGACTAGCAACATTCCTGTGCGGTTTTAATCCTCCATCGTCCTGTGTTTCCCTAGGATCTCTGTGTCAGAAGATGGGTTTCTCAGGGGCCCTTCTTCCCCGCTGCGTGGACCTGAAGCCAGGGTTGACTTGGGCCACAGCCCCTGGTGACCAGTTGCAGGTGTGTTTTTCACCTATGTGGTCGGTGCTGGGACACAAGGTCCCCTTTTCCAACCCCCTAGAAGATTCTGGGGTTCACTGAGGCGGCAGGCAATGCACCCTCCTCCTCCTGGGCTCCTGGGAGTGAAGGTCTATTTCCTGACACAGGTGCAGGAGGCGCCAGCACATCGCCAGCTGTTGTTCCAACGGATCACTTGTGCTATCCCTCCAGGAGAACCATGGCAGCGGCTGGTCCTCCCTTCGCTGGGCCTGCCTGGCCTGGGCCACCCTGGAGTGGAATCGGGGAGTCCAGGCGATGCTGGGACGGCGGCTGGAAGAGGGCACTGCCGCGGAGGTGGGCAGCCCCGTGGGACAACCTCTCCTCCACCTGTCCTTGTGTTTGGGGTATTTGCATAAACAACGTTTTCTCTCACTGGGAAGCTGATCTCTGCAGCCCACACTCGTCTCAGGCCTCAGTTAGCTATAGGTCAGAAAGACCCTGGCGGGGCTGAGGGGCCCTTGTGCGTCTGTGCCACTGAAGGAGGCGGAGGCGTTTTCTCCAAGTTTTCAGACTTCAAGGGTGCGGCCTTCCAAGGCAGAACCAAGGTTACTCACCGGCTGAATCTCACTTTGAATAGTCCTTTGGGCATAAATAGAAACAAACAGCTTCGGGAAGCTTGTCGAAAAGGAACATACATGATCCTGGACTAAATAACTTGTAGGATTCTTTGCGCGTGAGCTGGTGAGTTAGTCAGAGATGCTGGCAGGCTCCCTGGGACAGCAGTGGACGGTCCAGTGGCCTGGAGAGTGTCCTCGGCCCAACAAGGAACTGGAAGCAAAGGTCGCGAGGCCCTCGGAGGGACCCCACACATCCTGCTGCTGTGACTGGTTGCGATGTGTCCTTGCTGTGTACATGGAGCAGGATTTGCTCCGGGGGAGGGGTCCCAGGGTCTCCTCCCTCAGAGAGGGCCCCCGTCTCCCCCGAGAAGGAGCGAGAAGCCTGTCCCCCACCGCGCTCCCCCCATGAGGGACAGACGTGCCTCTGCAGGGGGCTCTGTCCCCCATCCCGCCACCACCAGTGTGGGTCTGGGGTCCTTGCCTGGCTCTCCCCTGCCTCTGGCACCGGTGCCCGTCACAGAGCTTCCAGGAAGGCTGGTAATTTCCCCTTCTTCTGATTTTCCAGTCTTAAGACCAAATGTCCATTTTTAGCTTGGACAGCCCTATCAGGCCATCCCCATGCTGGGCCTGTGGTGGACGAGGACCCCAAGTTCGCTCCCTGGGATGTCCCTTGAGCCAGTTGCGCCCGCGGATGGTCCGTCCCTGCTGGGCTTGGCCTGCAGCCTCTGCACCAGCCTCGGGAGGCTCCAGGGCACATCCCCCTCCTGGGAGCTGAGTCTCCATCCAGCGTCCCTGGACGCGGTGGACACATGGGCCCTGGCTGGGCAGGACAAGGGTCGTGGAGGCCCCCAGGGATGGACCCTCTGGCTTTGTGGCTGGGCCAGGAGGCAGGAGCTGGGCCCCAGAACAGGAGGCCCGGCCTTGCTGACAGCCACAGGCTCACCTGTTGGGAGCTGAGACACAGCGTCTGGCCTGGAGAGCGTGGGCACACCGCCCCGCCAGCCCTAGGCCGCCCCAGGCAATGCTCTCCTCAGAGCGGGAGCCCCAGGGGGTCTCCGGAGGGCTGGAGCCAGAGGACCCCCCCAGGGCTGTAGCTTTGGGAGCCTGGATACCTGTTTGTCCAGGGGCCCCGCAGCTTTCTCGAGGGTGTGCCTACCTGTCCTCAGGTGCTCCACGAGGTGTGCGGGGGGCCATATGCTCTGCGGCCACTCCACCAGCCCTGCCCAGACAGGACAAGAGCAGACGCCCCCAGAGTTTGCTGTCCTGGGACGACCGTCAGGTGGCAAGGGGGAGACGTGTAGGGTCACAGAGGTCAGGGGCTCCGCGGGAAGGCAGGGCGGAGCTGCCAGTCAGGTCCCCGGGGCGTGTCTGGACCTGGGCACAGCCCCCTGGGTGGGGCGCAGGGCCAGTGGGGGAGAGTGAGGGGCGACGAGTCTCCTGGCCCCCCACGTCCCGCCCCCTTGGAGCAGACTCTTGCCAGCCCGGATGGAGGTGGGGACGCGCCCAGCCGCCACCTATGCCATCCCCAGCCGGGGTTCCAGGGCCTCCCCAGACGCGCCTCAGTGGCAGCCCCGCCACCCACTACTATGTGGGGAGAAAACAGATTTCCTCTGAGATCCTGTCCTCCCCACCCTCAGCTCCCTTCAGGGTGGACTCTGACAGGCTGGTCATTCCCAGAGTCAGATTTGAGCCAAAACAGGGGCCCCTTCTCCATAGGCCCCCCAGGGGGGAAGCAAGGCTCACGGGCACCCCCACGGCCTCTCTTGGGCAATGTCCCTGGGTGACCCTGCAGCCTATGGGAACCCCTGTGGGAACCCCTGCCCTCCAGCCACACACTGGGCAGCGCCTCTTCCTGTCCACCCTGCCCCACCTGCCCCAGGGAGAGCCTGGCTAGCCATGGGGCCCCCTGGCCCACCTGCCCATGGACTGGGCCCCTCTGCCGTCCACACAGGATCCTAGCAGGGCCAGCGCACGACAGGCACCTCGGGCTCTGGTCCTGAGTTGGCGCACGGTGCCCCTCAGGCCAGCCTGGTGGTAAAATTATTGAATTAATTGCAGACCTAAATTTTCACATAAAAATCCCAATGTCCAGAAATCGGCACCACCTGGCTTTGCGCACTAGTTATCAGTGGCCGCTGTGCCTCCCCTGAGCCAGCCCAACCCTCCAGTTTTAAAGAGAGAACCAGGACTCGGTGGGGGGGGAGGCCAGGAGAATGGCGGCAATGTCTGTGTCCTCCTGCGTGGGGGACTCTCTTCTGCGTGTGTGGGGAGCTCGGCGGGGCCCAGCCTGCCACGACCCTGGGCCTCTCAGGGCCAGCAGGGCACGCTAGAGGGATGGGAGCCCTTGATGAAAGCCTCAGACCCCTCCCTGCTGGTGGCTCTCCTCCCTGGACATGGGCGGGGACTTCCTGGTGGGACCTCCTGGGTGGCCTCGGGCTGGAGCAGAGTCTGAGGGTCTTCCTCCGCCGACAAGCCCCAGCTCATATGGGGCCTCTGGCTGTACCAAGCGGCGGTCGTGGAGGAACAGGGCGCGTTGCTCACCAGCCATCAGCTCCCGGGGAGCTGAGGACCCCTGTTTGGGGTGCTGGTCTACAGACTAGACACACCGGCCCTCCCGTCTCCTGCCCCCGGCAGCCCCCGCGAGCTCCGACCGGCGGTGGTGACTTCCCACCATGACAGCGGTAGGAGCTTGGAGCTGACCCGGGAGATCTGTACCCTAAAGATCCCCGGGTGCCCCCGGCCCTAGAGGGGTGCCCACCCCTATTGAGAGGAAAGAGCATAAGGGAGTTTGGCAAAGTCAACAGAGAGGACTTTTAAAGGGAAAGACCCAAACTCTGTACAACAATTTAAAGAGGCTTATTCTGAGCCAAATGTGTGTGGCCGGCTCGGAGCACACCGCCTCAAGAGGCCCTGAGAAAATGTGCCCACGGTAGCAGGTTGCAGTTTGGTTTTATACCTTCAGGGAGACAGGAGCTACACCTAAAGTCATAAATCAATACATGGATTTATGTATTGGTAAGTACATTGGTTTGGCCCGAAAAGGTGGGACATCTTGAAGTGGGGGCTTACAGGTTTTAGGTGGGCTTAAAAATTCTTTGATTTGTCATTGGTTAAAGAAATGAAGCTTTGTCTAAGTGTTTGGAATTGAGGATTGAACTCTGATCTTTTCTCTCACCCCAAAATTCCTTTCTAAGGGGGCCTAGAGAGTCACACCTGCACATAATAAAATCTCAGTAAACAGGTTTTTATGATGAGGTTTACTTCCCAACCTGATTCTGCTTTAGCATTGGCATCATCGGAAAGATAGAAGACCCCCGTCGTCTTGACTCAAGCACCCCAGCAGATCCGTATCTTAGGGAAGATCCTCCTGTCTGGACCTCCCGGAGTGCTCGGACCTTGCATCTTAACTCAAGCATTTCCTTTCTGGTCTTTTAGACAAAGCCGAACTCTGTCAGCCAATTGTCAGCTAAAGAATCCCTAAACCCACCTGTGACTTGTCATAGGCCAAGTCCCCCCACTTCGAGATGGCCGCCTTTTCGGGCCAAGCCAATGTCTGCCTTCCATGTATTGATTTATGACTTTACCTGTAACCCCTGTCTCCCTAAAATGTATAAAACCAAACTGTAACCCAACCACAGCGGGTCCACCTGCTCAAGGCCTCTTGGGTGTGGCTCCGGGTCATGGTCCTCAAATTTGGCTCAGAATAAACCCCCTTAAAATTATTTTACAGAGTTTGGCTCCTTTTCCATTGACAGAATGTTTTAAGATAAGGAAGTCTGTTAATCGGAGATAAGCCATGGGACATATACCAAACTATACCCAGGCTCAAGTGACGTGTGAAGCGTTAATCAATTGGTGACCTGCAGGCGTGGTGCAAGCCCTGTCCTGTATAGCTCTAGGCCTGTTGATGAGTCACCAAGGACGTCTCCCAGAAGGGCGGGGCAGGACCGGGCAGGTCTGACCTCCCTTCTCATGGCCAGCAGCTCAGCTTTAGGGCATTTCTGGGGTCCCCTTGGCCAAGAGGGGTCCGTTCAGTCAGCTGGGGCTTAAGATTTTATTTTAGCTTACAGGATAAGCACACGTTAATTTCTCCTTGTTCACCATGCACGGCCACAACTAAGAACTACCGGCAGTAAAACCCACACGGACTGGTGACCTCAAGCAGGTAAACACGTGAGGAGACCCTGGCCGAGGGGTCACCTGGCACCCGCAGACCTGGGAGCTGAGGAGGGGCTCCCCCACCTGCCCGCCCCTCCTGCCCCCTCCCCGTTTGCCACTTGTTAGAAAAGCATTTCCAGGCCTGGGTCAAAGGGCAAATCTATACAGGAAGCCAGTCTGAACCTCCGCCACACCCCTTGCTCCCGGCAGGGGGGGAGGCTAAGGGTCAAGCTGACCACAGGGGCTGGTGGTTTAGTCAATTGTGCCTAAGCCTCGGTCAAACCCCGAGGGGCTGGGTTCCCAGCACATACACAGTGAGGGACCCCCCTCCTGGGGACAAAGGCGCCGCCCCAGCAATTGCCACACCTGGGGGAGGAGGGAACGCCCTACGCATCTGCCAATCGGAACTTATGGCGCCAACTGCAAAAGAATGCGGAGGATTCCCCAGCCTGAGGTCCGAGCAGCACGGGCACAGTGGGTCTGGAAGGTGACCCAGAGCAACCTCAGGCTAATTACCGTGTCATTAGCTTAAATCTATACAGTGGGCTTTCAGAGAGGGTCACGGGAGATCTGCACGCACAGGTCATGCAACTCCCAACCGTCCTTCAAAGTGGTTCAAGGGTGACGTCTGAACCACAAGGAGGGCCCAGCCAAGGCAACATAAAATAGGACCCCAGAGCACAATCGGGGCCCTCCTGTTACGACAGGGGTCAGTTCTTTGTTTGTGGGGAACGTATCTAACTTTACTCAATAAACTTCACCTTGTGCTTGCCTTACTTTGGTGTGTCTGGTCATTCTTCGGCCAAGAGCACACCAAGAACTGAGAACAGACAACTATGATCCAACAGTTTAATCAATTGAATGATTGATTAACAGTTTAATCAGTTGTGCCTAAGTGCAAAGCCTCCGTCAAGCCCCGGGAGGGCTGGGTTCGAAGAGCCTCCCGATGGCTGAACACGTGCAGGTCCGGGGGGGCGGCCCAGGCGGGCGTGGGGCAGAGCCCACGGTGCTTGTCCTCATCTGTGTCCTTTGTAACATCCTTTGCACTAAACAGGTAAAGGAAGTGTTTCCTGGGTTTTGTGAGCTGCCCCAGCAATTTATTCGAACCCAAAGAGGGGCGTGGGAACCTGATGTGTAGAGAGTTGGTCAGAAGTTCCCGTGGCCCTGACTTGGGGCTGGCGTCTGAAGGGGGGCAGGTTTGGGGACTGAGCCCCCAACGTGTGGGGTCTGACGCCCCTCCAGGTATTTAGTGTTGGAGTTGAGTTAGTGGACACCCAGCTGGCGTCTGCTGCTTGGCGTGTGGGGAACAGGCACCGTCTTCTGTGTTGATGGCTGTGGTGTGAGGACAGGGAACACGGTTTGGGTTTCCCACAAACACCACTTCAGACGACAGACAGAACGGCACGAAGGCCTGGCTGCCACAGGGCAGTGCAGCAGCAGCCGTACAATAAGGCGGTACAGAGAGAACACGAGCACAGAGGCGACCGAGTCGCCAGCTCACCTCAGTGCACGGCAAGCAGAGGCAACAAACCAGGATGCCCAGAAGTGTCCCTCAGATCTTTCCTGTCGGTTATATTGTCACTTAGGGCAATTAAACATTGTCAATTGCACTGACTGAATGTTTGCGTCCCCCAAATTCCCCTGTTGAAATCCTCACCCCCAAGGTGATGGTGTTAGGAGGGGGGCCTTCGGGAGGTGGTGAAGTCGTGGGGTGAATGCTCACGAGTGGCATCAGTGCCTTAGGAAAGGGTGGGTTCCTGTCCCCCGAAACCTCATGTTGAAATCTGACCCCCAGTGCTGCAGGTGGGCCTGGTGGGTGGAGTGGGGGTCACGGGGCGGGTCCCTCACCAATGGCCTGGTGCTCTCCGCCCATGAGTGAGCTCTCACTTCAGTTCACAGAGCTGGCTGTGTAAGGGACCCTGTGACACGCCTGCTCCCTCTCTGGCTCCTCCGGCACCTGTGACACGCCTGTGACGCGCCTGCTCCCCTTCGCCTTGCACCTGAGGGGAAGCTCCTGAGGCCTCCCAGAGCAGACTCAGCGCCAGGCTTCAGTACAGCCTGCAGAACCGTGCACAAATACACCTGTTTCCTTTATAAATTACCAGCCTCAGGTATTCCTTCATAGCAACACAGACAGACTGACATAGGCCCCACCCTCACCCTCCTAACGCCACGTGAGGACACGCGAGGACACGCAGTCTGTAACCTGGAGGGCCGTCACCAGTCACCAGAACCCCACGTGCTGGCACCTTGACCTTGGACTCACAGTCTCCAGAACCGTGAGGGACAAATGTCTGCTGTTTGTACCCACTCCAGGGCACTTTGTTATGCCAGCCGGAACAGACTAAGGCATCAACTGTTGTTATTTATATCCATTAGATCTTTGTTATTAATTATTTCATCTGAGAACTCTTTACCCTGAAGAAAAAATACATTTTTCTTTTCAAGTGTTTAAGGAGACAAGGAAAACTTCAGTAAATTTAAAGAGACCATATTCTCTAAGTGTAAAAATTTTTTAAAGCATTAATAATGAAAACAGAAAATAAATATATTGCTATGAAAAAGACTCAAAAACTCTCCAATAGTCACTGAGTCTAAAAAGAAATCAAAGTCCCCAGAGAGAGGATCTTCAGAAAGCAACGTGTAAAAGTGCTGTGCGCACCGCCTACGGGATACGGTAAAGACATCAGAGAAAAAAATGCATGTCCTAAAATACTTACGTTACTAAAGGTGACACAAATGGACATAAATAAAATTGGTTTTTTAATGTGGTAAGAAAACAAATGTTAAATAGAAAAATGCAGAACAGAGAATTAATAAAGGTAAACACTGAGTCACTGAATAGAAAAATAAGGAATAAATACACAAAAAGTATTGAAAAAGTAGGTAAGAACACTGGATATTTTTCCAACAAGAAAAATAAAAAGAAAAGGCACACACAGAATTTTAAGCAGAGAAAGGGAAAATAAGCACAGAAATAGAGGAAATGAAAGGGTTAGAGGAATGTTTGTCTCAATCCAGGACAAACAAAGGGATAAAATGCATAATCTTCTGGGAAAATATAAATAGCCAAAACTGAACCACAGAACAAAGAAAGTCTAAACAAACCGATTTCCATGGAAGAAACTGGGAAACCCATCGAGAGCTGCTCCCCCCACGGGTCCCCCGCAGTGGACCCCAGAGGGCTGCGCGGTCGTTTCCCGCCTCAGCCCTCGCACCCCAGGGCCTGGCGACAGCGAGAGACCCGCAGGGCATCTTCACGCCCATCAGCAGGACCTGGCAGATGAATTAGGGTGACTCTCGGGCCAGGCCCCGCGTGGCCTCTGAGACAGACGCGATGGGCTGAGGCGAGAGGCACAGGCTGCCCCTCCACCGTGTCCTCGACACGCCTGCCGCAGGGCAGCAGGGAGGCGCCCGGTGGGGAGACTTTCTTTACATTCTTTGTAGTATGTGGATTTTTAAAGACCTATGTGCAGGTGTTACTTTTTCAAGCCAAATTAGTATAACATAAACTGACAAGTATCCAGCACCCAAACAGTGTTCGGAGGGATTAAGAAAACGTGGTCCATCCACACAACGGAACGTTATTCAGCCTTGAAAAGGGAGGTAATTCTGACACAAGCTGTGACACGGAGGAGTCTTGGGGACGCCACGCCGAGCAAAAGAAGCCAGGAGCCAGTCACAAAGGGACACGCACTGTACGGACCCACTTGCATGAGGTCCCTGGAGCCGTCCGATCCACGGAGAAAGGACGTGGAACAGTGGGTGCCGGGGCAGGGGGACGGCGGTTAGTGTTGCACGGGGACGGCGTTTCAGTCTGAGAAGGTGGACGTGCTCAGGAGGTGGATGGGGATGATGGACGCACGACAATGTGATGTGCTTAGTGCCCCTGAACTGCACACTTAAAAATGGTTAAAATGATAAATTTTATGGTATGTATATTTTACTACAAAAATTCACTTTCAAAAAATGTTTTTAATTAAAAATAAACTGACTACCAGTGTAGCCTTGTGATGGCCAATTTCCTGTGTCCACTTGACTGTGCCACGGGGTGCCCGGGTTTCAGCCGTTGTTCCTGGGTGCGTCTGTGAGGGTGTTTCCTGATGAGATTGGCATGCGGCCCCGAGGGCTGGGGTGGGCCTCCCGGCCTGCGAGGGCCCGGACACAAGGGGCAGAGCAGGTGGGATTGGCCCGCTCGTCCCGCCTGCGCTGGGCGGCTCAGCTCAGCTCCGGGCCCTCGGTCGGGTTTACACCTGCGGCTCCGCCAGTGCGCAGGCCTCTGGACTCTGAGTCACACCCAGGCTCTCCTGGTCTCCAGCTTGCAGGCGCAGATCGTGAGACACCTCAGCCTGCAGTCCACAGACTGACTCCTCCTAACAAGTCTCTTCACATACATACATGTATGTACATGTATGTACAAGCTGCTGCTTCTGCTTCTCTGGAGACCCCAGCGCAGGCCTGGACGGTGACTCTTCCTCTCGGTGGCCGTGGCACTGCAGACCCAGGAACCTCTTCTGGCATAACTGGGTCCTGCCATGAGGGGCCTGCGTGGCCCGGGAAGCAGTCATGCAGCGGTGCATTGGTAAACACTTAAAAACTGGTTCTCAGAAGAAAAAAGCCCAATTTTGTAGCGTTTGCCTATTTCTGAGATGTGAACACCCCATCATGGCTGCTTTCAAGCCAATAACCACAATGTCAGTGAGCCCAGAACTAGGAAAAGACGTGCACTTGGCTCGCGCAGCTCCGAGACACCCCGACACGCACCCGGGGTCACTGAACTGAACTGACCAGTCCTGACAGCCCAGGAGCAGCCCAGAGCCCGAGTGAGGAACCAGCTCCACCTACCGAGTGGCAGGGCCAACAGTTCACGCCTTTGTCAGCCAGACAAATCATGACCACAGTGTGCAGGATCTGGCCCAGAAGCCCTGAGTCGCATTGTGTGAGCTAAGTCAGTTTCCCCACGGCTTTAGGGACCTAAAACTAGGACCACTGAACACACAGACATAAACATTTTTGAAAATTAACTCTTTTATACTCTTTTTTGCTTAATTGCTCACATTTTAACAGTATGGGGACGAGCAGAAAGACCTAGAATGTGGGATATTCTACAGGATATCTGTCTTGGAGTCCCCTAAAAGTCAATGTTCCCTCAAGAATGGAACTACCACATGAACCACAGTCAGGCCCCGGACTAAGCCCTGAGTTGCTATTTAGAAGACTAAATAGCACAGCAAAGGCACAGAAAACGGAGCTGGGACTGGGGCCACCGCACACAGACGCCAGGACCTGCCGCCTGAGCCTAACCTGGCCGAGTGCCTGCCAACACAACAAAAATTCAACATTCTCCAGAGAGCTTTACCAGGACCCAGAACCTAACAATATCATACAAAATGTCCAGAATATAATCCAAAATTACTCAATATGCAAAGAACCAGAAAAATATAACGTCAACATTAAAGGGAAGAAATAATCGACGGAGGATAACCTTGAGGTAACCGAGGTGTTGCAATTGTCAGACAAAGACCTTAACGTAGCACTTACGACTCTTGTCCATCAGGTAAAGGCGAACACGCTTGCAATGAGTGGAAAGATCATGTTCTCAGCAGAGAAAAAAACTACAGGTTATTGAGTATGAAATGTCCGATTTCCTTTAGTACTAAGTTTGACAGTCGATACCTCTGACATTTCATTTTGACACTTCTTGTTTTATTTTTATTGCGAAGGTGCATCCTCAGTCTTGCAAACACATGTTCTGGCTCATGATTATCTTTCAAGAAAATTTTTAGAGCAATTTTTGTGAAACCATGGATAAGTCAAAAATTCGTGTTATTTTCAAATATGAGTTCCATCGTGGAACCAATGCTGTGCAGACAGCTAGAAATATCAATGAAGTGTTTGGGAAGGATGTGGCTAATGAATGCACAGTACATGGATGGTTTGAGAAGTTCCATTCTGGTGATTTTAATCTTGAAAATGAGCCACGTGGGCAACCTGAGACCAAGGTGGATAATGATGAGCTGAAAGCTGTAGTGGAAGCGAATCCATCTCAACCTATGCGTGAATTAGCAGCAAGGTTTGACGTTACTATTCCAACAATATTGGACCATTTGAGACAAATGGGCAAGGTAAAGAAGCTGGATAGATGGGTTCCGCATGAATTAAACAAGCGTCAGAAGAGAAATCATCTTGAAGCTTGCTTTTCTTTGCTGTCATGACATAAAGCCAAACCATTTCTACTCCGTGTTGTTACGTGTGATGAAAAATGGATTCTTTTTGACAATCGCAGGCATTCAGCACAATGGTTGGATAGAGATGAAGTGCTCAAACACAGTCCAAAACCGAACGTTCATCAGAAAAAGCTAATGGTGTCTGTTTGGTGGTCCAGCGCTGGTATTATCCACTACAGCTTCATGAAACCTGATCAATCCATTACAGCAATGTCTACTGCAACCACCTGGATGAAATGATGAGGCTCCTTGCGATGAAGCAGCTGAGATTGGTCAATAGAGACAGGACAATCCTCTTGCAAGACAATGCTCGACCACATGTGGCACAAACAACGCTGCTCAAACTACAGAGGCTGGACTTGGAAACTCTCTGTCATCCACTATATTCACCAGACCTTGCACCAACTGACCATCCCTTGTTCTAGGCTTTGGACCACTTCTTGCAAGGACAAATATTCAATTCTCAACAAGCTGTGGAAAACGCCTTTTGTGATTTCATGGCCACCCGCTCTCCAGGCTTCTTCGCTGCTGCCATAAACAAACTACCGTTAAGATGGCAAAACTGTGTCAATAGTTTAGGTGCATACTTTGATTAATTGTACTGCTTATAGTTTGCGATATAATAAACTACACTTTTGATTTGAAATCGGACATTTCATATTTAATGACCTAAATATATAAAAAAGGAACGTAATGGAAATTTTAGAACTCAAAAATACAATATCTGAAGAATATTTGCAAATCACATATCTAACAATGAACTTGTATCCAAAACATATAAAGAACTCTTAAAACTCAACAATAAGAAAACAAACAACCCGGTAAAAAATGGGCAAAATATCCTAACAATCACTTTACCAAAGAAGTATACAGATGGCAAATAAATACATGAAAACATGCTCATTATTAATCATTAGGGAAATGCAAATTAGATACCACTACACACCTATCAGCATGGTTTAAAAACCCAATACCTGACAGCAGTGCTGGTGTTGACTCAGAGGGACTGGAGCCTTCACTCTGCCAGGGGTGCAGCTGCTCTGAGAGTCAGGATGCAGCTTCTTGAAAAATTAAACATACACTTACCATATACCCCAGAAATCACACTCCTGGGCATTTATCCTGAAGAGATGAAAACTTGTGTACATACAAAACCTGTATACAGATGTTCATAGCAACTTTATTTGTGCAGCAAAAACCTGGAAACAACCCATATGTCCTTTGATGGGTGCTACAGCCTGGAAGACCTCAAGTCCAAGTTTGATCCCAATGTTCAGGTGGGTCCTGGTGGGAGGCGACTGGGTCATGGGAGTGGATCCCTCATGCCTGGATAATGCCCTCCCGGGGTGGGGGAAGGGAGTTCCCGCTCTATTGGTTCCCGTGAGAGCTGGTTGTCAGAAGGAGCCTGCACCTGGCCCAGGCTTCCTCTCTCACTGTGTCATCCCTGCACGCGGCCCCTTCGCTTCGCCATGATTAGAAGCTCCCTGAGGCCCTCCCCAGAAGCAGATGCTGGCGCCAGGCTTCGCATACAGCCTGCAGACCATGAGCCAAATAAACCTCTTTTCCTATAAATTACCCAGCTTCACGTGTTTCTTTATAGAAACACTAAATGGACGAAGACAATGCATAAATATTTGAGCAAACGGTGGCACATACACACTATAAAATATTTCTCAGAATAAAAGGAGCAAACTATTGATAAGCATAATAACTTGGATGAATCTCAAAGGTACTATCCTGAGCAAAAGAAATCAGTTTCAAAGGTTGCATGTTACACGATTCCATCTCTATGACTTTCTGGGAAAGACAAAGCTATCAAGGTGGAGAAGAGGCCTGCGGCGGCCGTGGATTAAGAATAGGAGAGTGGTCAGGCTCCGCGGGGGCATGAGGAAACTTTGGAGGTGACGGGATGGGTTTCAATCCTGAGTGGTGGAGAACTTGTGAAACTCACAGAACTGAGCATCATGAAGAGCGAATTTTACAGTATAGAAACTAAAAAAGAAAATTGAAAAGTCAATATCCTGGGAGGAAAATTTGGGAGAGAAACGAAAAGATACATATTAAAAAAATGCAATGTGTGAACCTAGACTGAATCCTGTTCCAGAAAAATACAGCTGCGTACGATGTCTTTGGGACCGCTGGGGACAGACACTGAGACTGGAACTTCCTTGGCTGTGGTGGTGCTGGGTTTGGAAGAGAATGTCCTGTGCCCTAGGAGAACAGGAGACCCTCGCGGACATACTCAGGGAAGCCGCGTCAAGGGGCTGCAGATTCCTGTCAAATAGTGGGAGAGACAGAGATAGAGAGACAGAGAGACAGAGATAGAGATAGAGAGACAGAGACACAGAAACACAGAGACACAGAGAGACAGAGACAGAGAGAGACAGATACAGACAGGGAGAAACAGAGAGACAGAGAGAGACAGAGACAGAGAGATTCAGAGACAGGGAGAGGCAGAACTAGAGGAAACATGGTGTGAAGGGCATATGGGTTTTTATTGTATAATTTTTCAAATTTTCTGAATGTTTAAAAAAATTTATAATAGAAAGTATGTATTATATATATATTTTAAATGCCATGGGGAAAATAACTCTAGACATGTCTTAAAACATCTGGGACAGAAATTAATTCTGAATTCTTAAGCCAAAACAATTCAACAGCATTTTCCAATCACTCCTTCCAAGCTGGATGGATTTTCTCCTTGTTAATAGGCTCAGCATGTATTTGGAAAGTTCTAGAAACCAAACCAACAAAGAATGTGTTTTGCTCACTGACTTGCCTCTGTCCTTTGCATTGCCACAGGGCGCTGTGCATGAAGCTTCTGCAGCTGCCAGATGTGATCTGGGCAACACCTGGTCCTCAGCGCTCCCCGGTGGAGGCAGCAGCGCCCTCCCCAGCACCAGGGGGGCTCTGGCCTGGCAGCAGGCAGGGGCTGCTGTTCTGAGCGCCAGCTCACCAGCCTCCTGTGCACCCACCTGCATTCGACTCTTATGAATTTAGGATGATTTTCTTTCTGAATTTTAAATGCCGTGGAAAGACCAATGGCTTCATTGTTTTATTTAAATTTCACCAGTAATTCTAAAACCATGAATGTACGAACTCCTATTGTCATCTCAAATGTGCAATTTGAAAGATTTCTTTTCTTGCAAATCACAATTATCTATAAGAAATCATGCTGACTTTTCTTTGAATGACCTCCTTTAAATTGCACACACACAGGACCATTGGAGACATATTTGTCAATATGTGGATACCGTCTTTTAACTATAGTCTAGAAAATAGAAGCTGAGAACATGGGGGCCCGGGACACTCCCGATTGTAATGAGGACCTGTGACTGCATCAGGAGGTGCCCCAGGGCCAGCCACGGAGCCAGAGCCTATCCCTGGAGCTGCTCGGTCCCCACCGGGAGGGCGCACGCGGCCAGTGCCTCCAGGCTTGGCTCCCACTCACTCAGCTTGTCTTGGAATCCTGTCGGGTTTCTCCTGAGACAGAGCTCTGCTGCCGATATCTGTGAAAGCCAGTGCGGCCCATCCAGGAGGGCGCAAGAGCCCTCCTCACCCGACTGCAGTCCCGGCATGGCCTGGGTCCCAGGGCCTTGCCAAGCGCCAGGGCATGAGGGACCAGGCGGTGTTGGGAAGACAGACCAGGCGTGAGTGGCCTTGCTAAGGGCATTCACTGGGCATATGTCACAGCTGGGTAGGGATAGACACGAGGGCACAGTCCACCCTGCACACCCATCCGGTCCCACGCCCGACCCCTGCAGCCTCCCACAGGGGGAGAGTGGAGGTGAGCCCACCAATGCCCCCCAAATGGGCTGGGGGCCTCCTGTCCCTGAGCCCAGGCCCACCAGCCTGAGCTGTGTGAAGCAAAAATAAAATCTCAGGACCCCCAGAACTCGTTACGCCAAAGGGAGAACTGAGTCGCATAGCACTGCCATCCTGCCCCCAAAGTCAACTCCCCAGTGAGGCAAGAAAGTGGTTTTTTTTTAGAATGGGGGGCTTGGATTATGACTAACCAGGTTTTTGGTGGCAAGAGAGGTTTTGGGAGAGAGGGGGAGCCTGGCTAGCACAGGTGGCCATGATGCAGGTGGGCCGCACAGGTGGGCTGCACAGGTGGGCAGCAGCCCTCAGACACAGCAGATGGTGACTGTTTCTTTTCAGACCCGTGAAGGTGTCACTCGGATAAGGAGGAGCTGGCTGCATGAATGGAGGTTCTCGACAGGTGCCAATTTCACCCCAAAAGACAGCTCTGCAGTGCTATTTCGGTCTGCCAGCAGCCATCTCAAAATGTGTCACAGAAAAGTATTTGGGGGTAAAATATTTCTGATTTCCTCCAGCCCTAAACCTTTCAAGATATAAAACAAGCACATGCCAATTATAACCTTAGGACTGCGGCCCGATAAATTCTTGCCCCTGAGTTCTGTTAAGTTTCACTCGGACAATGTCGATGGCGAGCTGGTATCTCCACAGATGCAGCCAAGGGCGAGACAGGATCTGTCACTCTTCTGCCCACCTGAGGACACAGGAATCGACTGTGTCCTGCACCCCCTTTCAGTGTTCGCCTTTTCCTAAGTGAAATGCAGATTTGCTGCGCTAACTAGAGCGTCACGAGAATGTAACCATTTGCCACACCGCTCTCCCAGCTTTATTTTCCGTGCCTCTTCCCCAAGTACGGAGCCCCTGCTCCTTCTGGGGGATCCGTGGAGACCCCAGGCCGAGGAGGCCTCTGCGGTGGGTGCTTCCCCGCGCCCTCACACTCGGGCGTAAGGAGCTCAGCTGCGTGTGGCTCTGGTCATCGGCTGGAGGCCAGGCCAGCGTTCGCTGATGTCTGAACGTCGCTCGGGAAGCAGCCACCATTAGCTGCTTCATCACCATTTGGAAGAGCCCTGGGCTCTCCCAGGCCTTGGCTGGAGCCTGCAAAGCCCACGGGATCCGCACTTGGTCTCATCCCAAACGTCCTTTCTGAATCCTCAGTGAGCATCAGTGTCCCGGCCACCAGGATTCCTTTGCTGCCTGCGTCTGGTGACTGTCCCATTGCTTTAAGGGTGCATCTTCCTCCAGCTCGTCAGGACACAGTGCCCGTCCGGGTGGGATTCATCTCTCAGAGGTTTGGATGGGGAAGTTTATGGTCCGTGGACTTTCTCACACCTTGTGTTTATGGATGGTCTCCTTGCTTGGGCACCAAACACGGTGCAATGTTTCCTTCACAAAACTCTAGAAACCACCTCGTTTCTTTCTGAGACTTCTGCCCATCTGCTTTATTTGCCTATTTGGGTTTAATTTGTTTTTCCCTTTCTCCCTGTTTGAAGATCTCTTCTGCATCCTTCTGCTTCTTATGTTCTTAAAGTAAAAAACAAAACTCTATACAAAGAAATTTCAAATCCTTAATGAAATGGATAATTTCCTAGGAAAACATAACTGACCAAAAGAGACCACAAGAAAGATTTTTAAAAATCTAAATAGACTAATTTCCATAAAATAAACAGAGAAAGATGTTTAAGCTCTCTTCACTCCCCAGAAACACCAGCTGCAGATGATTTCACAGGAAAATTCTTTCTCTTTTCCTCATAGCATTTTTACTTCTAATTTTAAAAAAATCACTATCATGACTTTTATTACAATTGATTAATTTTGCTTTACTGGGAAACCAGGCCCAAACTTCCAAGAACACTTAGTACTGATGCTGTTGAACCCTCCCGGGCTATAGGAGAGGGAGGAAAACTCCCAAATTTGTTTTAGGAAGTGAGTAAGGTATTCATTCCAAACCTGACAAAGAGTGACCATGAAAGGCGATTATAGAGCCACCTCACTTACGAACATCAGTGCAAAACTTCCAAATAAAATATTAGAACACAGAGCCAGGCAGTACATCAAAAAAGAAAGAAGGCCGGGCGCGGTGGCTCACACCTGTAATCCCAGCACTCTGGGAGACCAAGGCGGAAGGATCACTTAAGGTCAAGAGTTTGAGACCAGCCTGGGCAACACAGTGAGACCCCGTCTCTACAAAAAAATAGAAAAATTAGCTGGGTGTGATGACATGCACCTGTGGTCCCAGCTACTTGGGAGGCTGAGGCAGGAGGATCGCTTGAGCTCAGGAGTTCAAGGCTTCAGTGAGCTGTGATCGGGCCACTGCCCTCCAGCCTGGTTGACAAAACAAGACCTTGTCTCAATAAAAAAAACCAAAACAAAACAAAAAAAGAAAAAAAGAGGAACATATCATAGCTAAGTCATCACAAAGATTTTTCACTATTAGGAAATCTATTAGCAGAATTCATGATATTAATAGATCTCAGGAGAAGAATCATATGATTATCTCTATAGATGCTAAAAAAGCATTTAACAGAATTCAGGAATGATTACTGATCAAGGAAAAAACACCCAGTGAAAGAGGAACAAATTTATACTTTATATATACATGTCAGCAACCTACTGGGGTCCAAAGGCCAACATCGTGCTTGATGGGGAAACGGGAGAAGCGCTCCCCCTGAGGTGGAGAACAGCGGGGCTCCATGACACCCCTCGGATGGGAAGAGGGGTTGGGGTGAAGGCTGGAGTGTGCCGTGTCAGGAGTGAGGTCATGGGGTGAGCTGACTGGGGGGGTGAGGGTATGGGCCGAAGTGTTAGGGCTGAGATGTCCTAACTGTCCCCGCTGACTGAACAGACCCCTCCTGCCCAAGGGCACCCCAGGGAAACCGTAAAACTGAGTTTGCAGCCAAGGGGCTAGGAGGTTGGACAGGCACCGCGACACCCCTCCCTTGCTACCGGCTTTCAGGCTCCCCCCAGGGGCCACAGCAGCCTTTGCTGACCGCCCTCTTCCTCCCTCCTTCCCAAAACTTGTTTTTCTGCTAGAACAATCTTTAATTTCCTGTTTTCTTCTGCCTATGAGAGGCACACAAGGCTTGTAAACTTCTGCGTGTACATGGTCTGCTGAGAATCGGAAACCCCAGAGAATACGGCCGGACAAAGAGGTGAGTTACACCCCGTGCATAGCCAGGGAGACTTTCCTTTCTTTGAGCTCTTTTTTTGTGTGTGTGGCGTTTCTAGATCTTTTGTTGTTTGACAGAATGATTAACCAAATTTCTTTGTCGATTGTCTCATTAACCATGACAATTCTAAGACTTTTGTCCTTCACAATTACTGTTTCACTTTGATTCTTCTCAAAAAGCAGTTTTTAACTGACTATGGGTGCAAAATTGGCTTCATCAAGAGAATTTATAGAACGGACTCTGACAGGTACTTTTAAATACATGTACAGCTGAAAACTTTGGAGATTACACCATTTGAACTGAGAAAGCCTCCGAGATTTTAGTTAAAAAGCTGATGTGTTTATGAGGATTGCTAACCCAACCTCAGCGAGAACAAAAATTAACCACATGACACTGAATTAATCACATGGCACGTAATCTTGTACGACTTTTGTTTCAAACATTACTGATTCTTTTTGTATTTTGTTTTCCAGAAGTCAAGAAAACCTTTTTCCTTCTTTTGAGCTATTTACAGCCTAAAGCAAATTGGTAAAGTATATTTTTGTGAACAATTTGAAACACTTGTTTTTCTCTCTACTTGATTTCTCCAGAATTTGGAAACTATTTAATATTTGTAATTATTCTTATTTTATGGCAATATAGTTATTTTCATAAGTTCAGTAAGAATCTGTTTTCTTTTATAACAGGACAGAATTAGAGATGCTGGTTATTTTACCAAGGCTTGGACTGTATGGAATATTTTCAGATATGCCCAGACTGCTTTGAGGATTTAGGTTGACTTGATAAGGCCAATAAAAGCCCTCTGGAAAAAAACACTGTCCTGATACCTCATCTATAACATTTCCTGATCTGTGGTGAGTAAAGGATGTCACTTTCTGACAGGTCCAGGAACCCCAAGTTACTCGGGGACCTCAAAAAGGAGGAATTTACCCAATTCATACAGGTATCTACAGGCAGTTAAATCCCTGGCCTGCCTTGTGAGGCTTTTAAGTCTAACCTGAGATTCCTGATGAAAAAAATTCCAGCATAGCCAATTTTTAAAAAAAAGCCTATATGGCCAATGATTATTCTTACTGAACTTTATGCAAATAATCAAGCCAAGTATAATGAGACTAAAGTTTATTTTGCAAATAAATTGGTCCTACTGTGATTTGTCCTTAGTTAAAATGGGAAACTGGAGAGAGAAAATTATGTTTCAAAAGACCCATTATTAAAGTCTAGCCTTGAACTTTTGTTTTTGAGATTTTTATTATTTGTCCAAAGTTTGAACCAAATCCTAGGATCTTTCTTGACCACAAAACAAAAAAAACCCAAACACAAAAGTTATAATTTTCTTCATGGTGTTTTTATTTGGCTCCCTGATGGAACAGGTTCCTTGCTTTTTTCCATTCTAACACCCAAATTCTCCTTCAGTTGTCAAATTATTAATGTTATTTATCTCTTGCTTTACTTCTGAGAAAACCAGAATCATGACACCCTGAAGACTAGAGTGACTCAGGGAAGCCTGCAGACCATCCTTGTCTAGAAGCCTACTGCACCTGGCTATTCTCCACTGCCCATGCCCGGCTGCCATACAGACCCCCCCCCCCGCCCCCCACCCGGGCCCAGGGACTGTGGCGGAAGAGGCAGGTGCATTAGATTGTAAGGGCCAGTTTGAGGGCTAGAATCAGCTCTGACCCTCCAAATCAAGGCCCAACACACAGATGCAGAAGTTTCTAAATTCCTTCACTTAAATGGTGTTAACAAAACGCTTATGTTTTCTATAGCTAATTGCTACAAGTCTGTAACTAAAACCAAGATTACCATAGCTTGATGCTGATAGATAAGTTAATTTTATAACTTCATTTTGGCTTTTGGTTTTCAACTATATTTCTTAAATGTTTTAAGGGATTAATGAGTGCGCCTGTCCACCCCCATTCCCATCTGGCCCAAAACGTTTAATTGTCTATAAGCTTTTATGGCTCTAAACCTCTCCTCAGCCATAGGGGTCCTGCTGAGGGCCGATGCACCTGGGCAGGCAGCCACACCACTGCAGCAACAATGGGACAAAACAAAGTCTGGCCATTGCTGCTGCCTCTGGCATATGTGGCCAAAAGCGGGGACTGTGAAATAAAAATAAAATCCTAAGCCCCCCACTCACTGAATGGACCCCTCTCAGCCAAGGGGACCCCAAAGAAACCTTAAAACTGAGTTCCCAGCCATGACGGGGTGGGAGAGATAAGGCATAATTATACATACACACAGTTTCCCTTTTTCATAAATATGTGTGACTCTTCCTATAGCTGTGGAACATGTATATTTGACCACCACTCAGTATAAAATCTTGTTCCTGTCGTCTGACCTTTGCAGCACGCACGCCTGAGCTGCCGCCCAACAGGCTGCAGCCCTTGATGAGAAAGAAAGCTCTCCTTTTTCCGAAGTATAAACCGCGCTAATTTTTTTTAGTTAGCAAGTGAGTTATTCAATATGGAAACCAAATAAGAATATAATTTACAAAGTTTGTGAAGGAGGGAGGCAGGCGTGGTGGGGGAGGTCGGCAGGAAACCACAGGAGCCAGGCTGGGGATCAGACCCAAGGCTAGATGGTGGACACAGGGTCTCAGGGCCGCCCCCAACTTCCTGTGCAAAAGAGAAGGTAAAAGCCTCAGGCACCTGTGAAGAACAGGTCCCACAGATCCTTTATTAGGGAAATTTCTTGCTAACCTCATGCAAATTATACCTATGTCTAGCAACTAAAGCCTGTCCCATTCCACACTAATAAGGAACCACAATTCTACCTCCAGGTAACAGAACTGAAGACAAGACAGAATCAGACTTTCTTGCACCTGCCCAGGGACATCTACCTAATTGATGCTTCCTTCACTCCCTTATTTTATGTAAAATGTAGACTTCTTGGGCCTCCCAGAATGTAGCCATTTTGCTTCATCAGCACCCCCTTCTCTCTGTTGCCTTTAAAATGCTGAAGGTTCCAACTTCCCCTTCAGAAACACAGCCGCAGCTTGTCTGCAGTTCCTATTTTTCCCAGGCGTGTCCTCAAAATTTTGGCTTAATAAACCTACACTGATTGAGATTTTTGCCTCTGTTCACATACGTGGGTGGACGACACTTAGAGGTTTTACTGTAAGGTGGCATTTCCTCCCCTGGCCACCTCTCCCTGAGGAGCAGACAAGGACACCTGGGGGTCAGGTGAGCGCTGGAGGCAGAGCTGGAAGGCTGGGCTGCCCGATGATGCCCCTGCAATCAGGCCAGGGCCTGGGGGAGGCTGGGAGGGGAGACAGGGTGTGCACCGGACCAGGCCTGGGGACAGACTTACTTGTGAAGCCACAGGACTGCCTGTGAAAGGCTGCTGAGGAGGGGGGCGGCTGGTCTGGATGCAGCCTGGGGGTGCAGGCAAGGACCCTGCAGGGCTCAAACCCTCCTGGGGCTGGAGCAGAGCTGGGGGCTCTGGGGAGTCTCCTGGGAAAGGGTCAAGCATTCCTTCTGCCTTCCCTGGACCATCTGGGGGGGGGGTGTTCAGAGCATCACCACTTGCAAACCCTGGTGGGATAACAGATGCCGGCAGGGGTGGTCCCGCCCCAGCCCACCAGGGTGCTGGGTGTGCAGCGTCACAGCCCGCCTCATGGATACTCCTGGCAGCATCACACCACGTTATGGGGGCCCAGGGACAAGGCTGCATTAACAAGGAAGCGGTCAGTCAGGTGCAGTGGCAGGATCCAGGGTCTACGCCCCAGGCTCTCCAACCAGTCAGTTCCGAGACAACGCTGGGGAGCAGATGAGGGGCCGGACAGTGCTGGCTGGGGGTTGGGGGGGCCGCTGTCTTCTGAATTCCTCAAATGCAGATGCTTCAGCTGGGACGTTTGCCTTTCTCATAATAAGGAGTCCCCAGCGCACTTTTTATTACTGTGTGGCCATGCACTTAACAGAGGTTTTATCCAGTTACTCCACTGAGATGGTGGAGTAAGAAGTTATTCTCTGGGTGGTGCTGAACGAAGCCAGAAACTCCAGGAAACCTTGGGGTGCCAAGTAAAGCTGTCTGTCCTTTGCATAATGTAGGCAAAGAATACACACCCGAGTGAGATTAAAGGATGGAAACGCATCCTTTAATCAATCTAACAAAATCTCCTCTTAGTCCTTTCAGCATGAAACTTTTTATTCCTGTCAAAATAATATCTATATATTTTATAACAGTGTGCATTCTAGGATCAAAAATTGAAATTATTATTTATGACAATAGATTTTCTAGTGCAGTAAAAGAAATCATTAACCTATGTCTCAGGAAAACGTGAGATCTTCCGGGGTTAGCAATGGTGCTCGTCCGTGGCTCCTGACACGTCGGCCCCACAGTCGACATCTGAGCTGCGCCTGTGTGACGAGGCTTCAGAGCCCCGCCCTGCCCTGGAGAAGGCATGAGTCTCGCCTGTCACCTCACTGTACAGTCAAGGTGTTTGTCCCAAGTGGGAGCGAATCTCGGCCCCAGTCAGGGCAGAGACCTGTGCTTCTCAGCCTCCCTCCCAAGTGGTCCCGACTCAGCCCTTCCCCGACTGGGACAAGGGGCCTCTCCCTGGTCCTCACACTGTGTTCTTCTCTAGTTCCGGGGATTAGATCGAGGATGAATGTGACATAGTAAACAAGCTTGAACCTCAGAGAAAGTCTGAAGCGCCGCCTCCTGTCAAGTTAGTGAGGTACCGGGCATGTCCCCATTTTCCATTGGTCGTATCAGTAGGAACATCTGCAAATACAACCTGACGCTCACAGCAAACTTCCAGTCCACCTGTCCCGCTGGACCCACCTGTGCCAGGAGAGCTGCTACCCCAGACCCTGTTCCTCCTGCACCTGCTCCCACGCGTGTCTACAGGTCTCCCAAGACAGCTGGCCTTGGCAACGCTGAATTAGTCAGATATCAGGCCCAAGGGAGGGTCTCCTGGCTCATCCACATCCTCAAATAAATCAGAGTCAAATTCAAGTTTAAAACTAAAAATCCTGCCTCCTGAGATTTTTACATCAACCATGAGATTCTGTGAAAGGCTTCAAGTTCATGGGTAGGGACTTCTGTTTCTAGTCATGATGGTGTTAACTTAGAGTAGACAAACACTCCCACCAAGTACAAGACAAAAGTTGAATTATAAAGCTCTGTGAGGTCCGAGAGCTTCTGAAGCCGCCCACAGCCGAGGGCCTAGGTCCCAGGCGGGGGAGCCCTGTGCAGGTGCAGAGGATGGTCCTGCCTGACCACATGGGTCTCCCCTCAGAGCACTGGCCAACTCTTGACCTTCACACAGCAACAGGCTGAGAAGCCAGGCAGAAAACTGCTCAGAACTGGCAGAGCCTTCAGTAGCCTCATGGCGCTGGGGGACGACAATTCAAGTTCAAAACCTGCCAAGAAGGAAGGGCCTTGGTATACGCCCTGGCTCTCAGAGGGACCCCAGAGGGGCTGCACCCTAACAGTGGGGTGAACCAGGGTGGGCTAAGTCTTACACAGTCTGAAACCCACCCAGACAGAGGAGACTTGTCCCACCTCCAGCCAGCAGACAGGGTGACACATCTCTAGAGGAAGTTGACTGCTTCCAGAGCAGGTCGTTTGTCCAGGAAATGGAACAGAGTGGAAGTGCTTGGCTTCGGAATATGTGGGTAGTGGAGTAGAAACAGTTTGAATGGTTCAACACCAAAGCCAGTGGGTGGAAAATTCTCCCAATCCATAGGCATGTAAATCTGTCAGCAAATGAATGTGTTCTCACTGAGGGCAAGGGAGATGCCCTCTCTCATTGCAAATACGCCAGTAATGCAGAGTGTACCGTTACACAGGCCACACACGGTGGGCTCACACCTGCAGTGGGACCTCCCAGCAGCTGCACCCTGGGAGGGGAGGTTGTAGGTTCTGCACATCCCAGTACGTGGTGGGTCTCGTCCCCATGCATTGTGGCAGTGCAGGTGAAATGTAAGCAAATTTGCCAAACGGTGTGAAGAAGGAAACACTGCAGCGATCAAAGTCCCCCATCAGTCAGTGTATGGATACAGTCATATGTCACTGGATTACTATTATGCAGCTCGAAAAAACGTAGCAGCAATTTTTAAAATTAATTTGAATTACTCTTACATATGACTTCATACACACACGTAACATATAATTTCTTATGTATTTTCAGAATTATCCTTCATGCCACAATTCAGATAGGATGAGAAGGAAATAATCCAGTAGGAGCCAAATGCGCAAAGCAAAAGACTGGTTCAGGTCTCAAAGCACTGAAAACAACAACAGAAACAGCAGTTTTCTTCCCATGGTGAAAACAGCAGCTCCAGGGTCAGCAATAAAGAAAAGGGTCATCTGTGATCGGCAATTGTTGCCAAGAAAATGGAGATAATTAGCAAAGAAGTAGAAAAAGGTTATGAGAAAAAGGACACATATTCTGGAAACCAAAAAGACACAGGCAAAACACGGGAAGAGAGTTCGGCTGTGCGTCCACAGGGCCCGCAGAGCCACGGTGTCTCTGTGGGGTGACTCTGATCCAGTAAGGGGTGCGCCCTTCCCTGTGGCCCGTGACAATGAGTAACACTATTATCTAACACTGATTAAAGAAGGCAGTTTGATGTTCAAAATCATGACCCCACTAATATTTTCAGAGATCTCAACAATGGACAAATGAGATATTCCTTAAACAGATTATTTGAAAAAATTTAAAATGGTCCAACTATCATGAGATCTCAACTGCCTACTCCAGGCCTAATGCCTGCTTATATTGTATTCTGTGAAAAAATATGTTCAACAAGACAGACGTTCTCTGTCAGCCAGGCTTTCAGACCAAGAGCCCTCACACACCGGGAGAATCACGGAGTGGATCTAGGTTTACTGAAAGACAAACACGCCAAGAACAGTGCACCGGACCCAAGCCCTGGGGAGCAGGCAGGGAGGGGCATTCAGTGCTGAAATGAGCTGTTGCTATCATAAAGTTTTAAACAGGTTTACCATCAGAAGTCATGATAAAGACTGGCATTTTTCAAGTAACGGAACTGATTCAATATTAAACTAACTCTGAATTTGATACCATTTTTTCAGAGCACTTAGAAAAATCCCAACATTAAATAAATACTGTGATTGATATATTCAAAATAGTGTATGAAGAATTAATCACTATAATGGAAAAATGTGTATTAAATGCAGTGGTAAAAAAAATAAATAAACCAGGTGACTTTTGCTGTCAACCAAACTTGAGTAAAAAGGAACAGATTTATCCTCCTCTATCATACAGGAAATAACAAAACAAAATAAAAAACAGAAAATATATGAAACAATAATTTTCCACACATTGGACACGGGGCAATGAAGGAGCGTGATTCCAGAGGGATGGGGAACAACTAGGTGAGCCTCACAATCATGCCAGCTAACTGCGTAAGTTTCCAGGCTGTGGTCCGGCAGGTAGAGCCCAGGCAAAGCTGGAAGAATTCCCTGAGTTGAGGAGACCTAACTAAGACTCCGGTGAGGCAGAGGCAGCGAAAGTTTCAGGAGAGAGTACCATAAGGAACAGAGATGCAGAAAGAGGGAACGACACCAAGATCTTTGGAAGGTCCCTCTTCAGTATTCCTCAGAGTACTGATCAAGGCATGTGCACGAGGAAAGGACTCAAATAAAGGAAAAGAAACATCTGATTAGAGAGGATGGCAAATTAGTCACTACAGCACATAAGATGAATGAACATGAAGGCATAGCTAAAAATTACCTAAAATGTGTAGTTTTCCTGTGTTTCCGCACAGAGAAAAAAAGTTAAAAACATAAAAAGAGCAGCAGTGAGCTGCAGGACAACGTCCAGTGGTCTAACATACGTGTGATTGAGGACCCTGAAGGAGAGAAAGGGTGGGAGAGGGGACAGTATATGTGAAGAAACAAAGGCTGAAAAATCCCCCAACTGAATGAAAACTATCAGCCCATGTAGGTTCAACTAGCTCAACAAATCCCAAACACCAGAAACATGAGCCAGTGACACCAAGGCACACCATAATCAAATGGCTCAAAAACAGCAATAAAGAGAAAAATCTTAAAAGCAGCAAGTGAATAAAGACATTACATCCAGAGAGACAAAGATAAGCATGATTACAGATTTCTCACTGGAAACAATACAAGTGAGAGGACAGTGGACAACGTCTTGTAATTTATTTTTATTTTTTATTCTGTCTTTAAATTCTATGCTTTTTCCATCATATAACATGGAGTCAAACTCATCAGTCAGAAAGATCAGCCCATTTTATGAGTCACCTGCCAGTTTTGGTGACCTTCCCATGATCCTGCTGGCAACCATCCAGGCTGCAGAGCTGCCACATACTACGGGGGGCATGTGGCTCTGCAATTTCCAAATATGATGGAGCTTAGGTTTAGAACTTGGGGAGGGCCAGTTCCTCTGTTTAAGATGCCTGGTTAACACTCTGAAGATTCAATTTCCATAAAGCTGTCAGTGATGATTCCCAATTCCTGTTTGGAATCCCAACTTTCAAAGCATCAAATTAGGTAATTAGGGACAAGTTAGACCACGATGGCACAGTGAAGCTCAAGACTATGTGTCTAAGTGAAGTTGTAGGTTATCTTTGTCTTTTCTTGAAACCCTCTAAAATTGGGTGCAAATCACTGTAAGTTTGAAACAATACCAGCAATCATGGGTTGCAGCAGACAACTGTGCCCGTCTGTTTTGCGCTGCTATAAAGAAACACCTGAGGCTGGTGATTCATCAAGAGAACAGGTCCATTTGGCTCAGGGTTCTGCAGGCTGCACGAGGAGCATGGCCCAGCATCTGCTTCTGGTGAAGGCCTTGGGGAGCTTTTACTCCTGGCAGGTGACGAGGGAGCAGCCACGTCACGTGGGAGACATGGAGCAAGAGGAAAGAGGACACGCCCAGCTCTCCAAACAACCCACTCTCGCCTGAGCTAAGAGCTAGGACTCTCATCACCACCAGGACGGCACCAAGCCGGCGGCGAGGGCCGCACCCCCAACACTGGGGGTCAAATTCCAGCATGAGATTTGGAGGGTCAAATATCCAAACTGCATCAACAACCATCCTTTAAATATTACTTCTCCTTCAGGGGGAAGTATATAATAGTACTTGCAATACAAAAACAGAACTAGACTTCCTAGATATGTAGTTATAATTTGCAGATTATTAAAATAGAAAAATGATGGGTTTTTCCCTATACGATATGACAGCCGTCAGATAGAAGGAGGAGACCAGCTGTAGCTCTAACTATAGGGAAAAGCAAGAACAGACAGGCTGGGGAGAAAGGCAGATTCTGGCTCAGTATAAGAACAGCTTCTCACCACTGCAGATGCTCTCTGAGGGAAGGTTTCAGAAAGGTTAGGTCCTAGTGTGGAAGACCCTTTCAACTCTATGATATTGTGTTTCTAATATTGTTACTTTCATGCTAAATAATAGTGACCTGAGAACTGTTATGTCCTTTCTCTCTTCCTGAAGCAACATCTTTAAATCACTGAAAGAAAGAAAAGACCAAAACATAAAAATAAAAACCTGTCAAACTAGAATTCTAAACCTAGCAAAATTTATTTCAAAAACAAAGATTAAATACAGATTTTTTTCAGACATAATACCTGAAAGAATTCCTTACCAGCAACCTACACCATAAGCACATCAAGGGACGTCCTCCAGGCAGAAGGAAAATGATGCCAGGCAGAAATCTGGATCTACACAGAGGAACAAAAGCTCTGGAAATAGTAACTATATGGGTAAATATATAAGATTTTTTTCTTATCATATAAGTATCTTTTCAAAATATAAGACAGCTGATTTTTAAAACAATAATAACAACATAATGTGAGTTTATAACATATATCTAAGTAAAATGTGTGGCAACAGTACAAGGGCCAGGAGGGGAGAGACACGAGTAAACCATTTTAAGGTTCTTACACGATATGTGATGTGGTATAGCACCTGAAGAAAAACTGTGATAAGTGTATAAACTCTAAAACAAAAATAACAAAATAAAAAAGTTACAGCTAATAAATCAACAAAGGAGATATAATAGAATCATAAAAATGTTAAGTGAATCCTAAAGAAGTTAGAAAATGAAGAAAAAAGGAATAAAGAATATGTGGGACAACTAGAAAACAAATAACTATATGATAGACTTAAATCTAAATATATCAGTCATCATGTTGAATGTAAATGGCCTAAGTACCTTAGTTGAAAGTCAGAGATTATCAGATCAGATTTTAAGAAAAGACCCAACTATATGCCACCTACAAGAAATGAATTTTAAATATGACACAAATAGATTAAAAATAAAAAAATGGAAAGAAATAGACTATGTCAACACTAATCAAAAGAAAGCTACAGTGGCTAGTTAATACTAGGAAAAGTATACTCTCAGAGATAAAGAAAGCAATTTCATAATGATAAAGGAGTCAACTCATCAGGAGGACATAACAATACTAAATGTTTAGGGACCTAACTGTAGAGTTTCAAAATAAATGAAGCTAAAATGGATAGAACTACAAGGAGAAATAGGGAAGTTCACAATTATAGTAAGTTACACAGGTTGCAAGATAAAAGATTAATACACACAAATTGTATTTTTATATGCTAGCAATGAACAACTGTGAACTGAAGTTAAATAAAACAATACCATTGAAAATAGTACCAAAAATATGAAATACTTCAGGATAAGTTTGACAAAAGATTTTCAAGACCTGTACACTGAAAACTATAAAACATTGCTAAAAGAAATTAAATGATATAAACAAATAGAGAGATATCTTGTTCATGAGTCAGGTGACTCCTTATTATTAAGATGTCAGTTATCTTCAGATTGATCAATAGGTTCAACACCAATCCAATCAAAATCCTGGCACACGTTTTTTGTAAAAATTTACAGGCTGATTCTATATGGAAATATGGAAATTCATATGGAAATATGAAAAAGATCTAATAATAGAATAGCAAAAACAACTTTGAGAAAGAACACTGGAGGACTAACACCACCTGATTTCAAGCCTTATTATAAAGCTACAATAATCAAGACAGTGTGGTGTTGGCACAAAGACAGACAAATAAAGAGTCCAGAAATAAACCTGCAAGTATGTGGAAAACTGATTTTGTTTTTTGAGACAGAGTCTCACTCTGTCGCCCAGGCTGGAGTGCAGTGGTGTGATCACAGCTCACTGCAGCCTTGAGCTCCTGGGCCCAGGCATCCTCCTGCCTCAGCCAGGAACTGATTTTTGACAAAACTGCAAAGGCAATTCAGTGGGGAATAAAATCACAAAACTTATTGAAGAATACAAAGTAGAACATCTTTGTGACCTTGGATTAGTTAAAGATTTCTCAGATATGACACTAAAAGTACAATCAAAACCACAAATTGACAGTTTGGACTTCATCAAAATTAGAAACTTGTACTCTTCAAAAGACATCATTAAGAAAATGAAAAGACAAGCCATAAACTGGAAGAAAATATTTGCAAATTGTATATCTGATAAAGGACTCATATCTAGAATTTAAAAAGAACTCTCAAAACTCAATAACATGAAAACAATCAGATTTTAAAATGGGCAAAAGGTTTGAACAAACACTTCAGCAATGAAGATGCAGATGGCAAATAAGCACAGGACAAGACGCTCAGCACTGTCAGTCACAGGGAAATGCAAATTAAAACAGCAACGAGATACCGTTTCACACCCACTAGGGTGGCTGAAGGTAGAAAGGCTGAGCGTGCCAAGTGTTGGTGAGGATGTGCAGTAGTTGGAACTCGCACACATGGTGGCAAGAAGGTAGAATGGTACAACCACTTCAGAAAACAGTGTACAAGTTTCTTAAAAAGTTAAACCTACACCTACAATGTGATCCAGTCATTTCACTCCTGGGTATTTCCCCAAGAGAATGTGTGTGTGGATGTTCCTCGCAGCTGCATCTGTACCATCCCAAAGGGGGCACACACATGGTGGTACACCCATACGACAGAATGCCACTCAGCAATAACATGGATGAATCTCAAAACGATTATGCTGGATGCAAGGAGCCAGAGGAGAGGGAAAGTCTCCCCTGACAAAAGATGTGCAAGACCTGTGTGCTGTGAGGGAAATTTTTCCTTATAAAACTCTAGAAAATGTAAACTAATCTAGTGCCAGATATCAGACTTGTGATTGCTTATGAACAGGGGAGACCCAGCAGGAGGGGATGCAAAGCACCACGGGGGACTTAGGGACACGTTAATTATCTCGAGTGTGGGGAGGGTTTCACAGCTGTACACTCATGTCAAATCTACCAAATCGTATACTTTAAACATGTGAAGTTTATTGTATGGAAATTATATCTCAATGAAGCTGTTAAAAATATAGCTCTGAAAAAAGTTAAATGACAGGCACCAGACACTCCTCTGTCACCACAAGTCTGCAGCAGACATGACAAATGCTCATCAGCTGCATGTGGCCGTCACAGTGGACAATGTTGTCCTATGCATCTTAAGTAGTTTTATCCAACTCAAGATCATCCAAGACTGGCTTTATGTAACAAAGAAGCGGACTCCGGACGACTTGCCTGCAGTGAGTGACACCCGCGGGACAGCGAGAGCCGACGGTGAGGGAGGGAGATGCCGTGGCCGTCTGCGAGCAAGGGCAGTTCCCACACACTCACTGTGGACTCACTGGTGCTTGCCAGTCCACTGTCATCTTGGTCTGTGTTGCTGGAATATTTCACACACACTCCAGCTTGCGTTTTTCTTTAGGGAGCCAGTGTGTAGCAACTCAAGCCTTGCAATGTGGGCAGAATGCTGTTTTACAAACTCTAAAACACATGTTCAAAGACTCAGAAGAGAAACTTGAACAAAAGAGAGATACAAAAAATGTTATTCAAAAAGTTGTTAAATACATATTCACATGTATTATTTTAACTACTATTGAGAAAAATATTTTGGAATGCTTCAATATAACCAGCGATAAATTACCAATTCTTGACTTGGAGTATCTGAAAGATGCCTTCTTTTCTCTTCTTTAAATTTATTTATTAGATGCCTGAGAGCATATGCAGATAAACAATTAATAGAATATGTAATAAAAGCAATAAAGTGGTGAAATCAGGCAAAATTATGCTGACAGCAAAAAGAGAACCATTGCACCAAAAGTACTAATTTAAGAGGAAGAGAGAGATGAATATGTTACCCCAACTTTGACAATTAAATGTTTACATGACATTGCCAATGACCAGTTGTGAATCTGAAAGAAACTTCTAAGGTTTTAATAATAAAAATCTAATTATGGCCAACCATGCTATAGGAAAGAGTAAATTCTTTCTATTTGTAGAAAGTATTATGAAATTATTGTCACACGAAGGGGTGATTAAAGAGTATGAGGTTAAAATGGCAGGAAAAGAAGGAGGTAGAGGCATGACAGTTAATTGAAAATGTTTTGTTGTTTTCCTGGATTTTGTGAAGCTTGTGGTTTTTGTGTGCATTTTAAAAGATATAATTTTCTATGCTTTACATTTTTGTTCTAAATAAATATCTACATTCATACTGTGAACCAAAATTAAATAAAAGGCTTCCCCCCACCGGCTGACTGAATGGACCCCCTCCTGGCCAAGAGGATATCCTAAAACTACATTGCCTGCCATGAGGAGGGAGGTCAGACATGCCCCACCATGCCCCCTCCCTTCTTGGGGATGTCCTCTGTAACTCATCAACAGGCCTAAGGCTGTGCAAAACAAACCTGCAGGTCCCCAATTTACACAACAAATGTATGTCCGGTGACTTGTCTCTTATCTAAAACATTCCAAGCCTTTAGACAAAGCTTCATTTTTTTAACCAATTACAAGTCAAGGAGTCTTTAAACCCACCTATAACCTGTAAGTCCCCTCCCCCCTTCAAGATGGCCACCTTTTCAGGCCAAATCAATGTATACCTTCCATGTATTGATTTATGACTTTACCTGTAACCCCTGTCTCCCTGAAATGTATAAAACCAAACTGTAACCCACCCACAGCGAGTCCACTTGCTCAAGGCTTCTTGGGTGTGGCTCCAGGTCATGGTTCTCAAATTTGGCTCAGAATAAACCCCTTTAAAATTATTTTACAGAGTTTGGCTTCTTTTCCGTTGACAATACCAACATTTGAGTTCACAAATTTGCACTATTTGCTCTAAATAGATCCCCTAACCTAGATCTGCTGCAGGCAGAGTTCTGGCCCAGCCCCTGCCCTGAGAAGTGGCCCCTCCCCTCCCCTCCCTGAGCTGCAGGTGTCAGGGAAGAGGTCGGGGCCAGGTGGGTGTGGGCAGGGCTGGCATGTGGCCCAGCCTGCTTGGGAAGCTTGTTTGTCCCGAGGGCACTTGCTGAACTGAACTGAGCCCACAGGCTTAGTTAAGGCAAAAGCAGGAAAGTCAAGGCCACCAAATCAGTTTTCCACGCAGTGTAACAAGGGACCATAGCATAGCAGCATGAAGCAATGCACGTTTATTAACTTACCGTTTCTGTGGGTCAGGAGCCGGGCACAGCTTAGTGGGCTTCTCTGCTTTGGGGTCTCCCCAGGCTGCAGTCAAGGTATCTGCACTGGCATTCTCATGTGGAGGCCAGACCAGGGTGGGACCCACTTCTGAGGTCACGTGGGTTGTTGGCAGAATTCACTTCCTTGTGCGGTAGGACTGAGTGCCTCAGGAGTTTGCTGTCAGCTGGGGCTGCCCAGGTTTTCTCAGAGAGGTGCCTCCACGGCGGAGGGCCCCCGTGGCCAACCCCATGGGCGCTCACAACATGGCTGCTTGCCTTGTCAACGCCAGCAGGAGGGCTGGAGCAAGCCGGCAAGACAGAGGCTCCTACAATGTCACAGAGTCACAGGAGTGACAGCCTGTCATTGCTGCTGCATCCTATAGGTTAGAAGTCACTGCCCACAGTCCTGGGGAGGGGGCCCCCAAAGGCATGAGCACCAGGAAGGCCACGGGCTCCCGTGGCCTGTCTACCACAGTTGCAAGATACTCTCTATGTGGCCTGCCTACTGTGTCCCTCCAAAATTCATGTTCAAATTCAATCCCCAATGCAACAGCATTCAGAGGTGATTCAGGCCTTTAGAGAGGTGATTGGGCCTTGAGGGCTCTGCTGCATGGGTGGACTGGGCTCTCGTAAGAGGCTGAAGGGTGTGTTCTCAGCCCATTTGCCCTTCTGCTTTTTAGCCACGTGAGGACACAGTGTTCCTCCACTCTGGAGGACGTGGTGAAAAGGCACCCTTGGAAGCCCAGAGCAGCCCTCAACAGATACCCAACTGGATCCTTGGTCTGGGACCTCGGCCTCCAGGAACTGTCTAAAAATTATGCCATCTCAGGTATTTTGCTATAGCAGCAGGAGCAGATGCAGACACTGCCCCTCCTGACAAAGGGGTGTCCCACAGAGACAAAGCCCTGGGCACACACTGAATAAATAAGGATGTCAGGTCAGTTTCCACTCTGCGAGCATCTGACTAATGCCATTGCAAGCAGCCAATGGGTCCAGACCCCACCTCTGTGCCCTGGGAAGCACATGGCACAGGGACCTTGAGGGACTCAGGGTCACTCTCTGCAAGTGTACACAGGACACTGCAGCACAGGGACCTCAAAGGACTCAGGGTCACTCTCTGCAAGGGTGCACAGGACACTGCGGCACGGGGATCTCAAGGGACACAGGGTCACGCTCTGCAAGTGGCAGAGCTTGGCCCTGTGGCCCCAGGCTGGGCACCAGCACCTGGGCTAGTTGGAGACGCTACCATGAGCTTGCAGAGACAGACAGACACGGTTCTATACCCTGACATGCGCCTTGCAGCTGGGCACCCGCCCCTTCTCTCCCATCAAAGCTTGCACATCTTTCAGCCCGAGAAGACTTGAATAAAGCAGTTTCAGCTGGAGTCTCAGTGGACGGCTGTGCAAAGGGGCTGGTTTACGAGACACCGGAAGCCACAGGATTAGAATCACTGACCCCGCAACAATGAGGCGAGTGTTGATATCATTATTTAGAATCAAGAAGTGCCATGTGAGGGCAGACTACCATCACATGAGGTACACAGCAGGCGCTCAATCACCGCCTCAGACCCTGAGTCCCCAACAGGCTGTCCTCCCCGACCTGGTGTCCCCACTCTGCCTGCCTGGTCTCAGAGTTTCAGGGGGGCGATTCTCTGTGTCCGGCCCTCGGACCAGGCCTTGGCGTGGCCTGAACGCCTCTTTCTTTCCCACCACATCAATTCCTCAGCAAGTCCTGTCAGTCCTTCCTTCCGGTACCCCCAGAGCCCGACGCCCCTGCCCGCCCTCAGCCACTGCCACTTGTGTCTGAGCCCACCAGCAGGTCCTCAGAGCTGTGGTGGAGCCAGTGGCCACCACGCTGTCACCGCAGGCCTCTGCCCTGCCTCACCCCGTCCTCCAGAGTCCCCTGCAGCCCCCACCGTGGTTCTTCCTCAGAGGGGGGCAGCTCCCCTGTCCCCTGCCCGGGTCCTGCCCACTGTACCGTCTGGGCCCTGGCCACTGCGCTTGATGGTCCACTTCTGATTCCCTCCTCTCGTGGTGCTTCATGTCCAGGGCACCTATCACTTTGACCAGCCACTGCTGCCCCTGCAGACATGGCTGCCTGCAGCTTCTGTGTCCCTCCACCTGCTGAGTCCTGTGTCCGTGTCCCTAAGCTGCCTCTCACAGTGTGCCAGGCGCTGTGCTGGGCCCACTCCTGCCACTGTGCGGTGCACCAACAGCACGTGTCCAGGCAGCTGGGTCAGGGCCCTCGGGCTGTTGCACAGGGCAAGTGTCTGTGGCAGGCCTGGGCAGACAGGAAGGGGTCCTGCCTCGTGGACGCTGTGCCCAGCCTGGGACAGGCCATCCTCCTGGGGCTGCTGACTCTCGAGAGGCCACTCCAGAGGGAGGGGGCAGCACAGTTGCCCCTGGGCTCGGGTCCCTGTGCATGACCCAGGCCCTCCTGCCTCCTGGAGGGTGCCAGGTGGGGAGGGGGTGCCCTGAGCCTGCAGAGCTGTGGCAGGAGCCTCCTCAGGCCCCACTCAGCCCAGCCCCACATGGCGAGGTGTGGGTGCCCTCTGCACCCCACTTCCCAGGCACCTGCGCCCAGCACAGCACCCCCTGCCCCGGGGCCAGGTCCTTTGTCATCAACCACCTGGGGGGAGGGTGGGGGGCTGCCAAGGTGGGCTCAAGTTGCACCCAGGGCTTCTGCCTGGAGAAGGGCACAGTCAGGTGCACTGGAGGTTACCAGACCTGCTGGGGCCCAGCAAAGTGGGCCCAGCAGACAATCCCCTTGGCAGGTGGGTGCGAACACGCTTCACGCCAGGAAAGCAGCTGGCCATGGTGCCACAGCAGCAGCGGAGGGAGGCAAGTTTCACAAATCAGGGAATGGTCCTTTGGTGCCTGGGCAAGAATTGAATTTTCATTTTTGTCATTTTAAGTAGTTTTGCCAAAGTAAAAATTAAAAAAGCTTGTGCAAGTTGGGGAAAGAGGGAATGGAATCTGAATTTGTGAGTCTGAGAAAGAACCCAAGCTTCGTGAACAGCAGCATGGTGTCGTGGTGGGCACAGGCATGCGGGGGTCTGAGCGCGTCAGGGCGGGGGCAGAGATAGAGCCAGAGTCAGTGGGGGCCACGATGTTTATTGAGCTCTGAGGGGCGCAGGGGGCTTCCTGGCACGTCCCTGCTTCTCGGCCTCCCTGGAAGACGCCCAGGCCACAGTGCCTTCCTAGCACACATCTCAGTGAAGTCAGGGCCCCAGTGCCCCCCGCCACTGCACCCCACTCTGGGCCGGGGCCCTGACATCCTCCACGCTCCCTCTCCCGGCACGCCCCTCGGCTTGCAGGAAAGGTACACCCTGATTCCAGGACAAGACCTGAGGTGGAAACATGAGCCCAGACGACACAGGCTCTGAGGGAAAATCGAGTCAGCAGACAGGGCCGAGTGAGAAGGGAGGGGTCTCAGAGCAGCCAGGTCTAGATGGCAGAGGAGGGGATGGTGTGCAGGATGTGCTGTCAAAACGCCAAACCAACTCCTAAAACAGACAGGTACACTAAGTAATAATACATCTAAAATGTCACAGATGGGAATACCAAAAGCATTTAAAATAACACGGCATGCCAATGCATGAACAGACCGGAGAGTAAATTAATATTAAAGAGAAGAGCTGGGACAGAGCCTGGAGCTTACACGGAGATAAAGACTTGCTGTGCTGCGTGTGTGTATGTGTATCTATGGCATAGATCCCTTTCGTTAATACAGAAAACCCTCTGTTTATATCCGCGAGGAAGGGCAGGGTCTGTACAGAGTGTGCGAGCCGGGGCCCATAGGCTCAAGCGGGCGGTGACGCCGCTGTCACGGAGCAGAGGAAACTGGGCAGGATTAGAGCGCACCCATCCCGGTGACCTCGGACGTCAGCCTGCAACAGACAAGGCACAGAGGGGAGAAGGGTCACAGCGTCCTCATAAACGGATCAGGAGTGAAATGGGGCTCCGCGGCATCCTCACAGCCTTGGCCAACCCATCCTCACTGTGTGAACCATCCTGGGTCACTCTTTAGTGGTCATGAGCTGGGCAGTGCCTGTGCCCAGGGCACCCAGCATGCCTGTCACCACGTCAGATCTGTGCATCGGCCCTGCACGGGGGGATCGGGGCCTTCAGGTGCTGGAGCCCCCCAGGTGCCCCTGGGTCTGCCCCGTGGGCACTCCCAGCCTTCTGAGCCGCACTCCCTCATCTGAGAAGGGGCTTTGGTTGTGACAGGAATACGTGTGACATGGGTAAGCACCCCCAGCCCCAGCACAGCCCCAGTGGGCTATAACGCTGCTATCGGGCAGGCATGGGGCAGGCCCGCTGGGGTCTCCCTGAAGAGCCCTGTTCCTAGATTTGCTCCAGGTTGGCCAATACCGTGCTCTGCCTGGGCCCCTGCCCCGCAGGCAGGGCAGCCACAGGGATGGGGAGAGGGCCAGTCTGGCTCTGGACCTTGGCACAGGCCCTGCAGGAGGTCAGCTGAGTAAAGTTGGGGGCATCCTTGTCCTCTCCACACCTCTCACCCAGTTTGCTCGGCTGCTGGGAGCCCGGGCAGGGCCTGTGGGAGGGGCTCCAGGACGGCGGCAGGGCGTCACACACCCACACGGGGCCGTGTCCACTCAGAGGCCCTGCCCAGCCCCTACCACAGCCAGCTTGGGGCTCTAGCAGGATGTCCTCAGAAGTGAGGAGGGTGTGCTCCCTACATCAGAGGCTGTGAGCTGGTGGCGCTGGGTGCCGGCGTCACTACCTGTGTGGCGGGATGGGCGCTGGCTCGGTGCTAAGCTGGGTGCAGTCACCTGGCTCATGGTGGCTCCAGAACTTCCCATTTGCACAAAGGACAAAAGGAAGGAGGGTCCTGCCCAGCTCTCGCCTGTCCCGTCCCTACACTATTCTATGGAGAGGAAGAATGAGGACAAAAAGGCAAAAATACCAAAACACCCGTTTTTCTGGACAGCTCTGCGCGGACTGGACGAGGGCTCGCTTTCCAGCGCTGCCGCCCGAGGGAGCCCACGTCCAGGTACCTGTCCGGGGCCACACGGCCGCCTGCCTTCCGACATCCTGCTCGTCACTGGAGATGCACCAAGTGAAGGATCAGGGTGACAGGGGTGGCTGCGTCTACGTGGAGACTGTCCCCAACATCCAGCGGGAGGGAGAGGGTACCGGGGAGGTGGAGTGCAGCCGGGCTCCCACCCCCTGGGCTCTGTCGACTGAGACAAGGGTCAGGCATCCTCTGGGAGGCCTCGGGGGCGGCTCACCTGGCGTTGATGAGGTACTGCGCGAGGCTGATGTTGGCCGGGGTCCCCGTGATGGTAATCTGACGCTCTGATGACCCTTCTGTGGCATTGGCAATTTTGATCTGAGCTCCAGACATCTGCCGAATTTCATTGATTTTGGTCCCTTGGCGTCCAATTATGCAGCCTATTAGCTGGAAAAGAAGGATGGAGGGAATTTCTTAGAGAACCCAAGACAGCAGCCTGCAGAGCACGTGCAGAGCCCCGGGGAGCCCACGGGTCGGGCTGCTAGCCTTGGTCTCCAGCCCCCGCCCTGAGCTCAGTGCTCCCAGAAGGAAGAGGCACCGGGGCCACGCGTCTGCAGGCTGCCGCCTGATCCAGGGCACCTGTCAGGGAGATGGGGACTAAGGGCCCCGGGCCTCTGCCTGCCAGTCCAGAGCTGCCTCTGCTCAGCGCCCTCCTGTGGGAGGCCTGCCGGGCCAAGAGGGTGCAGTCTTGGCCTCGGCACTTCACGCTGGTTTCCGCTGGGGGCCTGGTCAAGACAGACCCCGAGCTGGGCTGGCAGGTGCTGCGTGGAGGCCCCGATGCCAGTGCCAGCCGAGGTCACGTCACGGCCTTGCTGGCTGCATCCTCGGGTGAGAACAGTTCTGCCCAGGGCGGAAGCGACCCAAATGCTTGTTGAAGGAATGTGTATTTGAAGCCACAGCAAAACTCACTGCTGCCTAAAACCCATTTTTGGATGAACACAGATGAAATTCTGAGGACATGTCAGGCGTTTCCTTTTGTTCCCATTTTGTGAGCTCTGTTTGAAGTGGGTGCAGCGACGTCTGGCCGAGGTGGTCGCCAAGAACGAGGCCCTGGGCGGGGCCGCCAGGCACAGCCCTGGGGCCAAGGCCTTCTCCATGGCCCCCGTTGCCCTGTGTAGGCCCCTCCCAGTCCCCTGCTGTGTGGGGGACATCTTGGGCCCCCAGAGAAGACTGCAGAGGAGCCAGCCGGCACCACTCACTCTTCACCATCAGATGGAACGGAATCCCTTCGTGCGTGCACAGGCCGCTGGTGAGAGCTCTGGAGTCAGGACAGGAAAAAGGAGTGGCCAGACATGTGGCCAGGAGAGCCAGAGACGGGAGCCCGCCCAGCACCGAGGGCCCAGAGTCTGCTTCCGCTCCCACCTCCTTGTGGGGCTGCTGGCCAAGGGTGTTACAACCGTGGTGAACCGGGTATCAGAAACAAGTTTCTGTTCTTAGGTTGGTGAGATGGGCTGCGGATGGTGCACAGGAGGGAAAATCCATTTCCAGATGTGGACGACACTGAGCCCGCATGATGAGCCACCCCTCAGCCCCGGGAACACAGGTGCCCTGCAAACTAGCTACTGTCTCTGAGGAGACCTACGGTGTCCCAGCTCTGCTCACTTTAAGGCCATCTCTGCCAGTTACCTAGGTCACGACCAGCTGTGTCACTATACCATAAAACTATCTGTCTTTATAAACACCTGGAGACCCCTGCTCTAGAGAACCCAGGGCCGCCCAGCGTCCTCTGTCTCCTGCCTGCACCTCTGGGCTCCACCCATACCCCTCAGGCCCTGCCCACACCCCAGGCCCCACATACCTCCCCAGGCCCCGCCCACAATCCTCAGGCCCCACCCACATCTCCCCAGGACCCCCCACACTTCCCCAGACCCCACCCACACCCCGTATCTCCCCAGGACCCTGTCCCCATCTCCCCAATCCCACCCACGCCTCCTCAGGCCCCACCCGCATCTCCCAGGCTTGCCCACAGCCTCCCACCTCTGGGTGCTGCCCACCCCTCCTTGTTTAAGCCTGCTCTGGTGTTCTGAGCGTGCCCCAGGTCAGGGAGGGTGGCTTCCCAACATGCACACACATTAGCCAGAGACCTTGAGGGCCCATCTCTGACCAGGGCCAGGCAGGGCAGCCCCTGGAACTGGGCAGCACTGTCCCCAGTGAGGGAGAGTGTGGCAGGCCCGCATCGTGACCATGAGTCCCGGTAAAATGCCAACATTCAGGAGGGAGCACACAGCCATGGACCGCCGGGCTCCACACTGCCCCCTTCCTCAGCCACTGTGGCAGCCCACTGTCCTTTCTAGCACTTTCTGCACTGGAGTGCAACGGTGCTTGCTGAGCCCTCAGTGCTGACAGCCTCCTGCACTCTGATTTCTGCTCCGACAAGCCCACTGGGGAAATCGTCTTCCTCCAGCCAAAGCGCCTCCCTCCTCGCACCGCCTTGGCCCAGCAGCACCCCGGCACTTCCCTTCTGTTGCCACCCGTCTTCTCCTGCACCTTGCTGTGCTGCTCAGGCTCCTTCCCCCGGGCTCTGGGGGGTTGCCCTTGCCTGAGCCTCTCTGCTCTCCTCTGGAGGAGGTGGGTGAGCGGTCAGCAGCCTGTCAGGGCACGCCCTCCACACGGCAGATGCCGAGGTGACCACGTGCTGTGACTCCGAAGCAGTGCCCTCCGTGGTCAGAGAGGGATGTGAGGAGGACAGGCTTCTCCCACCCACCCTGCCCTGGCTGGCTCGGTGCGGGAGAGCCCTGCAGCCCAGGGGTGCCCCCCACCCCGCCTCACTCGCACCTGCCAACCCCCCAGCCCCCGACAGTCAGCCCAGAGATCACTCTCTTCTCTTACCCTTGTGTGCCTCCATTGCAAATTTAAAGCAAAACCATAGAAATATTCTGAAATAATGTGGCCCTCCTAACCAGACGTCAAAGGCAAATCACACAGCAGCTGCAGTAACACCTACTCTCACCTCTCCCCCTACAGCCCGCTGACATCTTTGACTCCTTTTCACAGCACAAGGCCCTGGGGGAATTGGCAGCTTTGGACCAGAGAAAGGGGACCAGGCCTCAACAGGCAGGTGCTTGGTTCTCAGGGTGACCGGGGGCACCAAGAGGATGTGGCCAAGAGCAAACACTGAAGTAGGCCAGGAGGGAGGCCCATGGTGACTGTCAGAAATGGACCCAAAGGCTTGGGGGCTCCCTGACCCATCCTGTGTCCCCAGTGGCTGTGCTGTGGAGCCTGTGAGTCTCAGATGTTCCTGCCATCAAGAAGTGCCTTTCTGCCAGTAAGCTGAGGCGACCTGCGGATGTCGGCATGATCCAGCTGTGACCAAGAGTGGATGAGATGACAGGAAAACATCAGCACAAACACATATTTTATTTCCTTCCTTTTCTCCAGGAAGGTGGCAGGTGGCCACCATGTGCTGCACATCAGCTCTGGTGGAATCGTGCCTACACCTGCAGCCCAGACGCCGAGGTCCAGGGGCGAGCAGGAGAAAGCCCCCTAATGGTGCCACCAATGGCTCTGCCATGAAGAAGCCCAGAAGGCTGTGCCCCAAAGGCACATGGGAAAGGGAAGCCACCTTCCTTCCGAGGGGCAGGTCTCCCCTCCCTAGAAAGACTTCCAGGAGGAGGACGGGAAGTGGGCAGCCAAGAGCGGGGAAAACCAGCATTCATCTGGCCAAAGGAGGCCACAGAAACAGATAATCAGCTCTCCACAAGATGCCTCAGCCTGTTGATTTAAGTTCATTTCAGTTTTAAAACAAATGCTTGGATGACAGCACTGCACCTGGTGCTGGCGAAACAGTGTGATTCAGGTGAAAGGCTAAGAAGGAAAAACCCTACAGGGTGGAAGGTCCACTGGCTTTGTCACTTGGGTGAAAAGACTCAGGAGGGTGACAGAGTCCACACGTTCAAGGAACCATCGCAGTGAGGGACACAGGAAACCAAAATCCCTCCCTCCAAGAATGTGGGAGCAGCAGTGGGGACCCCTCGCCTGGGGAGATGGTTCTGCGCTGCTGCTCTTCAAGTTGGCCCAACCTCAGAAATGCTCACAGGAGCCAGAGAGCTGGACGACAAAGTTGCCTCAGTGCAAGTGTCCTGAGTGGCTCTGGAAAGATGTGGGGATTCCGTGTGAAGAGTGGCCTTTACAGAGGTGGCCTGGAGCAGGCATCGCCACGAGACAGCTCTTCAGGCAGGTCAGTGGCACTGACCAGATGGCCTTGTGGTCCTCTCCTCTTGTGCCCCTGCTCTCTTCTGCCTTTTTCTCCTGCCCCACTGTCCATCTTCCACATTCAGGACTGGTGATCTCCCTGAACTTCCAAATCTGTGCTTCTGGTTGTTAGCTTCCATGAAGGGAGGATGCAGGGCTTGGATTTCCTGCCTGGCAGGTGTGAGGGGCAGAGCAGTGAAGGTTCACAAAGTCCACAGCTCTAGGGCAGAAAAGGCCCCTGGGCATTTGATCCAGAAGTGGGGCAGCCATCACCACAGCCTATACAGGGACTCTCCCTGCTGCTCTGGCAGCTACCCCTCAAGGACACATGGTCCACACCCTCCCTGCTCTCTCAGTTTAGGACAGTCCAAGGATATAGAGAATAGTCCTCCCTCTCCACCAGACCCCTGCTTAGTCTGGGGAGGAATTGGTGTGTTGAGAGGAGCTCATAAGGCCACACCCTCAGGTGTGAACAGGCTGAGGGGCGCTAGATATGGGAATCCAGACAGACCTGTGACATCTCACCAGACGCAGGTCTATTGGTGCCAACTCAGGGAGACTCCCAAGCCTCCAGAGGGGCCGGGGCCCACGGGGCCAGTACTGTGGGGGGTCCACCCCAGAGCATTCCTGGCCACCCTGTTCTTCAAGGTTTGACCCTGAACTGGGGCAGTGCTTTCACAGCAACATGGGTTCCCAGTCCAATTCTCAACTGACTTCTGATTAAACCCTGAAGTCCCCATTGGCCCCTTTCTTTAATATCTTAGGGATGTAAAATCACCTGCCTTTTATGGGCATTTAACCCACTTAAATGGGAAAGGAGAGAGGAAAGAGATGAGACAGTGGGGTTGGGGTGGTGAGGGCACCACTAAGCAGGGGTCCCTCTGCCCAAGGGTGGTGGGCTGGCAGCCACCCATGCCTGGCGTTTCCGCACACAGACAGGAGGGTGCAGGGGTATACTCACATCATTGGGAATGGTGAGCTCGTGAGTGCTGGCTGGGGGGCTGGCGTCCAGACCTGGGCATACCAAGGGGACATGGTTAGGCTGGTGGGAAGGCTGCTCACGATCACACCCCAGCACCTGGCTGACACTTCACCGGGCTGAGTGAGGGAGGGCTGGAGGCTGGCCCAAGCGAGGGTGAGGGTCAGCACAGCCCCGAGGCCCAGGACCCTGTGAGTTTTCAGTCCCAAACTGTGACCCAACCTCCTGAGTCCCAGCATCTCTCAAAAGAAGGAAAAAGAAACCCAAGCAGAAGGACATTTCATTTTTTTTTGTTTGGACGCATCACGATTTCAGTTCGCTGCCACGTTTGTGTAATCTCTCATAACACCTAGCACAGGCACCCTGGCCAGCCCCGAGCTGAGGGACAGGGCCATCCAGCGTGTCTCAGGGCCTCTGTGCAGTGCCCAGGGCACAAGCATGCTGGTCACACTGACCCTGAGTGTTCATCCTCCCTGGGTTCTTGGAGACCCGCTGGTTCTGAGGCCTACTCTACCTACCCGACAGTGCCCCACCTCCCTGGCGCCCCACCCGAGTGCTGCCGGTGGCCGAGCTCACAGAGCTGCCTCTCCCGCAGCTTCTGACCTGATGCCATCCAAAGGCTGTGCACAGCCCGGCTTGGATCACTCAGGCCCACTGGGCAGTTCTCCCAATTTGGAGCATGGAGACCTAATAGCTTCACTGAGTCAAAAATCAACTGCTAGACCCAGAGCGAGACTCCACCTTTCCACGTGGCTATTGTTCTCGTGTTGAACAATGGAGACGTGGGGCTAGTTTATCACCAAGCCCAAGCTGTTATCTTTACAACTCTCAGGTAGAAGCCGACTTCTCAGAGCTCAGGCACAAGCCCTGCTCTTGCTTCAAGAATAGTGACAGTGAAGCCGGAAGCAGGCTGGGGGAGGGAAGCTGTGAGCCCACCCACCTGAGCGGCACCAACAGGATTCATGGGCCAGAGACCCTCCATACTCAGCATTTCCATTTCCTCAGCAGGAGGCAGCTCCAACCTGCCAGGATAAAGCTGAGGCCCTGCTTGCTCTTCGGGCCCCACATGGTTCCCAGCCCGGATCCTATGCTCAGCCCAGACCCCAGAGCCCTGGGCTCCACCCTCTGCCACCACAGACCTGTGGAGGAGCCTTCAGGACGTCCCGGAACCCGAGCCCCCCAGGCCCACTCTGTGGCCCCACCTCTGCCCTCGCCCTCAGCCTGGTCTCCACGCAGCCCAGGTCTCCAAACGCACCTCAGATGCCCCCATGACCCCAGGGAGCTCCCGCTTCCTCACAGTGCCCCCCTCAGCTCTGTATTCCAGCACGCCGGCACCTCTGGCCCTGGGTGGGTGGCTGCCCACTCTCCAGCCTCTTGGCCTGGTCTGGCCTCTTCCTCCACGGCCTTGGCGCCCCCACACCAGACACTTCTCTCATGGTAGGCAGCTGGCTTCCCTCCCAGGCATGGACCCCGGGGCAGGCGCAGGCCTGGGGGCACCCAACACAGTAGGGGTGCAGCTGGTAGGTGCTGAATGAACCAATCATCCCAAACTGTCTGTTATTTTTCTTTTGCTTATCTAAACCTAGAGTTTCTGTTCTTTATCTTTTTTCAGTAAGGCTATTTTCAATAAAAGAATTATTTGGTAATTCAAATTCATACACATCCCATAAATGGTGACAATTAAAATGTCATTTAAGAGATTTCCTTGGTGCTGCCTGAGTCATGGACAGGAATTCCTGAACAGCGTAGAGCTTAGGACGAACACAGAGCAGCGAGTCACGCCGGCTGAGCTTGGGATATTCTGATCGAGGGGAGGAGAGTATCAGAATTCTTTTTAAGAGGGTGCTAAAATTAAACCAATAATTGAAAGACAGATCCGTTTAATACATGTGTTCATTTATCTCAGGACACTATGGCTGCACAGTGAGCATTTTCTTGGGAAGATGATGATGTTCCAGGCTCTGGGAGACAAACGATGCTGCCCTGACCTAAACCCATGTGTGCTGTGGGATGTCTCACTGGCATCAGCTTCAGGGCCGCCACAGTCAGACACCTCTCGTCACCCCCACCCCGACATATCCCTGCTGTGGCCAGCATGTGTGTGCGCAGCATGTCCCCGGGGCCCTGGGAAGGGAGGATTGTCACAGGGCAACGCCCTGGCAGCTGGGAGGCCATGGCGCCAGCCGTGGGCCAGAAGGCCCATGGGTGGAGCGTGCATGGCATCTTCCTTAAGGGACCCAGGGACCCACCAGACCCCCAGCTTCTCCATCGCAATGCTCGCTCCAGACAGACGACTTTGTCTGCTTCACACCCTCAGAGAGTCTACAGATCTATAGGCCGCCCTACGCCATCCAGGAACAAAGTTTTAGTGGAAATCAGAAGCGCTGCAGACAGTGCAGCACAAACCAGTCTTTCTCCTTAAGGGTTTGCTTGTGTCTACTATAAAACATGTTTTTAAAATGCACAGACCATGGTAGATTCTTTACTACCTGCTCCCATAAGCTGTGGGCACACCCTGACCACGCCCTACCGTGACAAGGTACTAAGCTGAGCACCTTTGTATCCCTCAACCCCCGCACAATGTGGCCCCTACGTTCCTCAGCCCCGGCCAAGGCTGGTCCATGGCCCCGGCCACTGGAAGCTGCTGACTGCACGCACACGTGGGTACCGGGCAGGACTGCAGAGTGGGGGCCCATGCCTGCTTCCCCCTCAGTGTGGCTCTGTTTACCTGATGACTGGCCCATCAGATTTTGAGCTTCTTCGGAGGAGTGTAAAGGCAGCTTTTCTCCTGGAGAGCAAAGAAGAGACAGGTTTAATGTTTTGCCCTCAAGGAGATAAGCATGGTCCCTTCAACTAGGGAAGCTCAAAATATGACTGGCGCAGGCATAGCTAATGCCATGTCCGGTGGGCCCACTCCGCCATGGCCACAGGTGTGGCTCTGCCTCTGCCTCTCTGGGGAGGGACACCCAGCTGCCTCCTGCAGCTGGGCTCAGCCAGGCTCAGCGACTCTGCCTACCCCACCACAGCACCGGGGCTGGGGACAGACTGGGGTCCCTGCTTCCTGGGGCGGGGCAGGGCTTGGTGGGGGGGCTGTCCTGGTGGGTGCCACCTGGGATGTGCAGCAGCTTCCTGCAGAGCACACACATCTGCTTGTCTGCACATTTCCTTCTGGAAGGAAAACGCTCCAGAGCTGGGCAAATGGATGCATCCAGCAGGAAGCCCCTGAGGATGGCCTGTAGCAGTGCAGAGCACTGCCTGGCAAGCACGGACCCTTGGAAGGGGCAGACATCTCTTCACAAGCAAGGACACAGCAAGGCCAACTGTAAGGTGTGCTAGCCGGCAGTGGGAGACAGACTGACCTCACCCGCCCAGCGCCTGGCCTCCGGCCCCCAGCCCTGTGCAACCCACTGCATGTTAACCCTGCACCATCAGCGCTCGCGGCTTCAACTGTACCTGCTCTACACACTGCACTGAACAAACAGCTCAGAGAGAGAAAGTCCCCCGGTGAGAAGAGAAGGTCAGAAAAGGGCTGGGTACGTACCGGGGAAAGCGGGGTTGGTCTGTCCGAGGGGAGGAAAGGGGGTTTGCTGCATGGCCAACTGGTGGAGCTTGGTCAACTGCTGGGGTAGGAGGGACACGAGAGCTAAGAAGGTTATTGTCATTGAGTACAAGTCACACCAAATCAAAACGGCAGTAACAGGAGTTTGCACAGATAGAGCCATGCGGACACATGGCAGACGCGGCAGACTCAAGGACTTGGCCTGGGAGAAGCCAATGGGGCTCACCTTGCTGGCTGTGGGCAGCGTGCGGGCAGCGCTGGGAGCTGCCATGCTCCCTCCTTGGCTCCTTGGCAGCTCCACCTGGACCAGCTAGGCCTCCCTCACCAGGCCAGTGTGGACAGAGGCTGGCCAAGGCCAGTGGCCCATGGGGCTCTGGGAGGGTCTGAGCCACAGAGCAAGGCCGGCTGGACTTCTAAGAGACTCAAAGTCAAGTTGCTACTCAAAATTCGAGCTGTCACACGAGTGCTGGGGTCCACAGAGGGTCCGCAGTACTGTGCAGGCCTTGCCCTGGCCCCAGCCCTGGCTAGGCTCGGCACACCCCTGTCCTAAGGGCCTGGCTTTACCCAGGGGGAGATCTGGGGGGCGTCTGGGACCCACACGCCTGCCCTCCAGGCACCACAGGGAGCTTCTCGTCTCCCCTGGGACTGCAGACCACTGGTGCTGGGAGGTGCCGTGGAGACACCAGGGCTGTGGGGCGCTGTCCGGAGGCTGCTTATGCCTGTGGCCCTGGCACCACAGGCTGCGCCCTGTCCCATAGCCACATGCTTCCCTGGGGGCTCTGATGCAGTTTCTTTAGTTATCTTTTCTTAGCCTCCCTTCTTCCTTCCTTTTTTTTTTTTTTTTTAAAAGACAGAGTCTCACTCCATCGCTCTGGGCTGGAGTGCAGTGGCGTCATCACAGCTCACTGCAGCCTCCAACTCCTGGGCTCAAGCATCCTCCTGCCTGGGCCTCCCAGAGTGCTGGGATTACAGGTATGAGCCACTACACCCAGCCCTCATTTCTTAAATAAAAACTAAAAATAGCAGAAGATAAAGGTAACTGTGGCAACACGATTTTGGGAGCAAAGGGAGCAGACTGAACGCCCAGGACCCCTCCATGCCCCTCTGCAGAGGGTGCCGTGGGCCTGTAGCCAGGGCACCAAGGCGAGGCGCTGGAGAGGGTGTGCTGGGTCTCAGGAGTGCCTGGGTCAAGAGGCTGCACGTTCGGGGAGATTTAGCCGCCTCCCAACCCAAACGCATCCCTGTAGCTGTTCGTACCACTGAGCTGGTCCTGGATTGGTACACTCCCCACAGCCAGGTGGGTGACAGATAGGGGTGCTGTAAGAAGCCACCAAGGCCACCATGGCCAGGGCTGGGCGCACCTGGGCATCAGAGCTGTTGACCCCAGTAAAAGGGGCCAGCTGCTGAGTGTCTGACCAGACTCCTCACAGCTGAGCCTCATGGCGGTCTGCGTATGGGCCTCCCAGGAGCAGGGCACCTTCTCCTAAGAGTTTAGCCCAGGGTTGAGATAAAGGCCCCTTCCTGGTACCAGCCCCTGCCCAGGCCTCCCTGAGAGCCTCACAGCCAGGGCTGGGGCTGGGGGCGGGGGCCAGGCCCACAGGAACAGGGGCTCTGGCACACAGGTGGGTCAGCCTGGCTTCTTGCTTCCACAGGATGGGGTCCTGGCACAAGGATACACCTGTGGCCTCCAGTCACACCTTCAAGACAGAACCTTGGTGGGTGAGCTGCTGAGATCGTGTTGCTGTAGCAAAAGCTGACAAATACAGTCTGTCTGGCCTGGCTCCTGGAACGCCTGCCCTTCCAGACACATCTGGTGAGCACTTACACTGGGGCACATCTAAAAAGCAGGCCCCTAGGCCTCTTCCACCTTCTTGGCTGTTCCTTGACTGGAGGCACTTGGGCTGGGCCTGCTTGGGGGACACCTGGCTGCAGCTATCGTGGCCAAGAGGTACAAGGAGCTCCAATCAGGGACATGGAGACTTGGGGTCAGATTCAGCTATATGAGTCCCCTGAAGAGGTGGCAATTGTCAAGGCCACAGCAGGGCCTCGGGGGCCCACGGTGCCCCTGCCTGCCCATCACAGAGCACCAGCTGCTGCCGCAGGTGGATGATGCTCGATTCCTACGTGGGCGACACCTGTGTCTGCCCAGACTGAACCCTGGTGGGCACGGTAATGGGTGTGTCCAAGTGGACACATACTGAAGCCCTGACAGAGGTGCCAGAAGAGCCTCCCTGGAGAGACTGCCCCAGGACTCCAGCTGCAGCCACAGGGACAGCTTTGCGCCTCCGCGAGAGACCAAGGAGGCTGGAGACCCTGCTCTGCACTGGAGCAGCAGGCGGAAGCAGATTCGCTCACGGGTCCTACTGAAGTTTCCCGAAAGAGTGTGCACCCCACCCATCATGTCCCGGGCGAGATCGCCCATGGTGGAGCAGGTGCCTCCTGGGTACTTGGCCTTCTTGATCCCACAACCCCAACCCCCACTGACAAGCCCGGGAGCCACCCTGTGTGTGAGGAAGACACGGCACATGCACAGTCACCTGAGTCACCTGAGAGGTGTCTGATTGGGCTGAGCACCAAACCCACCCACAGGGAAGCATCTGACAAAGAAGATGACTGCAAACTCCCAGGATGGAGTAAGGACCCCCACACACTATCAGGGAAGAGCAAAGGCCCAGTGAGGCTCGGCTCAGGGTGGAAGGTCGCAGCCAGGGTGCCAGCAGTGAGCCTGCAGGAGTATCCTGAGAGCTGCTGTCTCTGCTGGCACCCTACTCCCTGCAGTGCGACCAGGCACGTACTCATGTGTCCATCAGCCGGGGTGGCCATGCACCCCGTGAGGACAGAGGACAGGGCCCTCTCTGGTCTGTCCCTGCATCCCCCAAGACCGCACCGCCTTGCGCTGGTCAGGACCAGGGACTGGAGTGGGTCATCCTGGGTCCCAGAGGCTGGGGACCTGGCCAGAGTAGGCTCTGACACTGACCCACCGTGTGGTGGCGGGAGCGTCTGGTCTCTCCGGGCCTCCGTTCCCCAGTCTGCAGACGGGCATCCATGTGAGTGAGCAGCATGTTGCGATGTGCTGTCCACATGCAACTTGTGGCTGGTGACCCTGGTACGCCCAGGGGCTGCCCCATCCCACGCATTCTGGTCCCTCCCCTGCTCCCAGTCACACAGAACCCGCCGGGTGGTGCAGATGAAACCCCGCACCTGGAAGGCTGGTGCCAGCGCCCAGAGATACATCCAGAATGTCAGAGATTCTGCAACTCTAACCCCTCCTACCTCAACACATTTCCTGCTTTTCATGAAGGAATGGCCACACCATCAAATAAATCTCTCCCTCTTGCCTCCCCACCACAAACCTGGGTAGCAGCACGGGAGGGCTGGACCAGCACCTGCGTGAGCATCTGTGGTGGGAAAGGACAGGCAGGTGAGGGTTCCCCTGACGTCCCATCTTGGCTCCACCCATGATCGGTCAGGCTACTCGCCTCTTTGGGACTCAATTTCCACATTTTTTAAAGGAGGGAACAGGACTAAGTGCTAAGGGGCTGTCCACTTTTTGAGATAATTCTGCCGTTAAAAAAAAATCAGACTTTTGGTTCTCAACAGAGTCTCCAAGTCATTGAGAGGGCAGGTAAAAAGGAGGGAGGGGGACTAGAGGGGGGAGGGGACAGGAGAGGAGGGCGGGGGAGAAAGGGGGGAGGGGGGAGGAGGAGGGGAGGTATCACATTACAGATGTTTCTCTGTAACTTGTCTTTCATATTTAACATTGTATCAGAATACAGAACAGACAAATACTAAAATCCTAAGTACTTTTAAGTCTATTTTGTCCATTTTTCCCAATGGGTTGATTTTTGCTGATTTCACAATCCTCAGGCATTTCAGACACCAATCCTGTCTCAGTTATACATGCTGCACAGGTCTGCTCCCCACTCCCCTTAAGGTTTCCTTAGAGAAATAGAATTCCAAACTTCAATGTAATCAAATTCATCAATATTTTCCTTTATGTCCTGTGCTTATGTCTGGATTAAGAAATCCTGCCCTGACCTAAGAACAGAAGGACATTCTCCTATATTTTCTTCTAAAAGTGCTAACTTTTTCTCTCTTGTGTTGAAGTTCTTGATATGTAAGACATGTTTTTGTTTATGTCTTTAAGTAACGATCCATTTCCCCACACGGATGACCACCTCCAGGCGTCATTTGTGGGCCACCCATTCTCTCCTGGGATCTCACTGAGGCTGTCCCAGGCCAGGGCTCCTTCCCGTGTGGGTCAGATCCTGGGCTCTCTGGTCTGACCCAGTGGTCTCGCTATCTCTCCTCAGTCACTCTAGTCATATTGCATGTCTTTGTCTCTACTAGCACAAACCACCTGTCACATCTTCTCTTCACCAGTGTCTTGATTCTTGGCTTATGCTCTTCCATAAAAAATTTAAAACAGCATTTTAAGTTCCTCAAAAAGTCTGCTGGGATTTTGATTGGAATTGTATTTCATTTGTATATCAATTTAGAAAGAACTGACACCTTTAGGATACTTAGTGTTTCTATCCATGAATATAGTATCTCTCTATTTATCTTTGGTCTTTTGGTCTTTAACTTTCAATAAAGACAACTTTAAAAAAAAAGTCATCTTTTCACTATTTATTTCCAGTTACAGTATTTTATCACTTGCAACAGGGAAATGTTCTGATAAATGCATCATTAGGCAATTTTGTTGTTGTGCAAACATCATAGAGTGAACTCACATAAACATAGGTGGTACGCCTGGGCTGTGTGGTACAGCCTATGGCTCTGAGGCTACAAACCTTGACAGCAGGTCACTGTACTGAACACAAGGCAACTGCAACACAATGGTAAGTATTTGTGTATCTAAACATATCTAAACAGAAAAGGTACAGTAAAAATACGGTATGAAAGATAAAAAATGGTATACCTGTTTGAGGCACTTACCATGAATGGAGCTTGCAGGACTGGAAGTTGCCCTGGGTGAGTCAGTGGTGAGTGTATGTGAAGGCCTTGGACATTCCTGTGTGCTACTGTAAACTTTGTAAACACTGTTCTGTTAGGCTATACTAAGTTTATTTAAAAATATTTTTATTTCTTCAACAGTAAATTAACCTTAGCTTATTAACTTTTTACTTATAAAGTTTTAATTTTTTTAACTTTAACTCTTTTGTAGTAGCACTTAGCTTAAAACACAAACACATTCTACAGCTATGCAAATATATTTTCTTTATATCCTTATTCTATAAGTTTTTCTATTTTAAATATTATTTATTTATTTTTAAAACTTTTTTGTTAAAAACTAAGACACAAACACACATCAGCCTAGGCCTACACAGGGTCAGGACCCTCAGTACCACTGTCTTCCACCTCCATGTCCTGTCCCACTGGAAGGTCTTCAGGGCAGTAACAGGCATGGAGCTGTCATCTCGCCGATGACAAGGACTTCTAGACACCTCCTGCAGGGCCTGCCTGAGGCTGGTTTACAGTTAACTTTTTTTTTAAGTAGAAGGAGTACACTCTAAAATAATGATAAAAAGTATAGTAAATACATAAATCAGTAGCATAATCATTTATTACCATTATCAAGTATTATGTACTGTGCATAATTATATCTGCTGTACTTTCATACCACAAACACGTGAGTAATAGGTTCCATTCTTTTGCTTTGAGCAGAACCGCCCCATGTTTAGACGGATTTCTGTTGTCTTATTTTCCAACTGTCCTGCTTTCTACGGCTTCTTTTAGTTCCCCACTGCTTTTCTTCTGCTGGACTGATTGACCACGTCTCCCTCGCCCACCCGCCTGTGCTGTCACGAGTCCGCGTAACTGGCTGTGCTGAGTGGTCGCTCCCTTCCCACACCTGCCTGCTCATGCTGTTCTCATGCCCTTGGCGCTGCTGCATCAATCCCGCGGAGCAGGCAGCGTCCCTCGAGTTCATGGAGACATTTGCTTCCGTCCCCAACCCTCGCTACTCACCTTTCCTCCTTGCCTTCCCAGCCTTCCTCTGGGCTCATCTTCCTTCCTCCCAAAGGGCACCTGCGAGGTCGCTTACTGTGGCCTCTTGCTCCTGGCTGTTTGTCTGCAAGTGGCTATATTTAGGCCCTTGGAACACCCTCTCTCGAGATAGGATTTTATGTTGAGAATTATTTTCTTTATTATTCCACCACCTTCTGGCTTCCTCTGTTGCTGGTGAGACGTCAACCAGGTTTTTCACTGTTGTTGCTCTGTAATATTCTTACTCTCTCGGATCACGTTTGAGATTTGATTCTGGACTTTGCTGTCACGTAGTTCTATTTTGATATGTCTAAGACGGATTCTTCTGGTTTATCCTGTTGGGATTTGTTGGGATTTCTGAATGTGAGGATTGGTTTCTCTTATCAACTTCAGAAAATTCTCCAGTGTATCTCTTGGAATTTCCCTCTCTGTTTTATGTTCTCCTCCTGGGGCTCCAAATGCATGTGTGCTGTTCCCTCTCTGTCCTCTGTGTCAGTGTTTCTCAGACTTGCAAGTGCAAACAAGTCACCGAGGCCTCCTGAAAAATGCAGAGTCTGATTCTGAGCAGGGGTGGGCTGGCAGGACAGCATGTGAGAGCTGGAGGAGCCGCTCTGTGTGTCCCCGGAGGGGAGGGGTCAGAGAAAAGAAAGATTCACCCCAAGCCTGGGGGGAGGGCTGAGGGGAGACTGCAGCAGCGCAGTGCTGCTCTGGCGGCAGGCGGGGCTGTGGTGAGGCTTGCCTGCGCCCTGCCACCACTGCCGGCAGAGCATCTTGGCAAGAACAAGCCTTTAGCGCCAGAGGCTGGGCCATCCACTGGGTGCCTGTGGACTGCGGTGTTGGCTACTCTTTCCACATCTTTCACTACCAACTCGAGGGGCACCTCAACCACCTCCCCACAGCGTTCTTCACGGAGATACTGAAAAGCGGGAGGGGAAGGCTCTACCGCAATCTGCCCAAACCTTTGCAAATGCGAGAGATTACCACAAGAGCCCGCATTTGCTCCTCATGTGTGCACAGAGAAAAGTGCAACACCCACAGGGTCCCTGCGGTCACACGACTGGGATGAAGGGACACTTTCAATATGATTTCTGTTGCTATGACACACAATTCTACAATTTTACCATGATTTATCCACTAAAGAATGAACTTCTTAGCAGATACTGGTGCCCATTTCACCCCCAGCACAACCCAGCATCTTCTGTAGGGTCCGGCCATGGAGGTGGGCAGCCCCCTGTGCCACTCCCTGACTCAGCCCTGGCCAGGTCCCTGCTCAAAACTTCTATTTCCTTGTGTGCAAAGTTGGGCTGCTGGTCCCAAGAGCTGCTCTGCAGGGTTAGTGCTCAGGTGAAACAGCACAGATGGTGCGTTCTCGGTCAATGGCAACATGTTTTTATTTTTTCTTGCTTTCAGCATCCCCTTTAAATGATGGGGATGTTAAGCAAGGGAGGGAAACTCTGAAGATTAGCGATTCATATAAAGGAGGGTATTTTTGAAGTTCACTAATTTCTTCCAGGAAAAAACAATTCTTTACTGGTGTAATTGTACCACTGTAACTAAAGTGACAGCAAAACTGGAACAGAGAGACTTGAGCTGTCCGTCTGATTCTCAGTGTGTCCGTCCAGGCTTCACCAGGTCCCTGCACCTGCCCTGTCCCAGCATTTAGAGCTGTTTCTCTTTCTCGTTTCTGCACTTCACCTGACCCTGGCAGGACACGCGAAGGTACGTGGACAGTTTCCAAGGCTGATGAGTAGCTGCCTGGAGAGAGTGACCAGACTGGAGTGAAGATGACCCCAGGGCTTTGTGTCTCTTCAAAACACCTGGACTTCGAGAGCACAAGCTCCTGGGAGGCTTTGGGTAAAACAAGGAAAGTGATGCGGACGAGACTGGGGGAAAACTGGCCAGGGGGCAAGGGCGGGCGGTGCTAATGATGCTCCAGTAAGAGTAAACTAAGAAACGTTCTTTAAAATTGGGCACAGAAAAAATATGCATACTTTAGTTTTGGACAAAGAAGTCCTTAGGTCTAAGGAATATATTTTCTTATCATCTACGTGTCTGACTTATGGGCCCACAGGTCCTGTCAGATGCCAGGCTGCTCAAAGATGGCTGTAGTATACATGTCAGCCACTTCGGCTGAAATGAACTTTGTATTCAGTCACATTATAAAACAATATTTTTTATAATTATTATACTTGTGGTCCAAGAAATTGAAGCTTTAAAAATTCCTACTAAATACTAAGCTCAGATGGAAATTGCCTTCCGGGCCATCGTTGCCTCTGTCACTGGACAGTATTTTATTTTTGTCTGTAATGGATTACCTAAGTGATTGGCCAAGGCTTCAACTTCGTGTGCCTGCTAGAAAAGCCTTTCTGGAAGCTTCCACCCTTCTGTTGGTATCAGCTGTTCACCAGGCCACATGGTACTGACAGAGAAAGCAGGACGTCTTCACAGAAAGCCAATTCATGACAAACAACCGAGTGGCCTAGTCCATTCCTGCCACGATAACAAAATACCTCAGATAGGGTAATTTGTAAACAGCATAAATTTATTGCTCGCAGTTATGGGGGCCAGAAGTCCAAGGTCAAAGTGCCGGTAGTTTTGCTACGGGGAAGGCCCCGTCTTTGCTTCCGAGATGGTGTTGTGAGCACTGTGTCCTCACACGGTGGGAGGGTGTGGGGCAGGTGGCCCTGTGAAGTCCCTTTCCTAAGGCACTAATCCCACTTACGGCCTGAGCACCCCAGAGGCCCCACCTTCTAACACCATCACCTCGTGATTAGGTTCCAGCATGTGACTTTTGGAGGGACACAAACATTCTAAGTATTTTCAATCTCTACCATATGCAATGAGGAAATTATGTAACAGTTATATGTTAGTTTAAACCAATCTGAAACAAATAATCTATAAAACTACCCATTTATAAGGGATACTGAGAAAGTTACATGGGAAAGAGAAAAACAATCAATTAACACAAAAATCAATCAACCAAACCAACCAAAATCTTTTGCCCTCACACTTGCGCACACACCCACAGCCTCGGGGATCAGACCACAGACATGTATCTGCAACTCCAGTGTCTGCCCCCGAGAAGTCCTCATTGGGACCTTCAGGCTCCTTGGCCACAGAACCACAGGAAACCCACAGCACTCACCAAAGGGTCCCTGCAGTTCTGAATGTCCGACTTTAAAACTATTATCTCAGGTAAAGATACCAAACAGTAATCCAATCAGTTAAACTGCCCTTTATGAAGGATGCCAGACACTGCATTTCCTTTGAGTTCTAGAGCTTTACAAAATCCGAGTGACCAGGCTTTCAAATCTGCTTTGGCACTGCACATGCATTTCTAGACATGCACAACTGCCCTGCACCCAGCATTAAATGAAGACTGGGCCATCCTAGAAACTCGGCCTCTGACCCCACTTGCCTTCCGTTTTGATCCTCTCTCACTCAGGTGTTCTGTTAGGAGGCATCACAGCTACCCGCCCACAGTGCCCTGCTCAGCGCACACACACACGCACGCACGTTCTGCTTCTGCGTAACACCGTCAACTTGGCAAAGACTGAGTGAAGCCCTAACAGCATGTTCTGGTCGTGGGGGACGTGGTGGTGTGAGGTGGCCACAGCCTGGACTTCCCGCGTGGGGACAGGCAGACGTGTCTACAGTCAACCTGAGGACCAGACGTTGCTCATTTAGAGTATGGCACAATCACCAGAGGCCTAAACCCAAGAACCGTTAAACATGGCCTCTGAAGGCAGGTGGGGAAGGACTTTTCTTTATCAGTGTTTCCCTATCATTTGATTCATGTGTTGCTCTATGAGAATTTTTTTAAAAAAGGAAAAACCATTGGTATTTGTTTTCCGCTCAATAGAAATTTTCCTGCAGTGATAGTGAATTGAATCCCTATATTTCAAATACTTATTTAACGTTAATTAATTCTTAAAACCCTCCCCCAACCTGCCTTCACATGTTATTCAGATGAACATCTCTTTTCTGCTCGACCAAAAGCATAAGGGTTTGCAGAAGACCCTCTACCACGGCAGGTTGGCCCAGCGGCCGCCTCCCTGTCTGGTACAGAGGCGCCTCTCACGGCCCAGAGCAGCGTGGCATGGAAATGCGTTATGAGGAGCAGCTGCTGAGCTGGGCAAACATTCAAAATGGTTTAGAGAAGAAAAACAGTCCTAGAACCAACTCCAGGTTTGCTCTACCTGCCAGCAGCACGCGGGTGGCTTCCAGGCGTCGCCGGTCTCTCTCATTCTGTTTCCCCTCCCGTCTTCCCAGCACCGACCAGTACAGACTCCGCTGCCCAGTGGACCCAAAACTCTCAGGAAAAGCCCTCTTGCTAACAGGTTGCCGCCCTTTATCCCTTGTCCCTTTGGCTCAGAAGCCCTGAGGCGCCAGGTCTCCGTTCAGAGGGGCCGCTGGACGTGGGCCAAGAGGCAGTCTAGGATTTTCCTCCCTGCAGTTATTTTGGGGTGTCTCCACCCGCCACACTGAGGCTCTATTCAGACGGTGACACCGTCAGGAGGTAGAAGTCTGAGGCACACCAGCCCCTCGAGGCATCTCACTAGCTCTGGGATGAACACGAAGGCCTGTTCCTTGAGCTTTTGACAGTTGGGATCTCTGTGCACAGACGGACCCTGTGTCTCAACTGGGCTCTGAAAGAGGACAGTTTAGCTTCACCAGGCACTTAAATGTCCCTCCCAAGTTATCTTTGAAGACATTGTTGATACCATCACCTGGTTTCTTAGGTGCACATAAGCATCGTGCTAGCCCCTGCCAATGGAGGTGGACACACTCACCATCCCGTCACGTGGCTCCTGCACGGGCCAGGAGCTGTGCTGCAATTAGCGTCTGGGCCCCGTGTGGGAGGAAAGCCCTAGACCACAGCTAACAATCGAAATAATTTGACATCAGGCCAAGTCCTCAACACAAGCAGAATTAGTGCTAAGAGGTTAAAAGGTTATTCAAGGTCATATGGATACGACACAGGTCAGGAACACTGAGAAAAGGGATTAATATTATTGTGTAATATTAATATTGGTAGCAGTGAACAGCGGCATGCAGGAAGGTGGGTGACACTGAGAAAACCAGGGTGAAAGGGAGACAAAGTGCACACTCACATCTGGGTGGGGGATGGCGTACTGTCCCTGGATGGTGTAGGCCTGCAGAGAGAGACACACATCAGCTCCCTGCCCCGGGACCGCAGCTCACCCCTGCCAGCTTCCTTCCCGGCATGACAAGGACCCTCCTCCGTGCAGCTCCACCCGCCCCTCGCTGAGGAAGGGCCACCCTCCAAGGACCGCCACGGGAAACTGAGTGACCAGGCAGTGGGGTGGGGGACTCAGCCTCGACGCTGCCTACTCTCACTCCCCTGCATTTCTTGAAAGAAAACATCTAAGAATTAAGAATGATCTGTCTGACCTCCAAGTAAGAGGTCCACTAATTGTTAAGCTTTTGGAAATTTAATCAACCATCTGAGTAAATATTTTTGGGAAATATTTACCCTAAGAAACCCAAACAAAAACAGAAAGCTTTAAAAGGTGACCAAAACCAATTTTCCAAATGCCAGATTGAGTAGGAAATAGATCTAAATCCACCTCAGGATTGACCCAACTTGTCACCTTTCATATAAAATCTTCAGTTGGCAGCGCCGGGGATGGGGGCAGCTGCTGTGACTTGGGACATGCTCATGGCACCCCCCCGGAGGGTTCAGGGGGGTGGCTTGTTATTTCCTTTGCCTTGGAACAGTGGCTTGGACCAACTGCAGTGACCGTCCGACCTGCAGCCTTTTCCTGCCCACCCTCGCGGGCACCCTGGTGGGTGGGTGAGGCCCCTGCCTGCCTCGACGGGGCCCATCGCCGAGATGCTCTCAGTGACTCAAACTCACGGCCAAACAACAAATGAACCACACGGAGTCAAGGGAGAGTAAAGACCACAGACAAGCTGTCAGGACTTGGTGACGTGGAAGCTGCCACGCCAGGCCTGGTGGTGGCACGGGTGTGGAGGGACGTGGCCTCCAGCCCCGGGCCACTCCTGGCCCTGTGCCTTTTCCTGTGGGACCCGAGGTGCCTGCCATATCCACACGTGGGTCCCCACGCACCTGAGAGGGACTCAAGGAAGGCCACATGTCACTTCTGTGGACCCCAAGCCCTTCCACAGGTTTTGAATCTGCCAAGAGTTTTCACCATAAACAACTCAATTCTGGCAGTTAAAGGCCAACTGACCACCTGACAGGGGCCTGGCTGCAGCCCAGTTTGAGACAGACTCGATGCCAGCGGGGGGAGGCCCGGGCCTGGGACAGCGCTGCTGCGTTGGCAGAGGAAGTAAAAGGATCTCATCAGATACAGCCACCCCTCGGGAGAGCTGAGATCTCGCTGCCTACAAAGAACGGGTGTGGGGAGCCCCTCAGGGACAGGTTCCAATGTGTCACCAACTGAGAGGCCTGGGACTCGGGGCAGCCCCGCGGAGCTGGCACGGCTGTGACACTTGAGGCTGCTGTCCTCTCAACCGCCGGGGTCCCAGGAGGGCAGCCCCCCACTCGTCTGAGCTCAGGGGCTTAAGGAATCTTTATCCTAGACCGTTTTAACTTCTGACTTATCTTTTTGTTTACTTCACGTGATTATGTTTTGCACCTGCTCATTCCTCAGCAGGTTCTGCCTGATCGAACCCGTTATCTTCCGCCCTGTGCCAGAAACTGCGGTGCCCACAGCGACGGGCGTCTTCTCACCCCGATGCCCCCAATTTGGCAGTAGCAGCACGGGGCTGATTCTCAGCCACTGCCCTCTGTGGTCTGTGCTTTGTCCCGTCCCTGCACTGACACTGGGGGCTGAGTCCCAGGGACCCAGAGGATCCGCTGCCTCAGGTCTCACTCACACCCCACTTCTGAGGTCCTGCTCTGGCAAACTCCTGCTGCTGGTGGCCTGCAGTGCAGCAGGGACTCCCAGATGCCGCTGTCCCCCGTACACCACCCAGGCCGGCCACGGGCCAGGCAGACTGTCCCAAGGGCATCGAGGCTGGGCTCTAGAAAGCTGACTTTTAGCAACAGCCTTGGGAAGCACCCACAGCACAGCGACCTTTAGCCGTGGTAACCAGAGGCGCGTGCTGCCGCCCACTTTACAGGTAGAGAGATGAGCCCAAACAGGGCCGGGACACTGGCCAGAGTCGTCCTGTCGTGGCCCCTCCCCTCGAGCTGGACCTGTGACCCCAAACCATGTGGCTTTACAGGCTCCACATTTGGTTGTATCAATACACCTTCCTTTTGAATAAAATAGCATGTTTTACCACAGATATCATCATGGTTTGTTTAAACATTAAGGTGGAGCCCACACAGGTTACTAACCTGCTAACTAGCCATGAACTAGAAGCAGTGAGATGGAGTTCCGAGCCAGGACTTCTCTGCTGCAGGACCCTGTGGCCCCAAGTCCCTGGTCAGAGAGGCCCAAGGCCCCCCGCGCCCTCAGGCGGGATCTGGCAGGCCCCTGGCTCTCTGGGCCGTTTTCTGACCTATGAGGTGGGGGTGAACCCTGCCCCAGGCGGCTGTGAGGACAGGCCGTGCACGTGCCTTGCCAAGGGCAGGGCAGACCTGGGCGTGAGGCAGGCTGGGGGAGACGTGTGGCAGGAGAGGCAGACCAGGCCTGCCCTGACCTGCGCTGGCCACGTGCGAGGTGCCACGCCCCTCACGCTGGACACACCGAGGACGCTGGCTAGTGCTGATCTGATAAGATTCCTTTACATCATAAAGAAAAACATGAGAAAAAGTTGTATTTGCCTTTTTCCTTTCTTTTTAAATGATAAAGTAAAACCACAGGCCATTCTCCCCTGGCTGGGGTCACCCACAGAAGTCTGAGTCTCAACTCTCCCTTGAGCAAAGACACACATCGTGGCCGACTGGACACAGAGCTCTTCCAGGCCACCCCCTGGCTGACGATTTCCAAGTCCGTGGGCCATGGATGCCACAGTGACCGGGGGCACAAGAGAGGGAGCTGGGGGCAGGGCTCTTGTGCGTCCGCTCCCCGAGGTGCTGCCAGGCCGGCACTGCCATCTCTGGCAGGGGAGGACAGAGGTCGGAGACCCAGGACAGAAAAGACCAGGTCTGCAGACACAGACAGGCCCACCTGCGTACAGGGGTGGGAGGTCCTGGCCACGGTGGGGCAGACGCCCACCTGCTGGGCTGCTCTCCCTTCCTCTTTTGTGTTCCACTAGGAGTGCACTGGGCTTTGGGAATGTGCATTGCAGGGGAAAACAGGACCCTAGTTCTTATGGTCCTAGCTGCCTCCAGCATGGGATGCGCCTGCCCTCTGACTATAAGCTTCCTAAAAACACCCAAGAACCAGGTGTCACCCAGGAAGACTCAGGTGTGAGCCTGGTCTCAGGGTCTTTCCTGCTGGGCCAGGGAGCCCAGGGAGAAGGCGAGTCTGTGGGGCCCTGCCAGTGTCCACACCCCGTGCCAGGTGTCGGCGGGAGAGCTCTGTGTCCAGCGCGGGGTGGGAGACGTGCACGTGATAAGGCGAGAAAACCTGAGTGCACTAACGGGCAGCGGCGGGTGCTGCAGTAAAAGGCTGAGGTTGGCAGTGGAGGCCGCGAGCGGGTCGGCTCTTACCTGACCACCTGCAAAAATGACAGGGGTGGAGGCGGGCTTTGGGCGGTAGGGAATGGTGGCACCTTTCGGTGGGGACTAGGAAAAGGGACAGGAGAGGGAGAGAGAGCGTTAGAGCAGCTCCGCAGCACAGCGGGGAGGCCCTGCCCCAGCCCCCACCCTCCCAGAGCCCCAGGCTGGGCAGCAGCGCCGGGTATGGTGGAATCCCGCATCCTCGCTGCCCGTCCCCTCCAGATGGCTCCTTCTCACCACCCATGCTCTGGTTTGCCAGACCCAGGCTGACCCCTCCTATGAGTGACCACCCGCCCTAAACATGCCCCTGGGCTGACCCTGGCAGGACTCGGAGGCTCCAGGCAGAGTAGGGGGTCTGGGGGATCAATCCTGTCGAGAGAGGTCGGAGTGGGGGTAGGGGGTCATCTGCATGTGGGCCCCTGCTGTGGAAGCCCTGGCTGCCCACCCAGATGAGCCCCTCTACTGCAGCCCCTTCCTCTCTGCAGGGCCCCTCCTGGGATGCACACGGCTCCTGCAAGGCCAGGCCACTCCCACTTTGCACATGGACAGCCCGATGCCTGCAGAGAAACCCTTGAATCCCTTAGGAAAAACTTGGCCTTGCACACAACACCGGGATGCATGCCCAGTGCCCCGAAGAGCTTTGCCTGGCCTGCAACGAGTCAGTAGGGATCATCACAGGAAACTTAGAAACATCCAATTTCACAATTTAAAAAAAAAAAGGCCATTTTTAAAAAAGCTTAGATTCCAAAGGAAACACTCCATAGTCATGATGAGGTTTGCTGTGATTTCCCTTGATTATTCCATGTTCAAAATACGGGATTCATATCCTTAGGACCAGCCCTCCCTGGTCCCTATGCAGTGTCGTCCAGGCAGCTGAGGCCACGGGGCCCAGGCCACGGACAGGACTTGGGAGTCCCGGCCTAGGCCAGCTGGAGCTGCAGAGAGAGGCAGGGTGGGGAGGTGGCCCACAAGGCAGCCTGTCCCCTCACGGGTTCGGGGGCCTCAGGTGCTGCCCACATGCAAACGTGCAGTGCTGGGGGACAGGCCCAGACTCTGTAGCCACGTGCCGTGGCCTTGCCCTGAGTGGGGAAGGGGCTGCTGAGTGGGTCTGAGCTGGCCCAGACTGGGTCTGGAGTGATGCCGGCTCCCAGGGAGGCCCGTGTTTGGGATTTCTGTGGTGATGGCACCTCTGAGCAAATGGGTTCCTGGTGGCTCTGGGCCTGTTGTGGAAGGAGCAGGAATAACAGAGGACGTGAGCCGGTGCTGTCCCCACGCTGGCTGCCAACCAGCTGCAGCCTCCCAGACACGGCTCCGGGAGACCCCACCCGGCACACGGGCCAGCTCCGCCTGCGGGTCCCGCTCCTGTTCTCCCCGACGTCCCTGGGCAGGGGTGCCTGCCCTCGGCTCTCCCTGGGCTGCTCTGCGCTGGGAGCCGGTGCCGGGCCCTGGGAAGGTCTCGCTGTATCAGGCAGGGTGGTCGTCTGTGGTGATGCTTGTGTTCTTCGTGAGCCCACCCAGACTCGTCTGTGCCACAGGGCAGCCCTTTCTTCCGCACTTTTATGGGGGTGAGGCTGAGACACACCCCGTTAACCTAGCCCCAAATTCTTCTCATCAACGAGGAGAGTTTTTAAAGCATTTTTTGCTTTATTTTTCCAGTTAGTCTTCATTTAAAAATGGACCCAATTGTTTCCAGGTGTGATGAATCTTCCTCCCCTCTGACCTCTGAGGGCTGCGTAGCACTTGCCAGGCCAACCTGCACACACCGTCTCACCCAGGCCTCACTGCCATCTGAGCAGACAAGGCAGTTCTGACAACAGCCCCAGGGTGCTGACGTCCCACAGCCAGCGTGGTCCACCTGCTTCTGTGGGGCAGCAGCCCCACTCCGCAACTCTGACGAGACCACATGTTTTGTTCTGAGGAGCAGGCCTCACCCCTTGATCAGGGACGCAGCAGGCTGTGTCCCTCGCAGAACTGGTCGTATAATTAACGGCTGCACAGAGCACGCCTGCCGCCACTGAGCAGAAAGGTGTGCTTTCTGGCCCCGCTGGCGTGGGGGGGCCTCCTCCCCAGCCTCGGGCCAGCCCCCGGGGTCCCAGCGAGGGGGAGAGGAAACAGAGAACTCGGACCAGCATTGCCCTCTCTTCCTGACCAGAGTGTGGGGAAGATTTCAGAACAAGACAATTTTGAAAGGTATTTTTGACTTCACAAAGTATCATACTTCAGGAAAACAAAAGCTATGCAAAAAATTTTAAGGAGTTAAAAATAGGGTTTGAACACCAAGCTAAGCACAAGGGAGGGAAGAGCCGACAGCGGCCTCGGGAGGCAGCCCCGGCCGGGGACTGGCACAGGCAGAGCTCCTGGAACCTTCCATCTGAGGCAGGATTACTTCATTTTAGCTTCAGGAAATACCAGCAACTATTGATAGCTTCATGAATTTGGGATATTGACAGAAATTCAAATTTCAGGGTTTTTTTCTTCCCCCTAAAATTTCAAGAGAGGCTTTTCCTGCTCAGCTGTACCTTCCTTGCTTCTCTGTTTTAAACCTTTTGTTCACTTATCTCTATTTTTACATTTGAGACATTTCCATAAGTTTTTCCTAAGTTTCGCCCTTTGTACCTCCCTGGCAGTGTGATGCTACCTTCTGCAGACTCGGGTGCACGGCAGGAGCCTCCTGCCTCTGCCTTCTGTGTCTGGGACATAGCGGGTGGGGGCCCTCCCTGCACGGAGAGCCCGGGCTGGGGGAGCACGCAGCCCCACCCCTTCATCCCTCGCCTCCAACAAGACTTTTCTCCACCGCAGATGGGCAACACTTTTAGGGCTCCAACTCTTTCCAGAAAATACCTTTCATCGGGGATTAATAACTTCTTATCCAATTCCAAAAATGAGGGGAGAGGCTCACCCCCCTCTACATGCCCTCTCCTCAGGCTCCCCAGGGAAGACACTGGACCCACCAAGTTGACAGTTATGGCCCAATTGCAGCTGCCAGCAGCCAGTCCTCCCCACGGCACCCCACGCTGGCATGGCTCTCGCTCCGGCTGCCTTCACTGCCAGGCTCCTGACACTGGCCCCCACAGCCCTGACCGAGAATCCTCAGGATGACCAAGGCACCCACACCTTTCCTGATGCTGTGAAAAAACCACGTGGTGCTGAGTGTGCCTGCACTGACACGTGCCAGCCACCGCACAGACTGTACCTCCAGCATGACCACACAGATCTGCTTGACGCACTGGATGATGGCGTCCGGGGTCCCCGAGATGGTCACCGCCCGCTCCGTGGAGTTGGGCAGCATGTCCCCGGCCACCTGGACCTGGGCACCTGTGGACTGCAGAAATGGGATGTTGGAAGGGGCGGGGCAGCCTGGCAAGATGGGCAGCAACTCCAGTTCTCCAGGGCCATCCACGGCTCCTGAAGAGCGTACCTCAGCTCCACCACCCGCCCTGCCCATTCCCGTGTGGCCATGATGGCCGGACACCCAGCCCTGCATATGCCCCGGAGCACAGCATGGCACTGGTGGGCAGGGCTTGTCCAGTCCCAGCGACACTGCAGAGGAGGCATCTAACCCCGGGAGTGCGTCTACGGGGGACAGTGCTCTTTCCAAACACACAGAATTCTATCCCTCCGCAGCGTTTCAGCTCACAGAGAAAGATGGATTCTAGTCCCGGGGAAGGACCAAGACTGGGGCAGCTGCCTCCCTCTGGGTAAGGGAAGGACTCAGGCTTTTCTTGAAATGAGACAAACGTGTGAATATAAAACCCACACCTCCTCCAAATGCCAGCCAGCCAGGACAGGCCTACAGCTCAGGCCATCCCAGGAGACGGGGCCTGACACGGCCAAGGCGGCCCCTTGCCAGGAGCAGAAACCAGAGCCCAAGTGGGGAGGGCCTCCTGCATCCCAAGCCCATGACGGGGCCCCACCCCGGCTGCCCCCTGCCCCCCGTGGTCCCCACCCCCAGCAAGAGGCAATGGGGGCTGTGAATGCAGCAGTCCTCCACGGGCGCTAGTACCTGCTTACTGGAAGGACTGTCCCCAACCTGGACGACCTGCCTGGGGGCTGCAGTGACCAGTGCTGGATGTGTGGGCAGCATGGAGGACGTGCCCTTGCACTGCCTGGCCCCAGCCGCCCCCGCCCCCAGAGGATCCGCCCTGGAGGAAGGTCCTGTTACCTCCCTGATCTCCTTGATCTTGGAGCCTCCTTTGCCAATCAGGGACCCACACTGGCTCGCGGGCACCACCAGTCGCAGCGTCACAGGGGGCTTGCTGGTGGCAGGGCTGTTGCTCATGGAGTTGATGATGTCCTAGGGAGGCAGACAGACATGAGTGTTGGCAGATCATGCCTCTAAACATAAGTGAGCAAAGATCCAAGAATGAGCAAGCATTAGGGGGACAGTGGGTGCATCGACTCTTTCCTCGGCCCACAGTGTGCCCCAGCTCAGAGAGCTCCAGGGCCACATCTCGGTCCTTGGCCCAGGGCCTGCCCCACCTCAGAGAGCTCCAGGGCCCTTTCCATGCATAGAGAAGGACACAGTGACCAGGCCATGTCATGATCAGATAGGGCCAGATGTTTTCCAGATGGACAGGAGGGCCTGGCACATAGTGACTTAAGGCCTGGTGGTCAGCCTGATTCCGGGGACTATAGTGGGTCTGTTCTTGGGCCTGAAGACCTGGTTGGCAGGTGTGGTGTAGACAGATGGGCTGACACACAGGAGGTTTGAACACTGGCCCGAGGGAAGGGGAGCAGGGGCAGGGGACATTTGGGGGCTGTGTCTGCCCCAGTGCCAGCTGTGGCAGAGTCATGGGGGACAGGCCGTGATCTCGGGGCATAGGATACAGTGGATAAAAAATGGTTACTGGGTGTCCATCCTGGAGGAGGGAGCCGTGTCACTCACTCAGCAAGGTGAGGGGCCACTGGGGGTAGTGAGGGTGGCCTTGGATCAGGCCAGCTCAGGCAGCCAGTTTGTCTGTTCATGTTTCTGTCACTCAGGAGACAGAGCTGGGCTTCGAGTACCTCAATCATGCGCATGGGGGCATCTGGGCTGTGAGAAGGCGGGGCCATGGAGGCCAAGAGCCTGCGGCAGAGCAGGGACCCACAGGCTCCATGTGAGTAGTGACACATGTCAGTGCCCCCACAGACAGCCCGAACTGCTCTGTGTACATCACCATTTCCACATTACAGTCTAGGTAACACCATTTTCTCCCCACCAAAAAACTCCCTTCCTTATGGAAATAAAGTCAAGCTCACAGAGAGTGGCACATCAGCTCACCCCCAAAGTGACGTGACGTGCTCAGGAGGTGCAGACGGGAGCTGGGGAGGTGTCCCTGGAGGGCAGACTGGCTGTGGCTAGACGAGGGCTGGGTGGGCCAAGAGGGGCCCTATGGGGTTCAAGAGCAGGCTTAGAGACAAGGAATTCCCAGGAGAGGAGGCCCCACTGCTGTGCACCGCATGGACACCCCGAGGAAGGCTGGGCGTCTGTGACTCACAGCACTGGGGACGGTGCATGGCAGAGTAAGGCCCTGAGAATGGCGAGAGGGGCTGGGTCACACTGCCTGGAGGTGGCGAGCCGTGCAGACTGAGCACTGAGAGTCAGGACATGCAATCGGCCAACGGCCAAGCCATACAGAACAGGAGAGTTCTGGCCCAGCCCAGCAGCCACCAGCGTGGGAAACCACACCAAGCCTCCACAGCACTCAGCCCAAGTGGCCCGGGCTCAGCAGTGATGGTCACTTCCCCAGTGTTTGCCTTCTCTCCCAACTCAGGCCCAGCCAGCGAAAGCCAGACGTGCCCCTCACATTGATCCCAAGGGATGCCCTGCTTCTAGCGAGCCTGCCTTCAGCTCCCCGCGCCAGCAGCCTCCACCCGGCTCTCAAGCCTGAGGCCTTGATCAAGTGCCAGCCCTGCGCCTGGCCAGCTCTGAGTGCACAGCCACCATCCACTCTTGTTGGCGGCCTGCTCATCTCCACACCTGCCAGGGAGGCCACCCAGAGTGTCTGCACTGCCCGCCACCCGCCCCAGGCCCTATGCCCTGCTGGTGGCTCCTGGAGCCTGTGAGGACGTGCTGGCGCGGGTCTGGACTCCGCTCTGCACTGGGCTCTGCGGCTGCCCATTTGTAGCTTGGTGCCTGGTTTTGCTATTGTTTCCCATTTGCGAGGCATTGTTGGTGGAATCCAGCCACTCCTTCATCCCCTTTGCTGTCTTTTGTGTTACTCTTACGTTGTAGTGTGTATGCGCTCCCGCTCGCCATGGAGGGAGAGTTCCAGGCAGAACGTGAGCCTTTGTCTGGGCTCACAGGCCAGCGTCCGCATGGAACAACATGGCTGTGACCAATTAACCTGGATGGAGCTCTCCCTGGTCTCAGTGTTCTGTGCTAAGAGCTTCCCTCTGGTCTTCCGTCTGCTGGCAGGCGGGAGAGGCGGCCACCCATTAGGCTGGGGGCCCAAGACCAGGCACACAGCACTACACTCCCACATGCTGCCACTGTCGACACCTGTCTACCAGGCGTTGTCTGAGGCTAAGTCCTCCCCTCTTCCAGGAAGACTCCCTCTTCCTGGATGTCCTCTCAGGACAACCGAATCCCTGCACCTGTCTTTCTCAATGGCAGAACTGCCCCAAGGATGCTTCCAGCCTTTGGCGGCCTCCCTGGGGAACATCTGACTTGAACACTTCCTGGTAACACCTAACAAAGCACAGTCCTGTTATCAATACCTCCTGAAGCCATGTGCTTCCCTGGAGTGGGCCTCCGATCTCCTTTGGACCAGGAGAGTGGGTGCCTTTGCCTCTGCCTGGACAGAACAGCGGTATGCTATGACAGTCACGCCAGGGGGTGGTCACTGAAGCCCCCTCCTATAGTTCGCAGGTCCTCAATCAAGACTTAAAAGACCTAAATTGCCCTGGTGATTTGGTTCTGATAAAATACGTAGATGCTCTCCTACTTTGTTCAGAGAACAAGGAAGCCTGTGAAAAGAGTTCCTTCACCTGCTCTCAGCCTTAGCAGATGGCTAATATTATACCTCAAAACTGAAACTGGAGCTCATCCAGCAAGGTATGTCTCACAGGCTGACCAACCCCCAGAGTCCATATGTTGAAGCCCCAACCCCCAACATGACTGTATTTAGAGATGGGCTCTTTACAGAGGTGATTAAGGTAAAATGAGGCCATTGGAGTGGCCCTGATCCAGTCTGACTGGTGTCCTTGTAAGAAGAAGAGATGAGGACACACACACACACAGAGGGACGACCTGTGAGGACACAGGGAGGAGGCGCCGTCTGCATGCCAAGGAGAAGGGCCTCAGAGAAACCAGCCCTGCCGCACCCTGACCTTGGACTTCCCGCCTCCAGAACTAGGAGAGAATCAATGTGTGTTGTTTGTGCCGCCCAGCCTGTGGGACTTTGTTATGACAGTCCTAGCAGACTAAGAGTGTGCTGTAACTAACCTAAGCTCTCCTTTAGGACATAGTCCTCTACACACAGTAAAACCAGAGAGGTGGCAGAACCTGTCATACTTACTAACGCTCGTCAACTAGCCAAAGGCCAGACAGCGCGCATCTATGCGGACGGACGGCAGGTGTGGTTTTGGGGTGGTCCATGCCTTTGGGATGCTTTGGAAACAAAGGAGGTTTCTCACCTCTGCTGGAACCATCTCCTTAAGGCAGTGACTATAAAGACTGAGGCCTATGTGGATAGGGAAATTAAAGGAGATAGGGACAGGGAAATTAAAGGAAAAGGAGATGCCCCAGAAGATCATTATGCCAAACAAACCTCTGCAACCAGGGCTGTGATTCCATCTAAACCTGCAAGGTTAGATCTCTGGAGGCAATCCAAGAGGCTATTGTAAAATATCATTGAGTTCCTGGTTTTGAAAAGAGAGCATAGAAAAAACCTGGTTGTACCCTTCACTCAGATGATCTCTGGTACCTCAAGACAGCTGGTTGGTGGCACCAGATGATTTCACATAGATACTACCTACATCAATCCATGAAACTACTCATCATGGAACAGACAAACTGGTTAATATCTCAAGCCAACATTGGTGGGAAGCTGTACACAGCTGAGGTTATTTTCAGGCCATGTGTCACCTGTCAACACCATAACCCTGGGAACACTGACAAGGTGAGACAGAGACCAGGAGCAAAGCCTCGAGGGCCCTGCAAATACCCTCAGATGGGCTTTAACCAGCTTCCACCCTGGGACTTGAATATGTTTTAGTTATTGTATGTCTATTTTCAGGAAGGGCTGAAGCATTTCCTTGCTTAAAAGCTTACAGCCCTTGATTTTGTGTTTCCAATCTGAAGCGCACCGACTTTTACACCAAATGATTGAGGTGCACACTTTGAGAACCATTATAAAAGAACTCTGTTTAAGTGGTTATCTCTTATTCAAAAACTACACTGTCCTTACCATCCACAATCTTCTGGAAAAACTGAGAGGACCAACAGCATCCTTAACTTAAAATGTCAAGACTTTCAGAATCCCTTGAGCTCCCTTGGCCAAAGGTGCTCCTGTAGCTCTACAGCCACACAGTCCATACCCTAAGGGATACCTTGGTCGTCACCCTGTGGGTTGGTGACGGGAGGGCCCACACCTTTGAGGATCCCACCCCTGGCGCTGCAGGCAGAGATGGCGCGTTACGGCAAGGGACTCCCTATGCCCCACCTATCACCAGCAGCACCTTCCCAAACATCCTCTTTGTGCTCTTCATCCAGGAGATTCCTCCTATAGGAAGAGACATCAGGGCAGAGCTGCTCCTGAATCTCACTGGAAGGGCCCTTGCCAGGTATTGGTAACATACACAGCAGTAAAACCGCAGGGACTCAGTCCTAGGGTTCACATTTCACAGCTAAAGCAGCGATCCGGAATTCCCCACAACGAGAACGCCATTCCAATAGGGGACCTTAAACTGAGGTTCTCAGAGACCGTCTAGAAGCAGCCATTCTTCAGAAACAGCTGATCCAAGACCCTCATAGCAAGCTGGTGCCCTTAGACAATGGACAGCTTTGTGCCTTAGATGTCACACTAAGACCCTGTCCAATTCCTGTTTTGCTTTTCATCTGCTTGTGTATCATCTTTCTCCCTGTCGTTTTCCACAGACCTCTGGTTTTCATCCACTCACAACAACCCTTGTCTCTTTTCTCTTCATGTTTGATCATTGTTAGGTCAGAACATGCTCATTCTGATGCCGTTCTTAGATTATCCCAAACAGTGGCCACTGCTCTCACTTGCACCAACTCCTGGACACACCACCCACCACCTACCCCCAGGACAAAAACCTCTGCACAATCCTGGTTTCATCAAATGAAGCCCTGGGGGAATTACAGCCAGTGGTGTTTCCACTTGCATCTACATGGACAACTGACCCCAAACAGACCAACCTGAGATTCTGCCAGCACCCCTTTCTCCCAGAAAAATAACCAGTTAGTAAAGTCCACTGATCAGACCCCAGGTAACTCTAAATTTAAATTCAACAACCTCAACAGAACAATGGGCCACATACTCACCACCTGGAAGAGACAAATACAGACCCAAATTGTAACCCAGCTAACGTAAGGCCTTGATACCAACTTCATGTCATGAGCAACAACTTTTTCCCAGGTTCCATGTGCCTCTACCAGATACTACTTCCTTTGGGCCCAGGCCCCCAAACATTTGCTCCCACTTTCAGGCCCAGGCAGAGAAAGTCCAACACATTCCCCCAACCATTCATGGGGATACCTCCCCGTGCCCATGGCCTCCAGGGCACACTGGAGCCTTCCCTTTTGCCCATTCTGAAGCCTCCCCCTCCCTGCCTGCCCATGAGTCTCTGCCAGGCGCTCCCATAGGCAGCTTTGAACACACAGCCTCTGTGTGCTCCCATCTGGAGGGTCTTTGCTTATTCCCACAAAGTCCACTTCATTACTTAATGGTCACCCCTCAAAGACACTAAATGCATCTCTAAATAACTTCTGGCAATTTCAAAAAATTGGAAACATAAAACATTAAGATTTAACTCACTGACAGAGGTACATGCAAGTGCCACATACACACATGTATATGCATCCACCAGCGTGTGAATATACGTGTCTGGGTCTCCACCTTTACCTGTCCATGTCTAAGCCAAGGGAGGTCAGCAGCTGTGGTGGTGTGCAGCTGAGGACCAGGGTCACGCCAGCCAGGGCTTTGTGGGGGGCTGTGTGGCAGAGCCAGCTGGACGAGGGAGGTGTGGGTACTGCCCGAGGATCAGTGCCCAAGGGTCCCTGTGTGCACTGGTGGGAGGCGTGCGGTGTCCTGGGGCTGAGCCGGGTGCCCTGGGCAGGGTCTGGGAGCAGGAACGGGAGCAGGAGCAGGTGGCTTCCCCAGCACACAGGCTGGGAGTGGCTGGCCGTAGGAGGAGAGAGGGATGCAGCCCTGAGCCGGTGGAGCAGAAAGGGCGGAGTCCTGGGCGGGCAGAGGAGGTGAGTGAGGCCGATGCAAGGTGGAGGGACCCGGTGGGCACCATACCTCCTCAAACTTGTACGCGATCATGGCAAAGGCCTTGAAGATGGCATCTGTCGGGCCTGTGATGGTCACGATTCTCTCTGGGCAGTTCCCCTCCGAGATGTTGATTCTCGCGCCGCTCTAGGGCAAGAGCAGAGAACCCAGCAGCCAGATTAAAGCCACTGGCCAGCGGGCCCGGACTCTCTGTCTGCTGGCTGTGTCGACACAGCCACATGCATCTCGCCCCTGCCCGGCAAACCTCACTACTGGACAGTGACATTCTTTTCAGTCACCTCCTTTATAGTGAGATTTTAATTGGCAAAAAAAATCCAAGTGCTCCCTTCGCTGCACAGGGAGGCACAGGAGGCCTGAACCGCCAGGTGCGCAGCGCGACAGGGACCTGCCAGGCCGCACAGGGACGGGACAGCCCGGGCAGAGCCGCCGCAGCCCAGGAACGTGGTGTGGGCAGGCAGGCCGCACTCACCTCCTCGCGCATCTTCTTCACAGTCTCCCCTTTCTGGAATAAAGATGCGGACAACAAGGAACAGGCGTCACTCGCGGCTGCACTGACAGCACGTGCGGGGCTTGGTGTGGCCCACGTGCTGCCGGGAGCCGCCACCGTGCACCCACATGGCCTCCAGCCTCCTTGCTAACCAGGCCAACCCGTGCCCCCACATGCTGGAGGCATTTCAGGAAAGGACACTGAGGTGCAGGAAGGTGAGTGCTCACCCAGGGCACACGGCCGGCAGGGCGGGCTCTGACCTAACTCAGCTCCCGCATCTGTGTGCCCTCGGGTGCCTGGCACCATCTCGTATGGGTGGTGACCCCAAGACACACCCACCAAAACTCTCGTGAGAAAGGGCCAGAGCAGGGCCGTGGGAGCTCCTCCCGCCCAGTACAGGGGTGGAAGGGATGGGGCAGAGGGGATCCCCAGGGATGAGCACAGTGTGACAGGACAGGGAGGCGGCATGTCTCCTCCCCACAGGCACAGGCGTCCAAACCGGCCCTTTCCCTATTAGAATGGAAACACAAAGCCCTCCACCGTCACTCACAGGGACTGGTCAGTAACAGGGCCAGTGGAAAACACAGGGGTCCTTACCGGGGTCTGAGCCCAGGAAGGAGGACTGGCCCCCAGGGCAGCGGGCAGGGGTCTCGCCAGGGCAGGGCCCAGGGAGAACGCATCCCCCTTGGCTCCCACAGAGCTGGGGACCACCTTCCATGAGGGGCAGCATAAAAGCAAGAAGAGCCCCCAATAGGGCTGCGTGGCAGCACATGGTCCCTGACTTCATGGGACGCAGGGCCGTGTGCCCACTGGGCACCATCCAGCACCGGGCAGCTGCTGTCCTCACTGTCCCCTCACAGAGACCCCGAGAGAGGCAGAGTTCATTCAATAATTACCTTCCCAATGATGCTTCCAACTTCCTGCAGGAAAAACATCACAAAAACATGATGTCATAGAGCAGAAGGAGGAAAAGAATCTGGCACAGACACCACAGAAACCTGTCTACCTCCCCAATGTGAGTGAGGGAGGGAGAGTTTAGAACCTGTCGAGGGAAGCCTACAAGTCAGGCCCTGTGCCCGAGGCTTCCCCTGCGCCGTCTGACCAAGGCCAGTGGTGCCGACTCTGGCTAACCAACTGCCCAGAGGAGAATGGCTGCTTTTCAGAGAGATAATTCTGGAGGCATCACTCATGCTCTTGAGGCCTCCAGGAAACCCTGTAAGAAACAGATGAAAAATAAAATCCCTCCCAACTTTGTGACTTAAAGAAAATTTAGCACTGCTATTGCTACGTGACTTATTTTTAAAAGGTGGAATACTGAAAGAAACACTGGAACACACTGCCACAGTTCTAAAGTCGAGCCTCAGATGGTTTGGGGACATCCTCCCGGCCGGGCTGGGGGGTCAAGCATCTCCCTGCCTGGCAGTGGGATGGGACCAGCCAGGGTCCTACCGTGGCAGTCACCTGAGGTCAGGCCAGCCTGGCTCTAGTCACAGGAAGAACATCTTTCAAAACCTGACTCATTTCCTTATTGCAGTGAAGCTCTGAACAATTATTAATACAACGGTCCTGGTGAAGGCCTTGGTCCTGCCCAGGCCGCACGGAAGGGTGTGTGTAGGGGACACTGGGCATGAGGTGGGACCCTGGCCCCGTCATCAGGGCACCCTCCCCCAGGGAGTGTCTGGTGGTGGCCTGGCTGTTGTTGCTGCCAGAGCTGGGGACCCTACACTTGACCGCACCCACTGACTTCTGGCACCCCCAGGGGAGGAGGGGCAGGTCATTCTGTCTCCACCCAGAAATGAGAGTTCTGGGAGTCAGCACGGCCACCCGCCTGGGAGGAAGCTGTGTCTTCTGGAAGTGTAGGACATGCCAGTGCTATGGGTGCTAAAGCCCAGGGCCTCTAGCAGCCTCCCCCAGGCTGGAGACCACACAGACACGGGGAGTCGGTGTCCTCATGGTACAAACTCCAGACAGGAGGACTGGGCTGAACCCTGTGCTGATGGATGCAAACTGGAGGTGTGAACTCATGGGGTTCTCATGCGGAGAGATGAATATGGAAATAAACGTCATGAAACGTGCACGGCATAAATGCGTGCCTTCCAGAGCTGCCTAGGGCCTGTGTAGCCGGGAGCTCAGAGCACCCTTAGTGCTCCCATCTTGGCTCCCAAAACACTGTCCTCTGCCCAAAGAAGTCGGGGTTCTTTGGAGAAGTGGCTGATGCCAGAACTGGAGCAGGGGAGGACAGGATGGCCCCAAGCAGCGTGTTATGTGCGGGCAGAGGGTGCCGTGAGGATGGTGGGCCTCACCAGGAAGCACTCGGGAGCCTGCCAGCCAGGACAGTGTGGGCGTCAGAAGTCATGGCAGCCCTGGTGTGAATGAATAAAACAGCAAGTTGCATCCAAGGAGGTATGAATAAATGAATGAATGAATGAATGCGTTGGAAGTCTGATGACAAGTGGGACACTAACACAGCTTCAAAGCACTTCCCACCCCAGTGTTCTAAGCGCAGGAAGGGCAGCTCCAGGTGGAGCCCACAGGCACCCCACAAAGTGGTTGACGCTGGCACCCCCAGGACAGGAGACTGCAGTGATGCGCCTGCCACGGCAAGGAGACTTCAGACAGAGCCAGAGCGAAGGACATGTCACAAAAACACGGGGCAGAAACTCAGAGGAGAGTCAAAACCCATGGGAATCACCCCAGATTGAGGGGACTGGGGACTGCTGTCCGTGGCTCCGCCTTGGGGCATCTTGTCATTGATGGCAGCATCGGGACGGCTGGGGAGACCTGAGCGAGGTCCCAGGGCCAGGTATGGGGACGCACCCATGGCAACCCTGACACTGGTGGCTGCATGAGGCCATGCAGAAGCCCCTGTTTGCAGAAGATGCACCAAGGCATCCAGTGACAATGGGGCGTCGGGTTGGTGACTTAGTCTCAAACAGTCATGGAGAAAACGTAATTGGGATTGTACTAGCAACTGCTTTGTAAATTTGAGATTGTATAAAATAAAATTACACAAAGCACAGGCCCCGGCAGAGGGAAACCCCTCTCTCTGACTCTCCCGTCTTTCTAGCGGCAGTGCAGGCGACAGCCTTGCTTTTCTGTACCTTTCCGTGCATCAGCAGGCGGATTGTCAGGGTCACGTTCAGGCCCCCTTCTGAGACCTTGGACTCCATCTTTCTCCCAAAATGTGGCTGGGGGTGGTAGCTTAAGGCGCTGAGGGCGCTGTGAGGAAGGACAGACGGGGCCCAGAAGGCGTCACCTGGAGAAAAAAGGCACAGCTGCTGTGAACAGAGAACAATCTCTGCGGTCCAGGAATGTCCAGGGCTGAGCTGGGCTGCACGGCCCTCAGGCCTCCGCTGGTGGGGGTGGGATGGGGCTGCCATCACCACCACATGCTGGTCAGGCCTCACCTGGCTGGGCCTCAGGGAAAGCCCCCCAGGGCTGACTGGCCACAGGACCCTGAATAGGACCCTCCAGCCCATCTGAGTTTCTGCATCTGCAAAGAGGGCTGCAGGAGCACCTCCCGCGGAAGCTGGGCAGTGCTGGGGTCACTGGGGTGAAGCCCTGCACGTGCTCATAGAGCCAGCGCTGTGCTGAGAGTTCATGCTCCCACTTCCTGTCACATCAGTGAGCAGCCCCCGTGCAGAAGCCCCCTGCTGAGACTTGCCTCAGCCTGAGGAAGCTGGGGAAGCACAGGTGCCAGGGTCTGCACCCAGAGCCAGCGGTGCCCAGCAACCTCCCTCTGATGCGGATTCACTCTCTATCAACTAAGTTGCCAGACAGCCAAGTGTCCCCTGTATAAACTTATCAGAAAACGCCTTCCATACACGTAACACTAGTTATATCACTTCTGTGGACACTCAGGCAGTGAGTTGACTCAGCCCACTGGGCAAAATTAAGGCTTCATTTTATGATTTACAAGCAAAGAATGATTATAGGTAGTAAAACTGAAGTACCCATGGGAAAGTGAAGTGGCGACTTTGTGCCAGCCGCCTCGGAGGCCTGGCCTGTGTACTGGGCTCTACAGACCCCACACACAGGGCCCTTCTGTTGCCCCTACATTTTCCTGGGCCTTCTCCAGGGGGCCGGGTCCTCCCTCGGGGCCAGGTGCACAGCACAGGCCACCCCACCACGGCAGAGCGCAGGGAAAAACGGGCAACCTTGTGGGAGCTGTGCCCATGCCCAGAGGATGGGAGGACGGAGGCGAAGGGGGGGGCAGTGTGCGTGGAGCGGGGTCGGCAGGGCTCTCAGCACGGAGGGGGCAAGAGGTGGGGGCCCGGGACACACTGCCCCGGAGGTGGAGGCTCCCCCCGGCCCTGGCTCCGTGCAGGAGTCCCCAGGCGGCTGGGTGTCTGGCAGCAGAAAGGAGGGGAAAGGAGGGCAGGGCACAGGACGTGGCAGGGGCGTGAGCAGGCCACAGCACCTGGAGATGCGTAGGTCGCGAAGGGGCGGCCGCTTGGTGGGCAGCAGTGGGCCAGGCTTCACGTGGCCCAGGACCCCGCGTCAGGCGGCTCAGGGCAGAGACCAGACGGGCCTCAGGCGCCCCACTCACCTGCCCAGGTGTGCCCCGAGAGGTGGGTGGAGCCGTGGGAGCACAAGAGCTCCGCACACGCGGCCCCCGCTTAGTCCACCGCTGAATGGAGACACGGCCCCGAGGCCTGGCTGACCAGCCCTGCAGGGACAGAGTCCCGAGAAACGCGCCTGCACCCTCCCCTGAGCCCCTCCGGGTAACCCCTCCCCATAACTGCACCGCTGGACGCAGCCCTTGGATTTCACACGCACTGATGAGGGGCTTGACACACACACAGAAGAGACTATGGGTTAAAAGTTGGGGCAAAAAAGTTTTTCCTCATTAAAATATTAAAATGTTTTAGCTACAAAATATGCTGAAAGAAAAACACAAAGCACAGAAACAAAGCATATTCCAATCACCTACATGATGTATGTAAGGAAAAATCCACAAAAAGCACCCATTGGTGACTAATGTACAAAAATGACAGCTACTAATGCATTTCTACATTAATAAAATAACATCCTATAATACACCCATATTTTAAAAAATGTATTTACAGGTAACTTCATCAACAAACTCAAATTGTTAGTTCTCATTACTATTTGTAATAAAATGACACTTTGTGAATAACAACAATTTTAACATAGCATTTAACAAGGGTCTTACATAGTAAAGAAAGTCTTAAAAAACATCCTTACATATTAATGTTCTCTCTCTCTCTCCACTGCCCAGCACGATGCCCACCAGCTATGTGCAGCTGTTTACATTTAATACTGAAACTTCACCAGCCATGTTTTGAGTGCTAAGCAAATAGCCTCACGTGGGTGGCTGCAGCCGTCTGGAGAAGCACAGAGACCGTTTCTGTCCCCACAGAAAGTTCTGTCAGGCAGCGCAGCTTACACGGTCACTTCAGCACATTTGGCTCTAAGACCTCAAAAAGGAGAGGAGAACGTCCAGTTCAAGTGCCTGGTGTGGTACCGATGAACACCATGGTGCCTGAATAGCCACCCTGCAATAAGCCCAGCAAAGCCCTTTCATCTGCTAAGGCTGATTCACAGCACCACCAAGCCAATCACGCTGCGGCCAGTCTAGGGTTCTGTGTTTCCTTTTTAATTAAAAATGCCTCCTCTCTGTCAGGGGACAGCAGGGCCCTGCGGCCGTCTGTTATGTAATGTTTCCAGCCCAGGGAGGAGAAAGTGGGTCAGCTCCTGCCAGGGGTGCTGTGGGCTCCGGGCTGTCAGCCGCCATCAGTCACACGGGCCAGCGGGCGCACGGCAGAGTGCCTGGAACAAGGGGTGGCCCTGGGGGTGGTAGAGGTCACCGTGACCCGGGACCTGGGACCTGGGACCCTTCCTTGCTCAGCCAGCAGCCCCTACCTCTGCAGCCACTGCCGCTCCCTCCAGCTGGCGATGACCATCCACCGTCTGTCCACAGGGCAGCTTGGGGGCTGCAGGGAACCGGGGTTGAAGTGGCCCATTCTCTGGCCACAGGCATCCAAGGCCAAATCGGATTGGCAGCTCCTCAGCATGAAGAGCTCGACCTGTGGCACCTGCTGTTCCAGAAAGGGGCAGATCTCTGTTTGCCAAGGCCCCTCCCTCTGTTCTCTTCAGGGCTGGGGGTTTAGGAGATTTTAATTCCTTTAATAGGCAGGAGAGGAGAGACGGGCCTGGTCACCCCTGTGGTGCCTGGGGCCCCGTCCCCCTCCCCCAGAGCCTGTCCAGGTGGTGGTTTAAATGCCACTGTATGAGGACACTGTCCATGGATGTGCCCAGCCCAAAACACGCCCGCACCCTGGACTCCCAGAGCAGCAGATTCTAACAGACACCACATGTGAGAAGTATAACCAACGCAACTCCTGCCCACCCTGTCCCACCCATTGACAAAACCCAGTTGCTCACTTGCCGCTGGGATGCAGAATCTGAGCCTTTCCCGCCCCTCCGCCCCCACCATGCGCCAGGCTCCTGCCTGACCCCGTTCTCACAGAGGCCAGTGACCCTTCGACCAGCAACACAGACCCCTGCCCTGCTTGAAAGCCTCTCCACAGCTTCCTATTCTCTGAGTTTAGCCCAAGTCTACAGCCCCTGCCCCACCTGCCCCAGGCCCTGGGAGTGAAAGCCCCACCACATCTCCCCGAGACCCCTGAGCCAACCCCTCCCCACAGCTCAGCCTCACCACGTCCTGGCACCTTCCCCGGGTGTCCCTGTTAACAAACACCCCCATTCCAGCTCATGTGGCCCTGGAGCCGAGCTCCCCGGCAGAGGGCAGTCCCAGCACCCACGGTGGGGACAGCCACTCAACAAGCAAGATGAAGGCGGGCCACGGAGACCACGCACACGGGGTGCGGGGCAGGCCTGGGGGGCCTCTGAGGGATCCACCCAGCTCAGGGCGCCTGGGGGGGCAGCTAGGGCAAAGGCCTCACGGTGCACCCCCTTCAAGGAAGGGCGCAGCGCCCAGTCGCAGACAGCGTCGGGCAGCCCTTGCAGGACGCCAGCGGCCTCCTCTCCTCCTCCCAGCCCTGCCCTGCCCGGCGCCCATGGGGAGGCTCCACCGTGGGGCTCCCGGCGCCAGCGCTGGGGGGGAGCCCGAGGCTGGAGCCTGCGGCACACGGAAGAGCTCAGACCGCCCTGGAAAGGGGACGGGCACTCGGCAGCTGCGGACTGATCCGCACTTTATCCTTGCGTGTGTGATGTGTTTCATGGCCTCTTACAGGCACAGCTGATCAACAAACCGTACCCGCTGAAGTCTGCGACATGACAGGCCCTGCCACACGCACGCACCGGAACCAGGGCAGCAGCTCACTCAAGTGACTGTGCCAGCCACCCGCACGGCCCATCCCCTGCGTCTTCCCTCCTGCTCACCCACCACTCCCCAAACAGTTAGCCTACCCCGGGGCTTTCTAGAAGTTTATATAAGTGGAATCACATGAAATTTATTCTTTTTTGTCTGGGTACTTTTACTCAGTGTTTTCTGAAGATGTGTCCATCTTGCTGAGTGTATCAACAGTTGATTTCTTTTAATCATGAAGCAGAATTCCATCCTACAAATAAGCCACGATTTGTTTTTCTGTTCACCACTGAAGAACATCTGGGCTGTTTCCAGTTTGGGGCTATGACGAATAAAGCTGATATGAGCATTCGTGTGCAACTCCTTGTGTGGAGATGTGCTTTCATTTCCTGTAGGTAAATACCTAGCAGAATAGTCGGATCATATGGTAGGTATATGTTGAACTTTTTAAGAAACTGCCAAACACTCTTGCAAAGTGGCTGTATTATTTCACACTCTTGTCAGCAGTGCTCAGGAGTTCCAGTTCCTCCATGGCCTTGCCCACACCTGGCACAGCCAATCTTTCTCATTTCAGCCATTCTAACAGCTGCATGGTGATACCTGGTTTTCGGGTGCAGCTGGCTGCAGGAACAACATGACCTGGGATGGGAGCCCTCGGCATGTTTGCCCCCGTTTCTCATGCTGGCCTTTGGGCCTGTCTGCTCTGTCCTCTCCTGTGGCAGAAAAGCCTGGTGCACGGCTGCACCAACAGCTCTCGGGCACTCCTCGAACCCCCACCCCGGGTAGGGACAGACTCAGTCCAGCCCGTAGTGCACCAAGGAAGGGCTCTGGCTGCCTGGGGTGGATCACGCACCGGTCGGGGCAGGTCGTGTGGCCCACACTAGCACAGGGGCCCGCTGCTCCCTGCTTCGTGTTTCCAGAGGATAAGGGGGCGATGGGCTGGAACTGGTCTCAGCTCGGGGCAGGGCAACAACAGACGTCATGTGCTACATTTACTTGCAAAAGCTTGCCTGGTTTTCAAAAGTATTTGCTCTCTAATGTCACGCTGGAGAGAGTTTGGGGGGATCGGAATCCCCATGTCTAGATGAAATTTCCACGTACTTCAATGCTCCTCCCTGGAGAACGCTAGTGCCACAGACGGACGGACACACCCCCAAGGCTGAGACGCACTGGGAGCAACTCATCGTTGTCTGTAGCTATTTCAAAGTATTGCCACAAGAACTGTGGAGGGGAGACTAAGATATGGATTGTCAAAAAATCACAAAGCTAGAGAAAGATGCGGCCAACCCTGAAACACCCGAGTCTCCAAACACCACTGAAAACCCTTCCCAAGAGCAGGCTTTGAGAGGGGACAGGAAAGGTGGCTGCAGCGCAGCACCACGGCTCTGGGCACCATGTCGCCGGCTGACTGCTGAGTTGCTGAAGGTGAGGGCCAGGTTTCTTGCCCCCTAGCTCTTCTCAAGGCCAGTCTGAGCTGGAGGAGTCCCTCTGGGCTGTGGCTGCCGGGACGCACAGACTCCTGTGTCCCCACGATCAGACTAGGGACAGGTCCTCGGAATCAAGGCATCAGGAGCGGGTGGAGGAGAAAGTCCCCACGGCTTCCATTCCCCAGGCTTGAGGGGACTTAATGACTCTTCTCTAGTTAGAAGACACAGAAACTGGAGTGTGCTGGGCTTGGCACTGCTGTCCCTGGAGCACGACTCCTGTCTCCGTCAGCACTCCCCGAAGCCCCTCTGGGCTTTCCTCCCTGCACCACCCCTGCCCTGACACACACGTCACTATGTCCCCAAAGACAGACAGACTCAGGATTATGACATCAACGCAGCTGCAGTCCAGTGACAGTGCAGGAGTCAGAAAGAAAGATTCTTTTATATATTTACGTCTTTATAGCAAAGTTGTACTAAGCCCATGAAGGTATATTCAGGAAGCAAACATATAAGGCTATTTATGTGCAAACTTTATATATTTATTCACTTAAATTTCACTTTAAACCCACAATGAGTTTAAGAGTCAGCTTCAATGGTGGTTCTGTGAGAACCACTGAAATTGCATGTAGGAGGGTGGCAGGAGAGCAGCAGGAGGGTGGAGGCACACTTGAAGCCAGGAGCCACTTTGCTTCTGGGCAGACTCTGGCCCTGAGGTGCTCACCAATCACCCACCAGGAGACCCTCAGTGGAGTCACAGCCCACCCTGCTGCAGCACGAGAGGCGGGGATTCCAAGACAGGGTGGGGCTGCCTGCCCAGCTCCCTCCTCCAGGACCCCAGAATGCAAGAAGCACAGTGAAACTAGCCCTATGGGTAGTTGGTAATAATAACTTTGCTTATTAAGTCAACATATATTTCTTAGGCAAATACTAACGTTCAGGGACTGTGCTCTCCACCCAAGAAAGATAAGTAAGCAGGCCCTTCCTGAGGGAGGGACTAGCCTATCCTTGTTATACTAACAGACACAGGCCATACAGAGGAACCCCAGGAACAGCAGGAGGGGGCCAGGCTCACAGGGCAGGGCTAAAGCAAGGGAGACCCCTCTGCCCCCACGCAGCTTCCCCTGGACTGTAGTGCACAGTTTGGACCAGTCCTCAGGCAGCAGAGCTGGGGGACCATGAGGGGAAGCTCTGGACATTATTACCCCACAGGGCAGCAGCCATGCAGGGGCAGCCCAGGAAGGCAGAGCCCCAGGTGCAGCTACCAGATTCCAGTCTGCAAAAGGAGACTCTACCTTACCTAGTGCCAAGCACCTCACCTGGTGACCCAGCACATCAGGAGGTGAGGGGTGGGGGTAGAACATGGGGGATGAGGAGTGGGGGAGCCTGTGGAGATGAGGGGTGGGGGAGCCTGTGGGAGGTGAGGGGGACCTAGTAGAGACGTGCCTTCCTCAGTGCAGCATGTAGATACTAAGGTAGCCCAGGCAGGGTCGACGTTGGCTGTTTTGCATGGTGGTAGAAACACGAACCCGTTCCCTGGCTGGCCAGTTTCCTGGTGTCATCGGTGGGCTCCTCAATCAAGCCTGCATGGAGTTTGGTGTGGCATGGAGACTGGGTGGGGTACCTGAGTTCAGGCCCATGACCTCCTTCCTCCCTGATCCCCACAGAAAAGGCAGCAGATGTAAGAATGGGAAATCCTGCATGGTGGCATCACTTGGTGCAGCAGGACCTCACTAGTCAATGGCTTCCTGGAGGAAAGGCAGCAGCCTGGGGAGAGAGCAGAGATGGCTCAGCCCAGCTCAGACCTCCCTGGGGGGCCAGGCTGACAAAGAACCTAGTGTAGGCAGCTGGGTCTCTAGGGTTACGGGGAGAAGCTGCTCCCTGGGCCTGGTGTCTGTGGAAGGCTACACCAAGCCAGACAGACTGTGTCTCATTTCTGTTCACCTGGGGCTGATCCTAGACAGCTATTAATAATAATGGCACTCAAAGTAGATGAGGGTCATGCCAGGGCTCTTGTGCATGGCTGGAAAGTCCACAGCAGTTGCAGCCTCTATGAAGGGCATTCTGGCAAAATGTACCAATAGCCTAAAATATTTGTAACCTTTAAATCAGAAACCATGTTTGCAGAAATGTCTCTCTCAAAAAAAAAAAAAGCATAGAGATTCAGATGATTATGTACATGGAATGGCAATGTTGTTTGCGTGGGTACCTGCTGGAAACCAACACTGGCACATGCACAGCTGGGGACTGAGTCCGTCAGTGACAGCCTCTCCCATGCTTTGGAACTCCCGCCTTCTCCTGGGTGGGCCTGTCCTTGCTGGCTTGTGTCTGCTGATGCCTTTATTCCTCCCTTTAGCTCCTTGAGGTGTGGATACCACCATCACCCCATTTTACAGATGGAAGGACTGATGCTTGGAGAGGCTCAAGAATTTGCTCAAGTGCACGTGGCTAAATAGTGCAAAGCTGGCATTAGGACCCAGGCAGCTAGTTCTAGCACCTGTGCTCTTAAATGTCACACTTAAAAAGAGGAGTAGCAAGGCTTCTGCTTCTGGGAAATGGAGCACACATACTTTTCCCAATTCTTCCTGCTGAAACAACTAATAAGCCTGGACATTGTATATACAACAATCATAGGAAGACTGAAATGTTTAGAGAAGGCAGACCAGCTAGGGACCAGGGGACCCAAGGAATGACACAGTGACAACTTCCCTGGGCTTGATTCCTGCCTTGTATATCTCAAACTTGGAAGTGGAAAAGCAGGCAATATGGAAACACCAACAGATACAGACAAAAAAAAGAGCCCAATAAAAATCTGCTCTTTCTAGCCAAAGGATCAGGAAAGGAACAGCACCGCAAGACTGAAAATGTTTAGATGATAACTCCTTTATTACAGCCAATCACCACAGAAGAAACTGTGGCCCCCTACCAGGCTGTAAAGAGGCACCCCAAATCAGAGAAGTCTGACTTGGGGCCTCTCACCCTTCCAGGTGGTAATAATCCCCTTGCCTCATGGTGTCAGTGGGGGCCATGTTGGAGCAGTAATGGGTGGTCCTACTCCTCTGATCCAGGGGTTCCAGTGGGGCCTAGTGGGGAGCCATAACTCCCATCCTTGCCCAGCAGCAACGAGGCATCCCCCACCTCCTGGGTATCAACAGAGGTCAAGTGGAGAACCTGGACATTCACCTCTCTTTTCCCCTGCTTGAGCAGTATCAGAAGAAGCCAGCTGAAAGGGTTAAATAAGATCTAGAGTCTCATAATATAATATCCAAAATGTCCAGGTTTCAAACAGAAAATCACCAAGAACCCAAAAGATCTCAAACTATATGAAAGAAAATCAACAGACACCAGCACCAAGAAGATGGCGATGTTAGAATTATCTGACAAAGAGTTTAGAGCAGCCACCATAAAAATGCTTCAATGTATAATTAGGAATACCTTTAGGAATTTCATTTTTAAACAAATGAAAAAATATAATGCCTCAGCAGCGAAATTCTCCCCCAGCTAATGGAAGATACAGAGAATTAAACAGAAATTATAGAACTAGAAAATACAGTAACAGAATGAAGAGGTCAGAGTAAAGAATTAGTGAACTGTAAGACAGAACAATAGAAATTGTCCAATCTGAATAATAAAGAGAAAAAAAAAAGAACAGGGCCTCAAAGACTTATGGGACCATGATAAAAGATCTAACATTCACGTTATTGGGGTCCCAGAAAAAGAGGACAGAGAGGATGGGACTGAAAAAGTACTTGAAGAAATAATGGCTAAACTCCCCAAATTTGGCAAAAGGTATAAACCTATACATTGAAGAAGCTGAGTAAACCCAGACGGGATAAACCCAAAGAAATCCACAAAAACATACATCATAGTCAAACATCTAAAAACTAAAGACAAAGAAAAATTCTTGAAAGCAGCAAGAGAGAAACAACACCTCACCTACAGGAGAAAAACAGTTGATGACAGTGGATTTATCACCAGAAACCATGTAGGCCAGAAAGAAGTGGCACAGTATTTTTCAGGTACTGAAAAGGAAATAACCATCCACCCAGAATCGCATTTCCAGTGAAAATAATCCTTTAGTAATGAAGGAGAAATAAAGACAGTACAAAATGAAGGAAAATGAAGAGAATTTATTGCCAGTACACCTAGTCTAGGGGAATGGCTAAACAGAAATGAAATGATAAAGAAGAAACCTTGGAATATCAAGAAAGAAGAAAGAACACAGTAAGGAAACATGTGAGTATATACAATGGGATTTTATTTTCCTCTTGCATTTTCTAAATTATATTTAATGGCTGAAACAAAAATTATAGCACTGTCTGATGTATACAGTATGTTTAAAAATATTTAAAACAATTGTAAATGGGAGAGTGTAAAAATTTGTAAAGGGAGGTAAGGTTTCTACCTTTCCCTCAAACTGGTAAAATGTTGACAATAGTAGAATTGGTAAGTTTTTTTAAAATTTATTTTTATATATATGATGTAATACCTGGGGCAACCACTAAAAAAAACGCCATACAGAGGTACAGTCAAAAACACTATTGACAAATCAAAATGGAATTCTAAAAAAATATTGACTAAACCACAAGAAGGCAGAGGAAAAAAAAATCCTAAAACGAAGGAAACAACAAACATAAAGAACAAACGAAGAATGAAATGACAGACTTAAGCCCTAATATCTGAATACTGTAATTACTTTAAATGTAAATGGTCTAAAATACACCAATTAAAAAACAGAGATTGGCACAGTGGATTAAAAAGCATGACCCAACTGTATGATGTCTACAGGAAACTCACTTCAAATAGGGTGATACAGCAGATTGAAAATAAACTAATGGGAAAAGATGTATTATGTAACCATTAATCACAAGAAAACAGGAATGGCTATATTAATATCAGATAAAATAGACTTCAGAGCAATGAAAATTATTAGCAACAGAGAGGGACATTATATAATGATAAAAGGGTCAATCTATGAATAAGCAATAGTAAGCTTAAATGTGTCTGAATCAAATAACAGAGGTGTAAAATATGGGAGGCAAAAACTGATAGAAGTGAAAGGAAAAATATAAAAATAGACAATTATAGTCAAAGACTTCAACATCCTCTCTCCACAACTGAAAGAACCAGCAGCAGAGTGAACCACTGGGAACCATTTTACCAGTTCTTGTTTCCTCAAGGAAACAAGAATTCAACAGCACCATCAACCCACAGGGCTAAGCAACATTTACAGAACACTTCACCCAGCATCAGCAGAGTACACACTCTTTTCAAGCACCCACAAAGCATGTACCAAGATAGACCATATCCTTGGCTATCAAACAAACTTCAACAAACTTGAAGGAATTGAAATCATATAGTGTGTTCTCTGACCACAACTGACTCAAACCAGAAACTGACAACCAGACGAGCACCTGGAAATTAAATTAAATTCACATCTAAACAGTTCGTGGGTCACAGAGAAAATCTCAAGGGTCATAAAAAATACACTGACCTGAATGGAAATGAAAATACAACATATCAAAACTGAGGGACACAACTCAAGCAGTGCTGAGAGAGAAACTCGTAGCACAAAATGCACACGTTCGAAAAAAGAAAAAGCCTCAATAATCTAAGCTATCACTTTAAGGATCTAGAAAAAGAAGAGCAAAATAAATCCAAGTAAGCAGAAGGAAGAAAATAAAAAAGAACAGAACACAGTACTGGCATAAAAACAGAAATATATAGACCAATGGAACAGAGAAATCCATGCATTTATGGCCAATTGACCTTCAACAAAGGCACCAAGAACACACACTGGGGAAAGGACAGTCTCTTCAATAAACTGTGCTGGGAAAATCAGATATCCACATGCAGAAAAATGAAATTAGACCCTCATCTCACACCATATACAAAAATCTACTCAAAATGCGCTAAAGAATTGAATGTAAGACCTGCAACTGTAAAACTACTAGGAAAAAACATAGGGAAAAGCTCCAGGACATCGGCCTGGGCAAAAATCTTTTTCAGATATGACCCCAAAAGCACAGGCATCAAAAGCAAAAATAGACAACTGGGATCACATCAAACAAAACTGCTTCTGCCCTTGCTGATGGGAAGGAAAACACTTCAGCAACGGAAACATCAGCAGAGTGAAGCGACGACCTAGGGAGCAGGAGACACACTCACAAACCACACATCTGATAAGAGTTAACATCCAAGATATATAAGGAACCCAACTCAACGGCAAGAAAACAAATAACTCAATTAAAAAGTGAGCACAGGTTCAGAATAGACATTTCTCAAAAGAAGATATACAAATGGCCACAGATATATGAAAAAATGTTCAACATCACTAATCACTGGAGAAATACAAATCTAAACCACAATAAGATATCACTTCACCCCAGTTAGAATGGCTATTATCAAAAAGACAAAAAATAAATGCTTGTGAGGACGTGAAGAAAGGGGAACACTTATACACAGCTGGTAGGAATGTAAATTAGTATAGTCATAATGGAAAACATTATGGAGGTTCCTCAAAAAATTAAAAATTGAACTAACATATGATCCAGCAGTCCCATGGCTGGGTATACAGCCAAAGGAAAGGAAATCAGCATGTCCAGGAGACGTCTGCACTCCCATGTTCACCGCAGCACTATTCCCAATAGCCAGGATATGGAATCAACCCAAGTGTCCACTGTCCATTAACAGATGAACGGATAGAGAAAATGTGGTACATACACACAATGGAATACTATTAAGCCTTAAAAAAGAAAGAAATGTCATTGTGACATTATGGATGAACACAGAGGACACGATGCTAAGTCAAAGAAGCCAGGCACAGACGACAAATACTGCACGACCTCACCTACGTGTAGAATCTAAGAAAGTCAAACTCCCAGAAGCAGAGAGTAGACGGTGGTTCAGGGGCTGGGGGGCACTGTGGGGGAACGGGGAGACGTTGGTCAAAGGGTACAGTTAGGCAGGATGAGTAAGTGCTGGAGATCTAATGTACAGTATGGTGACTATAGTTAATAATACACTGTATTCTTGAAAATTTCTAAGAGAGATCTTAAATGTTCTCACCACAAAAAAAGATAAGTATGTGAGGTAACAGACACATTAATCAGCTTGATTTAATCATTTCATATGCACAAAACCTTAACAAATAGAATTCAGCAGCATATAGCTAGGTTTATACACTGTAACCTCTGTTCCAGTGATGCAAGGCTGGTTCTGTATTTGAAAATCTATCAGTGTAATCCACCACATTAACAGACTAAAGAAGAAAATTTGCATAATCATATCAATGCATACAAAAAAGTATGTAACAAAATTCAATACCTATTCATGATAAAAACTAAGACTCTCAGAAAACACAGCAACAGAGGAGAACTTGCTCAACCTGATAAAGAGCACCCAGGAAGGAAAACCACCCTTGGCCGGCCCAGGGCACTCTTGCTTGGAGCACGTGGCTGAGCCACGAGCTGCCTGACGTCACAGTGAGCTTCTAAAGCTTGATGCCAGACCATGGTCACCCCCTTGCTGAAACCCTTGGGTATCTTCCCACTATCCACACAATTCAACCCAGGGTCCGAGACCACAGAGCCAGAGCAGTGCCATCCCCATGGCCCACTGGCGGGGCAGGCTGAGCTCCTACCACCCTCGGGCCTTCTGTGGGAGGGCACCCCTGCCAGGCCTCTGCAGCACCCCATTTCCTCGGGCTGCCCTCTCCATAGCCCGGCCCTGCCGCAGGCACCTGCGAGGACAGAGAGCACACTTGTCTCCATCATCACCACTGACCCCCAGCTCCTAGCACCATTCCTGGCCCACAAGGGGGGCTCAGTACATATTTAAGGATTAGTCCAATACATGCAATGAGCACTTAGCCCACCTCAGTTTCCATGGGCTCACAGGACATCCTGAAATCAGAATTGACTTTTAAACCGGATCCTCACACACATCCAAGATGCAGCTCCCATTTTCCCCAGTCTGTTCCTGCGCTCTGCATTCCTCTAGTCTCTGAGGATCTGCTGGGGTCTGCCGTGTGCTGGGGCCATAGCGCCACGGTGGAGGCCAGACCTGGAGCGGCGGCCCAGGCAGGAGAGGCCTGGGCAGGACCCAGGACCCTGGCTCCAGCTGCTTCCTCCTAGGCCAGGCAGCTCCTTCCCAGTGTGGCAGCCGGGGACTAGGTGACTGCCCTCTTCCTCGGGCTCCGTCCGACTTGCAAATCCACCAGCTCCCAGGAGAGGGCAGAGGAAACACTTGCAAAAGGAACATGTCTTATTAAGGCCAATAAAAATGATGCAGGAAAAAATGCTATGAAAACAGAACCAAATCCCATGCCAGAAAACAGCAATAGACAACAAAGAACTGCCAGTCTTTTAAGTTCTTGAAACACATAACTTTTGTCTTTCCTTTATTTGAGCTAGTCCAATTTGAAAAGGCTTAGTTCTGTTTTTAATTTCACTGGTTTTTGGTCTTATTTTATTATTTACTCCCTCCTGCTTGTTTTGGTTTTCTTTCCTTTTTTTAAGTTTCTTCATGTGCCAGCTTAGATTATTGTTTGGAGACCCTTCCCCTTTTCCAGTATAAATATTTCATGCTATAAATTTCTCTAGAGGTACTGATTTACCTACCAATTTTGATACTTTTTTTCATTTTCTCTTAGTTCAAAATATTTTCTAATTTCCTTTGATAATTCCTCCTTGACCAGTGCATTATTTAGAAGTATGTTTTTGATTTTCAAGTTTTTGGAAATTTTCCAGTTATCGTTGGTTACTGATTTACAGTTTAATTCCACTCTGGCCAAAAAATATACTTTGTATGGTTTCAATTATTTTAATTTGTTAGGCTTTATTTTTTTACACAGAATATGGTCTACCTGGGTGAATATCCCATGTGCACATAAAGACGATGTGTAGTGTGCTGTTTGGTATTGTCCACGGGTCTCTGAAGCTCCACTCACCTTTTCCCCAGTTGCTTAGCGTGGATTGCACGTATTGACCTGACCTCACGTTCACTGACGCCAACCCCTGTCACCTCTGTTCTGTTACTGAGTCCACACTATGAATTTTTAATTTTAGTTATTACATTTTTCAGTTCTAAAATTTCCATTTTGTTCTTTTTAAAGTCTCCTATTTCCCTGCTGAGACTGTCTTCCCATTCACTTCAGGAGGGCTGGCGCTTACTCTCGGCATATGGTTACAGAAGCTGCTTTAAAGTCTCTGACTGTCCAGCACGTAGGCCATCCCCGGTTGGCATGTGTTGATTATACTTTCCCTTTCATGAGGCTGAGATTTCTTAGTTCTTCCTACGTCAAGTGTGGACATTGGATTGTCTCTTGGACACTCTGAATACTGTTCTAGCACTCCGGTTATTATTGCTTAAATCTTATGTAGAAAAATGGTATTTCTATTTTGTCAGGAGTAGTTCTAGTTAGTCCCACGGCCTTCAGTTCTGAGAGCTTCTGCAGCAATGTCCGACTCTGTCCCCTGTGCTCTGCCGAGTGTCCAGATGAGGCCTGGGGCCACCCACCCTGAAGTCCTGTCAAAGCCTTTGCTGTGTGTTTATGGTCAGATCCACATAGGGACCAAGGCTGTGCCGAGGAGTTCACACACAGCTGTGCGGGACCCTCTCAAGTGCCCTCCTTTCTGCCATCTCCGGATGCCCTTTGACCCCCGGGGCTCCCCTTCTTGCTCTTCTGGTGAGAGCCAGGGCCTGAGTTTGTCACCGGCCACACGCTTCCTGCAATGGTGTCTCCCCCAGGGCCAAGCGGCAAGAGAGTAGAAACAGAAACTGTCCTGGGAGGACGGCCTCGTTTGCTGGGACTGTTGGCTGGGACCACAGCTCCTCCAGTCAGGGGTCAGGGGAGGGGCTCTGTTCCCTCTGCAGGTCACCTGGGGGCTGGGGTGGGAGAGACTGGAAGAAGCAGAAACGCCCCTCTCTGTCCTGCAGGGGCCCCTTTCTTGCTCCTTAGAGATACAGAGCTTCTTGGAGCTCCTCCTGTCTGTACCAGGGTGCAATTCTGGGTTTGCAGCTGCCTGTGCATCCAGGCTGGGAGACAGGAGGAGGAGAGAGCGGGAGGCTGCCCTGAGTCCCGGAATCCTTTCTCAGCCTCTCTGCCTTCACTGACATTTTCGAGTCCCCAGGTAGTGGCTCCATGAATTCTGCCCAGAAGTTCCAGCTGTGGTCAGAGAGAGGGACGAGGTGGTGTGTACTCGCTCCATTTTGACCGGAATCAAAACTTCATTTAATTTCTGTATTGGTTAAATTGCCAAAATCTGTTTAAAACCAGAACGACTGCGGTGAAATTCTGATAAAACAAATTAGCCAATCTTCCTTTTTTAAAAGAATATTCAAATCAACAGAATACTAGTAAGATAAATATCATCATAATCGGAATGACGTGTAAGTGTAACAGCAGCAGCAGCACAGCGTCCACAGTCATGTGTCTGCGTAGATAAAGCTACCCTGTCCTACCACGGCAGGGCTAGTTCTGCCTCTCGTACATGAGGAGATGAGGTGCTATGAAACTGGGCAGTGACAAGCCAGCCCCGGGCCCACACTCCTGACCACCAAACAGGTAAACTCTGCTCTGTTTTCATGCTTGTCAAAAACAAAAGCCAGCAACCTTTGTCTCAGACTTGGAGGGAAGAGCCCATGTTTGGGAGAGTGATGGAGTGTCCACGTTGTGAGGCTTTTTTCAGCAGGGGAGAGGGATAAATGGATCTGGATATTAACGTAGAAACGGTTTTACAGCTGCCTATGGACTTTGTAACAGCAATCACATGGCTGTGAGTGCAGCAGGCAGGCAGTGTCCCAGTTCTCTCCAACATGAGACTTCTTGCCGCAGAAGAGGTCTAAGTCCTGCCAGCAAAGCGCCACCTGTGGCCCTTGCAGCTGGGGCAAGCGCTGTGGCGCCGACAGCTCTGGCCATGCCCCCGTTAGCTGCACTCTGTCCAAGGCTGCCCCAGGAGGGCTGCACCCAGGGCCTCAGCTGTCTGGGGACGTGACTGTGGAAGGGCCATGGGGGTGCAGCACAGACTTGATTTATCGTGTTTAACAGCTCAGTGCGTGCACAGGCTGCACAAGGCCAGGGAGCGGAAACCGACAGAGCTCATTAGCCGCTTCGCTCTCCTTGAGAGACTCACAGTGCACATCATGTCCTTGAGGCCATCCAGGGCAGGGGAGGGCAGGGGAGGGTTCTGTCATTTAATGCTCTTGCCAGCCACAGCCACAGTTGGAAAGACGCCCAGGGCTTGTGCAGCCTTCACTGCAACGAGCATTCTAAGCGGCCTGCTCCCTTGTCACTCAAGCGTCAAGACAAAAAACATGGGGCTGGGACCAGCGACCTCTCACCTCCCCTGCTTGGGGGGCCATGGCACACTGGCCTCAGGTCTGGAACCTGCTTTTCTCTCTCTGGTGACGTGCCAGGCCTCCCCCAGGGAGGACGATGTCTCAGAGTCCCACCTTTGAGAAAATGTGCCCAGGGGTCCAGCACGGCACCCGCATAAGGGTGTGCCTCTTACAAATGTCCCTGTTGTTTCAGACGTATATTTCAAGATTAGTAGTGTCTTCTAGGCAGAGCCAGGGTGAGCCTCCCTGAGGGCTGAGTTGGGCTCTGATGCTCCAGCTGTGACAAACCCTGTGTGGATTCGACCTGCCCCAAGGCTCTGTCTGCACCTGAGCCCCCACACAGCCCCTCAGGATGAGCACATGCTGCGTCCCCACAGACCCTCTGACTGCAGCCCGGGAGGAAGGGCCCAGCGGGGGCACCTCCTCCTGCATACCTGGACTCAGTTCTTACCAGGCACTAGGGACGCAGGACAGAGGGGCTCGCGGTTTGGTGGAGACGTCAGACTGCAGGTTGGTGCCGCTGGCTCCATGTGGCTCAAAGTCAACATTACATCCCCTCAAACCTATGTTCCACACAGATCAAAGATCCAGAAGCAAAAGGTAAAGTTCAACTCTCCTGGGAGGAAGTAAAGAATTCCCTTCCAGCTGCAGGGAACAAGCCCGGCCCTTCCCACTGTACTGGGAGGGCACCTGAGACCCCTCTCTCCTGCCCTCGCCCTGGAGACCCCAGGGAAGCCAGAGTAGGGCCAGCGGAGCCAGGAGAAGGCAGGGAGCAACGGCAGAAGCACCTCAGCCCAGCAAGGTGGGGGCAAGGGACCCTGCCATCCCCCAGAGCCCTCATCCCTCAGCAGACTGGAGCTGAGTCTCCTGGGGTGGGGCGACTTGACCCAACACGTCCCAGTGGACACAGGCAGCAAGAGGCAATGGCAAGGAGAGCACTGTGCCCAACCCACGGTTCACTCTAAACATAACACCCTGATGTTGCAACTGAAACAGCTACCAGAGTGTGCCGGTCACTCAGGACACCACCACATACTGGAGCACGCAGCAGGACGGGCTCGCGTGGGCCGTGGGCCAACACGGGTGGAGGTGCCCAAGCCTCCTGGCCGCTGGACCAGCAGGAGCTGGATGTGGTTCCCAATAGGGGCCCGAGATGGCCCTGACCCGGGTCGGAGCCTGGGAAAGGCAGTGCTGAGTCGGGGTCATCACAGCCGCTCCAGGCCAGGAAGGTAGGGGCCAGTCACTGGCTAGGGAGGGTTCTTTAGGAGCCTGTGGGCCTCCATTGGACCTGGGCTATCCTGTAGCCCACCTGCCTCCTTTGACCTCTCCTCTTGGGACTTGCACACTCTCTTATGAGTCTACACTTCCCGAATTTCCGGGTCGCCTACAGGGCCTCTCAAGAGTGTGCCGAGGGAGCCTGGCCACACAGCGAGGGGCTGTGAGGGGCACGAGAAACCCAAACACCCTGCAGATCATGAGGAGAAGGGGTGATGTCACAGGATGACTGTACAGCAAATGTTAGAGAATTAAATTTTTTAAAAAGACACCATTTATAAGAACAAAAAAAATTCCAAAAGTTGAGATAAATCTAACAAAAGATGAGTAAAACCTCTATATAGAAAACTATAAGACATTATTAAGAGCAATTAAAGAAGACCCAGGAATTAGAATAGAAAATATATATTGTTCATGGACTTGAATACTCAATAACTTAAGATGTTAACGCCCCCAAATGGATCTACAGATTCAAGTCCACAGACAAGCTGATTTTAAAATGCGTGTGAGAAATTCACCAGCCAAGAGCAGCTGAGGACGAAGGAGGAGGGGGGAAGACTCATTCCACCCGTGGCCCAGGCGTGCGATGTTGCAGCCCTGCGCCCGTGTGACAGTGGCGCAAAGACAGGCAAGCAGGCCGCAGGATCCAACAGAAGGCCAGAAATAAGTGCACCCAGACACGGGGAAGCCAAGGGCAGCCCTTCGGTAGCAGGGCCAGGTCGCCTGGACGGGCGCGTGGAGAAAGGAAGCCGGAACTGGCCACCATCCCGTCCCTGCGGCCAGTTCCACGCGCCTCTGAACGGGAGAGGTGACGGAGCAGCTTTCGGAAGGCGGCGCGGAAGCTCCCCACGGGAGGAGGAAGGGTGGATTCTCAGACGTAAGAAAGCTCAGCTGTTAAGAAAAAGGTTGAGATGATGAACCCCACGAGAATTAAGATTTTTTTGTGTGGCAACAGACACTGTTAGGAGAGAGAAGCAGCCTGCAGCTCGCTCAGTCACTGAGGGCTCCTATCCAGAGAGTACAACTATTTTGCTCACAGAAAAGTGGGCAAAGGCGGTGAACGGGCACACCCAGAGGGACATCCCATGTCTGACGAACATATCGAGGGCAGTCAGCCTCATTAGCCCAGAGGAAGCTGCAAATTAAAGTCACGGTGTACACGGCCACACGCCACCAGAAAGGCGAAGACACAACACCACACAAAAATGTCACAGAGGCGCTGGAGAGCACACGGAGCAATGCAGCCCATCAACTGCTCATCTGCATTTAAATTGGCACATCCACAGAAAACTGCTCAGTACTGTCCAATAAAGCTGACCACGTGCACACACGATGACCCAGCAATCCCAGCTTCTAACTAAATAGAAATTCTAACTAATATTCTAAATCAAATGTTAACAAGTAGAGTCAGCAACATATATGAAGACTAACACACAGTATCTCCATGGGGTTTATCCTGGGAATGGCTGGGTAACGTAATAGCAGGAATTCTGTCAGCATAATTAATAAGCTAAAGGAGAAGCCCAATAACCATACAAATAATAACAAACAATACTAACACTGGTAGAATGTCCACCATGTGCCAAGCACGGCTCTCACTGCAGGGTGGCGGGGAGCATGCCACAGGCACACGGTAGGCAGGACATGGTGACCGGAGCCAGGCAGCAGGGCTGCTTCCACCGCAGACGCTGGGAAGACACTTAGTGCAGTTCCACAGCCATCACCAGTCAAATCAAATCAAATCGAATCCAACAGGAGTAAAAGAAAACATCTCAAGTAAGGCAAAGATAATTTACCAAAAACAAAAGCAAAGCCTTGACTTCGCGTCTGTGTCACCATTTTTACCAGGTTGGGGGTTGGGTGCAGAGTGCTTAGTCCAGCTTTCATTATGACAAGGGGTTCCAGACGGTGACTGAGGCCAGGGAGCGTGAGGATCAGGGAAGTGTTTTGCCCTGTCAGCATGAAAAGCAAAGGAAGCTAAGATAAGTTGAGAAGTACATCAGATTTTTAATGAAAAACAAAACCCAGTCAACTATGAAGACAGAGGCTATGGATGGGGTCTGTGCTGGACACTGCATTGCGAGCGGCGGCCTCTGCCCCAAGCAGAGCCTACAGGGTCGGGGGTGGTGGCAGCTCTCGCCTCCTGTCAGCAGCTCCGTGTCCTCACGGCCAGTTAGGTTCAGGGACCGCAGTGGCTGGCAGGGATTGAGAAGAAGGGGCCCTTCTGAGGGGCTGCAGCACCCCCACCCCTGGGCTGCAGGGGTGAAGGGAGCCTGACCGGGGAGAGGGAGGAAGCCCCCAGAGCTGTCCCTGCAGCGTGGCCGGCCAGCACCTCTGAGAGGAGAGCTTCTTGCGTGAGGGCCCTGGGTGCAGGGAGGAGGACATGGCCGTGATGGGCCCCCGCTCTCCCGGGCGCTGGGCCCCCTTTTCTTGGTAGATTTCTCGGGGGATGGGAAGACCGGTGTGGAGCCCAGGTGCATGGGGGTTCTGCTCCTGAGAGGGTGACTTCTCTGTCCTAAAAGACACTCTCTTCTCAGCCTTCAGAGTGAGACGAGCATGTGGGACAGAAATATGATGCCTCCACCTGTGCCCTGCCGACCGCACAGCACACGGGAATGGAGGGCAGAGGCAGTGAGCGGCTTGCCCATATCGCGCGGCAGGTGATGGGCATCGGGCTGGTGGTGGGGTGCAGACGCCCCTGGCAACCCCAGGTAGCCCAGCCCAGGCAGCCCTGTCAACCCTGCTATGCACAGGAAGGGCCCGGGGCGTGTGGCTGGTCTCCCCCCAAAGCCCCAGAAGCTTCCTGCCTGCTGCGGTGGCTGCTCTCAGCCAGGCTAGGCCTCTCTGGGCTGCAGGCAGCACGGGTGGCAGGTGTTGAGTCACGGGCGTCTCCATGGAGTGCCCGTCGGGGCAGGAGGAGACGAGCTCCCGGAGTCCCTGCTGCCTGGGAGGGCGTGCGTGGGGCTGGCAGGCCCCGGGATGCGTGGATTAATGCTTTTAGAAGATTCACTCATCACAGCCAAAATCATCGATTACTCTTAACTATGACAGAAAAATAACCTAAGATTAGATAAGCAAATCATTTCTTCCAGTGTCTTTATATTTTAATAGTATCTCATTGTGACATTGACAAATGGCATGTGATAAAAATAAAATGAAATAATTTTTTCAAAAAGATATAAACCAAAGCAATTGAAACCATTAAGGATCTTCCCAAATGAAAGAAAAAAATTAAGAGAAAGATAAAAAATAAAGACAACAAATGTGAGTAAAACTTTAAAGGGAATAAAAATGAGAGCAATACAAGAAAAATAAATAATTAAAGCAGTTAAACGTGGACAAGATTTATCCAGGTTAAAAAGATAAAGAGATAACACCAGAGAACTAAAAATTAAAGGAGCAAAACCAAATTCAGCCAAAAAATAAAACAAGATAACTTAGACAGGAAACTAAAAAGACAAAAAAACCCAAAGTTTAAAGTGTGCCTAAAATCTACCAAAAAATCAGATTAAAAAGCTAAGATTCCCTTCAATCAACACTGGAACCTGGCCCTGCCGACCTGCAAGTGTCTTTGCTAAACCACCTTGAGGGCCCCTGCAGTGGCGAGGCCCAGACATCCACAGAGACAGGGCACAGTGCGCAAGGGGGGCGGTGGGAAACACCGTGCAGCAGAGCTGAGGCCTGGCCAGGCCAGCGCGGCGGGGGCAGGAAGCTCCCCCCACAGGGTCTCCACACCCAAGTGTCCTCCCAGCCGTGGAGCTGCTCTGCACTCTGGGGAGGACGCACACGCATGTGCACGTGCTAACAGCGTCCTGGAGGCTGCTCCAGGTGTGCCCAGGGCTTCTGCCCACACGCACTGACAGCCTGATCAAGGCGGGTGGGGACAGGTCCCCGGATGGCGTGAGGAGCAGCGGCGGTAGTCGCCCTACATGCCACACACTGCGCTGAAGCTTCACAGGCACAGTTGTGCCTCACTGTGCAGCCGGGTCACAGGAGGGAGCCCAGGTGGAGCAGGAAGAGCTGCCGAGGCCCGAGAGCACACAACAGCAACCGGCCCTGGCGGAGGCCACAACCTTCATGCAGCAGGGACTCTCCCCAGCCGGATGCTCCGGATTAGATTTAATCCCCCGCAGCGTCCCAGTGCTGTGCTGCGACTTTGATCTGCTGATGGACTGTTAATCCTGAAAACCTCACAGCTGTCTGCCTCACTTATTTATTTTTAATGGGTTTGGTTTGTTTTTTATTTCAGTGTCCAAGTTGGAGAAAGATACAGATACATGTGTGAAAGACAAGCTCTACTCGTCAAAGCACAAAGATTTATGAACACAGTCCTAAATACCGCACAGGGGAAATCAGTAAAGCAAGCCCCAGATTTGGTGTCTATATTCTTGAATTTGTTCCTACTAAACTCTACTGGGATGAAGTGGGTCACAGGAGCTCTGCTGTGGCAGGATCTGAAAGAGAGGCTTCAACTGAGCTGCCCAGAGCCAACCCCACTACCCTGCAGGGCCCCGTCAGTACAACGGAGGCAGGAAGTCCTGGCTCCCTCCCCTGGCTCAGCGTCGAGGCCTGACGTAGCCTCCCCCGTTTTTTCCCAGAGCGGTGGGCTGGGGTCTCTGGTGACTGGGGGCTGCATACCCCCAGTGTGTGTTTCTGGAGATGGTGTTTCTGGAAGCCCGGCCAGGAGGCTGCCCCAGGGACAGGCTGGCAGAAACGCCGGCCAGCACCCATCTGCGGCAGGGCCTGGGCAGCCACAGGGTGTCACCAGCTGAACCCCGCTGTGAGCTTGTCCACATGCCCCCAGACACCACTGGGCTCTGGCAACTTAAACCTCAGAGTCAAACACACATTTCTAGGTCACTCAGATCAGTGGCTTTTAAAAGATTTGACCGTAACAGCTGCAGAACGCTTTCTAAAACCAACAAAATGGACAAAATGGCAAGGCAACGCCAGCAGAACCGCTCTGAGGTTCATGCCAGAGCCGGTGTGGGCAGCCCCCGCACAGCAGGGGAGCGGGGACCCGAGGGGCTCTGAAAAACATGCAGGCAGAGGCAGGATGGGGCAGCCCCAATGCCCCCGCACCAGGAGGAGTCCCCGTGGCTGGGCCCCATCTTAGCATTTCCAGAGGTACACCACCTGTTTTGCATGAATACCACACTACATGTGTTCTGGGAGGTGCTTTTAAAACACAGCCATATCTATAGGCAGGAAAACGCACAAATCTGATGTGTGCGGCTCGACTTCCACACAGGCTTCCCTGAGCGACCACTGATTGCTGACAGGGAACGTCCCACGCCCAGGCGAGGCCCGGCCCAGGCAGCCCCACGCGTCTGCACTGCTCGTGTCCAGCTCCTCTGACTCACAGCGGCGCTTCTGAGATTCACCCCTGCTGTCGTGGGACGGGGCTGGGTTCTCGTGATGACTCCTCACCTTGTCACGGAGCAGAACTCCACGGTGAGAACACGATCACAGCTGGCTGCCCGTCTGCGGACGCTGCTTCCAGGCCAGGGCTGAGAAGCGGAGCCCCGGCGCAGAAGGGCGAGTCCTTGTGGGGCCGCAGCAGGACTGTCTTCACTGGTTTTCATGGTAGACACAACGCCCTGGCCGCAGGCATGGAGGGTTTCCCTTCTCTCTCGCTTGTGAATGACCACATCACAAACGCCCTGAGACACGGGGTGAAGGGCTGGCAGAGGAGTCCTAGCAGGAGGACAGCCGGGTCAAAGGTATTTATTTACACGTGAAGCATCTGTGGCAGGAGGTTCACAGCTGCATCCGCCATGTGCAGTGAACGCAGGCACCTGTGTGCTAGGAGAGCTGCTTTTGCAGACGCCAACGCTCACCACGCTCCGGGCCACGACTCCAGGTGACACCACCTGGAACATCTGTCAGTTCGTGAAGTGCATGTGTATTTTTCTGTGGCTGCTGTTCTCGGGCAGGCCACCCTGCCTTCAGACTGGGGCAGGGCCATGGCGGCCCCAGTGCTCCCCTCGGGTCTGCCCACCCTCAGTCCTTCCCCTCGTGCCTTCTGGGTGAGGGCCTTTATGCGATGCCCTCCCAGAAGACCGCCTTACACATCGACACACGATTTCTACAAGCACTCTGGTGCTGGTCACCTCCAGCCCATCGCTCTGTCTCAAGTACATTTGCGTTGGTGTGAGGTAAAATGTTAAATTTAGCAGTTTTTTTTGATAAATACCTAACTGACCCAACAACTTTTATTGAATAGTCTGTCCACATCTACTGAGTCAAATACCACTTTTACTAAAGCAAATCAAATCAAATCAAAGTAGAACCAGCCTGTATTCCTGTCTGACCGTTTTAACTACTCTCACCCGACAGTATGTTTTCTGTGGGTTTCTTCTTCCCTCCATGCTTGCATCCTTTTGTTTGTAAGGACTGTGCCCCCAGACACACACCTCAGTGTGCGAGTGCACATGCAGAGGCGAGGGAGGAGGGGAGAGGGACAGGGAAGGGTGGGGGGCACTGGAGCCCCTGGTGGGGGGAGGGTATGGGCAGGGGGCTTTCAGATGGGCACCGAGGGCTGCTCTGGGTGACTGGAGGAGGCGAAGTCTGCGGCTGGGGCTGGCCTGCTGCCCCTGCCGCACCCCTCCCCAGCTAGGCCCCCTCCTCCTGAGGCCACTGGGTGCTGGTTCCTGCCCCGGAGACGCGGTCCCTTCACTCCCCCAACCACCCTGATTGCCCTCAGTCCCCGCCCTGCACCAAGGGCCCTGAGTCACAGGGGTCCCATGGCCTCTGCCACGTCTCCCCTCCCACCAGCTGCTCACTTTGACCTCCTGCTCACCTTGAACACGAGCAAGTGGGACCACCCTGCCCCATGGAACCTTCTCTGACCTTCCACAAGTCCCCCTCTGGCTCAGCACTGGGCTAACGGGGCAGAGGCACACACGGGGCAGCTGCCATACCATTTCAGCACCGTCAAGACCCTGACCTATGCACCTGGCCAATGCAACACAGAGTCCATGTAAACCACCATGTCCCCACAGGCCGGTCCGGTTTGTGCCTGACCTGACGGATAGTGAGCACACACTGCTCTCCTGGCCCTGGTGCACAGCAGAGCCCCACGTGACCATGCATTCACACTTGCACTCCGATCTGGTCTACGCCAGGTTTCTCAAAGGTGCAGTGCACACCAGTGCCACCCGGAAGGTCTGTTAAATCACAGACCTTAGGCCCCACCTCAGAGTTTCTAACTTGGTCTGTCTGGTGGGGGAGGGAAACTGAGAATTTGCACCTCCAGAGAGTTCTCAGGTGATGGTGACAGTGGTAGCTCAGGGATCACACTTGGAGAACCACTGACTTATATATCATTAACATGATGCAGCCAGTACTTAGAGGAAAGGAAACACTCTGCCCTTCCAGCTGACCTGGAGTGCCCAGTGGGGCATGGCTGAGCCCACTGGTTCTGCCCGCAGACAGTCCTGCTCACCCTCAGAGTCCCGCGACCCCCGTCACAGCCTCTGGGCCTGCTGGTCCTCTGAGTCCCCGGCCTGTGAAGCGCCCTCAGTCGCCTAGAGTGAAAACATTTCTTCAGAAGGCTCCAGCCGTGGGGGGCTCGTGACCCCAAATCTTCCTGAGGCTCCCTCTCAGGACAACAGTCTGCTTTATCCAGGCCCCTTGCCGCTGTGGAAACGGCATCAGCATCTGCTTCCTGAGCAGAGCCCGGCAGCCTCCTGGGAACAACACACACTGCCACGGACTGAGCAGGGTGTGGGGGGTCCGAAGGGGCCTTGCAGAAGAGCAGCACCGGGCCGGCATCACCGTGTGGCCCTTTCAGCTCCCACGTGAGTCGAGACCCAAAGACAGGAGGTCAACGCAAACAGAATGGCCGCCCCAGTGTCTGAGGACAGGCGCTGTGTCTGCGGGGCCGAGACAAGAGCCACACGCTTCCCGGGTCTGCGTTAGGACAGTCTTCTGAGAGGTACAAATGGGACATTACCTTGTTGCTTCTGCAAGGTTACGTTTATGTTATTTCTAGAAAAACAGTAATACCTTTTACTGATAAAACTAAGGGAAACTAAACATCCCATAATACTTGCCCCACAGTGCAGGTTTTATTTCTAGAGACAACAGGACTCGTTTTCCCCTAAATACAGTAACTGGGGGTGGGTGATAATTTTATCAACATGAGCAAACACGGTCATCACAACAGTGTATCTCTGTCCCGCTACCACACGAGAGGACCAAGTGTTCACATCAAACCCAGTTGTTGGGACATGTTGGGGGGAGGAAAATGGGACAATGTTAAAAACTGCATCAAAGTAAGTGGGACTTTCCCCAAGCATAAAAGAAGCACTTGTAATCATAAATACAAAAAACATTCAATTTTGCTATCCTATCTTGGTGAAGTAATAGAAAAATTCCCTTTCCTGAAGATTAGAAATGGGTAAGAAATAGCCCTTTAGAAACATTACACGAGATTCATTCAAAGCCTGCAGTGGGTCGGGACTGGACATTACCCTAAATGCAGAATGTTTTCACAGGCATTACTTTCAAGAAGAGAAAACCTTCTTTTGTTACCAAGGGTACAACTGTTATTATACACAACTAAAATGTAGAATACTTTGTGATTTGTTTGTATTTACTTCTGTGACCTTGGACATGTTCCCTGGAAAGCCAGCTAAAACAGAAATTTAAAATATTTTTTCTCTGAAACGCAAAAAACTTTTCCCAATAAAACACATTCAGATCAGATTCTATCACGACCTTGATTCTGGCAAACTATTTCTGGAAATGTTCTCTCCCACCAAACACAAACAGGAGCACATAATTGTCTAAATGTAGCAGCGATGGTCAGATACGTGTGGACACTGCAAACATTTTGTATTCTACTCACCGCTTGCCACAGTGTATTCATCAGAAGGAACCTGAACGAATGGAACACTTCAGTTCTTTATAGGACAGGCAAAAAATATGAAATTTTGTTATTTATAAGCTGCAAAACTCACATTGGTTTCACGAACATTTTTAAGCTATTGTATATTTCATGTGTGCTTTATCATACGGCAATCATACCCATCAGCCTTCCAGAGGTGAGAGAATTATATTATTCCTCAATATAAGTATCCAGCTGCAAAAGTACATGTTCTCCATGTATTAACCTTATTCTGATATTTGGACACTGTAGTGTGGGACACTGGCAGAAGGGAATTGCTCACTTGCTCACTTCGGAGGTCAGTGTTCACAAACAAAGGCAGGGACGGGTGGCTCTTGCCAGACTGGAAAGTCCTGACCCCCGCACACAAGGACGACCAGCATCTCTAAGGGTGAGAATTATATTCCCATATCACATCCAGTATCTCTGACTGGCAAACATCCATAAAATTATATGCTTTTCCTATAAATAATAACACTGTAACAGTAAAGAAGGTTATCTTTAAAAAGGAACCATATTATCAAAACAGAGGACCTAACATGAATATTATTATCGGAATGTACTTATAAATATGACACAGTTTCCATGCTTTCGTCATAAAGTGTTCTGCATGGCCACCCGAGCGCCGGCTCCACCTGCCCCACCGCGGACCTGGCCCTCTGTCTCTCCCTCACAGCAGCCTCCGCTCGCCCAGCCCTCGGAACCCCTTACCTCAGACAAAGCAGCTCTGTGCGGCTGGGAAGGATTGGGGTGATGTGGGTATTGGACAGATGGCCACTCTCCCGCGTAGAGGAGATGAGATGAGGAAGGAGAAAAACCAGGGTGATGTCTGTTCTCCACCAAAGGGGACCGCCCACCCAGTGGCCTCGGGCGGGGGCCGCATGACACGGGCCAGGCACATGTGACCCACTTTCTGCCCAGCTCCCCTCGTGTCCTTGGGGGTGCACCCAGTGCTCATGCCCTGTCATATGGCCCCTCCCCCAAGGGGCGATGGAACAACCCGGTGTGCCTGCAGGACACGGCTGCCGCGGCAGCTAAGCCCCTGGAGTAGGAGGGGTGGGTGGGGGCAGAAACCTCTGGGCACAGCATTAATCCAAGCACAGCTCCTAGGACATGAGCTGTCATTGCTGCCGCCAACTGTCTGCTCGTGCACGGGCATGAAGCAGGTCCCACCCGCCAACAGCGGGGCTGTCCTGGGCTTGGCTGGCGCTGCGCTTGCAGGTTCTCATGGAACTGCAGGTTGAGGCTGCTCCTCACCAGGACAAGGTGCCTGAAACAGCATGGACTGGAAATGCTCTCCTTTCCCCAGTTTTTCCTTGCTGCAGTCTAGAGCTTCGAGGTCTACCCCTCCTAGCAAGCCCCACAAAAAGCTCAGAAGTGGACCAGTGCGCTGTGGCCTTGAAAATGATCTTGATGTTGGCTGTGATCCAGGCAGGTGGGATGCAATGTCTGACCCAGAACCCCACAGCGCAGGAACTGGAGGCCGTGAGAGGAGGAGGGTGCACATTGGTCCACCCCTCAAACTGGGCACTTGTGCCACCAACTAGGAGAAGGTCACCCTCCAGCTCCACCTGTTACCAGTCTGTTACATTTATCCCATATCCTACGTGACAACCAGAAAAGACAGTGATGAAAACACACACAAACAGGAGGAGGTAAAGCGTGAGAGCAAGGAGGAGCCTGTGCCGCGGAGGAAGGTGGGCGCTGGGAGGAAGGTGCGCACTGTGCTGGGTGGTACCGAGCTGGCTCCTGCAGACCCACAGAGGTGCCTGCAGCTTCCTGATGCCAACCACGACACAGGGAAAGACAAAGCACCTCTTGCAGGTCTTACTGACCAATCAAGGCCAGCCTCATTGTTCATTACAGAAAAAAATAGGATATGTATCCATGCAAAAAATAACCTGTAATTAATCACTACCCAGGAAGACCACCATTGATATGTGGCTTTTTGAGACCACAGACTTTTGTCTAGTAGGTGTGTGCTATTATATCTTTTTAACAAAAATAGTAACAAACCACCCACGTTTGTCCTGTTTTTCTCACTTAGCATTATATATTAATGACTTTTCTATGTTAATATATTTAAGTCTATATAACAATGATCAAATTCCCCATGGTATTCCATTTTATGCGTAAGATTTTGTGTATTCCATTTTATGTTTTATGCACAAGAATGTCATTAATCTGCAATGATTGAATATTCCAAGTATTGTGTATTGTTATTTTAAGCAATGTTTTAATAATTATTGCTATGGTTTGAATGTATGTATCCCCTCAAAATTCTTATGTTGGAACTTCAGACTCAATGTGATGGTATCAAGAGATGGGCCCTTTAGGAGATGAGGCCGAGAGGGTTCTGCTGTCATGGATGGATTAGTGTCCTATGAAAGGGCTCGAGGAAACCAGCTAGGTCCTTCCTGTCCTCCTGCCCCTTCGACCAAGTGAGGGGACAGTGTTTGTCTCCTCCAAGGAAGCAGCGCTCAGGGTGCTGTCTTGGAAACAGAGAGCAGCCCTCACCAGACACGGAACCTACCGGGGCTGTGGTCTTGAACTTCCAGCCTCCAGAACTGTGAGCAATAAATGTATGCTGTTTACAAATTACCCAGCCTAAGGTACTTTGTTTTAGCAGCAGGAATGGACTGAGACAATTACCTTTGGGTGGACCTCTTTCTGCCCCTCTCTTATTTCCTTGGAATATATATGTATAGCGATATAATTGCTGGGTCAAAGGGTGCATAAATTTGAAGCTTCCAGCACAGGCTGCCAAGCTGGCTCAGCCAGCGGCACTGCACTCCCCTCCTGCCCCGCTGGGCAGCTTGTCTCGGCGCCAGTCTAGAAGCACTGGTTTAACATCCAGCGGCCAGCGCAGAAGAGGAGGAAGCTGACAGCAGTCCACGTTCAGACAGCCCTTGCTGTGTGGCACTGCTGGCTCACTTAACCCTTGCAGCAGCCCTCAGGAAAGGCTCTGCTATAATTCCCACCGTGGATGGAAAGAACAGTGGCACAGAGTGACTCCGCGCTTGCCCATGGTCACAAAGACAGGCAGGTGCTGGCACCCAGCCATCAAGGGCCGCCGTTCTTGCCCGCTAGGCGACCGGAGAAGGACTGGACATTGACCTTTGGGTCTGGCATGGGCAGGTCTGTGGTGACCTTGACAAAGCTGTTTGGTGGAGTAAGCAAGTGGTGACACCAACGTAGGCAACTGAGGGCCTGGTCATCGACAGGAGCAGACGAGCTGTCCAGGGCAGTGTGGGGGCGACATTCCCACCTGTTTATGTGTGGCTGGGGAGAAGGAAGCTGATGGTGTGGGAGCAGATGAGGGGCCACGGCAGGATGCTTGAAGAGACGAAAAGGAAAGGAAGCAAGTGCACACTGAGGCCGGGGGGAGCCACGGTGTGGGGACCCATGAGGAAGGCCAAGAAGGAGTGGCCCAGAGAGAGGAGAGACGGAAGGACGCAGAGGGAGTGTCACGGGCAGGAGGAGCCGCCATCAAGCTGGACGCTGCCCAGAGACCAGGGGCTGGCGCAGGCCCAGCACGGAGATCGCAGGGTGGGGCCTAATGGCGAGTCACCTGGGAGTGAGGCAGGGAGGGACACAATTCTGGGGAGTCACCTTTGGGGCCATGAGGACGGACTGAGGCACCTTTGGGGAGAACCCAAGAGGTGAGGAGCCCGTCTCGGCATGCGACGTCGGGCATGGGCTGCAGTGCTGCTCCTTCCCGATTCTGAGCCTTGCACATGCAGCAGAGGAGCAGCTGCTGCAGGAGCATTCGAAATTCTTCTGCAAGGAAGACCTGTCCCTCCTCCCCGTTTATTTATATCAGCATCTGTCACACTGAAGGCAACAATCCAATCCTATGTGATCTATCTTATGTGTCCCTCTGACGTGCCCCAGCCTGCTAGGTTTTTGGTTTTTGGGTTGTGTTTTTGTGTCGTTTCTGTTTTTCTGAGCACTTTCCTCCTCCTGTGAGGCGCTCCGGGCTCATCCCGTGCCTTCCCTGCCCAGGCCTGGACCAGCCGCTTCTCCACGGAGCCTTGGTCCCTTTCACTTCTGAGCCATTTCAGCAGATAGAGGATAAGAGCCCACGAGAGTAGCAACCCAAATGCACATTTAACACAGATAAGTAACAACCACTTGGTGTGGAAATGTTGCCCAGACTGAACTGCACAATCTTAACTGACGTTACCAAGTCACTCCTGGCCAATATGCAGCTTTTAGTGTGATAAAATTAAGAACCTAATGGTGTTGCTGTGAAAATCAGCTATTGATTTTAAATTTTACATTTAGGAAAGGTATGTGAATACAACTATCTCATTACTTTTTTCTCTAAAACCACCAGGACGTACAAGGACACCTGACAGACCACTGGGACTTTCAGAAACAGTGAAAATAAGAGAAAGGTCAGAGGTCAAGGCCTGGCTCAACTGACGAGAGACGGAAACTCCAGTGTGGGCCCCGGTCTCACAGAAGCTGAGCGCCAGAGCCATCTCTCCCTCTGCCACAGCAGCCAAGGGCTGGGCCAGACCTGAGCCAGGAGTGGAGCTGGCAACCACCTTGCTTGACTCCTGGGCGCGTTCAACTCCTCCCGTGCACAGCAGGCCAGGCTGGTGCCTGCAGAGACATCCTCTGCACCCTTTGGGAGACAGCTCCTTTCTCAGCATCCACGTGTGGAAGGAAGAGCTGCCTCTCCTGCTTCCTCAGCTGAAGTCTTGCTGGGAATCAGCGGCATGGACAGCAGGCCACACAAGTGAAGTGCCCGGTCACCTGGATCCAGGCCCCGGTACTGCAGGAGCAGAACAAGGTGCTCCATGCGCTGGCTCCTGTCCATGATTCCCAGGTGCCCACTCTGTGCAGGAACAGGCCATGGAGCTCGCATGGGACAGCCATGCCCAGAGTGATGCACTCGGCAGCGGTGGACATCAGGAGCTCACCCATCACACTGACAGCCGCCCCACATGGTTTCTCCAACAGGTGCGACAATGCCACATGTTAGGACCAGCTCTCCTGGGTAGAGGCAGGGAGCCAGGGTGAGGCCAGTGGGAGGCCAGCTCTCCAGGGATCCCCTGAGCCCTGGACAGTTTCCTGGGCGACCCAGGGAGTTTTCCTCCCCAGGGGTTCTGACTCGGAGACAGGAGAGTGTGGGATGCCCCTGTCCCCCTGCAGACACGAAGCCCCACTGGGGACCCCACATGGTGCAGCTCACTGGCCAGCTCTGCCACCCGCCCACCCCACCCACATTCCTCACCCTCACGGACCCTGCTTCTCGTGGACGGCAACAGACACACAGACTAAATGAACAGACGAACAGCTGGAGCTGGCAGAAGGTAACGGGGCTGGGTTTGGATTTTACAAGGTACCTGTGAGGAAAACCTCACAGAGAAAGGGACTTTGGAGCAAAGACTAAGGTGGGAAGAGGGCCGAGAGGGTCCCTGGGGGCTGCTGGGTGGGTCTGAGGGGCAGCGGGAGGTGGCATGGGGGAGTGGTGAGAGAAGAGAGCGCTGGGAGCCTGGGCCCTGCCCCTAGGCTGCGCCCACAGCCACCCTCCATCCCCTCCCCCACACAGCGCCCATCCATGCTGGAGCCCCAGGGCTGGTGGGTCCACAGTGGGGGGGCTGCCTCCCCCTGCCTCTCCGGACCCTGCCCATCACTCTGCACAGCCGGACTTCGTGAGGTGTGGCTCTTGGGCCCTCGGGCACTTGGACGCCAGGCAGAGGGCAGACAGGCACATAGACCTGACCCCAAGCAGTGCACAGCCTCACTGGTGGATCCAGGTTGGCTGGGCAAGGTGGCAACTCCGGGTCTCTCTGAACCCCGTGGAGAGTCCTTGTATCTTAGTCTGAGGAGGCAACCAGCCTGGCTGGGCTCCGTGCGTGGTTCCCTTTGCTGGTTTTATTTCAAAGCCTTTGCAGGGCTACCCAGACCTCCCCTCACATGCCCACTCTGTGCTGGGCACAGCCTACCCCACGGTGTGTTGGTGATTGGCTGTTCAGGGTCAGCTTTATGTATGGGAGCCTCAGGGATGAGTGCAGGAGCCTGTGGCAGATGTCACGTCACCCCAACCCCAGCCTCCTCTTCTCACTCCCTGGTCCCACTCTGTCACTCACATCCCATGTACGCCCATCGGCATCAGCCATGGGAATGCGGGTGGGGCCCCTGGCCTCAGCCCCCTCCTGGGAGCACGGCTGCCCCCTGGAGAGGGAGGCTCCTCCCTCCATGGTAGACCCTGTGGGCCCTGCTGTGGCCACTCTGGGCACCACTATTGCCACTGTGGGGCTGCCTAGGGGCCTGTGCGAGAGGAGAGAGGGAAGACCAGAACCTGGGTTTGTCCCCACTGCCCTGAGTGCTGGGGACTCCTCTGCTCCTCAAGCCATTTCTGGAGGCTCCTCCGGGGGCCTGTCAGGCTTGTGTCAGCTTCCAGTTTCGGACTGCAGTGAACTCAGGGCAGGAGAGGCAGGAAGACAGCGAGGACAAACCCGTCTTCCCCAGCCCTCCTGCCATTACTTACTTTTCAGAGCCTGCATTCAGTGAACAGAGAGGTCAGTGTGTCTACTCCACCCCACCCAGAGCTAAAATCCAGCTGTCATTCCTGTTACTCATCTCTTCAAAAAGGATTTATGACTAACAATGCACAAATCAAAACAGAAATTAAGAAAACAATTCTATTTACAATAGCATCAAAAAGAATGAAATACTTAGGAATAGACTTAACCAAGGAGGTGAAAGATGTGTACAATGAAAACTACAAAGTGTTGCTGAAAGAAATTAAGAGACACAAATAAATGGAAATACATTCTGTGTTCCTGAATTGGAAGACTTAATATTGTTAGGATGTCAATACCACCAAAATCAATTTACAGATTTAATATAATCCCGATCAAAATCCCAATGACATTTCTTGCAGAAATAGAAAATCCATCTTAAAATTTTAAAATATTCATTTTAAAATATGGAACTTAAGGGACCTCAAATAGCCAAAACAATCTTGAAAAAGAACAAAGCTGGAGGACTCACACTTCCTGACTTCAAAACTCATCACAAAGCAACAGTAATCGAAACAGCATGACGCTGGCATAGAGAGACATTATAGACCAAGGAACAGAACCGAGAGCTCAGAAATAAACCCTTGTGTATGTGGTCAAATGATTTTCAACAAGAACATTCAATGGGGAAAGGACAGTCTTTGCAACAAGAGATGCTGCGAAAACCAGATTCTGCAAAGAATGACGCTGGGCCCTTACCTATCTTCATATACAAAATTAACTCAAAACATGTCAAAGACCTGAACCACTAAGACTACACAACTCCTCAAAAAAGCTCAGGATGGAAGCTTCATGACACTGGATTCAGTAATAATTTATTAAATATGACACCAAAAGCACAAGCAAAAAAAGTTAAAATAGACAAATTAGACTACATCAAAGTTTAATACCTGTGCATCAAAAGATACAACCAACAGAGTTAACAGGCAACCTTTGGCATGGGAGAAAATATTTGCAAATCATTTATCTGCTAAGGGGTAAATCCAGATTATGTAAAGATCTGCTACAACTCAACAACACAAAAATAAAGAACCCAGCTAAAAAAGGCAAAAGACTTGAATAGACATTTCTACAAAAAAGATACAAATGGCCAAAAAGCACCTGAAAAGATGACCACTACCCTTCATCATTATGGAAATGCAAATCAAAACCACCGGGAGAGACCGCCTCATAACACCCATTGGGATAGCTGTGAAAACAAAACAAAACAAAACAACAAACAACAAAAAAATAGCAAGCGTTGGTGAGGATGTGGAGAAATCGAAGCGCGCGTGCATTGTTAGTGGGGCTGCATCACAAATTAGTGCAGTGAGTCCTCCAAGAACCAAAAACAGAATCACCACGTGACCCGGCAATTCCAGTTCCACGTATATACCCAAAAAGGAGAGAGCAGAGTCTCAAAGACATACTCGTGTGCGGCGTTCACAGCAGCACTACTCGTAACAGCCAAGAGGGAGAGGCGACCCGAGGGTTTATTGACAGGTGAATGGGTCAACGAAATGTGGTCTGTACATACAATGGGATATTACTCAGCTTTAAAAAGTAAGGAAATTGACACACGCTACACTGTAGACGAAGCTTGAGCACATTCGGCTAAGTGAAATAAGCCAGTCACAAAAAGACAAAATCTTGTGTGATTTCATTTGCACGAGGTCCCTCGAGTCGTCATCAGATTCACAGAGACAGAGTAGGACGATGGTGCGGGGGGCTGGGCAGTTAGTGTTGTGTGGCCACAGTTCCATTTGCGCAACGTGAAGAGAGTTCTGGATGTGAATGGTGGTGATGTCTGCACAACAATGTGCACGTACTTAATGCCGCTGAATTGTAGGCTTAAAAGTGGTTAAGGTGGTAAATTCTATGTTATGCATATTCTACCACAATTAAAAATAAAAATAAATTTTAAGGAAGGACTTGTGGCAGCTCACACACACACACAGGGCAGGGCTGGAAGAGTCTTGCTGAGCTTTGCAAATGAACAGTCTTGTTCCTGCACTGAGCAGATCACACAGCCTCCGGTGTCTCTCCCAGACCCAGTTCAAAAGGACAGTTTTTGTTTGGACTTTTCTGCTTGTGTTTTTTCGTCTTTCCATTTTTACTTTCTTTTTTAATCTTTTTTCTTCTTAACCTCATCCACAGGGGGCTGAGATGCAGAGTTCCTTGTATTTTGTTTATGGCACATCTACTTCCTCGCTTCCTGTAAGGCCACTCTCGTGCCACATTTATCTACTCCTTTTCATTCTCTTGCTAACACTTATTACCACCACCCGCCACTACCACGTAACGGGAGACCACTCTAAATCATCCAGTGTGTGACTCTTATTATACGTTCTTGCAAAATATACGTGCATTTGTTTCTCTATGCCTATGTTATTACTAACATGAAGAGAACGGTTTAAGGTCACTCATGTTTCTTAGCCTTTCACTCCGCCTTCAATATCCACCGAGGTTCCCTGTGCACACCTAGGCCCCGGCTCCAGGGCACGCTCCCACATTTCAGGCTTTCACTCTGCCAGGAGCAGACACTGAGGCGCCCTCCCATCCCCACATGCACAGAGCATGACAGGGAACACGTGTGCATCTGTATGATCCCCTGGGAATTTTGTCCCCAAAGAGATGCTGGTTGGAAGCTGGGTCACATGTGTCACTGGCTCCTTGGCATGGTCTCTGGGAAGCAGCTCCTGCCTCCCACCCCTGGCAGCACGCAAGGTCTCTGTGTCTGCACGCTCCCACCAACACTGGGCACAAATCCAGCTTTCTAATTTTTGCCAGTCTAATTAGTATAAAGTGGTAAAATGTTGTTTCATTTTGCATTTCTCTGACTAGAAATTAGTCTTAACATCTCTTCATTGGTCTTTTGTATTTCCTCTTCTGTAAACTATCTTTCAAAAGCCTTTGCCCACTTTTCTATAAATATTATAGAGTATTAGCTTATAGTTATGTAGTGCTAGTTTTGTATTGCTGATGCTACCAATTACCATAAATTCAGTGGCCTACCACACCACAAATTTATTATCTTACAGTTCTGGAAGTCAGAAGTCTGAAACAGGCCTCACTGGACTAAAATCAAGGTGTCTACAGGACTGTGTTTGTCCTGGAGGCTTTGGGAGAATTTTTTCCTTGTCTTTCTCCCAATCTAGAGGCTGCCACATTCCTTGTGTCATGACCCCTTCCTCTACCTTCAAAGCCAGCTTTATTTTATTTATAGTTGACACATAATAATTGTACATACTTATGGGATACAGTGTGATGTTTCAATACATGCATATATTGTACAATGATCAAATCAGGGTTAGCACATCTATCACTTCAAACATCATTTCTTTGTGATGATAACGTTCAAAATCCTCTCCAGCTGTCTTAAAATATACAAGTACATTGTTATTAGCGACACATATATCACCAGCTACTGTTAATAGAACGCCAGAACTTATCCTTCCTGTCTGAGTGTAACTTTGTGCGCATGGGCCAGCCTCCCCCACCCCTTACCAGCCTCTGGTAACCACTGTTCTACTCTCTATTTCTGGAAGATCAACTTTTTAGACATCACATATCAGTGAGCTCATGTAGTGTTTGTCTTCTGTGTCCGGCTTACTTCACTTAACATAACGTCCTCTAGTGCACCCATGTTGCTGAAAATGACAGCATTTCATCCTGCTTTATGGCTAAACAGTATTCTATCGTGTGTGTATGTCACAGTTTCTTTATCCATTAATCCGCCAATGAGCACTTAGGCTGATTCCACATCTTGGCTGTTGTGAATAGCGCTGCAGTGAACATGGGACGCAGGTGGGACTCTTACAATTACACAGCACCACCCCTCTGCCCCCAGTAATTCAGGAATATCTCATCTAGAGGTCAAACCCATTAGTAACCTTAATGCCTTTGCAACCTCAATCCCCTGTTGCCATGTAAGGGAACATACCCACAGTCCCAGGCATTAGCACATGCACGTCTTTGGGGACTGTTATTCTGCCCACTACGGTGTATCTTCTGGCTTATTTAAAGGAGTTCTATGTATGTTCTAGAGCCTTGTTGGGTTTAGATGTCATGTATGTCTTCTCCTTTCTCTCATTTTTCATTAACTTTATACATGGAATTCTTTTTTAAAATCTTTAATTTGGTATAATTTAATTTACCAAATTTTTGTCTTACAATTTTTGCCTTTTTTTGAGACAGGGTCTCTCTTTGTCACCCAAGCTGGAGGGCAGTGGCACAATCATAGCTCACTGCAGCCCCGAACTCCTGGACTCAAGTGATCCTCCTGCCTCAGCCTCCAGAGTAGCTGGGACTCCAGGCACATGCCACCATGCCTGGCTAATTTTTTTATTTTTGTAGAGGTGGGGTCTCACTACATTGCCCAGGCGGGCCTCAAACAATCCTCCTGCCTCAGCCTCCCAAAGTGTTGGAATTACAGGCATGAGCCACTGTGTCTGGCCCTGCTTTTTGAAGATTTTATTTAGGAATTCCTTTTCTGCCTCCAGGTAATAAAGGTATTTTCCTACTTTTTTTCTATTAACTTTATGGCTTTTACCTTTAGGTTTTTAATCCATGTTGAGTCTACTCTGTCTGATTTCATGTGAATAGTACACTGTCTATACAACTATGACTTTGTAGTCTGTTCTACTCTCTGAAAAGTCAGGCCCTCCAGCTTGACTCTTATTCAATGTTGACATATCTTTTCTAGAATCTTTAGTAACCTTTAGGCTTTCATGTGAATTTTAAAGGCTTACTGAGTTCTTCGAAATCTACCTGGAATCGCAATTGGAAACCACATTGTACTTATTGAGCGGGGAGAACTGACACATTTATATTATTAACTTGTTCTAAACAAAGCATGAAATCTCTCTCCCTTTTATTCATGTTGTCTTCTGAGTCCTTTATTAGAGTATTAAGTTTTGGCCAAGAGTTCTTGTGCATTCTAACTTAGGTGAACTTCACATGTTTTGATGCCATTATGAACAGTATGGTATTTTAAAAATTATATTTTGTTTGGTTATTGCTGGTACAGAAAAAGGCTATTCATTTTTGTATGCTGATCTTGTATCCTGAAAACCTGCTAAATTATTTTATTTGTTCTCGTAGGTTGTGACTCTTTTGGCTTTTCTAGAATAGACCATCATATCTGTTTTATTTCTTCTCCTCAAATCCTTACTCTCTTATTTAACTTTCCTTCCACCTTGGGAACGACCTCCAGTGTCATATACAACAGCGGAGTGGGGACAGTCATCCTTGCCTTATTCCTGGTCTTGAAGTGAAGGCCTCTTATGTTCTCTGTATGTTTGTGGAAGGTTTTGTACATGACCTTTGCCAAGTTCAGGAAGTTCTCTTCTGTTGCTGGTTTTGTAGGAGCTCTTGTCATCACAGGTATTAAACCTAATCAAGTATTCTGCATTAAGTGTTATCATGTTTTTTTCTAGTAATATAGTAAAGTAGTGATTTGCGCTGATACATGTTCTCATACTGAACCAACCTTGAAATCATCTGACAAACCCTATTAGATCACAATGTTTTATTAGATTTCTTTTAAATGTACCTCTGAAATTGGTAAACTCAGTTTTTAAGTACAGTTACTAATAAAATGGGCCTGTTCTTTTTTTTCCTAAAATTATACTTACATGATATTAAGAGCCTATAAAGTGCTAAGGAGCTTTTATTCTCTCTTCTGGAACAATCTGTACACATTAAAAATCAAGTGCTTCTTAAATTCAGGTATAATTCACCCATGAAACTACGTGTGTGGGAACTTTTTTGAACGGGAAGGGTCTGATTACCATTTAAATGTCTTTCATATTTGTTGGTCCACTCAGCTTCCCTGTTTCTCCTGGAGTCACTCTGGCACTTTGTACTTTCCTAGGAAGTTGCCGGTGTCAGCTCCGTTGGCAAGTGTGTCAGCACATTTCTCACTACAGTCTAATTTTTCCTCCCAGTAGTGTCTACAGCCACTGCTTGTTTTTTGTTCCACTGATTATCACCAGGATCAGCCCTCCATTGTCTTTAATCAGTCTTACCAGAAATCTAACTATGGACTCTAAGAAAAGCCCCCAAAAACCAAAAACAGCTTTCAGCTTTGTCAAATTTCTCTCCGTTTTCCTGTGTTCTCTGTCTCACTGATTTCTGCCCTTTCCGTCACCATTTCCTGCCTTATTGGCTCTTTGAGCTTGCCCCCTTGCTCTTTTTCTCAACCTGTTGGGTTGGTTAACTCAGTATTTTTAATTTTTCATGTTTCTTAGCATATATGTTTATAGTTACAGACGTCCTTCTGAGCACTGCCTTAGCTGTGTTGCACTGACTTAGACATGTGCTGCTCCATAATCACTCAGCCCTAACCACACTTCTCTTATGATTTTATTCCTAATGTGAATTTTTTAATAACATATTATTTATATAAACTATTCCTTTATTATTATTTCCAGTATAACTGCTGTATGTTCTCCATAGGCTATGTTACAGGTAGTTAGACTTTACTGAGGCCCACATACATTCTAGTTTTGTAATGTTCTCTGTATACTTAAAAAGTAACAAGTAGAGTTCAAAATATACCTAATAGCTCAAACTTACCTATTATATTGTTTAAGACGTTAATACTCCAGCTTATTTTTTGTTGGCCTATTTCCTGGAGTGATGTATTAAAATCACCAAATACAACTGCTCATGCACCCGACATCCCCAAGTTTATAACCACAGCTCGAGCCACAGGCACCGCACTCTGTGGGATATCTATCACCAGGCTACCATGAGAGCACCCCTACTCCTGATGCCCCCGAATGCAGGCTCTCATGACCCACTCTTTCCAAATGCCCAAGACTACCCTCAGCCCCCACACAGTCTTCCTGTTCTTCGCTCATGAGGCCTGAGCTTCCCTCCTGCCCTGGGTTCTCCAGGGTTGACTCCAGGGGAGGAGCTGGAAGCCTGTGTGAGGGGCCCACCTGGGCGGGGACCCAGGTGTTCAACCACAACCAGCTCATAGCTACCAGAAACGGGAATCCCCAATTTCCCAAAGTCATACACAGAAGGCTTCAGGGCACCTCCTGGACTGAAGCAGGGCAAAATACAGTATTGTGCCACTTCAAATACATTTCATTTTTCAAGGGTGAGTCTGACTTTGTTAAATACATTCTTGGTAAACAAACAAGCAAATAGAAGATGGTTTGCAGTAACTTACCTTCTCCCATAAGCAGGCTGTAAGGTTCAGAGCAGATCCATGGGCAGCAAAGGTTCAGACTTGGGGTAACTCAGAGCATCACAACCAGAATTGGTGATTTATAGAAGGGTGGGCTTTTGTCACGGAGCCCACCTACCTAGAACACAAACACACAGGGCTGCGTGAGCTTACATGTGGATGCTCTTGTCCACTAGAATCGAGCTTCATCTGAGCCGCCTCTGGCATTCCACAGAGCAGTAAACATTTCTTCAGCATGGGGCACGGAGAGGACATGCAGTGAGCGCCTATCCTGGGCACACTGCCCTGTATACCCCAAATGAGGCAACTCCACACACAGGCAGGCTCCCACCTCACAAATGAGAAGTCCAAATAAAATTTTTTGGTAAAATTGTATAAGTGTTCTACTTATAATATTTAGTATATTTTTGTATGTATACTGATTTTAAAAGAATATCAAATTATATGTTAATTTAAATACATTGCTGGTTTTCTAATTTCAGTTAGAAAATAATTTCATCAACCTCTTCACTCTCAGCATGCAACTCTGTCCCACTGGAGCCGCCTTATGGCCATCTAGTGCTTTTCCAGGGCTCATCATTTTCACCTTGGTCTAAGTTCTTGACTTTTTACTTTGTGAATTCATGTGTAGTGCCAACAGTCCAGTAACAACTACTCATTTTCATAACATTATCTTCTTTGCTGTGTTTTTAAAATCTATTCTGTAGGTGCATATTTATGACCTCCACGAATTACTGTTATGGACATCTTAAAAGGCTTGTTTACAACAGCATCCAACATTTGGAACTGTGAGATCATAGCACCAAAAATAAGTAGAAGCCGCATTAAATGTTTCTGCCTTTCTATGAGTCAATCAGGTAAACAACTCAGGCAAAATCAACAGCACTGACTGAGCTTGTTTCAAGCTAATATACCTTAGCCATGTAATACTCTGAGGTTCAAAATGAAATGAGTGAGGAAATACCAAATGTAAGCAAGTTCCAAGAGAGAACACAGAGCAAAGCCCCCGCTCACCGGCACACAGTTGGAAGACAGTCACATGGCATGTTACTGACCAGAGGACCAGAGAGACATTCGCCACGGAGTTAGGCCTTGAAGTCAATACATGGACATATACTAGGAACAAGTGAAGTGTATACAGTCATGTGCTACATAACAACATTTTGGTCAATGACAGACTGAATAAATGATGGGGGTCCCATAAAATTACAATACCATACTTTTACCATAACTTTTCTAAGTTTAGATACACAAACACTCACCACTGTGCCGGAACTGCCTGCAGTGTTCAGTAGAGTCACACACTGCACAGGTCTGTAGCTGTACATACAGCCTAGGTGTGCAGTAGACTATACCCTCTAGGTGTGTGTAAACACTACCTATGATGTTCGCACAACGAAATGCTTCATTGAATTAAACTGATAAATATTACATCTTTCATTGGGGAAACAATCATACAAAACTGGCAGAACTGTTCTGCAGCCTATGCCAGGGCAGAGACAGGAAAAGAACGTGCAGGAGAGAATATTGTGGGGGTCCGAGCAGAGGCAGAACACTGATTATATCAATTGCAAGAAGAGAAGATTCCATCAAAAAAGGCAAATAATGAGAATAGCTTTGACTTTGTGGGTCAGAGCACTGATGGCTGGGAAATCAAGGGAAGGGCTCAACAGTGAGGGAGACCAGAGGTGATGTTGGGGCAGTGACTCTGGTAGATGACAGGGCGGGAGACCAGAGGTGATGTCGGGGCAGTGACTCTGGTAGAGGACAGGGCGGGAGACCAGAGGTGATGTCGGGGCAGTGACTCTGGTAGATGACAGGGCGGGAGACCAGAGGTGATGTCGGGGCAGTGACTCTGGTAGAGGACAGGGCGGGAGACCAGAGGTGATCTCGGGGCACTGAAGGCTAAATATCAAGGAATGGGCAGAAGTACACTGGACAGATGCACAAGATTAAAAAGCACAGCCAAAGCATGAAGCAGACCAGGGAGGGTGCTTCCTGACTCTGCAGGACTCAATTTATGATGAAGAACATACGTGAACCCCCAAACATGGAAGCTGGCTTAAGAAAGCAGAAACTATAGGTGTTGGAAAAAGACACAGAAACGCAATAATAATAGCAAATGTTGACACATCATTGTCAGCCCAAAGCAAGCTAAGGGGTAAAAAAATAAGTAAACTCGATAGAGAGCTGGTAGCAGAGGCAAGTATTAGGGACACACACATCAGACTTTATACTCCAGTAACAGAGAAGAGACTTTCTTCTTAAACACACTTGAAATATGCACAACAAAGCCTAGTTTCTATTAGGGCACAAAGAAACTCTCAAAAAGTTACACGAAATAGAAATGGTACAGACAGCAGACGGCAGTCTGGATAACAATGCAAGACCAGAAATTAATGAACTTTAACCAAAGGATATTCCATTGGTGATTTATATGTTTTAGAAACATATATAGGGAGCTGGCTCATGAAATACGTGTGTGTGTGTGTGTGTTGTGTGTGTGTGTGTATGTGTGTGTGTATGTGTGTGTGTGTGTGTATGTGTGTGTGTGTATGTGTGTATGTGTGTGTGTATGTGTGTGTGTGTGTGTATGTGTATGTGTGTGTGTGTGTGTGTGTGTGTATGTGTGTGTGTGTGTGTGTGTGTGTATATATATATATAGCCCTGATGCCACTAAATTCTAAGCAACGCCATGAGACCAGAGACCAGACAGTGGCAGACAGACACGTGCGATGACCCACTTCTTCCACCCTCACCAACACGCCTCAGGAAGCCTGAGGCCAGCACCCTGTGGAGGCAGACATGAAGATGATGAAAATCTCAGCAAGGCAATGCTCCGCCACTCCCTTTCCAATGGGAAAACACGACTGGCCAGGAAGGAAGGGACAATGAAGATAAACGAGGTACATGCTTCCCTCTCCCCCCGTGTGGCAGTGACAGTAGCAAAGGTTTTTAACGTCTTGCTGAACAGGCTGCCACAACAAATCAGCTTCAAAGGACAGGGCCCCCAAGGATGTCACATTCTCTCCTGGGCGCAGTCCAAAGACATGAACTCAGCTGTAAACCACACGCATGCACACACACAGGCAAATGCTCACATTCACACACATGTGCACATACACACAGACACGTGGGCACACAAGCAGCTCACATTGTTATCCGGGCTCTTAACAAATGGCTTGGGCTTCGCCAGAAGGTTTGGAACATCAGAACATCACGAGGCAAAGTGCTGTCCAACCGCTCTCCGCTGGGCTTCCTCCGTTTCCTCCCCTCGCCTCTCAGGCAGGAGCCGGGCAGCCGCTTTAGATAAGAAACCGTAACTTAGTAAGAGATCATCTGGTGGTAGGTGCTCCTATTAACTAAGACTGGTTAAGCAAAATAAAAGGCGTAAAAGCTGAACTGCCAATCCCCCTCCCTAGGTGGGCTCCTCAGGAACAAAGGTATGGTCCTCTCAGGGAGAAAAGTTTGGAAAATCTTTAGCCGAAACCTTAAATCTCCGCAGTACCCAGTAAAAAAGAGTCTGAGAATTCATAAAAGAAAGGCTCTGCATAACACAACATCTCGTTCAACTTTAAATAAAGCAACAACTGTACACACAAACATGCATACACATGAGGGACTTCAGAAAGTTCATGGAAAAATAGAATTAAAAGATAAATATTAAAAATATAAACTTTATTCCTCAGCACAAGCTCCACCACGGTCCACACATTTTGTCAGTGGTGACAGCAGCCGTTCAGTCCCTCCCTGAAGAGCTGAGCACGCTGGGAACGTCGCCACGTCAGTGCGGGTGACTTTACATTGTCAACTGAGGAAAGATGGGCACCCCATAAAGACTTTTAGAGATTAGGAAACAAAAAGAAGTCAGAAGGAGGCAAATCAGGACTGTGAGGTGGATGCCTGGTGATTTCCCATCGAAACGCTCGCAAAATTGCCCCGTGTGATGGAGGAGTGAGCAGGAGCTCTTCCTGGTGGAGAAGGACCCTCTGGCGAAGCTGTCCCGGGCGTTTTCCTGCTAAAGCTCTGGCTGACTGTCCCACAGCACTCTTCTGACGGCAGACGTTATTGTTCTTCCGCCTTTCAGAGCCTCGAGCATCCCAAAAAACTGTTGCCATGAGCTGTGCTCCCGACTGGCCTGCTTTGGCTGTGCCTGGACACATCCACCTCTTGGTGGCCACTGCTGGGGTTGTGCCTGGTCTTCAGGATCACACTGGTGGAGCCTCGTTCCACAGTTCTTCAAAGAAACGCTCCAGGACCTTGATCCCACGTGTTTAAACTTTCCACTGAAAGCCCTGCTCTCGTCTGCCGCCGATCTGGGCCCAACGGCTTTGGCGCCCACCGAGGGGAAAGTTTGCTCTACTTTAGTTTTCAGTTGGGATTGTGTGAGTGGAACCAGTGGAGATGTCTGCGGTGCTGGCTGTTGTCTGTGCTGTTGACTGTGAGTCCCCTTCGGTCAGGGCAGGAACGAGGTGAATTTTTCCCTCACAAATCGATGTGGATGGTTTGCTGCCGCGAGCTTCATCTTCAACATCCTCTTGTCCCTTCTTAAAACGAGCTGCCCATTTGTAAACTGCTGATTTTTCTGAGGCCTTGTCCCCACGCGCTTTCTGTGGGCACCAGTGATTTCCCCGTGCTTTCACCCAAGCGTCGCCGTGAATTTGATGTTTGTTCCTGTTTCAATTCTAGCAGAGTTCATGTTGCACTGATGGGCCTCTTTTCATACTGATGTCTGATCCTTCTTAGTGCCTCAGACTAGATCCTGTTCAGACATGTTATAACAAGTTAATACAAGTTTATTTTGCTACAAAAACCGAAATCCATGCATAGTTTTTGCATAATATTCATTTTCCATGAACTTTTTGAAGACCACTCCCGTGTGTGTGTGTGTGTGTGTGTGTGTGTGTGTGTGTATCTATCAATCAACTAACTCAGACCTAGCCTTCTTCTTATGAATTGTCTGGAGAGTAAGAAATATAAGCCATTGTTTCACATGTACTGACGTTCGGACCCTAACTTTGCCACTTCTGTGGCCTAACACCCAGAACCGCCTCGGCTCCCTCACGTATAAGATGAGGAACTGCACTGTCCTTGCAGTGCGGCATGCAACCATGCTTAAATGGAGTGCCGCTAATGCCCAATACAGAGACAGAGCTCACAAAGGAGCAGAGGAACCCAGAATAATTACTATCTCCTTTTATTTTTGCTACATAAAATTCTCCAGCCAAGCTGAATTTTATCCTGGCAGGTGTCCTGGGGCTTCGACAATGGTGGAGGGAGGGGTAGAGAATGTGCCCCCTGGGGTCCCTGCATCTAAAGCCAGGCAGCAAGTTAGGCCAGGTGAAGGGCTCTGGAGACGAGCGCAGCACCCTCACCCCAACCATCTACTCATAAAAAGCCTTAAGGTACCAGGACACTCTCAGTTAATAGCTTCTAACCAATGTTCAGTGCAATAATGCATAGGACTTCCCTAAAGTGGGGTTCAGCCCACCACGGCAGAGCATTTCCTAAGTGCAGTAGATCAACCCTCCATCTCAAAGGGCACGCCCTGGGCTGGACAGGAGGCCAGCCCAACTGGTGGTGGGGCCTGCGATTTGGATAGAAACCCTGGGAAGACCTGAAGAAGGTAAGGGAAGGGTCAGGATTCACCAGGGGAAGAATGTTACAAGAAGGAAGAGCAAGTTTGTAGGCCCCAAACTCTCCATCTGGTGGCAGATGCCAAGGCACCCCTCTCAATTACAGTTCACACACGTATACTCCCCAAAAGTAACACAGATGTAGCATATATGAACAGTACGAAACCATGATAGTGTGTATGTATGTGCGTGTATAGAACTCTGCACCTGACAGTTAGTGGTAACACATTCTCCTAAAGCTCTCAGAGAATAAAATAAAAATTGACAATGTTTTAGCTCATGATGCAAGTTTCAACAAATTTTGAAGATGTAGAATCAACAGAACACGCTTTCTACCTACCAGGCAATTAAATTAAATATCATTAGCAAAGGATAACTTTATAGTTCCCTTGGACATGACATTTTCAAAATGTTTCTAAATGAGAAATGGATGGGAATAGCATAACAAAATTAGAAACAGACCTCCACAATAGTAAAATTACTACATGACAATACTTGTGGCAAGCAGCTATAACAGGAAAGTTTGCAGCTTTAAAAGGAACATAGAAATGCAGAAAATTAGTGAGTCAAAAACCAGAAAAAAACCAGAAAGTAGAAAGAAGGTAAATGATGAAGAAAATATCAAGTTGAGCAAAGAACAACAGCCAACTGAAAAGATCAAGAAATATAAAAGTTGATTCTTAAAAAAAGTCTAAAGAATGTACAACCCTCCGATGAGACACTCAAGAAAAACAGCCAAGAGGACGCAGACGACAGAACTAATTAAGAGGAAGACCAAGGATCCGGACAAGGTGGAGGAGACGCATCTCTCCGTTCTTCCCGCGGGATCAGCCAGAAGCCCTGGACGTTACACACGAACAAACACAACAGCCCTGCAAGGCAGAGGGCAGAAGGTGGGCTGGCTGCGGTCCTTGAGATTTGAAGAATAACACGAATGATTATTCTTTCAGTTGTTGTTTTTTTTTTGCCTCTGGTATTCGACAAGTCTCTGGAAGAGCTTGCAATCTAAAAATGCCAAAGGACACACACTGAAAAAAGTCTCAAGGAAAGCCTCCTGTCTCTAGGGAAAGGACTGGGATGCGGGGAACCTAGTCTTAGAAGGAGTTGTGGTAGTAACCTACGCGTGCAAAGACGACAGGAAACCCACACCCAACAACACAACACACAACACACACAGCACAGCCCCACCCCACACAGCAGGCAGTGGCCCAGACCTCCGCTCCCCACAGCGGTACAGGGCCCCACCCCAGGTGATGCTGGCACATACGCGTGACCTGGGACGCATCACCGTGCTGGTTTGTAACACAAGAGTTCCTTCCCCTCATGGTGTGGCAGAGTCCTGCTCAAATAGGAGATTTATACGAGATTCAGAATCTCATAACATAATAACCCAAATTTCCAGGGTGCAAACAAAAATTGCTTGTCATACCAAACACTAGGAATATCTCAACGTGAAAGAGAAAAGAAAATCAGCAGATGCCAATGCTGAGACAGCAAAGATGCTAGAATTATCTAATGAGGACTTTAAAGCAGCTTCACTGAGCATTTACAGACATGCTTGAAGCAAACTCTAATAAAGCCTCAGCAAATAAACAGGAGACATAAGGAACAAACTATAAGCCACCAAAAATCAATAAAAAATGAAATAGACAATCTCAATATCCCTATGGCAGTAAAAGAAGTTATATTTGTAATAAAAACCTCCAGAAAAACAAATCCCAAAGACAGATGGTTTTACTAGAGAATTTTACCAAACATTTAAAGAATGAACACAAACTTTAGGCAATCTTTTGGGGAAAGTAGAACATTTGTCAACTCATTTTTTGAGGCTACAGTTACCAAAACCAGAGATAAAGACAGTACAAAAAGAGAAAACCAAAGATCAGGCTCTCTCACGAACACAGAAGCAAATAAACTAAAAAAGTTAGCAAAATGAGTCCTGCAGTGTGTAAAGTATTTATATACCACAGCCAAGTAGGATTTATTCAGGCATGTATGGCTGACGCTATATTCAAAAATCAATCAATACCCACGATATCAACAAGTTAAAGTATAAAAATCCTATGATCTATCAATCTATGAAAGCATTTGACAAAATTCAACACCTGCTCATGATAAAAACTGCCAGCAATTTAAGAATAGAGGGAAATTACCTCAACTTGATAAAGAGCCTCTCTCTTAGTCAGTCCAGGCTGCTTTAACAAACTACTATAGACCGGGTGGCTTTTAAACAACAGAAATTTATTTTTACCGTTCTGGGGGCTGGAAGTGCAAGGTCAGGATCCAGCATGGCCAGATTCAGCGGAGGCCTCTTCCAGGCTGCTGCAACCTGCAACCTCACGTAGTGGACGGGGACCCGGAGGGCTCTCCGGGTGCCTTTCACCAGGCCCTGACCCCATCACGAGGGCTCCAACTTCATGGCCTGATCTCCTCCCCAAGGCCCCGCTCCTAGAGCCATCACGTTGTGGTTAGATTGCAACATGAATTTTAGGGGGGCACAAACATTCAAACCATGACATTCACTTCCTTCCAAAGAGCACAGGATAGAAAGAGGAGATATGCAGTAACTTCCAGCAGAGAAACCTAAGAAAGTCAACACCAACAGTCACAAGTCACGTCTATATTGCGTATTCCTGATACGATGTGATGAAAATAGCACTTTACCTCTGTGGCTTCACCCCAAGAATCCATAACCCTGATCTAACCAGGAGAAAAATGTTAGACAAACCCAACCTAAAGGGCATTCTATAAACTATCTGACCAGTATCCCTCAAAAAACAAAGTTTAAGAAAGGCTCACAGACAAGAGAAGCCTAGTGAGACAGGATAACTGAATGGAACGTGAGTCCTGGGACAGAAAAAGACATTAGATAAAAACCAAGGAAAACCCACAAAAATACTGGAACAACTGCAGTAAAACACTTTAGTTAAGAATGCTCTATTAATGTTAGTTCCTTAGTTGTGCCAAACGTGCCATGCAAATATAATAAGTTAGCAATACAAAATTGGGGTTGGGGGACTGGAACCCTCCATATCATATTGGCAACATTTTTGTAAGTCTAAAACTGACCCAAAATAAAAAGTTTATTATAAAAAAGCAACAGCCGATTCCATCATACTTAAATGTGTTATTATGCATCCCCTATTATCTAAGGGGGTGTCAAATACTCTGTTGCTGTGAGTCAGTGGTTCCCAAATGCTACCCTGCTTGTGAATCACTAAAGCCTTTGTTAAAATACCATAAACACTTGGGAACCTTGCTCTATGCTGGCCTTCCCTGTAAACCACCTACACCGGATCCTGTGCTCAGAGGTTCTAACCTGTTTGCTCTAGTGTGTGCCTGGACAACAGCATTTCTAAATGCTCCCCAGAGATTCCACATGAGGCCAAGGTTGCAAAGCGCTTCCTTCATATTCTGCATTGCAGATGTCAGCAGTGGCCCATCGAAATGTGAACAGTGGGCCACTTACAGTCTGTCTAGAGATGCTCGTTACACATGCAGCTTCCTGGTTCATACTCTAGAAGTCAGAATGATCATTTCAAGGTTTGAGGCCAAGAAATCAAAATTGTTCAGAAACAGCAGCAAATTACGCTTAGCTGGATGCAAATTTCAAAGGGCTGGTGGTGGAGAGACACAAAGGAGAGAACCCTGGAGGGGAGAGTGGCGCAGGGGGAAGAAGGCATCTGTGGGACCCTCAGCAGCATCCCAGTTAACGGAGCAGGACTGGGGACAGGCAGGCTGTCAACGCTCCCCACTCCGATTCTGCTCTGCCACTGCAGCAGGCAAAAAAAATACTCGAGGCACATCTACTGAAAAGGAAGAAATAAGACCATCTCTGTCTGCACATGACATAATTTTCTACCTAGAAAACCTTGAGGGACCTACAAAAAAAAGACAAAAACAACTCCTAGAATTAGTAAGTCAGTTCAGAAAGGTGGCAGGATATAAGAGTAACACATATAAATTAACTATACTTCTATATACTAACAATGAACATACATAAAGCAAAATTAAAAACACAATATCATTTAAAATCACTCAAAATAAAATGAAATACTTAGTATAAACTTAATAAAACATATGCAGGATCCGTATGCTGAAAATTGCAAAATGCTCATAAAATAAATCAAAGAAGACTGAAATAGACACATACCATGCTCACAGATCTGAGGACTAGACATAGCAGATGTCAATTCTCCCCAAATTAATCTACAAGTTTAGTGCAATTCCTATGAAAATCCCAGTAAAGTCTTTTGTAGACATAGACAAACTTATTCTAAAGTTTATATGGAAAGGCACAGGCCCCAGAAGCTAAAAGAAAAAATCTTGAAAAAGAAGAATAAAGCACGAAGAACCACTCTATCCATATAAAGGCTTCTAGTACTCAAACTAGTACGGTATTGGCAGAGGAAAAGACACCGATGGAATAGAGAACCCAGAAATAAACCCACACGTAGGCCCAAGTGATTTCTGACAAGGTGAAAAGCAATTCAGTAGAGAAAGGACAGCCTGGGACAATGGGTAGGCAAAAAGAGGAACCTTGACCTCGGTCTCACACCTTATATAAATATTCACTCAAAATGGATCATAGACTTAAATGTAAAACAAGAAACTATAACAACCAGTGTAAAACATAGGAGAGAATTCTCAGGACCTGTGGCCAGGCAAACAGTTCTCAGACTTGACATGAAAAGCATGATCCATGAAAGGAAAATTGATAAACTGGACTTCATCAAAACCAAAAACTTTTGCTATGCAAAATACCCTGTGAGGGAATGAAAAGAAAAACTATATACTGGGAAAAAATATTTGCAAACCACACATCCAACAGAAGATCAGAATGCAGGATACTCAAAACTCAACAGCAAAAATGTTTATTAAAAAACCAATCAATTAGAAAATGGACAAAAGAAATGAACAGATATTTCCCCAAAGAAAACACACGGATAGCAAATAAACACATAAAAAGATAGATGTTCGACATCATTAGAGAAAGGCAAATTAAAGCCACAATGAAGTATCACTACATACCTATTAAAACAGCTTTAAACATAGTGATGGCACCAAGTAACGCCAAGGAATGTATAGAAAGTGGATCTCTCAATACATTTCTGATGGCAATGTAAATTAATACAGCCACTCTAGAAAATGGTATAAATCCAAACATACACTTACTATACAATCTAGCAGGCGCACACTTGGGCATTTATCTCAAAGAAATAAAAACATATATTTGCACAAAACCTGTACTTAAACTCATATTGCAGCTTTATTTATAATAGCCCCAAACTGGAAACAATCCAAATGGCCTTCAGTGGGTGAATGGTTAAACAAACTGTCATGTATCCACACAAGGAAAAACGGGAACAAACTACAAACTGTCGTGTATCCACACAGGGGAAAACTGGAACAAACTATTAGCACATGTAACAACCTGATGGATCTTAAGAGTATTATGCTGAGTGAAAAAAAAGCCAGGCTTAAAATGTTGCAAACTGTATGACTCCATTTATATAACACTTTTGAAATGACATCACTATAAATACTGAGAACCACTCCAGGGACAGACAGGAAGAGGGTAGGTAAGGGAGGGTGACCGTTCAACAGTGGCACAGGCAGCTCCTCTGTGAGGAAGGGGCAGTTCTGTATCTCAGGATTCTGGAGGTGGTTACACAAATCTGTACATGGGATAAAACAGCATAGAACTACTACTGCTACATACACACAACTGCGTGCAGGTAAAAACTGGTAAAACTGGAATAAGGTTTGTAGTCTACTTAGCAGTATTGCACCAACGTCGTTTTCTCAGTTTTGATATTGTACTGTAGTTACGGAAGATGTTACCATTGGGAGAAGCTGTGTGAATATTACAGGAGTCTCTACTATTTTTACAACTTCCTGTGAGTCTATAATTATTTAAAAATAAAAAGTTAAAAATAGTATCATAACAAACTTGAAAAACCACAGAGAAATTCTAAAGCAAAAAATATATAATTACTAAAATTGCAAAATCAATAAGCAACTTTAACAGAACCATATAGAACTGAAAAATTAGTAAGTTGAAAATTTAATCATAAGAGACTGTCCAGAACGTATTACAAAAAGAAATAGATGGAAAAGACAGAAGAGAGACAGATACACTGTGAAGATATCTGACAGACACTTAATCTCCAAAGGAGAAGAGAAAGAGAATGGAACAGAAGTTTTATTAAAGATATCCTGGCTGAAAATTTTCTAAACTTGATGAAAAATACCAAATTCACAGATTCAAGAAAGCTAATCTCAAGCAAGTTATATAAAGAAACCCAAACTAGACACATCATAATAAAACCTCAAAAAGAAAAAAGATCTTAAAAGCAAACAGAGAGATAAGAAAGATTGTTTTCAAAAGAGCAACAGACTGAAGGCTGACTTCCCAGCAGTAACATCGGAGAACACAGCTGGATCAGAGCTCTAATGTGTGAAAAGAAAATAACTGTCCACTTAGAATCCTCTACTAATTATCCTTCACAAATGAAGGTGAATAAAGACACTTCCAGACAATCAGAAAACAGGGACAGTGTTTCTCCGGTGGCCCACCTTAAAGCAAACGCTAGAGGATGTGGTTCAGGCAGAAGGAACATGATCCCGGACAGAATACTGGATACGCAGGAAGGAGCAAAGAGCAATGAAGACTGTAAAAATACGGATAAAAGCAAACGAGCACCAGCTGTATAAAACAATAAGAGCTCTGTCTTCCGAGACTCAAACACGCGTAAAAATCACTGTCACGGTCATGGCAACTGCGTGCTTTTTTCTTTCTTTCTTTTAATTCTCAAAATTCCTTAGTAATTGCCAGAGCGACAAGACTAACAAAGGGAAAAGCCCACTGAGGACTTCTTCAACAGAACCCGCAAATGTTCAGACCCCTCAAGTCCCCACAGTATGGGTAAGTGTTACAGCAAAATGCAGCAGCAAGACCCAAGAGGGATCAGCCGGATGCAGAGTTTATAGCAAATGGAAAGTAACTAGGAATGACCTTCTGAACCACAGAAATCAGAAATCCCCCATAAATATTAACATTCACCCTCCAAAGGAATAGGGACTCACACTAAGTGGAATCTTGGTGAATATCCTAAGAGCAAATGGAGAAACTCCAAAATGTACTTAAAGACTCCAAGTTCCAGGAAAACAAAAAACAAAAGGAGAAGAAAAAGGAACTATTAACGAGTTCATGAAAACTCTAAGCAGTGCTGAGGGCCTAAGTCCTCAAGGATCTCAGAAATGTACAACAAATATTCCCTTTTGGACAGAGATCAGCTTGAAGAAAGCTACCCACGACAAAATGCAAACTAAGCTAGATTGGAACACTGGGCATTTCTGTATACAGAAAGTGCTGGAAAAAGAGAGACCCAGAGGAGGCGAAGCCCAGCACGCACTGTGGAAGCAGAGTGCAGTGATTTGAGGGGAGAGCACTGCCCGGGGGGGCAGAGACCATACATCTCTAGACAACAGAGACAGGCAAGGAAGACCTCCTGAGTCAGGAGTGATGCTCACAGACAAATGTCTTTACAAAGAGGCCATTTAAAAAAATATTTCATGGTAACAACAGAGGAGAGATCTCTTGATCTCTGACATTCTGGCTCCTTCCCAATTCCTCTACAGAAACCTTTCCCCTAGTAGTCCAGAAAAATCTTTATTTAAAAATGGGAGACAATTATGGTCAAATCCCATATGAAAATATTACCAAAAAGATGTAAAAATAAATAAAATAGTAACAGCTAATGAAAATACACCAGAAAACTATGAACACAGAGAAAATGAAAATTATAGCCTAATGTGTGAACTAAAAATTGAGACCATAACCAACATTTTATAAAAACATAATTTAAAAATAGGATTAGAATATCTCAAAAGTAGAATGGAAAGAAAACATGAAGATATGAAAAGATGGCCGATGGGACTCAGGAACAAACTAGAATTTTTTTTTCAGAAATGCAAAGTAGAAGAAACATAAGAGCAAGGGGACATCACAGAAAGCATAGCAATAAAATACAGCATAGAAAGAAGAGGATGAAAATAATTAAACAGAAACGGAGGTAAAAAAGATTCAGGAGAACGTGACAGACAAAAAAGATAAAAGAAATCCAATATACACGCAATGGTAATTCCTGTGGCATCTTCCAAGAGAGGGGGGAACATGTACAGTGTGCATTGCTTGCAACAGGAATATGTTCCAAGAAATGCATCACTTAGGTGATTTTGTCATTGTGCAAACATCACAGGGTGCACTTACATGCACCTAGATGGTAGAGCCTCCTACACACCTGGGCTATGTGGTACAGCCTAGTGCTCCGAGGCTACACACCTGTGCAGCACCTGACTGTGCTGAATACTGCAGGCAACTGTATCACAATGGTAAGTATTTGGGTATCTAAACATGGGAAAGGTACAATGAAAATACTGTATAAAACATAAACAATGGTTCACCTGTATAGGGCACTTACCATGAATGGAGCTTGCAGGAGTGGAAGCCGCTCTGAGTGAGTGAGTGGTGAGTGGATGTGAGGGACATTACTGCACACTGCTGTAGACATTATAAACACTGTACTCTTAGGCTATACTAAATTTATAAAAAGAATATGTTCTTTCTTCAATAATGAATTAACCTTAGCTTACCGTAACTTTTTTACTTTATACACTTAAAAATTTTTTTGACTCTTTTGTAATAACAGCTTAAAATACAAACACATTGTACAGCTGTACAAAAATATTTTTTCTTTTTGTCCGTATTCTATCAGCTTTTTTCTATTTAAAATTTTTAAAAAAATTTTTACTTCTTAAGACATTTTGTAAAAACTAAGACACAAACGCACATCAGCCTAGGCCTACACAGGGTCAGGATCATCAGTATCACTGTCTTCTACCTCCATGTCTTGTCCCACTGGAAGGTCTTCAGGGGCAGTAACAGGCATGGAGCTGTCATCTCCTGTGATAACAGTGCCGCCTTCTGGAAACCTCCTGAAGGACCTGCCTGAGGTTGTTTTACAGTTAACTTTTTAAAAATAAGTAGAAGGAGTACATTCTAAAATAATGATAAAAATACAGTATAGTAAATACATGAACCAGTAACATAGTCATATATCATTCATCAAGTATTATGTGCTGTACATAACTGTATGTGCCACACTTTTATATGACTGGCAGTGCAGTAGGTTTGTTTACACCAGCATCACCACAAACATATGAGGAACGTGTTGCACTACTACGTTACAACAGCTACGACATCACCAGGCGACAGGAATTTTTCAGCTCCATTATAATCTCACATGACCACCGCTGTATATGCAGTCTGTCATTGACTGAAATGTTGTTATGTGGTGCAACTGTGTGTGTGTGTGTATGTTCCAAAACATAGTCATTTCCAAATCATTTCCTGAAATAAAAGAAAGCTTGGATCTACATACTGAATGGGCATACCGTGTTCCTGGAAAATTCAAGCCTGAGCAGTTAGCACCAAGACACATCTTGGAAAAATTATTAGACTTTAAAGATAAAGACACTTTGGCATCCAAATATAAGGTCTCAGTCACTTACAGGGAAAAGAAAATCAGAGTCACATCAGACTTCTCAAGAGCAACACAGGGCAAAGCAACATTTTGAAGACACTAAAGAGAAAAGATGTGAAACAAGGGTTTTATGGAACCATGTTACCCTTTTACTGTGAAGGCCACGGATGGCAAGACATAAACCCGCAGGAACACAGGAAACGTTTTCTCAGGAGCCACCCTGAAGGGCCACAGCACAACTGGAGAAGCTTCGCCACAGGTATGGAGGTAGGTATTGGGTATATATAACCGTGGAACCAGGATGAAATGATGGAGTCAAGGGTGACAGAATGATATGCAAATATTAAATGTGTTTAAAATGTAAAATTAATACTACTAAAGACCTAGGAGAAGAGGCAGAAGGTGAGTGGAAGTCAGAAGCGGTGTCCTGCCAGCTCCACAGCCATCGACAGGGAGCGGACAGACACCGCGTGAAAGGAGACGCTGGGAAGGGGACCGGAGAGGAAAAAGAAGAGATTTCTAGTTAATTGTAATATTGTTTCCAATATCAACTTGATAGAAATTATGTAAAAAAGCAGGGGTTATGTGGATTATATAGACAGGTAATAACACAAAGCCAGGGAAAAAGTACACACCTTCCTAAAAATGAAAAGAAACAAAAAGAAAAGTTCACCAAGTTAAGGAACTGATTTATATATATTTGTTTATATTTTTTAAAAGAAATAATGGAATGATAGAAAATTAAAAGGAAAGGGAGGGAAATGAGTGGAGGGTGGGGAGGGAAGCGACACTTTTCTGAGTAGACCCTGTAATAAATTTTGACTTTAGAATTATACACATGTTTATATAAACAAAAATAAGAATTTTTAAAAATCCCTAAAAGCTAAAAAATAATCTAAGTATATACCAAGTGTATGCTATAACCACACAGAGAGGAGGACTGTGGAACTGATCTTAAGACACAAGAATTTGACTGCAAATCCTCAAGGGAATATATTATAAAATAGAAGTGCGAGGAAATACATGAATCTTAATTCAGTCATTTATTGATACTAATAATATTGGTATTATTATCTAAGCCTGTTATATGTGTATTTAGGATAAAGCAGATAAGAATGCTTATGAAGAGAGAAAAGAGAAACTAGCATCAATTAAAAATTTTAAAGTAAAAATGACATAATCTTAAATATGATTTAGAAATGTTTCTGTTAATTCATGATTTCCCTTCTTTTAAAAATACAAATATTTATGACTTCTGTTCAGTAACATTATGAAAAAGTAATGACCACCCGACCGTGATAAGCACCCCGATGTTACTCCCCACTGGTACGAAGACAGGCCTCCTGAGGGACATCGATCTGGGCGGTCTGGGACAGGAACCGCCAAGATGAGGTGGGAGCGTGTGTGACAGAAGGCAAGGAAGCCGCTGGAGGCCAATGAGGTTATACGGAGGACGTGCACAGCCTGACAAACACAGAACCACCTGAGTAAAGACAGTAACAGCTACGACTGGTGAACTCTGCTTTGTGCATAAAACCCGCAAGTTAATAATGACGCTTTATAAGGAAAGAAAAGCAAGGAAAGATACAAACTCATTGGACAACCTTTTTGGCATCCAGAATCCCCCTTATTATAATGGAAAAATAATTAAATGCAAAGATTCAAGCATTCATCCTGCCTTTCCAGTACAAACCATATTTTGGGTAACCACACAGCCCAGTGGGTGAGGCAGTTGTTCTACACAGGAGAATCCCAACTAAGAAGTAAAGAAAGAATCATGCAATTAGAAAAACCACCTTTCTGCAAGCTCTAGTGAAATACTGGATCTAGGCAGTGACCATCAGTGAATATTAACACCACCACATGGAAGGTTGGCGGTGCTCCCAGCAGTGGGGGAGCCCTGCTGACACCCGGGACCATCGGGCAGGGCAATGTGCTACACGATGTGATGCCGCACAACACACACAGCGCCACCCACTAAGTCTGCCTGCCTAAAAGAAACAACGGCTCTGAATGTAACAAAGCCTCATGTCATATAATATGACGTTAAGGAATTGTGGACTGTGCTTCCTCACAGCGCAGGACCTGAGCTCCAAGAGCAGGTATCCCAGGAGCCGGCAGCTCTGGGTTGCTCTCGATACAGAAGTCACTTAGTGTCACTTCTGCTGGGGCACAAGTCCGCCCTGAGTAAGGGGAGGGAGCATGACCCCCCCAGAGGGAGTAGTGTCAAAGTCACAATATGAGGAGTGTGTGTGGGGTGGGAGAGACTGTGTGGGCTTCCTTGGAAAAACAGACCACATGAGACATTTATTTATACTCACTAGGTTGGCAAAAATCCAGACCATCAGTAACATCAGGCTTTGGTGTGACTGCAGATCACCAGTAACCATTATGCACGGCTGGGGAGGATAGAAATCAGCACCACCACTTTGGAAAATAATGTGACATTGTCCCAAAAGTTAACTTTTCAAATACTTCATGATGCAGCAGTTCCACTTCTTTGAAACACCAAAAAAAGTTCACATGTGCACCAAAAGAAACACGTAAGAATGTCCATACAAGTACTGCTCATAATAGCAAATACACCACATATCTGCTGCCAGGAGAATGGACATATAAATTATGTATATTCTCAGAGTGGAATACCAGGCAGCAGTGAAAATAAACCGCAGCTCTGCCCAGAAACACAGACCACTCTGAGAGAGCTAATATTTGACTAAAATAACAGCAAGTTTTGTAAGTCTATGTAGGGACAGATAATACTTTCTAAGAGTTCAGAAACAAGCAATCATACATAATAAAATTATTTTACAGGGAAGAAATGAGAAAACACAACTCAGGACCCTGGTGGCCTCCAGGAGAGGGGCAGAGCATGGGGTAGGGAAACACTGGCGGCATATGGATTCCCCTGCTTGGCCTGGGCACAGGGCCACGGATGTTGCTGGGAAGTTATGCTCCACAGCTTACAGTATATTCGTGTCATGTGTTAATTCTCACATGTCACAAAATTTTGTAATTAAAAGAAATGGAAAGCGCAGCCAAGTGCTGCAAGCAGGGCAGCCAGCACGCACGGTCAGGGATCAGGCGGAGCCTGGCACTTACAGGGGACTGAGAGCAGTCCATGTCACACTGTCCCTGCAGAGGAGGGCCCAGGACAGCAGGCCCGACTGCAGGTGTCAGCGGCAGGGCTCCGTCCCACTGACAGGGATGGCCACAGCTATGCTCCTGGAAGGTCACCCTGGCCACTGCCTGGGTGTGACCAGTCCTAGCGGTCCTCTCGGGGGAGAGTCAGGGTAAATAGAGGCAGAGCTGGGGGGGCTGGTGTTGGATCAGAGGAGCAAGGAGGCATCAGAATGAGCCTAGGCCCCACTGGTTTGTGTCTCCCACAGAGAGCTTCTGACAGCAGCTCCCAGAGCAGCGGGGCCACGGTGGGCGAGGGGCACAGCCCAGAGCAGGCCCAGCCACACCTCTGCAAGGACAAAGGAGGTGGCTGCAGAAGGCGACTGGAAGCACTGTCCTCACTGGCCCTCCCGTGCTCCTCCTGGGGTCGCAGGTTCCTAAACTTCTTGCTCAGATTCTGAAAGGTCAGGCAGTACTCTGTTTGGTGAGGCTGTTGTGCTGTGGCCAAGACTCCCTCTGTGGGGCTGAGATGCAGAACCTGCCGTGGCTGGGGCCTGTCCTCCCAGGGCCACCCTGCCTTCTCCATAGGGTGTCTGGGCCCAGGCCTCCTGCTCCAGGACCCCAGGCCGGTCAAGCGCCAGACCATGGGCCCAGTGTCCACCTGCCTCTGGCCCGAGCTGGCAGGGGTGTTGGCCTGGCCTCTGCTCTAAAGCCATTTGGCCTGACTAAAAATGGCCCAGGAAATAAAATAAAAGTATTGAAAAGGAAGAAATGAGAAAACAAAGTGCAGGATCACAGTAACTTCCAGGACAGGGGCAGAATCTGGGGACCACATGATTTATTTCAGCTTTAAATTCTATGACATTAAGCACTTCATAAGAAAAGTTCAAAACTTTTAAGAACATTAAAGAAAAATGCTACATATTTGTAAAATGGAAACCCTATTGGCTCTATAATTGCAAGGTGACCTTACTAATAATCTAACAGAGAATAAACTATCTAACAGAAAGTAAGAGAAATAAACTCAGAGCACATAATTGCCCCTTTAAAGAGAAAACTCACAACACAACGACCCCCTTTGTTTTGTTAGGCCCTGTGGCCTAACTGTTATCTCTAAGAGTTTTGTTTTCTCAGCCTTGAAGAGCCCCAAGTGGACAGCAGGGGTGTGAGCTCCCTGCTCCAGCTCTGCCTCAGTTCCTGCCAGAAACACATTTCAAGGACTCAGATAAACTGGCCTCACAGAGAAAAGGGGAAAAAACAAGCTTGGCGGCTACTTCTGTTATCAGTCTGCTGAAGCAGAGGGAAAAAAGCCATTTCTACTCTTTAAAAACTCCAAACAGCTTTTCCTCCAAACAGCTGCCCAACACTTCCTTCCTTCCTCCATGTGCCGTGGCCACTCCCTCCCCCCTACCTTTCTTGGGAAAATAAATAAACTTTTTACTTTTATATATCCTAATCTCTGAGTGAAAAATCTTTCTCCACCCATGGCCTGAACATTTAGTAAGCTTTCCACCCTTACAATAATAACCTTATTTAACATAAAGTTACTTAATAACCTTCCTCCAAGCCCAGTGTGCTAGGGAAGCTGCCTGCCTGGCTGTGGCCTGGGCCCTTGGTGTCCACTCTGTCCAGCACACAGTGCTCCACAGCCTGCCCACCACGAGCCCTCCTTGGCTGCTTCTGTTAAACTCAATCTCTCCCCGGGAGTGCCCTGCACATGGGGTGCAGGCTGACTCAGGACACAGCTGCGTGTGGGGTCTGAGCGGGCCATGCCGCTGAAAGTAGTCAGTTCTGCAAAGCACAAGTTCTGACCAGCATAGGGCTTTTGAGCTTGTATAAAAAAGTATGATCCACGGTGAAAACTATAAGGTTCTTTAGAAAATCCAGCTACAACTTCTGTGCTGCTTAGAGGAAGACTTTCAACAACTGACCTTGCCATCTATATACATATAAGACTCTCTCATATATTTGCCTTGAATTAATTTCCTATGCTGGAGTAACTAAACAGGTAAACTTACCAATCAGTTTTTGACAAAATTCCTAAGATGCAAGGTGAAACCAGAATGTTTCTAGCTTTTCCTTTGTCTTAACAGATCTACAAAACCCTTATCTCTCCTGAAGGGTTGGGGGCTCGGCAGTCACAGAGCTAGTCAGCCACAAAGGCCATGGGTCAGAGGGCATTTAACAAGTCAGGAGCGCCAGGGGCGAGTCTCCTGCCCCACAACAAACGCAGAGCCGAGAGCCTCACTACAGTTTTTCCAGCGCGCGTGTGAAAGGCCACGGTTGGCTTTGCAGGATCAAGAGAGTAACAAGTACCAGATCCTATAAGCATGTTGGTCACCGTGTGGCAGATGCCGAGAACCCAGCCTGGGGGGACCAAACAGCCATGCTGGATGCTCACCCAGTCCTGCAACCCCATGAGGGGTGCAGTGCTGGGGAGGACCCCAAGAACCTGGGGACCCTGAGGAGAGAGGGCAGTGTCAGGTCAGGCCTGTGGACGAGGTGCGGGTGCAGGAGCAGGCTGAGGACCTCAGGAACAACAAACCCTGGACGTGGCCAGGGCCCTCGGAGGCCTTTCCTGGACGCCAGGAGAGAGGGCTGAGGCAGCGGGAGGGCAGACAGACTCCAGAGACATTTAGTAAGAAAACCAGCTGCTGCTCCACGGGGGAGGGGGTTCTGCGGGTGTGGGGGACGCTCTGCCTGGGGGTGGCAGGGAGAGGCTGCCGAGCCGAGCTGGAGGAGCCAACAGGGCCCAGGAGAGACACGCAGTGGGGGACAACAGCAGGTGGTGACTATGTTTCTTTCGATTCCTTCCCCTTATGGGAAAGCCTAATCATGACATATTTCAGCATCATGGTACGAGCTTATAAATGTGATTATAGTACCAAACTCCCAAACCATTGAATAATTACCCTGTTTTGTTAAAAATATGATTTACTGACAAAGGATGGATACGGAATTAGAGAAGGGCTTCCACCATTTCACAACCAGGGCAGGGCGTGCGGGCGAGAAGGTAACCTAAGGGGCTTTTCAAACCCTAGTATGGGGCTGTCTTCCTTAAAAACCCTTTCCCAGGCTGTGCTGAAAATGCACATGCACGCACATACTCACGCACACACACACCCACATGCTTATACATACACTCACACGCTCACACACCCTACGCTCTCCAGTTAAAGGAAAATAAAAAAATCCAGGACCCCCAAACTCTTTACACCACAGAGAAAGTTGAGGCTGGAGGCCGAGGCACACAGACCCTCCGACAAGTGAACAGCTGTTACTCTCTCTTTCGAACAAGACTTTCATGTAATATCAATGAGATAGGGAAAGAGTTCTGTCTACCTTTTGAGTAGACTGAACAAAAAAGGGGGTGGGGAGAGACAGATTCAGTTTGCCTCATGCTGTCTTTATCAGGCCCTACAGCCGAGAAGCTGGGTTTCCTCTCTATCAAAGAGTAGATATTTTTGCTTTTAAAAATCTTTGAATTATCACTTTGGCTAAAAGAAAGACTTTTTTTACAGTGACCTCTGATGCTATTTTGTGACAACTGTTTTAAAACTTTGATATTTGGCAAACTTTCCAAAATCAAAATTTCACATTCTAAATTCAGTCTTTTTGACCCTAAATTAACTTTTTGGATATGAGGGCCCTGGAAGTTCAAGAGAGACATATTCAGCTTATTTGGTATGTTAAAAATCATACAGAGAGCACTGTCAAATATGAAATGGCATTTAACTTTCTTTGAGTTACATTTGTGTAAATATATTATTAATACACGTTCTTAAATTATATGAGATTTCTAATATTCTGATGTCTTAGTATGTGTTATCAGTAATAATTATGATTATTATGTTAAACTGCTGTGTGCCACAGAAATAACTAAATTTTCTTAACATTTGTGTCTTTGACCATAGCCATTCTAAGACTTCTGTCATCCACAATTATTGCTTCACTTTGATTCTTCTCAAAAAGTGGTTTATAATTAGCTACAGTCCAAAATTTTCTGCTTCTTTAAGAAAATTCATGGAAAGGACTCTTACAAGTACTCTTAAGTACAGGTTTCTGGTAACTTGGGAGATTATACCAATGGACTAGGGAAAAAAAACCTTCCAGGACTCTAATTAAAAAGCTGATGTGTTCATAAGGATTGCTAACCTAACATCAAGCAGAACAAGAGTTAATTATATGGGACTAAAATGATTTTTTTGTGACCTTTTTGTTTGAAACATGCTGATTCTTTTTTATACTTTGTTTTCCAGAGTCAAGAAAACCTTTTTTTGAGCTATTTGTAGTTTATAATGAACTGGGTAAAGTATACATTTGTAATCAAAAATTTAAAACACTTTGCTTCTCTCTACCCGCTTTCTCCAGAATTTGGAAACTATTTGTGAGTATTCTCAATTTACGGCAATACAGTTATTTGCATAAGTTTAGTAAGAATCTGTTTTCTTCTGTAACAGGACACAATTGGAGCTGCTAGTGATTTTGCCAAGGCTGTGCCAGGAAGGCACAGTTTCAGATACGCCCAGACTGCTTTGAGGAATTAGGTTGACTTTATAGAGCCAATAAAAAGCCCCTTGGAAGGAGTGGCCTGGTACCTTGTCTATGCTGTTCCTTTACAAAGTTCCTGACCTATGGTAAGTAAAGAATGCCACTTTCTGACAGGCCCAGGAACCCCAAGTTATTTTGGGACCTCAAGAAGAAAGGATTTCACCCAATTCATACAGGTATCTACAAATACATAAAAATCCTCGGCTTGCCTTGCCATGAGAGGCTTTTGAAAGTCTAATCTGAGATTCCTTATGAAAAAGTTCCAGCAAAGCCAATTATAAAAGAGCCTCTATGGCCAATCAGTATTCTTGCTGCACTTCATGCAAATAATCAGGCCAAGTATAATAAGACTAAAACTTATTTTATAAATCAATTGGTCCTACTGTGTGATTTATCTTTGGTAGAAATGGGAGACTAGAGAGAGAAAAATTATGTTTCAGAAGAAAATTACAGTGCACCTGTAATTAGATTCTAGCCTTGTCTGTTGCTTTTCAGTTTTTATTATTTGCCTACGGTTTGGATGGGATACTGAATTCTTTCCTGGCTACGAGTCTCCAAACTAAAATTAAAACATTTTTCTTCCATTATTCTGACTTGGAATCACTAAAAATTAAAACTGTTTTCTTAAAGCCCTGCAAAATGAAGTAAGACCCCCTAAACTTTGGGAGAAATAACAGTAACTTACATAAACAACCTTCGCATTTGCTGATATGTGGACTTCTCAGAATGTTAACCTGAACACGATTCAAACTACGATCCAGAAAACTCTCTCACATTGCTGCTGGAATCTGAAAATGCTTCAGAGACTCTAAAAAATCTGTTTTGAGACTGCTGCAGACATTACAACAGAGACAATGTGCAGCTGAAAGAGTTAGGGTGATGACTGCCAAAGAACTGCCTTAATTAGGAGGCAGTTATGTGGCTTGAATAAGGTTCCAGGGTTACTCTCCCTGTGATGCTGTAATTTCGCATTGGTCCTTTTCTGATTTAATTATCACCTCCCACCCCCGGGGGACATGACTTCCTAGGAATGAGCCTTCCTGGTGGCATGGGATCAGAGAAAACATACAACCATAAACTCACACCTTCTACAATGCTTTCCCTGAAGAACAGGGGGGAAACGTAAAGGAAAATAAAAAATCTCAGGACCCCCAAACTCCTTATGCCAAAGGGAAAGTTAAGCCTGGAGGCTGAGCCATGCAACACCCTTCTCCAGATGAACAGCTGGTACTTTAGGACCTTGTGTCAAAGCATCACACATTAGCCAGACCCCCACGGAAAGGCCTCAGGCATCTCCACGTGACTGCCCTCCCAAGTCACTCATAAGTAAATTCCTTGCTGGCTTCGAAACCTTTCAAGGTGCATGTCCTCCCATAAACAAGGACACACCAGTTGTAACTTCAGGTCTGCAATCTAAGTCCAGCTCCTAAAACCAAAGTCTGTCCACACTGATAATGACAATCGCAAGCTCATCTTCCCAAGTGCAAAACAAAGACAAAATGGGAGCAATCATTCCTTGCCTACACGCCCCCTTCCTACATGCCCCCTTCCTACATGCCCTCCCTCCTTTAAGGAAAAAAAAATCAATGACTCTCCTGAAAACCTCTTTGGAAAAAATAGCTGCAGCCAGATGTGCCCTGAAGCGACTTAACAAACCTGCACTGAGGTTCTTGCCTCAGTCGCTAATTTCAGTGAACACTGGCATCGCTGTACTCACGCCCCACGAGCTTCTGCCTGGTGCCCCATCCTTGCTCTCGATGCTGCTCTCTAAATGAACTTGCCATCTGCAGTCCTGTGGGTCTCATCTTTGTGTGCAGTGCAAAACTGTGTGATGGCACTACAGAGGCCTCCACAGGCTGCATGTTCAAGAACCTCCCATGAAGCGGGGCTCAAAGGAGCAGCAGGTACAGAGGAAGTGCTTGGACTCTGTGCAGGAAAGAGGGCTCCATTTGAGGGCTCCCCACAGAGCCAGAACCATTGGTGGGACTAGGCTCGCAGGGCCCGGGTGTGAGTGGTCCCCACAGTGCAAATTTGCACAGATGCTATGACAAGGCTGTGGGTGGGTCAGAGGGACCGTCTGCCCCGCCTGAAGACTGGTCTGAGCTGGGGGAAGAGCCACCTTGACATAGGGGTCAAGGGCCCACGTGTAGCACTGCCCTGGAAAGGGTCTGGGAAAGACAGCCTCCCACCCCCCCAGAGCTCAGGACAGGGCCTGGGGGGCTGCAGCCTCCTCCTTGCCCAGAGAACCCGCCTCTTGGAGCACCAGGAAGGCCGCACCATTGCTGAGCAGGAACAAAGGAGGCTGGGAGACAACAGCAGGGCACCTAAAGCCGCTCTCAGACAGGCAGGTAGGAGCTGCAGTTACCACCAACTGCCACGGCCCAGAGAAATCAGGGGGGGCCCACCTCGGTAACATTCCCGAACCGCCTCAAGCTCCATCTTCCTATTTGCAGGATGTCAGCAGAACCAAGCCTTCCCTGCTTCAAAATGTGATAAGTGCACAAGCCTTTGGTTGGGGGAATGCAGAGGTCCGGGCCTTGTGGAGTGCCTGGCATCCCACGGGGCACCAGCAGGAGCTCCCCTCACACAGGGTGCAGCCGGCTGCACTGCACCAACAGCCATATATCCTTCTGGAACTTTACTGTTCGGGTGGGGTTTTGGGTGAGGAAGCCCGTGACCTAGGATTACACAAGGCAGGTACCTTCTTGTGGCTTGGCTTCCTGCCACAAGTGTCTAAAAGAATTGTTTCAACATGTCCAGGCCACTGCAAGAGACCAAGACAATCTGAAGCCAAGCCCGAGAACAAACGCAGAAGAGGGACCCGGGGGAGGGGCTCACTGGGTCTCGTTGCAGGGGAGTGCTGTAGCTACGCCAGGCCAGGCTGATGAAGGCATTTGATGGGTCAGCAGATCACAACCGCTGAAGGCGCAGACCCCTGGAGAAACCGACTGAAGCAGGTGCCCCCTCCCCATGTGTTCCCACAGAGCTTTCCACCTTGGGGAGTTTGAAGACCCCCCCCCCACTCACTTGCCCCCATCCCACCCCACTGCCGGGAACCCATCCAGAGGCCTGGCTGAGAACCCCTGGGCTGGACCAGCAGACGACAGCCTCATGCCCACGGCTCTGGAGTTCCCATGGCACACTGGGGTCATGAAAACACTCCCACGCTCTGCCAAGCCCACTTCCCTGCCCATCCCAGCCCCTGGAGGGCTCTGTCCATTATCAGAGGGCTGGAAAGTGATCTGGCTTAACCCACTGCCCTAGGTGAAAAAACCCGATGCTCCCTGTACCCACAGGACCTTCCATGACTGGTAGGGCTAACCAACCCTCTCACGAGCACAGTGAGAAACACCAGGAACACGCAGCTGCCCTACGGAAACTTGCCTAACTTGGAAATAAGTGTATTTTAATACTAGTGGTTAAAATAAAGAAAAAAACTATGAATTTATTTCTCTGCCAACATCAAGAACGCAACCATGTGTATTAAATCCCTCCCCAGGAAGTGAAAGATGCCACGTGGGCCCCCACATCCCATGAACAGTGCCACAAACAACCCCACGTCTGCTGGAGCAACCCCAATGCCGTGCCTGACAGAAACCACCCCAGACAAGGCCAGGTCAGGGCTTGAGCCTCCCCGCCCCCCGTTTCTACCATCTCAGACTTCCCTCTGAAACTCCTGAAATACAAAAAGAAATATAAACATAAGGAATGAGCTGCATGAGCCTTGGGAAATGAGACAGGTGCCTCCTGCCAAAAACAAGCAACCCGCCTCCAGGAGCCTGCCAGGACCCCGCGGCCAGGAGTCCAGACCCCACCCCAGCTCTCCAGCCACAGGGTGGGTGATGGGCAGCGGGTGAGTGCTGGGCTACAGGCGGGTGGCTTGCAGGTCCTTCCTGCCAGCAGGCTGGCTGTGCGCCCAGGCCACTGGCTCTCCGTAGCGGCAGCTGTGCCCTCGAGGGGTGAATGCCCTCATGGCCCAGACAAGGCTCCACAGAGCAACCAAACAGAGGCAGCAGCAGTCCAAAGGAGCCATTTCTGCCCGGAATCCATGCAGATGTCCAGGTTTTGAAGGGGCCTATCCCTGCACTCACCTTGGAGTTACTGGGGGCTTGACAACACCCTGCTGCTTGACCCTGAGGCCACAGGGGTGAGAACCTAGGAGCAAGGCCCTGGTGTCGAGTGACCTGCTGTGCAGCCCCAGGAAGGAGCCCACCAGTGGTGCCTGCTGCATGCCAGGTATGGGGCCGAGGCCACCAGCCAGGTACCTGGGGACGTCCCTTCTCTGCAGTTGCCCACCTGCGGAGTGCAGGGCTTGGAGGTGTGTGAACATTTTCCCAGGAGAAACATATTTCTTTCAAATAAAATTGTACTCAGACTCCAAGCCATAAAACCATGAGGAAGCTCCTCGGGAAGTGTAATTCTCTACTGTAGGTGATGGGGTCATCTCTCTGATGGCCCCCGAGTCCTGCACGGCTTTGCCAAGGCGCCTCCCACATACACAGTTGTCTGCGTCCTTGTAGCTGGGACATGCAGAGTGGAAGAGGAGCCTCGCAGACATGAGATGGCAAAGCAGCCAGTGAGCCGGGTCGGGCGCATGTGGGGGCCGCCCTGTGGACTTCTCCAGTGGAACCATCACTGCTACCCACACCCCTCAGGAGTCCACCCGTGCTACCAACCATTAAGATCCACAGGCCTCAGAAGACCAGGCCGGGGCACAGCGGGGTGGGGACTCACCCATCTGGTGCGGAAGCAGACAGTTTTACCGTAAAATCCAGGACGATTCTGTGATGCATCCGTGTGGATGAAGCAAACCTAGTGTGAAAATTTCATCACAGGATGTGCGGGATGTGATGTCAGCCTGGCCTTTTCTTCCAGGACTGAGTTTAAGAATTCTGGGATGTGGCTCTGAAGGGCAACCTTCTGATACGATTTGGCCTAATGCCCTAAGAATCTCAGAGAATGGAAAGAATGCAGAGAAAGAAGGAAACAAGCACAGCAAAACTCTTTATGCTCCAGAAACTACTTGCATCTGAGTGCAGTGATCGCTACACTTGTCCTAAGTGTCTAGAGACACATGGGGGGACTTCTGGAAGGCAGACTGAGGAGCTCAGCAAGTCCTCTCCCCCCAAAATCACAACAAACCAGACAAAACTATCAAAAATAACCATTTTAGGATGCTGGGAATCAACCAAGGCACATCACAAATTGAGAAGTATTTATTCAAAAGACCCTGTTCTGCCTTGGTTCCTACGTCCAAGTGTGGGGGTCCTATTGGCCCCAGGCGTTTAAGCCACAACCACTGACCATCATGGGTGGAGCTGGAGCTCTGCCAACACGGGGGTGTCTCCAGGAGTCAGCTGTAAAAATCAGAGCAGACGCTCCAGCAGAGATGTCGGCCACACACTGTGGAGGAGACAGGCTGCACAACTTTTCAGGCAGCAGGAAAAGTCAAAGGTGTGAAGCAACTAAAGAACAGATATTGTTGACAAACCTATACTGCTTGCTGATACAGGCCAGAAGCCACTGTCATAGGTGTGTGGATCTGCTCTAGTTTGCATGTGTGAACACATATGTGTGCACAGGTGCATGAGCATGTGTGTGTGGTTGCAATGCAATTTCCTACAGTGAAACCTATGGAGAAACCAGATGCCAAATAGTTAATTCATGCTGTGGCTCCTGGATGCTGGGCTACTCAGAAGGGACAAGACCTCCTCAGGGAACAACACTGAACCTGCTGCCTCCTGAGTCCTTCAGTCACCCAGCGGGCAGGCAGGGCTCACTGGGAATGTGGTCCTTTATGGTGAAAAGGAAATTTCAATCTAATTCAGCTGAGGAAAAACACAAAATAAAGCAGCATTTTCAGGCAGGACCTACACATGCATTTTGTTTTTACTCTGACTCCTGAGCCCATAGACCTACATTCCTGGCCCCCGAGGGCAGGTGGGCACTACAGCCTGACCACCAGCTTCTGCTCCGCAGCTGCCTGGCCTGACATCACCATCACTGTGTCTCACCTGAGCAGTAATTCACCTCACATAGGCAGCCCCTAGGAAGGATGTACAGCTCCAGTTCACCAGAGCCTGAGCCGCAGCATGCCAGCCCCTCTATGACCTGGGTACTCCGGGGACAAAGATCTGTCAGTAGGGGTAAATTCAAACTTGAAATGCCAAAAATTGTATAGCTATTGAGCTTCAAAGAAACAAATGTAGAAAACCACAAACATGTTTGGGGTCATCCAAGAACAAAAATACTGTGAATTCTTACGGGAAAAACCCAAGCCAAGAGACCTAGAAACCCACGGCAAGGAGAGAACCAACCCTTGAAGGGCTGCTGGTCTGCACACACCTCCCCGTCACTGCCGGAGAGCAGGCCTAAGTCCAGCCCTCCGAGTAGCCCTACACCTCTCCCTGTGACAGACGCATCGATGCCAGGCCCATGCCTCTGACTCGCCACCAGCAGCTGCCCTCAGGCCGTCACTGATCACTCCCCTGGGAGAGTCTGTGACTCACAGAACAAAAGCCTCAACAAGTCGGAGCCCTCAAGTTGGGTGAGGGCCAGGGGAAAAAAAACCCTCTAGAACGAACTGATACAAATGGTCATGCAGAATTTCACAGGGACTCTGCACAGTGGGAAGAAAGTCCATGCCCCGGGCTGGGCCTCAGCAGGGTTGAACGGCCACACAATCCTCTCTTGGAGAGACGTGGTGTGATCCCAACTGATCCCGCCACCCAGGGGAATCGAAGGCTGATGTCTTCTAAGACGTGTATGGACACCACGTGTTCCTGGCACAGCAGAGATGGGTCAACGGGACCCACTAGAGGACTGCACAGAAAACAGGTGACTCCACACAAGGAATCACGGGGAGTGGAGAGACCATTTAGAAGAGGTGCTAACATGATTAGCTTTAGACCAAAAAGTAAAAAGTTAAAGTCTGATTCTAATCTCACACACCACACCGATATAAATCCTAGCAGAATTTAACAAGTAAGAGTTGAACAAAACCGTATTCTTATCTCACTTCTTAAGCGTGGGCCGAGCACAGCGACTTCCTTCCAGGAGGACGGTGTGGAAAGGGGGAGAGAGTCACTGTCCAGGGAGAACCTGACAGACGTCAGCCCCGACCCAGGGCAGTATCGCAGAGACGAGTCGTGTTGACAGGGTGTGCCCTGAGACCAGGTGATGGCAAGGGCACGTCCCCTCGGGGGGCTTCCTCCCCACAGCCCACTGCCCACTGCCCCTCCCCCCCCATGAGGAAAACACCAGACAGCCCCCCGCTGAGGGGCACCCTACAAAATGCCCGACCAGTCCTCTCGGAACTGCCCAGGTCATCAGAGACAAGAGACGCCCGAGAAACTCACGGCCAGGAGGTGCCTGTCCCACAACCGGTCCCACCCTGGCTCTCCTGGCTCCACCCTGTGCGGGGTCCCCACATAATCTACTGGAAACATGCTAAGAATCAAGTCACCTCAATGCCTCGTCCATTGCCTTCTTTAGGTCAGTATATTTTCTCCCCACAAAATCTGTTATCTGATTAACTCAGCACAATTTTTAAGGGACCATTTAAAAGAAATTATTTTAAAAGTCACCTAAAGAAAAGAAGACAGTTCTTGCTGTGGTTCATTTACAGCTCCTTGGAGATATGTGTAGTTTTAGCCATGAAACCTTTAAAAGAATGCAAAAAACTAGACATGGTCCTAGACCAGGCAAAAGACTGACAAAGAACTGGGCAATGCTGAAAGAGACAGAGCCCGGGAAGAGCGGGGCCAGAGCCCGGGAAGAGCGGGGCCAGAGCCCAGGGCCAGAGCCCAGTAAGAGCGGGGCCAGAGCCCAGGGCCAGAGCCCGGGCAGAGCGGGGCCAGAGCCCGGGAAGAGCGGGGCCAGAGCCCAGGGCCAGAGCCTGGTAAGAGCGGGGCCAGAGCCCAGTAAGAGCGGGGCCAGAGCCCGGGAAGAGCGGGGCCAGAGCCCGGGAAGAGCGGGGCCAGAGCCCAGGGCCAGAGCCTGGGAAGAGCGGGGCCAGAGCCCAGTAAGAGCGGGGCCAGAGCCCGGGAAGAGCGGGGCCAGAGCCCAGGGCCAGAGCCCAGTAAGAGCGGGGCCAGAGCCCGGGAAGAGCGGGGCCAGAGCCCGGGAAGAGCGGGGCCAGAGCCCAGGGACACCCGTGAGGCTGGGCCCAGCCGGGTGGCTCCCCATGGCTGTGAGCTTCTCAGGCTTTTCTTGTTCAAGGACAAGAAGGTTTGTGCGCACGCGGGAGCCTTTCCTCACTTCTTCTGGTACTTAAGAAGGATTAAACAACAGCAAGTGGTCTCAAATTAAAGACAGAAAGACATGACAGTGACTGTGGGTGAAAGTCAAACACTGAAGGATGTCACGAAACAACGTCCCAAGTGCAAGCACAGAACAAAGCTCTATTCTGGCTGAATTTTCCCTTAAGTTTCAGTATATGGAATATAATTTCTCGAAAGTCACGATGTGGGGATTAGATAAAAATCTAAGTTGTTAGGAAAGGGAAGGTAGGAAGATAATAGAAGAGAAGCGTCAGGAATCCGAGAGGGACCGGGGGGCCACCTCCCCCCACCACCGCTGGTGCTCCTCAGGCCACAGGCTGTGCGGACCCCACATTCCAGCAGGAGGGACAGAGCCTTCACTATAGCCCGCGTGAAGAAAGCAGGGCAGGGGCTGGCCGGGCTGGAAGGAGGCTGGTGTCCCATGAGAAGTGAGACAGAGCCAAGACCCAAAGGTGGTGAGGGCACGAGACAGGGAGACAGCTGGGGAAAGGGAGGAGGAAGGGCAGGGTGAGTGTCCACTTGGTCAGTCTTGCGTCCTCAACAGGCAGCGTGTGGACTGTAAGGCGCTGACCAGGCCGCAGGGCCGGTGGGTGCTAGATCCGTTCTCGGGAGAGTGTGGGGGCTGGCAGGGTAGGGGCAGGCTGCAGACATGCACTGAAGGCAGTTTCCTGACAGCTTGGTGTGGGCCTGCACACTCTGGCCTGGGCTGTGAGTGGAGGGGCTGCCATCCAGGATACGGGGAGGTCATGGTGGGCGGCCTGGACGAGGAACACCAGAGGTCAGTCCCGGACACGCCACATGGGCGGGGGCTGGACACATGGGTTGGGACTGGGCACGTGATGGGCTGGAGACAGGATCCAGGAATCACAGGCATCCAGATGAGATGGAGTGCCAGGGCCCTGCCCCGGCCCCGCCATCGGGCATCAGGGCGAGCGGCAGGAGAGGAGGCAGCAGCGACACACAGGGCACGCAGCCCAACAAGCCCAGCAAGGAGATGGAGCAAGGAGGAGGGCAGGCCAGTCAGGCAGCGCAGTGTGTCTGGAGAAAGGGTTCTGCTTCTAAAAAGATGCGGAAACGTATTAACCCAGACAGTAACTGGAGGCATGTCAGCGCTGGGACATGAGGATTCTCTGTCCCAAGAGACGTGAGGATTCTCTGTCCCAGTGCTGGACCAAGCACAAGTGGGTGCCGTCTTCCCCCTTAGAAGGCACTCCACAGGGACACCGCACAGGGACACGCTGTGGGGCCAGCACCCTGACGCTCAGCGAGCCCTCCCAGGATGGGCGAAGGCACTTCCAGTCTGGTATTGTCCCCTTCACGAGTGAATGCCCAAACTGCGGACAAAACGATGTGACTTTATTGTGCAAAATCCCCACCACTAGGTGGCAAAAGGGTTCCACTGTCTTAGTCGCAGTTTTCTAAGGAAAAACGGTCTTTGAATGTTTCCCAAAGATAAAACGTGCTTCTGGGCCTTGCTCTCATCCAGGGGTCTGCAGACCTGGCCAGCACCTGCTCCTGTGGTTCGGGTGTCTCTGGAACACGGCCACACTCGCTGTCCTTGGCCCTTCCCAGTCGCCAGGGCGCAGGTGTGCAGACGCTGCAGACCACATGGCTCGCAAAGCCCAAATGCTCCCTCGGCCACACCAGAAGCATGCTGAACTTGCTCTAACCCACTGCCACAGGGGCCAGCGTCTGTGCTACCTCACTCCGGGGCCTGCCACCCTCCTCACCACCTGGCCGTCTGTGACATGGGGTCATCACAGCCCCTCACAAGGCCTAGGCGGGGGTGTGGGAGGGTCAGACACTGTGCGGCATCTCTAGCCTGGCTGCAAGAGGGCAGGGCTCCCGAGTACCCACGGAGTGACAGGATTCTGGGACCGCGGAGGCCACGTGGCAACATGGAGCCATGAGGCGAGGTGGGCGCAGTGACCTAACAGGCAGCCAGGGGCCCTGAGACTGAGATGCACTCGCTGTGGACACACCACAGAGACCCGAGCACTGGAAAGAAGGCTGACATCATCTCCTTCAGAGGATCGGGGCCCCTGACCCACACTCCAGGTCTGAGCGGGTCCACGGAGCACAGCCCACATCCCTCAACAGCCCCGCAGCAAGATTCGCTCACCTTCGCCCGGGGCCCGAGGGACTGCCCAGTGACTGTGTGGTGGGCAGGTGAGTGTCCAGGTCTCAAGATGATGCCTGAGCCTGTGCCCAGCCCCACCATGGAACCCCAGTGAGAACGGCAGACGGAGCCCTGGCCCGAGCCCACCTCACAGTGGCCCCATGTGCTGCATGGACCCCGAGTGCATCATAGGGAGGGAGACATGCAGCAGCCGCCAGACAGTCACTCTGGGTCCCTGGTCGTGGAGTAAGACACTGCAGTAGGGAAGGTCGGTGCAATCCCCAAGAACTGCCTGCCTCAGCCAAGACAGTGTGCGGGAAACACTGCAGAATCAGAGCCTCCCTCAGGACTTCAAGGCCACAGGGGCAGTCTGAGCCACAAACACCCCTGTGCATGTTCCCTATAAACCCCGAGGGCAGCTCTGTGCCAGGGTCGGCTCCACACTGCACCTGTGCCAGAGTTACCCGACAACACTCTTCCCAGTCCCTTGCAAACAGGGTGCCTGTCAGTTGGCCTGTTCACTGCCCTCCCTCAGGGCCAAGGAAACTTCCTGCTATGTCACTACGTGGCCTTCACGTAGTGATGGCCTTTTTATATATACTTTATTTTTTTAGAGTGGTTTTAGGTTCACAGCAAAATTGAGCACAAAACAGAGAACGTTCCCATGCCTCCTCTCCCCCATGCTTCCCCAGCCCCTGTCACCCCTCCCCCACACCTCCCATCCCCCATGCCATTCCCTCCAGCCTCTCCAGCACCCCCTGCCTCCCCCCTCTCCCGCCAGCCTCCCCACTACTAGCAACACCCCCAGGGCAGGTCTGCTACAGTCCATGGCCTACACTGACATATCACCACGACCCAAAGCCCAGGTCCACATCAGGGTCCCTCTTTGGTGTCAGACATTCTCTGGCTTTGGACAAATGTGTAATGATGTGTGTCCACCATTAGAGTATCACACAGAGCAGTGCCACTGCCCTAGACATCCCGTGTGCTCCACCCACGCATCCCACCCTCCTCCCAACCCCCGGCAACCACTGATCCTGTCACTGTCTCCACAGTTTTGCCTTTTCCAGAATGTCACATAGTTGGAATCATACAGTGTGCAGCCTTTTCAGATTGGCTTCTTGCACTCAGTAATATGCACTTAAGGTTCCTCAGTGCCTTTTCATGGCCTGATGGCTCACTTCTTTTTAGTGCTGAGTAACATTTTACTGCCTGATGGACCATGGTTGATTTTTTCCACTCACCTGCTGAAGCACATCTTGGTTGCTTCCAGGTTTTGGCAATTATGAACAAAACTGCTACACATATCCATGTGCAGACTGTCGTATGGGCATAAGTTCTCAGATCCTTTGGGTAAATACATGGAGCATGATTGCTGGATTTTATGGTAAGAGAGTGTTGAGTTTTCACAGTTTCTTACAAAACATTCTGCAAATGGCAAAACTAAAGAGACAGTAGAAAGATCAGTGGCTGCCGGGAGCTCAAGAGGGGTGGGGAATGAGTATGTGAGGCCAGGGGCTCGGGGGTCAGTGACACTGTCCTGTGTGACGCAGAATGGCAGACACATGCCACCAGGTCCTTGTCAAAGCCTATGTTCAATACAGAGTGACCCTAATGCAAACCTCAGTTAATAGTAATATATCAATATTGGTTCATCAATAGTAGGAGATAATGTGTGTGGAGGAGGAGGTGCACCTCTCTATACTTTCCAACCATTTTTCTGCATTGTAGAATAAAACTGCTCTAAAAAATAAAATTAATCTTTTTTAAAAAAGTAAATCCTGAGTTTATAATGATATCAACTCAAATGGGAAATTACAAGGTTTTGTACTTCTGATTCCAACCAAAAAGGAATAAAGACTTATGATCCCACAATAAACCACCTTAAAAACTGGACAAAAGTAAGAAGCAAACGTGTTCAGGTATTGGACAGCACAGTGCAGGACTGTGACCCTGACAGAAGGAAACTCACTGAGCTCCTTGCTGACTCTGCTCTCCAGGTGGGCATGCTTTCACACCACTGTGCATGGCAGGTACCGAAAGCGGCTGTCCCACAGGGCAGAGGAGATGAGCACAAGTAGAGGGGCTGTGCAGCGGCTGGAATATGTGAGGGGGGTGCAGGACAGGCAGGCGCTAAGCAGAGAAGGAGCCCCTGAAACTGCACTAAGACTCTGGCCAAATACAGTGCTGTGTGTGCACAGACCCCATCGGGGATTGTAAAATGGACAGACATTCTAAAGGTCGCCTGGCACGACAGTGGGTTCTGACAGGCCACAGGGGACAGTATTCCCTGGACACCCAGGGTATTCACCTGAGGTCCAAGAGAGGTCACACCTCAGGAGTAGGGCAATAGAAGTCCTAGAGTCAGAAACACTAAAGACCTGCCTTGACAAAGTCTAAAACCAAGCCATGACATGAAGTTTCAGAAAATTAGATGCCTGCAGAGATAAAAATCAAAACAACAAAGAGAACATAATCCCGATTCTTAATGAAATAGCACATACAGTCATGTACCACATAGTCATATCCATTATCAATGATGAACATATGTCATATATTATGATGGTCCCATAAGATTTTAATGGAGCTGAGAGATTCCTATCACCTAGTGATGCTACAGCTGAAGTAATGTAGCACAAGGCATTCCTCATGTGTTTGCAGTGATGCTGCTGTAAACAAACCTGCCGCACTGCCAGGCATGTAAAAGTGTAGCACATACAGTTATGCATAGTACATAACACCTGACAAAGATAATAAACAACTATGTTACTGGTTTTTGTATTTACTATACTATACTTTTAATCATTATTTTAGAGAGTACTCCTCCTGCTTATAAACAAAAAAATAGCTAACTGTGAAACAGCCTCAGCCAGGCCCTTCAGGAGGCATCCGGAAGGCGGCACTGTTATCACAGGAGATGACAGCTCCATGCCTGAAGACCTTCCAGTGGGACAAGATGTGGAGGGGGAAGACAGTGATACTAATGATCCTGACCATGTATAGGCCTAGGCTGATGTGTGTGTTTATGTCTTAGTTTTTACTAAAAAAATTAAAAAGTTAAAAAAATTTTTTTAAATAGTAAAAAGCTTATAGAGTAAGAATAAAAAGAAAATATTTTTGCTTTGGTGTGCAATGTGTGTTTTAAGCTAAGTGTTACTACAAAAGAGTGGAAAAGTTTAAAAAATATTAAAAAGTTTATAAAGTATAAGTTCCAGTAACCTACAGTTAATTTATTATTGAAGAAAGAAATTTTAATAAATTTAATGTCGCTTAAGTTTGTACAGTGTTTACAAAGCCTACAGCAGTGTGTAGTAATGTCCGAGGCCCTCACATGCACTCACCACTCACTCACTGACTCACTCAGCGCAACTTCCAGTCCTTGCAAGCTCCATTCATGCTAAGTGCCCCAAATAGGTGAACCATTTTTTATTTTTTATACTGTATTTTGAATGTACCCTTTCTATGTTTACTTATGTTTAAATACACAAGTACTTACCATTGTGTCACAACTGCCTCCATATTCAGTGCAGTAACCTGCTGTACAGGTTTGTAGCCTCGGAGCCATAGGCTATACCATAAAGCCCAGGAATGTAGGAGGCTCTACCATCTAGGCTTGTGTAGTATACTCTGTGATGTTCACATAGTGATGAAATAGCCTAATAATTCATTTCTGAGAACATATCCCTGTCATTAAGTGGCACATGACTATACAATGAACATTATACAAACAAGAATTACTAGACATACACAGAAGCTATGGCCCATTACCAGGAGAAAAACTATGGTCAACGGCAGAGCTCTTAGGGTTACCAGGCAGGGACTTTTAAAGGAGATGTTACAAACATGTTCAAAGGTTAAGGAAAACTGGATGTGACAAGTGAACCCATTAGAGGATGGAAAGAGGGAAATGGAAACTATAAAAATGAGCCAACTGGAAACCCAGAGCTGAACAATAAAAATATCTGAAAAGACCAGGTACTGGATGGGCTTATCAGCTCGACATGTGCTACAGACACAACGGCCAGTAACTAGAATACAGATCCGCAGAAGCCATCCAAACTAAGCACAGATAGAAAGAAAAAAAAAAAAGACGTAAAAATGAAATAACAGGCTGGGCGCGGTGGCTCATTCCTGTAGTTCTAGCATTCTGGGAGGCTGAGGCGGGAGGATCCCTTGAGCCCAGGAGTTGGAGGCTGCAGTGAGCTACGATGACACTGCTGCACTCCAGCCTGGGGGACAGAGCGAGACCCTGTCTCAAAAAAAAAAAAAAAGAAATAACAGAACCTGGGAGACCTGTGTGACAATACCGAGTGGTTTAAAATATGTCCTGAAAGAAGAGAAGAAAGATTGATATTTTTAAAAATTTGAATATAATGGCTGAACATTTTCTAAATTTGATGACTTGTATCAATCATACATATAAAGATGCTGAACAAATTCCAATTAAAAAATAGAAGAGAGAAGAAAACCATATATAACCACACCCTAGGCAAATTGCCAAAAATCAGATAAAGAGAAAAAATTTTCAAAGCAATAGGGGAAAAAAGGCACATTGTACACAGAGAAATAAAAACAGTAAGGAGGGACTTCTCATTGAAAATAACAGAAGCCACAGGGGATGAAACGACATATCACAAGTAGGAAAAAAAAAATCCCCAAAAACCTCTAAGCTAAAATTCTACAGAGAATTCAAAAATGAAGGAAAAATAAAGACATTATCGAAATAATAAAATAAAAATTAAGTTAATACATAACCAGCAGAACCACACTATAAGAAATGTTAACAAAATATTTTCAGACTAAAGAAAATGATGCCACATGGAAACTCAGATCTCTGAGAAGGCACGGAGAGCAAAAAAAATAGAAACAGTAAATAAACAAGAACATTTTCTTATTCTTAATTCCTTTAAAGGAAGCTGATTATATAAAGCAAAATGATGACAATATATTGTATGGTTTATAACATATGCAGGAGTAAATTATATGGCAACAGGATCACAAAGAAAAGAAGCAGTTAAGTGAAGGAACATGATTGTGAGGCCCTCGTAGTGAATGTGAAAAGGTACAATATAAACTCAAGTGGTCTGTGATAATGTATATTGTAATCTTTAAAACAATAACAAAAATACAAAGAACAGCTAAAAGACATATTAGAGGAAATAAAGTGGAATTCTAAGGAATACCTAATTAATGAAAATTAAGGCAGGAAAAGGAAAAAATATAAAAGGACAGACAGGGCAATAGAAAACATATAATAAGATGGAAGAATTAAACTCAACCAAATCAATTATTACAACAGGTGTAAACAGATTTAACACTCCAATTAAAAATGCACTGTCAGACTAGATAACAAAGGCAAGACCCAAGCACATGCTACTTTTTAGAGAAACACTTTAAATATAAAGACACAGGTTAAAAGTAAAACAACAGGAAAAGATACAGCCCACAAATGCCAACCTTAGAAAGCTAGAATGGCTAATAACAGACAAAGCTGGCATAAAGAGAAATGATATTAGCAGATATGAAGGGAGATGTTTCACAGTAAAAAGGGTCAATTTGTCAAGAAGACATAGCAATCCTAAATGTATGCTGCTTAAACAGCAGATGTGATTAAGGTTACAGACCTTGAAATGGGGAGAGTACCCTGGATTATCCAGGTGCACCCAATCTAATTGCATGAGTTCTTAAAAGTGGGGACTCTTTCTAAACTGGGTCCTGCGGCACTGCTGACCTGGAAGGTGAGCACTTCTGAACAGGAAAAAGGCAGGGAAGGGTCCTCCCCAGAGCCTCCAGGAGGGACGCGGCCCTGGAGACACCTGATTACAGGCCCAGGGGACCTGCCTGTGTCAGAACTCTGATCTACAGAGCTGTACAATAATAAATTTGTGTTTAAGCCACTAAGTTTGTGGTAATATTTTAAGACAGCCATAGGAAACAAATACAGCAGGAAGTAACAAATATGGTCGGAAATTAATGAGAACATAATCAATAATCAGTAAAGGAAAATAAAGTTACTATAAACATACAAAAACCCCTAGATTAAGAGAAAAAGAGAGAAAACAAAAATAAAAAATAACATATATGAAAGAAAAGTTGTCACCATTGATCCTATAGATATTAAAATGATAATGTGGGATTATTATGATGACCAACTTTAGGTCAACAAATTTATCAGTTTAGATGAACTAGAAAAATTTAAAACTACTACCCTGTACTTCCAAAACTGACACAAACTGAAAAAGGAAATTAGATGTCTTTACAGACGTTGAAAACTGAATTTGTTGTCAAATACCTTTTCACCTAGATGCCAGGCACTAGGAAATTCTAAAGAAGTAATAACACCAATTTCACACAAACTCAGGAAACAGGGAAAGAGGGAATAATTCCAAAATCAATGTATAAAGAAATCATAACTCTGGTTTTTAAATCTGGCAAAGATATGAGAAAAATGAAAATTGCAGACAAATGTCTCTCATGACCATAGGTATAAAAATCCTTAACAAAATATTATATTAGCAGGAAAAAAAAATCCAAGAATCATGAACAAGTAGGATTTACACCAGGAATACAAAATTGGCTTAACATTTGCAAAATCTGGCAATATAATTCACCATATTAACAGGATAAAGCAGTAAATGATCATTTCAACAGACGCAGGAAAAATCATTTGACAAAATTCGATACCACGCATGATAAAACCCCCGCAAACCTCTTCTACTGTGAAGCTCAAACTATGTTCCAGCAACCTGCGGCAGCTAGGGGCCAGCGCGCTGCTCACTGCATGCCTTGCGGCCTCGGCCGTGGAACCAGGCGCCTGGCCGCAGGGGACAGCCACGCCCGCGCCGTGCCCTCCCCAGCAGGGCTGCAGCCAGCCGCACCCGAAAAGAACCCGCACACCGCGAATGCCCCATGCCCGCGGGGACCCGGCAGCCGCCCCCAAGGCCGCAGGAGCCGTTTACATCTCTACTTGGCTGACACACATTTAAACTAATTAATGTGCACATATTTTCAATATTTAGGAATTGCTCTTATATTTTTTCCTTGATTTTAATGTTTATTAATTATCCAAAACCCTTACATTATTCCTTAGTAAAACTTACCTAGTGAGATACTCATTCAGGGAAATCTTCCCATTTCTGTTTCCCCTTGGTCTCTCCCTTCCATAAGTTAAAAAAAAACCTGGTTTTTGTTATACCCACTGTTTCTTTTGAAAACATAAATGAATATATTACCTACATTTACCCTCATGTTTGTGTGTATCTACCTTTTAAGGGTGGAATGCTGCAGGCAGTTCTGCGGGTGCTTTTTAAGCATGTGCTGGGGCCACTGCAAACAGAAGTGCTCCCCGTTCCCTCTGCGCAGCTGTGTAGTGCTCCACTGCACGGACAAGCCGCACCTCACTCAACGCACGTGGACGTGTGGGCTGTCTCCCACCTTTTGTTATTAACAAAACGCTATCATAAAATGCTTGCACATACCTCAGTTCCCATTTGTGCCAGTGGTCTGCAAATCCTTGATTTTTCTAGACATTGACAAGTTCCCCTCCATAAGTACTGTGTTAGTCTGCTCAGGCCACCATCAAAAAACACCGCAGACTGGGTCACTCGAACCACTGAAATTCTTCTCTCACATCCTGGAGGCAGGAAGTCTGAGATCAGGCGTTGCCAGGGCCGATTTCTCCTGAGGACTCTCCTTGGCGTGCAGACGGCATCTCCTCCCCGGTCCTCACAGGGCCATCCCTCCGTGTCTGTGTCCTCAGCTCCTCTCCTCACAAGGACACCAGTTATACTGGATCACGGCCACCCCAAGGACCTCATTTCAACTTAATCACCTCTTTAAAGACCTTGTCTCCAAATACAGTCCCACGCTGAGGTCCTGGGGTTGGGACTTCGATACATGGATTTGAGGGACAAGCTCAGCCCAGGACTGGCCACTGGCCACACCCACCAGCAGTGTATGAGAGCGTCAGTCTCCCCACACCACTGAAGCATTTGAACCACTGTTTCATTTTATTAGTGTCTTGTCTTCCTTAAACGTCACATAGTGTTTCAGTTTTCTAAATCAATCTGAAAACCTCTGTTCTGAAAAGGAAAGTTTAATGATTGGGTTATTTGGAAATAAGAGAGTTTAGTAATTGCCATTTACTATCAATGGTTACACAATTAGTCCTACATGTCAACTCTTCCTTATGATTTTTGCTGTTTCCTTATTTAATGTTTTTGGGCCCACATGAAATATATTTTCATTTCACATTCAGGTATGAAAGAAGTGAGCTAGGCCCTAGATATTTTGTCATCTTCCTCAGTAACTTGGGAGATATTCAAGCTCTTTCCTTCTAACCCTTACTTCTAATAGGATCTACAAGTGAAAAAGGGTCTTTTTGTCCCCATCATCAATAATCATATAAAAAGAAAACTGTATCCTGTTTGTGCCACGATACATGTTTGTGTTTGCTATATGAGCTAGCACTGCCTGAACGAAAGCTCATGACTCTGGACACTTTAATTACTGTAGTGACTACTTTATTTTTGTAGTGACCACAGGACTTGTTTATCTGAGGGGCCAGAAAGATGCCAGGACGGCCCCAATCTCATGCTAGGAAGTTGGTCCCTTGGAACGAGGGCACAGCACTGTTCCCAAACTTCCCTGCAAGTCCCGCTCACGCAGCGCACCCATAGCTCCTTACAACAAAGGGCCTCACATGGTCTCTCCCAGCCCTGAGTTTCCTGGGCATGGCAGTGTCCCCTGCAGGGCTGTGAGGAGTGGTCTGGCCCCTCAGGGCTGAGGCAGACTGCAGGAGAGGCGCACCTCAGCTGCCTTCCTCCCAGTGACTGCTCCACCTCAAGGGACAGAACTGCCCGGACAGCAGGGGCCTGCCGTCAGCCCCGCTGAAGTTCTCAGGGGACACCGCTCCTGATCTGGCCGTGGGCTCGTCTTGAGCTCAGTGTTCAGCGGCACAGGGCCGTCACTGTTTTTGAAGACCTTTTTGTGGGAAGATGTGGAGTAAGTTCTGTGAGTACACCCTGTTTGACCCTAATTATTTGACCACTAATTATTTGACCACTAATTATTCATGTGTGAATCACCCAGAAGATTCCATCTCAGAAAGAGGACGGTGAGGCTGAGGCTTCTGAGGTCCAAGTGCCCCTGCACGCCCAGCTGTTTCCCCTTTATGCTGGCATTCTGGGTACCTGGAGGCCACGTTACCAAAAACCATGAAACCACAGATAGCAGCAGTCCCCAACCTTTTTGGCACCAGGGACTGGTTTCCTGGAAGACAAATTTTCCATGGAACAGCGAGGGGGTGGGGAGGTGGTTTTGGGATGATTCAAGTGCATTACATTTACTGCGCAGTCAAACCTCTCTGCTAATGATCATCTGTATTTGCAGCCGCTCCCCAGTGCTAGCATCACTGCCTCAGCTCCACCTCAGATCATCAGGCATTGGATTCTCATAAGGAGCCACAACCCAGATCCCTCAAATATGCAGTTTACAGTAGGGTTCACGCTCCTCCCCGCTGATCTGACAGGAGGCAGAGCTCAGGCAGTGATGCCAGCAATGGGGAGCAGCTGTAAATACAGATGAAGCTTCCTTCGCCCACCCTCCGCTCACCTCCTGCTGTGCAGCCCAGTTCCTAACAGGCCACGGACTGGTACTGGTCCACAGCCCTGGTGTTGGGGACCACAGACATACAGTCAACAGTGGAGTAAGGGACCAGGGAGGTGGGAGACACCAGAGAGGTGACACGCAGCCTGGGAAGCTCCGGGCCTGCTCCACCTGGCATGCTGGCCCAGAAACCGCCACACACCCCACACTCTGCTCACGTCAGCGGAGTTTTCCCTGCTGGGTAGTCAGGAGAGACTTGGGGTTGTGGGGGTGTGGTTGAGCGTGGGAAGCAAATTGAAGGCACAAGACAGCCCTGACCAGCCATCCAGGGGAGCCCGAGGCTCCTGTCCCAAAAAGGAGAGAGAGGACGAGGGAGGCAGGGACGCTGGGAGAAAAGAAAGGAGAGAGCAGGGTGGGAGACAGACAGACACGGGAGGAAGGAGGCTGAGGAGCAGGAGATGCGTGGAGTCAAAGCAAACCAAGGGCGAACGGGGCAGCAATGTCTCGCGTGCAGAAGCAGGCACCCGGCACCCCCTCGGTGTGAGGCGCGGGGCAGGGTCTCCCTGGACGCTGGCTCCTCGCCACAACTCCAGGCGGGTATGAGTGAGGCAGTGCCTTCCTCGCCTTCAGATGCCCAACAGAAGGTCAAGCAGGTGACTGGCGGCTCCAAGCTGTGCCGCCAGGGGTCCGCTGGGCGGAGCAATGCTACCAGCGAAGTTCCTGGTCTGCAGGACTGGAGAAGTGTGCTCACAGAAACACCGCACATGAAAACCCCCACCGTAGCTCCTACCTACACCTCTGCATAGCACCCAGCGGCTTCGAAGGATCTTTTGGGCTCACCACTGCACTTGATGTCATCGTCCCTTCAGACAGCCAGAGCCCAGCAGCTCGTGTCCGAGGTCAGGGATGGACAAACCAGCTGCCCTGATGGCCCCTGTCCGCATGGCGGCACTGGGTGGGAGGCAGGTAGGGAGAAAGCAGAGCAGATAAGGAGGCGCTGGCGCTCCAAAGTCAGTCGCTAACGCAGCCAGTTGTGAACACCCGAGCACTGTCCGGGCTTTCTTCCCAAGCCCTAATCCTGAGGGGTGGTGGCAGCTTTTCTTACCAGGTTCTAATTTTATATCTTACAACTGCTAAGTGAAAATGAAGTCTGTGGCTTTCATCCAACTCACTCCTGGGAAACACCACACGTCCGTGGGTGACAGCATCAACACAACACATGGGCACACTTCTGAAAGCTCCATGCCAGCCTGGGAACAGGGCTTGCTCAGAGCCACACTTGCAGCATGGACAGATGGGGAAGGAAAGGTTCTCGGCTCTAATCTTCAAGCCTGTCCTTTAGATGAAACCAAGAAATGCTCCAAAAGTGGTCAGGTGAGGTCCCATTCCCCTGCCAAGCCTAACCTGCAGCGCTGTTCCGTGGGGCATCCCTCCCTGCTCCCGGGAAGGGCCACCACCGGCCTGTGCCTCCCGAGGTACCGCAGAGCCTGACACCTCCTGCCCTCCCCAGGGACAATTCTGGAGAACCCCAACCCTCAGGGAGGCGGGTCCTCCTGATGATGGGCCTGCTGCACAGCTTCGTGACCCAGAACCTCAGTGCCAGGCAGAGGTCCCAGGCCCAGGCATTTCAGGAGAGGAGCTGGCCTGGCCTGGGCTGAGCAGGCCTGCAGTGAGCCCCTGTGGACCCCTCACCCCATAACCACAGGGAAACCTGTGTCTCAGTCAATGACCCTGAACTGGAAGACCTTACCTCCCAACATTAATGTATAATTTTAATGGAAGGACAATCAAAATCCAACTGTTATTTTAAAAAGTTTTTAAAAAGTGACAGGACTCTAATATTTATCTGAAAGTACAGAGGTGTGAAATAAACTAAAAAGTTTGGTAAAAAAATGGAATATGGGTCTTATAGCACTTGTAGAAACAGACAAACCTCAATGAGACAGAGGTATGAGGATGCTCTAGGGAGACATGTATCAGGCACCGCAGGAGCGTGGCCTTCCCCTTCAGGAGAGAAAGTTTTGACTGACTATGACAGGGCACTGAGGCATCTTCCTGTCTTTCAGAAACACCGGCGTGCCACTTGGCCTGTTCTCAGCTGCACACTTGCCCTGCTCTGCTGCTGGGGCTATCTGCAAACCACACCGCAGGTCTCGTCTGAGCTGTTTATGTTGTCGTGTAACAAACAACAGACCTAATGGCTGGACACAGCTCCCATTTACTACCTGGGAGATGTGAAGTCAGGAGTTTGGAGCCAGTGTGGCTGGGCTCCCACCTGGCGGTTGTGCCTGCATCCAGGTCCCTGCACTGGAGGACAGATGGCCCCACTGCCCTGCTGGCTGTCAGCTGGGGCCACTCTCAGCTCCCGAGGCTGCCTGCACCCTGGTCACGTGGCCCCTCCACCTCTGAGCCCTCAAGGGAGAACCTCCCTCACGCCCAGTGCTCCTCCTGCAATGATCTCTGACCTCCCCCACCTCTGACTTCTACATCCAGATTTAAGAAGCTCATGTGATCAGGTAGGCCCACTCAGAAAATATCCCTCTTGATGAACTGAAAGTCAGCTGATTAGAACACTTAACAACATCTCCAAGACCCCTTTGCCATGTAGCATAATAATCCCAGGAATGGTGCCCACCCACTCTCAGGAGGATAGAATCCTGCAAGGCTTGTATGCCAGAGGACAGAAATCTGGCAGCCATCCTAGAGGCCTTCACACCACCCCTCACCCACTGTCTTTGTTAGGTGCTCCAACGGAAGGTACTGAGTGAGGCTCGAAGGCAGGAGGACACACAGGTTGTCCTCCTTCTGACTCACACAGCATGGCTGCTGTAGTGGCAGTGGCAGGAAGGGAGCTCCTTTTGGGGAGTCGAGGCCCACACGAACTGGCTCCTTCACTCAGGATCCAGAGCCACCAGTGCAGTAGTGGGCACAGGCCCGCAGACTCCAGCCCAGAGCTGCCAAGTCTGACCCGTGCAACACCTCCTTCCTCTGTACCTCCCCCACGCCTCAGCCCTTAGCCCCTTTCTCACCAATTCCCTGCACTCAACACGCTCTTGAAATACCTGGAGTGGAAGCAGGTTTCCTAACTGATCCCTGACGTATAGAGCCATTAAAATAAATTCTAGATAGATTAGAGATGAAAACGCAAAAAGAAAAGACAATTCCTACAAGAAATCATTCAATATTTACATAATTGTGCAATGATAAAGACATCTATGTGAAAGAAATAAAAAACAGAATATCATAAATGAAAGTTACTCTTAGAAATCAGTTTTTTAAAAAGTTGACATTCCCAAAAGGAAAATGGGCAATGCAACATAAATATAAAATTCACACACACAAAAAAACACCAGCAGGGATTTTTAAAAAGTCCTGGAGTGTGCAGAATCCACAGAGAAGGGTGCTAGTTACAGAAGCCGATGACAAAGAGCTCGGGGTACCTGATGAGGAGGAGCAAGAGCGCAGTGGTGAGTCAGGTGTCCACAAAGAGCAGAGGCCCGTACCTTGTGCTCTATCTAGGAGCTGGTTCCTGATGCAGGCTGCTCTCTGACCCCAGAGGGATGCTCCTTGGTGCACTGAGCCTCTGCAGCCGGGGGCCCCACCCTTGGAGCCTGCTATGCGCTCTCTGCCACACCACCCTGAGCTTGCTCTGCACTCTCTCTGCCACACCACCATGGGCCTGCTCTGCCACACCACCATGGGCCTGCTCTGCCACACCACCATGGGCCTGCTCTGCCACACCACCATGGGCCTGCTCTGCCACACCACCATGGGCCTGCTCTGCCACACCACCATGGGGCTGCTCTGCCACACCACCATGACGGATCCCCATGACTCAACCCCTTTCAGCCTCGGCTCCTCATTCTAAATAGGGACGATAAAATACCCACCTTTCAAGATTGTGAAAAGTACTCTATAATTTGCAAAGTGCTATACAAAAGAGAGAATTTTAAGCCTTATTTTCCCAGTATAATTGTAAAGTAAAAATAGGAGATAAGAGAAAGGGACAGAGAAAAATATGAGGATGCATTTACTACGTTATTTCTGACAGCATCCAGGTCCACACAATGCCAGGATTTGATTATTTGCTGGAGCTGAGAAGAAAGGAAGACATGTGCTATGTACTCCGGGTAGAACAGTCTCCTGACCTTATCTCCTTTCCTTTTCTATAAATTGGGGAGCGACCTGCAGCAGCCCTACACTCCCTCCATGCTCAAGTGTAGAAACCCACTTGGCTAAAGGAATGGAGTAACAGTCCCTTCCATACACACTGGCACGTGTACAGAGTCACTCGTCTGCCCCAAATCTGTCACTGACAGCTGACGCTGCAACAGGGCACCCTTGCTGAGACCTTCCACGCTCTGTGCGGAGCTGCTGCTAGTCCTCAGACACATCACATTTGCTCTCTGACCAGGGTTAACTTCTGCCTCAAGCAGAAGGGGGGGGGTTGAAGAAAAAACACCTCCAACAATATGACTTTAGTGTGGATTTCCCTCTTCTTCCATTCTGAAGACACAAGAACACAGATTTTCTTGCTGTCTTCTCATGCGATGGGAACAACACAGACTCCAGGATGGAGGTCTGGACCCTCCCCTAAGCACCCGACCTAGAGCTCTACTCCCCTCCCCCAGGGCTCCTTTCCTCAGGACAGCTCCAACGTGCACAGTGCTAGGAGGAGCAATGCCCACCTTCTCTGCCCAGGAAAGGCAGAAGCTCAGGTGTGGGGACGGGCTGCTGACAGCAACCCCCACCACAGCCATGCTGGTGCCTCCTCCAGCTGGGATAAGAAGGGAGATAGGCAGCACCATCTTCAAAGTCCCCAGTTTGACTTTGGCTGCCTGTGTGTGCTGTTCTGGCCCACGAGGCCCCACAAGGCCCTGTGCCTCACCTGGCACCAATCCAGATGGCCACGTGCTGCTGGTTGGGGAGCTGCCCTTGGCTACCTCCCCACTGTCCAGCTCACAGGGCAGGGGGCAGGGAGGGCACCAAGCCCCTGCTTGTTACTACTCCCACTCATCCATAATTTTCAAATTAATTTCCTCCCTTGATGCCACCTGAGGGTGTTCCCAGCTCCCCTAAGCAAACAACCAGAGAGTCACACATAAATGCCTCTTCCTGTAGGAGGCAAGCCTGCAGGGGGTGTCCTCAGACCCTACAGGGCCAGGGGTGGGGGAGACCAGGCCCCACTGGAGCAGCTGTGGCTGAGTGCCTGGCTGTGGAGCCCCGCCTGCAGCAGCTGCAGTCTGGGATGAAGATGTCCAGGGCTGCAGAGGCCTTCACAGACATGGGACTGGGGGCCACACTGCTCACCCTTGGGCAGAACGGCGCCATCACCACGGGATCAGGCAGCCACGGAGTCCAGGCAGTGGGGAGCCTTTATCTGTGTCACCTGACACTCTCCTCCCGGGGCAGGCACGGGCACCACAGACCCGTTTTACAGGGGCACCAGGCCCTGGCACAGCAGGGCTTGGATTTGAACCTTCCCCTGCTTACAACACCCAACAGCCTCCCACTGCCCAGGGGAAAATGCAAGCACCCACCCTAGCCCGGCCTTCACCCTCTCCTCAGCCCAGCCACATCCCTCGCCTTCATGCGGCTCCCGTCCTGTTCTCCAGCACAGCTGACCATGGCCACACAGCCCACCTCCACAGACGGCCCTCTCTGCAGAGCCCACTGGGCCGTCCTGCCCTATCACTCACACCTAGGTGGCCAGGTATATCCAGTAGACAATGTAGGCACTCAATAAATACAATTATTTTTAATGAACAGTGAACCAAGAGGAGGAAGGTGCAGGGAGGGTAAGCCATCCCAGCTATGACTTGAAAGACCACCCCAGCCATGGGAGACTTGGCATCATCTCACCCCAGCCCCTGCACTCCAGCTGTGTGAGCTGCTGAGGTCTCTGTCTCCAGCCAGTCACCCCTGCGTGACTAGAAAGGAACAGTGTCCAGCTGTAGAGCTGCTGAGAGGAAGAAGTGGGCAGGAGAGCTCAGCGCTGGACCAAGGCCTCTGCCAGGGAAGCACCCAAAGGAGCTGAGGGTGAAGGAAAGAGCCCCTCTCACCACCCAGGCAACAGGTCACTGCCGAATTGTGAAGAGGAGGCAGAGACCCAGAAAGCCACAGAGGGACATCCTGACCCACTCAGTGAAGGGCACTGAGGTACCCTGGAGGGATGTGCACCACAGCAATACAACATGACCACTCTGTATAAGATTAGTTTAAACTTCAGTAGAGCACAGATAACTGGATAGGTCTGGATCTTCACATACTGTTTCTCTGTTTCCACACTGGATTATTTAACCTGTTTTACATGCACAAGCCAAACATTTGCTAATGTAATGAATTAGTAGGTGCAGCAATGGGCTCCAAACAGCACATGCTATCTGGAATTCCTTCCAAAGAAAACCATGGCCAAAAGCAGAAAATGTGCAGCAGCATATAAGCGTAGTGCATCTACAAAGCCCTCTAATTCAACTGTGGATGAAAGGCGTGGCTTTAAAGTTGAACATGTGAGGAGCACATCGCCAGGTGCCGTGGGCATGGCATGAGAGTCCTCCCTGTGATACCTGTGTCCCTGAGAGGAGCAAACACACTGAGGACAGGGCACACGGGCATGTTTGTCTGTGACCTGTCCCTGTGGCCACCTCTGCTGGCCTTCCACCTGCTCTTCTCCTTGCACACCCAGAGCCCCGCGGCCAGCAGGGAGGGGCCGGCCCAGGACACCAACTCTCTTGCGGGTGGTGGGCAGGCCAGGCCAGACTCAGAGAGACTGGCCGCTGTGCTGGGACAGGGGAGCTGGCTAAGGCAAGGCCAGCAGCCTGGGGGCAGCATGAGCATCCCCTTGAGGCTGGCCACCACAATGCAGGGACACTGTGTTGCTCCACACAAGGAAGTGACTTCCTCCAGCAGCACAGCAGCTAGATGCAGGCTGAGGGTGCTGCAGGTGGACTTGACAAGACAAGTGAGTGGGGAACTCAAAGGTGACTTGGTGATGGTCAGTGCTGTCGCCAGAGTTGGAGAGTGGCCACAGCAGAGAATGTTCCAGGATCAGAGCAAGTAGGTGTGCCCGTAAGAATGGGTGGCCACAGCTGGGTGGGTGAAGGGTCCTGGAGTCGGAGGTGGGAGCTCCATGCTCAGGGGCCCCCAGGATGACACAGGCTGGAGTGGAGGGAGAGTTTAGTCCTTGGGCAGCAGGGCCCAAACAAACAAAGTCAGAGAAAGATGGCCAACCTCCTGGGCTGCGGCCAGGCACGGCAAGGCACATGGCCCTGGTGGGAGTGCCATCTCGCCCAGGCTCAGTGAGGACACAGGTGTGCACAGGGAAGTGCATGGTGCTTGGCCCAAGAGCACAGCACAAAGAGCCCGCAAGTGACCAGAGCAGGCCCCAGAGCCCTGAGGGTGAGAGGCAGCCACGCTGGCTGTGTTGGGTGGGGTGAAGCATTTCAGGGAGTGGCCTCAAGGCCATGGCCAAGCACACATCTCCGGACATGCCCGTGCCAATGCCAGCCAGGTCCAAGGCACCGACAACGTGCCAGGCACTGAGGTCAGCTCTGGTGAAGGTGAAGAGTCGCTCGTTCCATCCTTAGGCTTGATCAAGTCTCTGTCTGCAAAGGCGAGGTCAGCTTCACTCCACAGTACCAGGAGGCCGTCCCTCTCAGGCTCAGAGCATGCAGGCTGGCTCCTGTGTCCCATGCTGAATCACGCCGGGCAGCCCGGACCTGGTGCCTGTGTGTAGACCTTCCAGGAAACTCTCTGGCTTGGCCTGGAGAGCCAAAGAGAGCTCTCGAGGAGAAGCAGCACCCGGCCCCTCAGCCTGAGCCTCAGGGAAGGGTCTGCCTGCTGCCAGCTGTGCGTCCCTCCCCTGCTGTCCACCACGCAGCTGCCACTTCAACCACAAACCGTGGTTCCACAGAGAACCTCATGAGAACCACTGTGGGGTCATCCTTAACAGTGGAGAAAACAAACTATGGGTGACAGGGCAAGAGGCGCTCAAAGGAAAACGCTCTGCATCCCACCAGGACCCTCCCAAGATACTGCCTACACCACGACCACCAGGGCAGCAGGGGCGTCAACCTGGCAGAAATGTGTACAACCTCTGCCCAGGTCTTCGGCCTCCTGGGCTCAGAAACAGGGATGTCGCCTCAGGAAAATGCTTGTGCTCTGCTTGTTATATATTTTTAAATCATATTCTGAGGCATTTATTTGGTTGTAATTAAAATTCTAGTTTGAGAAAAGTACTTGAGAAGCTAAAACAAAGCAAGCCTGGCTCCTGGCACCCTGGCTCTAGGTGCCCCATGCGGTGACCATCTACCTGGCCCCTTGGGCCTTGGCTCGCCTTTGATCAGCTGCCCAGGTGCAGTCAGAGCATCATCTCCTCCCAAAATCCCACAGGAGACCTACCCTGAGGAGAAGGGCCACGATGTTTCCCACTGAAGAACTCATTTTGCAGCAGCCCCCCTTTACCTTGGGGGATATGTTCCAAGCCCGTGGATGTCTGCCCCGAAGGTAGTACTGAACCCTATAGATACTAGGTTTTTTCCTATACATACATACCTATAATAAAGTTTAATTAATAAATTAGGTACAGAGAGAGATTAACAACTAATGATAAACAATTATATGTTATAGAACAATTATAACTACACACTGTAATAAAAGTTATGTGAATGTGGTCTCTCCCTCTCTCAAAGTATCTTGTACTGTACCTTGCATAATTGAAACCAGGAAAATGAAACCCCAGGTAATGGGGGACTACTGTACATACCTATTTGATAACTTGTTATTGTAACATAATTTCAAACCTTGAGAAAAATGTATGAGTATTACAAAGAATATCCATATATCTTTTACCTAGTTTTTCCAATTGTTCACATTTTGGCCCACTTGAGTGTCACGCATTTATTCGTTCATGCATTTGTTCTCTCTATAGATCCGTATCATCTGAGAGTGGCTAGCAGACAACATGCTCCTTCACCCCAAATACCGTAGTGTATTTCCTAAAAATGACATCCAGATAACCACAGTAGCGTTATCAAATCAGAACATCAGCACTGACACAATACTGTTATCTAGTCCCCAACTGCCCATTGCCCCCAAGCCCCACCATCAGACACATTCTAAGCTCATTAAGCCCTCATATTTAATCTTTTATTGAAAAAAAAACAGAAGAGGGCATCATAGAGCTATGAAATCAGAAATGCTATTATAAACCATGCTCCATTCCAAGAAGTACAGGGAAATGAATTTCAGGCAAAGTCAAATCCCATACAAAGTTTTTTTAAAAGACAAAAGAAAATAAGAAAAAATAACATCCCTACTGACAATAAACACCTACCATAAAGACATGCTAACAAAAAATATAAAAATTATAATCTAGTATTTTAAGTTGGTAAAAAGAAATTAAGATAATGATGTAAAAGATGACAAAATAAAAATCAGAATTAGAAAAAAATGAGGTCATAAAATTAGGGAACGAATTGGGAATAAAAGAAAAAATATTTCAAAAATAAGGATAAAAAAATTATAAGACACAAAAGATGAAATAAACACAACAAAAAATAGAAAGCTTTCAAAAATAAAAAAAGCAACGAGAAGAATTCAAGAAAAGTGACACACACAGAAGACAGACAAGGCCAAATGCCTGAGGAGCACACGGCCAAACCAGAACTCAACAATGCCTGTCTTAAATTTAAACACAGAGAAGACTAAATGCATGTTGAACTCAATCCACTAACGTACTAACGACTGCATAGCTGTCTTCAGAGGGTACAGTTACCTGCAGATTTTTTTAAAGATTATTTGCACAACTTTTCGTATTACAATATTGCTGAGCTCATAAAATGATTTGGGAAACTTTGGGGTTTTTCCTGCTCTCTAACATGGTTTCAGACCTCACGAACGACCTTTCCTCTAGGATGTGCTGGGACACACCCGCAGAGGGGTCCTCGGAGCAGTGTTTTCAGTCATTTCCACAGTTACGAGTCTATTCAGACTTTCTGTATCATACTGAGGCAGTTTTGTTGATTTACATTTTTCTAGAAAATTATTCATTTCATTTAGATTTTCAAATTTTTTTGCATAGCAGTTGTAAATAGCAGCAGTCTCTTACAATTTTAATAACTTTCTTTTGGCACTTGTACCTACTTTCTGGTTTCCCAAGTTTTAAAGTTTTACCTTTTCCCCCTTGACCAAAGTGGCTAACAGTTTAAGTATTTTATTGCTCCTTTTTCAGAATTTATTACACCAAGAACAACTTTCCATGTTCTACTGTATTCATCTCTACTTTTACCTTCATTCACTTTTCCTACTTTGTCTTAAAATATTTTGTAATTCTTCCTTTAACCTTTAGGGTCATCGGCCGGTTCATTTACTTTAAACGTTTCTAGTTCTCTGACACTTTCCTCTGCGCGTTGCTTTGGCAGTAGCCCTCACGGTTCACGTGCAGTGTTCTCTCATGTTCATTACTTTTCAACAGTCCATGCTTTATTTCAAAGCATTCCAAAATGTCCAAGTATATAATGGAGTCTGGGTTATTTTTGGCTATCATTCTGCAGTTTCTATTTTTACTGCACTTTGATTTCTGCTTTTGAAAATTAAGATTTCCTTCAAAATCAAATACATGGCAATATATTTGTGAACGGTCCTGGTGTGTTTGAAAAAAAGAAAGGAAGAAAAGTGTGTTCTGTGTTGAGAACGGAGTGTGAGGAACGCCACTCAGATCCTTCACAACCATGTGAATTTCTGTCATCTTGATTTGTCAGTTGAAGTTTTCCATTATGGTGCCGGATTTGTCCATCTCCCACTCTTAGAATTTCTTTCTACATAAATTTCACAGCTATGTAATTATGCACGTGAAAGTTCATGATGATCATGTCTTCTCAGAGGATTATTACTTATCAAAATGAAGTATCTTTGTCTCGTTTGATGCCTTTCGTCTTTTTCTTTAAAATAACATTGCTAGGCCTGCATCCGGGGGTTAGCATTTGCTCTGTGCCCTTCCCGTTAACAAATTGTCTGTTTCTGGATCATTTTTAAGACAATCTGAGTTCTGTCTTTTAATAAAAAAATTTAACCCATATATTTGAACTAATGCATAAATAATGTCTTGCCTTATATATTTTCTGTGATTTTAAATTTTTTCCCTTCTACTCCACCTTTTGGTGAATTGATCTGGTTTTCTTTGTTCCAGGCTTTTCCTGTATAAGATATGAAATTATGCAATCTGTGCCTATTCCTCTGGTGGTTCCTTGTAAATTGTTAATACATTTAAATGCACATTTCTATAAGATAGGCTCAAGTGGTATCTATAGATATCCTCCCAAAAAACCCCAAAGTTTAGTAAACTTTCATTTTTCTCCTTCTCATCACTATGTATGTATATTTGAGATTTTTATTTCAAATATTATTTTAATTTGCATACCAATAGGCATCAATAATTATTTAGTGCATGCTTTTGTTACCATTATTTGTGGTATCTAAAATTACTCTCTTTTATATAGCTTTTTTTAAAAATTTTGTCACAGTATTAGGGATGAGACTAGTAACCTCTGTGTCCTTCACTATTTGAAGATACCTTTCCTTTGCCCTTTGATTTGAATTCTAGTCTGGCTATGTCTAAATTCCAGGTTTAAAATCATTTTTCCCCAAGTACTTTAAAGATATCACTCCAATTAAATCTAGACTAACTTGTCATTGAGAAGTTCGATGCCAACTGACAGCCAGACCTGTGCAGAAGCTGATTCCCACCTCCCATCTCCTCCTGCTGGACGCTTCGCTCAGAGGAGTTTTCTCTTTGTCATTAGTACCTGAAGTTCCGTCCTAGCGTGTCCCGGCTGTTGTGTCTTCCCTTCCCCGCTTAACACTGGTCAGCGTGTGGCGCGTGCTGCGCTCAGGGATGCTCCTCCGGCACCTTTTCATTACCCTCTGCTCAGTCTCCTCTCTTCGCTCCTTTCCAGGCTCCCCCGCCCAAAATCGTTTCCAGTGCCAGCTTTTCCTCTCACACCCCTACGCATCAGTCCTGCGGTCGCCTACAGGACGGCTCCGCGCCCTCAGGGCCTGAATTCTGTGGCAGCCCTGGTTCCGTAGGTCTGCATCCCACAACAGTCCTTGGCTTATCATCTGATCTGAATCCTTCTTCATTCTGTCCATTCTGTGATTCAAGCCATCCTGGCTGTTTCACTTTGACTAATCTTTACTTTCCAAAATCTTTGGTTGTTTCCGTTTAAGGAGCAAAGTTTTCTCTTACCTGAGTCCTCCTTCCAGCGTGCCTTTACATCTGTCCCTCGAGCACCATTTCTGCTGGGCTGGGTGCTTCTTTCTCCACTATTGGTGTCCCTCAAAGGTGTGATGTTCTTGGCCATCTTCACAGTTTGCTTTTGAGAGACCGGATGTGCTTATCCTGGATACAATTTCTGTTTACTCTGGTCACCTCTGGTGTTGCAGGGAGGAGGGACGGCATGTGCCAGTATTTTGTCTTCTCTTAGCGTGCCCTGTCCCTCTCTGGAGTTGGCAGCTGTCCTGGACACACTTCTGGACTGCCTGGGCCCAAAGCCCACGTCCTCGGTCCTCAGTGTGAGCCGGGTGCACACAGCGCTGGAGCTCACTATGCAACGTCTCAGGGGCGAAGGGGGCTACCTGACCCTGCTCCTTGGAATAAACACTGCCTGCCGGCCACCCCCAGCTCCTTGAGCTCACTGGTCCTGAGCTGAGAGCCCTAATTCTCACTCTTATCTGCACTAGGCCTCTCTGCATATCTTCTGTGATGTTTTGATTCCATAAACATTATCTGTTTCTATCTCTTAATAATCAAAACTTCTGGTCCTCGGGCTGCAGTTATCCCTGTCTCCTAGCACGTCATGAATGTCTGTGGCTGCTGCTGTTTTACAGTTTGTCTTCTGGGGATCCTGGTTCAGGGTGTCAGCAGGTGAACGTTCTCAGGCAACCATCCTGCTACAAACACCAGAAGACTGATGTGTACTGTCTTTTATCACAGACAGTTGATAAGCTACCCACAGGCCAGACACACCCTTTTTAAAGTTCTGCTTGATGAGATTAATCTCAGCAGTCACAGCCTGGGCCCTGCAGAGGCACAGCCAGGTGGACTCTGGGGATAGCTCACCTGAGGTCCTGGTACAGGGAGGGGAGGAGCAGCAGGACTCGCCCCTGAGTGGCCGGAGCAAGGCAAGGCTGTCAGCTGGGAGCAGGCGCTGCTCTGGGGCTGGGGGACTGGCACACAGGGCTGGCTCCTGTGTGCAGCTCATCCCGGAAATGAACTGTGCACTTGCTTGCAAGAGCAGGACCTAACCACGCAGTTGTGCATTCATTTAACATTCACCCTGCAATTTCTCTGTTGTCTGTAATTACCCTGTGCCACGACCTAACACTTGCAGTGCAGTTAAATGGTTGGCAGTTACCATGGAAACCAAGTACTATTCTCTAACTTTAAAAGGTGGTTGTATTTTAAAAAAATTTCTTACTTGTATTCTACTTTGATAGAGATCAACTTACGACTGCGACCAACTGGAAAGGAAAGTCGAGTATGGCCATCTGCCTTTTTTGCGGTCCCAGCACCTCCCTCTGGATGGTCTCTGCTGTCATTCTGCCCAGATCACACCATGAGTCACCATCACCTGCTCTTTGCCTTTGTGTTTGGCTCCCTTGGCCCCATTGCTTCCTCATCCTTACTTGGTGAAAGCCGCAACCCTATTAAAATGTCACCCCCTGCCAATTCCATACCTAGACCCACGTGGCTGCGCATGACTGGCAGAGAACACAATCTGCTCAATGTACACCGCAGACCACAAGCAGGCCACACACGCACCAGTGCTCAAGCCCACTTCCTGGTCTGGTCATGCTCCCAAATCTCCCAAATTCTCCTGTACAAACCTTAAGTTGAACCACATGAAATCACCTTATATTGTAGTCAAAAATGTGTGAATCCATGTATTTCATGCCAATTCCTCTGTCTTCAAATCTCCCCATTCCCATGTTGGACTGACAACCAACTTGGAGAGGGGCTTCCCAGAGCAGACCCCACCATTTGTGCACCCCGCCCAGACACTGGCCTTGTGGGCCAGCCTGCGCCTCTACCAAGCACCCTGGGCATCTCAAGGCGGACCCAGCGTCCTCCTGCCCTTGCCATGACTCTGCTGGCTGCTATGACCTGCACAGAAACAGGCTACTGCTTCTCTCACTTTCAAATAAACTCTGGCTTCCTCCTCCCCTGCTGCACACTTTCCCTTGTTGGTCCTAGCTGTCCTACCCCTGCTGCCTTTCTAACGTGCACCCCACTTTCACTTTTGTCCCCCCACCCCCAAATCCAAAACTGCTCCAGGCCACTGACAACCTGCGTGCACTCCTGTGGCTAATTTCCAGCTATCCCCTCTCTCGACCTATCCACAGGGACCGAAACAATCCCTATTCCCCAACGGGGCTGTCCATTCTGCTTTTGCATCTCCGGGGTCCTCCTGGACCCTCACTGGTCACTCTGGCTCACACCCGCCATTCCTCCACTTCACCCCAGGTCCCAGCTTTGCTCCCCAATTCTCTTCCCTCCCCTGACACTCCCTTGATGGTCTGCGCCCTTCCCTGGCAGAAATTGCCGCAGATCTGCCAATCAGGCATGAGTCCTCTCTCCCAGACCCCAGTCTGCTCCATCCAACTGCACGCTCAGTAGCTCTACCTGAGCGCTACAGCCCCTCACCCTGGCACCGTCGTCTGTCAGTCAGGTCCAGGTCCACCATCACCCTTGCCTCCTCTGTCCCGCACGCCACTTCCGCTCTTAAGGCCCTGCCGTCAGAACACATCCTGAGTCTGACCCTCACCACCTCTCACCTGGGTCCAGGTACTGGGTCCATCCACTCCCTGACCCCCAGGAGTCTATTCTTCACCCAGAGCCAGAGTGATGCTGTAAGACCCTGACTCAGCGCAGGACCCTCTGCTCACAACATCAAGCTATGGCTCCCACTCAGAGCCACGGCTCTCAGGACACCACAGGGCCAGGAGCAGCCGCCCTCACCTCTGGGAGCTCAGCCCCATGTTCCCCCACTCACTCTGTTCCAGCCATGCTGGCCCTTGGCTGTCCTCGGCTTGGGCCTTCATGCTGGCCACGCCCCCACCTAGACGACACTCCACCCCCGGCTCACTGCCATGCCTTCCCTCACACCTCACCTGCTCAGTGAGGCCAACCCTGACTGCCCCATCAAACACTAACAGTCCCCAAGTGCACGTGTGCACGTGTGCACGTGCACACACACAAACACACTCACGTGCACACACACAGGCAGATACAAACACGTGCACACAAATGTGTGCACTCATGCACACACATGCATGTGCACACATACATGAGCAGACACAAGCACAAATGTGTGCACACATGGATGCACACACATACATGAATGCACATACACATGCATACACTTACACATGCATCCACTCATGTGTGCACACATGTACAACTCACATCACATGCCATACATGCACACATGCAGGTATATACACTCACACACACCCACACATGTGCACACACACACACTCACTCCTGACCCCTACTTGGTGTCCTTTTCCTTGCTCTGCTGAGTTTATCACCTTCTCGTTTTCCCAGGTATGAAGTCCACTCTGGACAGCTGTCTCTGGGGACAGGCCCATCAATGTGGTCACGGATGAATCTGTTCCAACCCAGACCAGAGCCAGGCACAGAGCATGTGTTTTGTTACTGTTGCTGAATAAATCTGTTCAATCTGGGTAGCAATTCAGTTCTTCCAGCCTCATTTAGAATCACTCCTAAAATCAATTCCAACTCTGAAATGTCTCATTACCTCCACTATGTTTCTAACCTGATAGACTCACCATGTGACCAGTGAAAGAGTTATTAACAGTCTGTGTAGATGAAAAGTAGCAGTCACCATATACTCCAGATCACAGTACTTAAGGAATAAAACATTTTTTCTCATTCACTACAAATTACCCTGTTAAAGGAAATAGACAAGAAGCAGGTGAGCATCTGAGAGGCTGTTAACATTGCCTCTGTCAGCTCACGGTGAGAAGAGGTTAATGGGAGTTGGGGTGCAGCTCAGGGTTAAGAACCTTGGGTGGGAACAGGGAGGGCCCAGTCTGGCTGAGGTCAGGGACAGGCAGGTACAGGTGGGCAAAGCGGGGCAGGCAGGCAGGGGTCACAGGTGAGCCATCGTCTGGACCAGGGTGGGGCCAGGCAGGTAGGTCACCAGCAGGCATAGACGACAGTACCTGGGGGCGTCTCCTTCTCCTGGCCTGGGATGCCTGTCCTGCCAGCCCACCTGCTCCCCGAGGGTGAGACACTGTCCATCTACCAAAAAGCAAGGGAGAAGCGTCATATCACCCGATGGACTTGGCAAGGCCAGTGCTAGGCACACAGATTGCATCCCGCTAGCCCCTTACCATTCCCAATTTGGGGAGTTCACAGAACACCCTGTTACCTGAAATTCAGTGTTGTGTCCATCAGCAATTGTCACATATGCTCTACAGGTCACAGAGTGCCCAGTGTCCCTGACTGTGCCCTCCTGTGCTCTCCTAACACTGGTGCCTCCCTCCCCATGGGACCCCACCCTCTCCTGCCCTCTGCTCTGCTCTGTTCAAAGATCTTTACCCTTTACTTGCAGCAAGTATCACCTGAGCTATACCTCAAAGCTTGATCTGTTTACGAGGCTTTTGACTTTTACTGTTGGCACAATTTACATCCTCAGTTATAGCAGAAATACATTTTCTGGGAAGGGTCAAAAGTGCCTGGGCATGCTGTGGACCCTAGCCAAACCTCACTGCCTACTTTAATGGAGCAAAGTGACCATGGAGGAAGGCCCCACCCCATGGACAGCCAGGAGCTTGCCCAGGATGCCCTCTACTGCTGCGTGAGCAGGAACATGGTGCCCCCATGCCCAAGCAGGGCAGTGGCCGTGTGCTCCAGAGGCTCCTTGATAGAATTTAGGCAGCAGGAAACACTTCCAAAAATTCAGATGAAACTTCAAGATCTAGTCATTATCCCAATGAATTATGTTCCAGAAATAGGCACAAGATTATGAAAACATCAAATCTTAAAAAGGAGGAGAAACTAACAATTTTTAAATGCTGTATTATTTCCAAGCTATTATTTTGGGTTGATTATACTACACCTATATTTATCAGATTAAGAAGCAGGCACTATCACCACGATTGTTACAGAAGAGCCTCAGGCTCAGGGCAGGGGCGCGCTGGTAAGGGTTGTGCAGCTCCTGGTCCCTCGTGCAGAGACGCAGTGCAGGCCCTTCCCATCCCAGCGGGTGAGTGCCTCCCTGGGACCCAAGGATGCTCGTGGAGGAAAGCAGGAGACAGGCTCTCATACTCCTTTGGAGGGTATAGGTAATGTAGGGCACCTTGCTATTTACAGCATTTTAATGACTACTATTCTGTGTTCCTCCTGTAGGAGCAGCCATGGTGCCAGAATATTCCTGCTCTGCATGTTCTCCTAAGTTGTGGGCAAATTACTTCACTTCAGGTTTCTCAATCATTAAACAACAGGAACATACTATAAGTTGGAATGAAAGTAGCAATATATATAAATTCTTTTATTAACAGTAATAACTCTTAAAATTCTTCTTGGTCTTAGACAGATTTTGTAACTCTTCAAAATGACAGATATTTAAGTATAAAGAGCAAAAATATGACAAACAGAAAAAAAACAAGATTCTCTCTTACTATTGCAGAGCTCACAGCCACTGTTAACACCCCCAGGTGGGCCCATCCAGAAATCTTCCACGCCTGTGGGAGCAAGATGTCCATGCCTGGCATGTTGTTCTTTATAATCAACACATACTATAATTTTTTTGAATCAGCACTTTCAGAGCTACCTTGGCACAGAGGTGAAGTACCGTGCATTTTACATTTCAGAGATGTTAACCAGAATCTTCTCCTTTCAGGACTCTGCAAATTACATCCCCAAAGTCGCTGAGTGCTGCTTCTCACACCTCTGCTTATACTGCTCACTCTCAAATGTTTTAATCTTTGACAAACTGGGAGGCAGAAAATTTTCCCTCATCATTTTAATTTTTTTTAACTGTAACACTGTGAACGTTTTTAGTGAGTCTGAGCTCTTTATCTTTACTGAGTAGCAGCGTCTCAGAACCGAGACTCGGAACAGCTGACGGCTGCCCCAGGATGACGTGGGGTCACCACCTTCACACCCTCTCCACTCGGGCAGAGTGGGTTATCCAGCTGTTGTTGGTTCTTCTACTGGTAATCTTGGAACGTTCTTAAATCCCTATTTATTGGTTAATCGGCCTGAAGGAGCATGGGCTGACTTCCCTGCACCATCCTCTGAGGGCACCTCTGCTGCCCTGTGAAGCTTTGTAAGGGTGCAGTCCTGACGCCTCACTCCGCTGTGCCCTGTGCGCTTGGACCTTTCTCTTTCTCTGTCCCTCGGTCCCATCTTCATGAGCTCTTTCAACAAGGCTTGTGAGAATCACCTTCCCTCGGTTCTGATGCAATTGGAAATGTATCATTGAGAAAATTCTTTCTTTCTCTAAAGATTTTGTATCCTTTGCTATACTTTTTTCTAGCATCAAAATTGTGGTGGAAACATCTGGGGCTAGCCAGATTGCTCTCCTCACAAAGGACATAGATGTCAGGAGAAAAATGATGAAAACTGACAAAAGCACTTGACAGAAGAGGAGATCCAAGTGGCCGATGAGCACGTGAAAAGGGGCTCCACCTCATTAGTGATTGAAGATTTGCAAATTAAAACCATACAAAGATTACACACCCACCAGACCACCTGAGACGTAACAGTCTGGCGATGCCTTGCCCAGTGCTGGCAGGACGAGGGTCAGAACTCCTAACGTCTCCTGTCACCGAGTCTGTTTGTTCTGAGAACCTTTCACTGTGAGCGGAAAAATGTACCCACTAATTTGAATGGAAAAATTATGATGCATTCAATCCCAACCAAAGATAAATGGTTTTCACATGGATAAAAATATGTCAATTGAAAAATGAAAACAAGCTGATACAACTGCTAAATAATTTAAAAAAATAAGCACAGGTTGCACAGAAAATGTCACATATGGAAGACTGATGGACGTGCCAGAGGAGGAGGAAGAGACGCATCAGGGAGCCGGCTGGAGGAAAACGCGCAAGGGAGTGACTCTCGGGAAGACACGTTCTTATTTCTGCACTATTTTCATCACCAATTTATGAACCTTTTTGAGGGTCACAGTGATTCTGCACCTCAGTGCATTTACAAACAGAGTCACAGCACAGCAAAGCACTATTAGGACAAAACACATGGAGATGAATTCACAACAGAGCAAAGTGTCACAGGAGATGCCCCCCTTCAGCCTCTCTCACAAGATGTACATATTCAAAGCAAATAAAAACTGTATGGTGTTCATACACCACACAATGCACACAAGGCACACTCGTTCCATATTTTCTGGTGGAAATGGTCACATAAGTTGGTGAGTGTTCCTTTTTTTGAAACCATATTGCTACAATATTACTCCATATAGTTAATTTATTTAATGTATCTTTTTTTGAAACCATATTGCTGTAATATTACTCCATATAGTTTATTTATTTTATGTATCTTGGGGTAAGAAAGTCATTGGGGGGGGGAAGATGTTGCTGGTCAAAACTTGGTATACATTTTGAAGAGCAAGTTTGGAGAAAAGGGGTTGCCTGAACAGTCATTATGTAAGGAAAGTCTGTATTTTGCTGGTGGGAGCACAAACTCTATGAAAAAATAGGGCTGGGCACGGTGGCTCACCCCTGTAATCCCAGCACTCTGGGAGGCTGAGGCGGGAGGACTGCATGAGCTCAGGAGTTTGAGACCAGCCTGAGCAAGAGTGAGACTCCGTCTCTCAAAAAAATAGAAAAATTAGCCGGGTGTTGTGGCACGCGCCTGTAGTCCCAGCTACTCGGGAGGCTGAGGTGGTGACCACTCTGGTTTCCCAGGCCCTGTTGCGGTGAGAGCCACACCACCCCCAGGGCTCAGAGTGCCCCTCAGTGAGGCTAAACGAGACCCCTGCAGGCTGTACAATGTCATGGAAAAATTCTTTTTCCATCTTGAACTTCCCAAAGACTTAAAAATAGAGTTTATTGTCCCCAATAAGAGAGATGGGGATTCTATTGGGTGAACTGCAGAGCCACTGAGCTGTAATAAGCTTTCCCTGAAATATGCAATGTCCCATTTCTGCCACCTATGGAATGAGCAGCCCATTCTCCTTCCCTCAACATCGCACACCACTTACACCAAAGAAGCCCTGCGCAGAGAGACCGCCAGCCAGGCTGATGGATGGCAAAGCAGAGAGGCAGGACTTGTGGACCCAAGAGAGACCCTGCAAGCAGGGTGGAGCAGAGGCAGCCGCCCTGCAGCCAAGCCAGAGTGTTGGAGAAGGCACCTAACTGTCCAAACGTTAGCCGCCTCCTCTGCTCATGGAAATGTGATTCCTCCCTGGCTGGGTGATTCTGAGACCCAAGCTGGCCAGAGCCCCAGTCACACGACCCTCCCTTCACTCTGCAGACACTGGGGGTCCAGCCACACGACATGGGGCGACGCACCCACAGCCCTTCCCGAGTGCACGCATCTCCTAACGGCCTGAACTCCAGGTACAGGTCTGGGAGGCCCAGCTTTCACCCTAGGGACGAGGTCTTACAACCTTCTCTCAACTGAAGAAACACTCCCACTCAATTCAAATTGCAGGTAAGTGCAGGACAGCGCCGTGGAAAAGCAAACCCACAGCATCCCACGGGGCCTCAGCCGAGGCTCAGTGAGTGAGTGCAAAAGCGAGTGGAGGCAGTGAGGGAGGGGCCCGCTGAGGCAGCACAGGACTGTGGGCCTGGGTTTGGTGCCTGGACCTAATGTCACACAAAGCCTCGCCCGCCCCTGTGACACTTCCAAAGACACCTGAACAGAGAAGCAGAGGCCTCCTCTTCCTGGAACACCTGGCACAGGCAGGTGGGATCTGATCACATCAGCTCAGGTCACAGGGAGGGGTGACGCCCTCACCAGGCCCTCACGGGCAGGCCGCACCCGGCAGGCCGCACCCTGGGGAAGCAGGTCAGTGCAAAGGGAGGTGGAACCGTGAGCTGCTCGCGTGAGGCACACATTACACGGGAGTGTTTTGAGCAGTTTTCAATGTTTCCTTTGCCAAAACAATTTTAAATCCCTACAACATATAAAAGAAAAGTCATGTGGCTATATTATGCTAAATCAAGTTGAATTACCAGGAAACTATCACACAAGAATGTGATAATGATATACTGGAAAATTTGAATAAATCTCCCCTCAAATGTGTCTGCTTCGCCACCCATAAGAAACCATGATTATATCCCACAGTCTGATGTTAAGTAACAAGAATTCTGCTAATGATTTTCACTGTGTAATTGAAATGCCTTCAAGAAATTATTGTTAAGTAAAAGCAAAGTCAAGTATAACACAATATAACAGAAGTGAGAGTCTTGCAGTGCCAGGAACTGTCTCCTGTCTAAGTGGTTCTGCTGCAGAAGGTGAGGGCAGCGCACCATCACCCACGCAGGGAGCACCAGCAAAGCCTGGTCGAGCAGCGCTGGAGGGAGGCTCGGCCCCTGCTGGGCACCACAGCAGGACTCACACACAGAAGGTGCTCCACACAGCCCAGGCACCCCCTTACAAAAGGAGAGAGGGCAACGCCACCACAGCAAGTGTCCAAGTGCAGCGGGGAGGGTGCAAGCTGCTTGCAAGATAGAAGCTGGCACATCTTGGTAGGCAAGGGGCCTTCGGCCAACCCGGGGAGCTCTGGTCCTAAAATTACAGGCACCGTTCTCCAACAATCAAGCAAAAAGCAAAACCGCTACAGCTCACTTAAACTCCAAGAGAATCTGCACCCTCACTCACGCTGCCTGCTCACTCACATGGCCCTCCCTCCTCTCAGAGCCCCCGTCAGGGTGCCCCATGGCACCCTCCTGCAGGGTGCCCTGGGACGGACACACACCAGGTGGGAGCAGGGGCCCTGTGGTGGCTCCCGACACAGAGCTGCCTGGGCATGTCCCCCACTCCCCACTCTGCAGGTGGGGCACTGAGTGGTGCAGCTGCCATGGAAGGAAGCCTGGCAGTTCCTCAGTGTGTTAACGTAGGATCACCAGAGGGCCCAGCAGCCCCACTCCTGGGAACTGAAAAGAGGTGTGCAAACAGAAACGTGTACAAGAGTGCTCATGGCAGCACTATTCACAATAGCCAAAAGGCAGAAACCCAAGAGCGCTCATGGCAGCACTATTCACAACAGCCAAAAGGCAGAAAAACCCATGTCCATCAACAGATAAATGGATTAAAAATGTGGCATATCCATATGATGGAATATTATTTAGCCATAAAAAGGAATGAAGTTCTGGTACACACTACGGTGTGGAGGAACCTCAAAATCATGATGCTACATGAAAGAAGCCAGACATAAAAGGCCACCGATTGTATGATTCTATTTAAATGAAATGTTCAGAATTGGCAAATCCATCAAGACAGAAATTAGATTGGTGGTTGCCAGGCAGGTGGGATCTGGAGGTGGGGAGGGACTACTTAACAGGCACAGGGCTTTACTTTGGGGTGATGAGAATGTTCTGGAACGAGAGAAATGCCGTGGCTGCACAGCATCACAAAGGTGCTCAGTGCCACTGCACTGCACACGTCAACGTGGTGGAGGTCATGGTATGTGAGTTATGCCTCAGTAACAAAGCGAGGGGAGGTGACCCCTTCACAAGGTTGCTATTAGGAACAAAAGTGAGTATTGTGTCTGTGTGTGCACCTGTGTGTGTATGCGTGTGCGTGTAAGGATATACATTTTCTAGTCAGTGCCTGACACATAGTAATGATACTCTTGTTGTTGTTGTTAATTATGTGTTGGCTTTTACATTTGGTTTAAAAAAGAAGAACCAGCTCTAAATACTCCAATTAATCAGCTATGAGGTCTGAAGGTGGCAAGGAGACTTTCTCAGGTTAGGCAGAACCCTGACGACCACACACCTTTCATTGAAAGGAATCAGCCCCCTCCCTCCAGCCTTTTCAATGACCAGCAAGTGACGGTGATATATCTGTGTGCACCTGCTGGAGCCTGTACTCACACAGGTCACTGCACTCTGCTCTCCCAAAGGCGTGACCATTACTCCTAAAACATGGTGTCTTGGTCTGCACAGCTGCCGTGATGGAACAGCACAGCCCAGGTGGCCTGAACCGCAGACGTAGATCCCTCCCATTCTGGAGGCTGGATGCCTAGAATCAGGGTGCCGGCAGGGTTGGGTTCGGGTGGGGGTCCTCTTCCTGACTTGCAGATGGCCTCCTTCTTGCTGTGTCTTCACATGGTGGGGAGAGAGAACTCTGGTGTCTCTTCCTCTTCGTAAGAGGCCACAGTCCTGTCAAATTAGGGCCCACCCTTAGGACTTCATTTACCCTTAATTATCTCCCAAAGGCCCTATCTCCAAATATAGTCATATTGGGGGTTAGGGCTTCAACATGTGCATTTTGGGGGACACAACTGAGTCCACAGTCCCAAGGACGGCAGGAGCTGCTGCTGCCACTGTGTCCTCAGCCTGGGACTATGAAGCCACGCTGACAGCACCGTGTGGACACTGTAAAGGTGTCATGACATTCCCAAATTTTAAAGGCATAATAACCTACATCCACCATTATCTGCCACTCATGCTGCCACGTTTACTCCTGAAAGTGCCACTGACCACCTGTTCTTCAGCAGGGTTGTCAGGCTGAGTGCAGCTGCGCCTCCCTCTCTCAGCAACGTGGAGGAAAATCGCCAAACTTTGTGCAGGATGGATGATTTGTTTCTTTTCTTATTCAGCATCATCCCCATCCCTTGGTGAAGGGCAGTTGTCCCCATGGAAGTTCCCACTGCCCAAAGTTGAAGCCTGTGCCAGGGCAGGGAGGGTACACATCCCCTAGGGACCAGCTGGGTGGGAGCCGGGGGACAAGCCCCTGACCGCTCTGGGACGGCTGCTAGTGGAAGAGCTGTCAAGCTGGTGCAAAACCCCCAGCTCAGCGCTGCAGAGTCTTGAGTGCCCCACCTGTCCCAGGGGCCTTGTGGGGACGGAGGGGCAGTACCACATCCTGGGGTCTGAGCGGGCTGGCCCTTGGGAAAGCACACTCACAACAATCCACTGTAGCTGCTGACTTGGTGTGACCTGTGTACTTTTTCTCTATTGATTTATACTGTCCTCCTATTTTAACCTATTGTTTCTACCAACTTCCCTTCAAAACCATAATTGTTACTAAAAAAATCTCATTACCTTACTTCAACCAGCCAAAGGCTCGCCCCAACCTGAGGATGCAGATGGGGCTCTTGGCAGGTTTCCTGGGCCCCTGCCTGCTGCCCCTTCACCCCTCACCATGGATATCCCAGTAACCCTGGGGGTCCCCTGGTGTCCAGTCAGCCCACCCACACAGGGCACCTGCTCTCAGCTCTCTGTCCACCCCTCACCTTCCCCTAAAGGGCATCCATCATCTCCAACTCCACAGCTGTGCTCTGAACTCTGACCTGGGCCACGGTGTCATGCATGCCCATCCCCTCTGCACATGGACCAGTGCCTGTCCACCCTGTGGGCTGTGCATGTAGACAGCTGCATGTCCCCAGCCTGCCATGGGTCGGCCTGAGCCTCCACCACCAACCCTTCCTGTCCAGCTCCAAGGCTCTGGGCCCAACTCCCCATACCCCTCCCTGCCAGAAGCAAAGCATCACAGGCACAGCACCCCCCGCCCCCGGTTCCCAGGAAGCTCACATCTGTCTCCACATTGTAATCATCACTTAGCAAACACACACCATGACGACACCACTCTTTCCCTGGCCAGAACGTGACAAACTGAAAACTAACATTTTAAAGCTATTTTTTACATTCTTTGATTTTGTTTAAATTAACAGCATGAAAACATCCTTGAGTTGGTGACTCCACGTGCCCCACGTGTACCCTGACCACATCTGCCTGCCCCCCCTTCCAGAAAACTGCAGCCCAAGCTGCTTTGCCAGCTGCCTGCCTTCCCCGCAGCCCACTTTGGGAGGGCTTCATGAGGGGCAGTGGCACCACCAGGAGCTAGCTCAGAATAGCCAGCACCCTGCACACTGCCGGCCACTACTGGACAGCAGCTTGTTTTGCTGTAGCAAATTTGCATTCATGAAATTTTGTATTATAAAATCAATTATCTCAATAAGAAAAAAGAGGCAGCGGCTTAGGAGCTGAGAGGTGCACTCTACCAATAATAAAGCTATTTTTTCTGCAGTTATTTCAATAAGACAAGCCATGTATCACATTAAATGCATTATATTATTAGAAGCTAAACTAATTATTCAGTGCAAACAAAATCAAGCCTAACTATTAGTGAGCAAATCCTGAGCAAGACAGAACCAGACCACAATGAAGCAGTGAACAGACCAGAGCTCCCAGCGGCCACAACAGCCCAGGGAGGAAAGAGAGTGTCCTGAGCAGCCCCGGGGAAGAGAAGGGCAAAGGCGGCCATGTGACCAATTTGCCCCACGTGTGCAACGCTGGCTGTCCACACACAGCAAGTGACACTTGCCAGGTCGCTGATGAAATGCCAACAGTTAGCAGCACCAGCACGGAAGCTGCGGACGGGAAAGGCGCCGTGCTGGCTCCCGTGAGCTCCCTGCTGCGGTGCCGCGGGCTGACCTCCTCACCCAGATGCCCTCTGCTAGTCCTATTCTCTTGTGGTCAACAAAAAAAACTCTCTGCAGTTAATTTTGCCCCCTTCTACCCATTTCACAGAGAGAGTTTAGGGGAAGAAAGGAAAGGAAAGCAAAAGTGAAAGGAAAAAGCATCAAAATCCATCTACAGACAGGCCTTCTGGCGGTGCGCCCATGGCACGAGACCGCAGTGCTTCTTTCTCCCAGGGCCTGAGCTCCCACGGGTGAGGAGCACATCATACGACTTTGTACCCAGCACGTCACACAGTGCCTGGTGTGTGGTCAGAGCGCAGTGGGAGCTGAGTGAATGTCAAGTCGATAATCGTCTTACACATCATCCAAGCCAGAAACAGAGAAATGTCACAGAACTGAGTGCTGGAAACCACAAAACCTCGGCACTGCAAAGGTGCCCTAAGCAACAGAGACACCACTGCTATCCGTGTGGCTCAGCAGGCTGAGCGCTCAGTGCGAGGCGGTGTCCTAAGAGCCTGCTGCAGGGCTGTCTGCCCAAGAGCGACCTAATAAGAACTTCTAGATGCATGTCAAACTCAGTAACAAGCAAGCAAGCACTAAAGAAGTTAGACACATCCTGTCTTTTTAAATTAAAGTACCTAGAAAAACACCTATCCAAAAGAAAAGAAAATGAAAATAACAGCAAAAGCTATAAGACAGAAAAGCCAAGGCTCCGCATCCCCCCGGGAAGGTCTCTGGCCAGGCTTGCTGACAGGCAGATGTGGGACTAGACCTACAAGCCCTTCCTCCCACCGGACCAGGAGAAAATCCGCACAGTGCCTAAGTGAGAGTGAGGTTGTTTTCAAATATGTCCACAAATTCTCTGATACTTCTCCCTGAAAAAGGCAGGGAAGAATTCACCTCCCCTAGGGGTGGCCTGACTTAGCAATGCATGTGGAAAGAACATAGCACGCAGAAGGGACAGGGCGTGACAGACTAGGACACAGGGCACTGTGACTCCTCCTTGCTCTCTTGGATTGCTCACTCAGGGGAAGTGAGCTGCCGCCATAAGGACACTCACACAGCCCTACGGAGAGTTCCGCAAGGGGAGGAACTGATGCCTCCTGCCAAAGCCCTGCGAGACTGCCACCTGGAGTGACCCTCTGGCCCCAGCCAAGCCTTCCACTGTGCAACCTCAAGGGAGACCCTCAAGTCAGAACCACCCACTAAGCCACTCCTGAATTCCTGACCCATAAAAACTATGAGATAATACATATTTGTTGTTTTAAGCCACTCAGTTTTAGGTTAATTTGTTACACAGCAATAGAAAACAAATATAGAAAGGAAGCAGATGGGGTAAAATCTATGGAGAAACAATCGTAAAGAAAATCAGAACACAAAATTCAAGCCTATGTCAGGAATGACAGCACGTTCCATAGAAAAATCAAATAGAAACCAGATAAAGCAGGAGCAGGCAGGGAGACACTGTCAGGACCAACGTCGGGCAACTGCATGTAGAGGCGGGTCCTCCATCTTCCCCGAAAGGGCGGTGGTGGTGTCTGCCCCAGGTCACAGCTGGCAGAGAGGAGGAGGGCGGGTGGCTCCTTAGGTAGGTCCAGCATCCAACGAGGCACGGGACAGCACACACCCCCAACAGGACAAACCATCACACCAGATTCACCTACCATAACCACCAGACAGGCCACAGGGAAATAACCAACACCCACAGGAGGGCCACGAGGCATTCTGGAAAGTACACTCAGCAACTAACAAAGAAACGATGTCTGGGGAAAACCACTGGGATGAAAGAGAGACACCAAACTCAAAGTAAGGATGGCCATCTGGGAACACGTAAAGCAAACAATAAGCATTCATTTATAGGGCCACGGCACGGCCACATATTCCATCCATGAGCAAAAAGCAAGTCAACACCGTGAGAATGAAAAATACTGTCAAGATAAAACCTAATACATGAACCTAAGGGTAGAACAGGCACAGCTTGAGAGCAAAGTAGAAAGTCAGCAGATGAAGCCAAGGGACTCTCCAGGGAGCAGGTGAAAGGAAGAGGAGAAAGTAGAAGGATGTGAGGAAGAGTGTGCCTTAAGTTCCAGAAGGAAGGAATGAACATGAACCGCAGAAAGGAAGAAAATAAAATTCAATGAGGTGACAGAATAAAATTCCCTGAGCTAAAGAAGTATTTAGAGTGAAAGGACCCAGTAAACAACGTCCTGATTAAATTTAGAAAATCCAAGCATGAAGAAAGAACCGTAAGAAGTTCAACACGGCAGCACCAAATGCTAACAGACAATGGGGTTCGAGTGACGATTCTTTCAATGGAACTTTTTAAATCGCCTAGCGCATAACATTTATAGAAATGTCTGATATATCTGGATTTATTCCCTATTTCATGTTGCGTCTTCTACTTTTCTCATCTTCCTGTGTTTCCTTGAAGTCTCCTTTCTTGCCTTCTTTTGGATTTTTCTCCCTACTTCTTTATACATTTTTTCTTTTTACTTTTTACCCTAGAATTAATTACATGAGTCCCTAACTTATCAAAGTATAACATCCTCACATGCCACCCACACGATCCCAGGATCTTAAAACTCTGTAATTCTACTCTTTTTGCACTGACATGACCCTATAGTCTTTTATTGTAGTTCTGCCATTTGCTGTTTACCCAGGAGACATTTGCCTTGTGGCTTTATCTTTATTTATTTATTTATTTAGAGGCAGGGTCTCACTCTGTCACCCAGGGTGGAGTGCAGTGGTGTGATCACAGCTCACTGCAACCTGGAACTCCTGGGCTCAAGCGATCCTCCTGCCTCAACCTCCCAAAGTGGTGTGACTACAGGCATGAGCTACTGCTCCTGGCCTGCCTCGTGGCTTTAAACATTTAATGCATGTTTGGATTTACCCACATGCATACAACTTGTTTATAATTCCTTCTTAAATCTCAGCCTTTCCATATTATACGACAGATCCTAAAATAGATCATTTAGAAATTGTTGTTTGTTCATTTGTTTTTAGAGACAGGGTCTCACTCTGTCGCCCGGGCTGGAGTGCTATGGTGTCATCATAGCACACTGCAGCCTTGAACTCCTGGGCTCAAGCATCCCCCCACCTCATTTTGTGAGGTCAAAGTTATCTTAACAGCAAACTACATAAAGCCATTTGAAGGAAAGAAAACTACAGATCAAAATCCCTCATGAATATAGATGCAAAGTTCCTAACAAATCCCTTTTACGTAACACACCATAACCAAGTAGGATTTAACTCAGTGAGGTCAGGTCAACAATGAAAAACCAACGTAATATGCCATCTTATAGATTAAAAAAAAAAACCACACATTACTTCAACAGATATAGATAAAGCATTTGACAAAATTCAACTGGCATTCATGATAAAAATTCTCAGCGAGTGCCTTAACCTGTAAAAAGGTTATCATAATACTTAAGGTGAAAAATTGAACGCTTTTCCCCTAAGAGCAGAAACAAGGCAAGGGTGCCGACCCTCACCATCTCTAATCAACATCACACTAGAAACCCTATTAAGCATTGTAAAGGGAGTAAAAGAAATAAGGAGCATATGGTCTGGGTCTGTAAAAAAAGAAAAAATTAGCGCTAATAAACAAGTTTAGTAAGGTTGCAAGACACAAGATCAATATATAACAATCAGTTGTATTTATATACACTAGCCAAGAAAAATTCAAAATGAAATTCAGGGCCAGGCATGGTGGCTCACACCTATAATCCCAGAACTTTGGGAGGCCGAGGCAGGAGGATTGCTTGGGGCCAGGAGTTTGAGGCCAGTCAGGACAACATAGCAAGACCTTGTCTCTACAGAAAATTTAAAAAATTAGCCGGGTGTGGTGACATGCATCTCTAGTCCCAGCTACTCAGGAGGCTGAGACAGGAGGATGATTTGAGCCCAGGAGTTCGAGGCTGCAGTGAGCTGTGATCGTGCCACTGCACTCCAGCCTGGGTGACAGAGCGAGACCCTCTCTCCAAAAAATAAAAAAAATTTAAAAAATGAAATTAAGAAAATAATTACATTTATAATAGCATGGAAAAGGACAAAATACTTAGGAATAAGTTTAACAAAAATGCAAGACTTGTACTGTGAAAACTACAAAACATTTTTGAAAGAAATTACCTAAGGAGTTAAGTAAATGTAAAGCTATCCCATGTTCCTGGATTGAAAGACTTCATATTGTTAACATGGCAATTCTCTCCAAATTTACCTACAGATTCAAAGTCATCATTGTCAGAGCTGCCTTTATTTCTAGAAATGGGCAGGCCGATCCTAAAATTCATATGGAATTGCAAAAAAACCAAAATAGCCAAAAACAATCTTAAAAAAGAACAAAGTTGGAAGACTCACCCTTGCCGATTTCAAAACCTAGTACAAGTCTCCAGGATTCAAGACTTTGGTACTGGCATAAGAATATAACATATAAATCAATGAATTAGAACTGAGAGTCCAGAAATAAACCCATATGTCAATGGTTAAATGATTTTCGACCAGGATGCTAAGACTATTCGTAAGGGAAAGAAGAGTCTTTTCAGGACGTGGTGCTGTAACAAATGGGTAGCTCCATGCAAAAGAATGGATTTGGACCCCCACTTCATACCATACACAAAAATTAACTAAAAATGAGTCAAAGACCTAAATTTAAGACTTAAAACTATAAAGTTCTTAGAAGAAAACTTAGGTGTAAATCTTGAGGACCTGGGATTAGGCAACTGTTTCTGATCTTCAGCACAAGCAATAAAAGAAAAAATAGATAAATTGGACTTCAACAAAATTAAAAACTTTTGTGTGTCAAACAAAGGTGTGTACTAACAAGAAAGTGAAAAGACAACTCACGAAATGGGAAAAAATTTATACCAATCTTATCTCTGATGAGGGTACAGTGTCCAGAATATAAAAAGAACTCTTACAACTCAACAATAAAAAGAACAAACAGCTCAATTAAAAAATGGGCAAGGAATTTAAAAGGCATTTCTCCAAAGAAGATATACAAATGGCCAATTCCAGAACATTTTCATCACCCTTAAAAAGAGCCCCGTACTCGTGAGTGGTCATTCTCCACTCCTTCTCCTCTCACAGCTAAAACCACTGAATTTTACATTTTACATTTTAAAATGGTGAATTTTATGATATATGAATATCTTAATACAAATAAAATAAAATGGAAATAAAAATTTTTTAAAGATGACAATTCTCCCCAAATTGATCTACAGATCCAACACTATCCCCACCAAATCTCAGCAGTCTTTTTTTTGTAGAAACTGACCGCTGGCTCTAAAACTTACATGGAAAAACAAACGGTGAATTTTATACTATATAAATTATACATCAATAAGCTTGATGTTAAAAAAAATACTAAGAATAATATCAAGCAGGATAAACATTAAGAAGTCTACACCTGGATACATCATGGTAAAATTATAAAACATCAAAGACATAGAGAAGATCTTAAAAGTAACCAGAGTTTAAAAAAAAAATCCTTGAAATGAGTGTTATTTAGATTGAAATCTGAAGCCAAAGACAATAGCATAAAATCTCTGCCATACTCCAAGAAAATAATCTTCCACCCAGAACTTAAACCTAGAGCAGCAGGAGTTGTTGTTAGTTTCTCTGTTACTAGGTTTTCAACCTCTCCACCAAACTCTAAAGTAGGATGCACAGGCAATTACCATTTAGGTGTTTATGTTGCTGTGAGAAGATACAAGATGTCATGCTAAATTTAAAACCCATGATCATTTTCAACCTGTATTAAAAGGAAATATTTTTTAAATGCTGCTGAAAATCTGAGATAATTTCTGGTGGTCATAAACAGAAACGCTGGCCAATTTTGGTAAATTGACAGGCCAAACTTAAACAACCACAGAGAAAGAAATGAGTAAGAAATTAATCACCAAAATCAAGAAGATTGCACAGGCAAAGATGTAACACAGTGAGTCAACACATTAGATTTCCAGAATACAACTTAAAAGTTGTCTTGGGTTTTCAGCATTAATCTTTTACTGTAACTTGAACTATTGTAATGACGTATTTTCATTATGATAATACTATATATACGTTTAACAAAGATACATCACTACTCCTGAACTTGTAAACAAAGTTTTTTCTAAAGAAAAGTATGCCACAAGCCAATATTTTCCCATTAGAGTTTAATTTTGGAAAGCAATATCTTAGATAAAGTAATTTCAGAATGACTTAATAAGTAAAATACTTTTTGAACATTAAACATAAAATACAGAATAAAAGGAAAATAAAGAAGGTTTCAGTTAAAAATAACTTTTTTGCCAGCACTCTCACGATGATGCATTTTAGAAGCAGCAGCATCTGCAATACAAGTAGAAGAGCAAAGAACATGGTGAGATGTGAGCAAATCTAAACAGGTGCCAAGTGCATAAAATGATAAATAAAGCTGCACAGCATTAAAAATACAATAGAGAATGAAAATGGCATTTGAGTCAGGAGAAAATAATCAAAGATGAAGTATGGTTAAGATTCTTGTATTCTTTGGAATGTGTATAGAGATGCTGACTAACTTTGAACATTGGTAAATTAAGTATACACAAACACAAAAATAAGAGAAACCAAAATTATATAGTGAAAGAGAAAACTGAGTAAAAAACCACATTTGTCTATCAAAAAATGGGAAGAAAAGAGAAAAAATAACAAAGTTAAGCTAAATAGAAAGCCCAGGATGAAGAGAGGTTGGTTAATGGGTACAAATGTGCACTTAGATAGAAGAAAAGAAGAGTGCACCCTAACGCAGACTATGGACTTTGGGTGCCACTGACGTGTTGGTGCAGGTTCATCGACTGTAGCAATGTAAGGGGCACTGACGATGGGGAGACCACCACGCCCAGGGGGAGGGACACATGTGAACTCTCTGTACCTTTCTCTCAATTTTGCTGTAAACGTAAAACTGCTCTAAAAAATAAAATCTTAAATAAATAGAAAGCCCAAAACAAGGTTGTAGAAAGGAGTACAAATTATAAGTAATTAAAATGAATGAAAGTAAACTAAATGTTCCAGTCTTTTAAAGACAAAGACTGTCAGGGAGGATCACACAAAAATCCATTAGATATCAATTTAAAAGATTCACCTAAAACATTCAGATACAGAGATACTGAAAGGAACAGGAAGAAAAACATATACTGGGCAAATATATCAGACAAAATTTGCTTTAAGGCAAAAAGGATTACCAGAGATAGACTATACCGCATAAAGATGAAAAGATTCAATTTATCAGTAATATGCTGCAACAATTTTCAACGTGTATGCACCTAAAAACAACATTTTATATAAAGCAGAAATGAACAGAAATATAAGAAAATAGACAAATCCACAATCATACTGGCAGGCTTGAACACACCTGTCAGAGTGATTGATATGTCAGTTAAAGAAAAATATCTATGAGGACAGAAAAGACTTAAACAAGATTATCAAGCTTTACTTAATGGCCACATATAGAATGCTTATACTCTAAACTGCAGAATATATTCTACTCTCAAATACACAGAACATTTATGATACTTGACCACACATGAGCCATCCTGAACAAAAAGTTTGTAGTCAAAAGACTGCAAACACAGAGATGACCTTGTCCACAATGCAGTGAACCTAGAAACTAAAATATTTTAAAATATTTTATATTTAAATATAAATGTATTTTTTTACATAATATATATTTATTAAGCTCTGTGCATTTGGAACTGAGAAATATTTCTAAATAACTCATAAACCAAAAAAGAAATCATAGTAGAAACAAGATAGCATTTATAACTTAAGGATAATAAAAGTAATATATATCTAAATCTGTGCACTACAATGAGCTGCACTTAGAAAGAAATGTATAACTTCAAATGTTTATTTCTATTAAAAAAGCTGAATATCAATGAACAAATATCCAACAGAAATTTGAAAAGTAACAGAAACATGAACCCAAACAGCAAAAGGAAGAAAATAAAAAGAGAAGTTAATGAAATAGAAAAATAAACATCCCATAGAAAAAAATCAACATATTAAAAAATTTATTCAAATAAGTAAACTAATAAAAAATTAAACTATACAAGCACTGGAATAAAACATGAGTGATTTCCTCTTTAATCTGGGTGTAGGAAAAGGCTTTCTAACTACAAATTAAAAATCCACTAAAAGAAAAGAAGAGATAGATAAACTTGACTTTGTAAGAATTAAAAATCTTTGGCATAGCAAAAAATGCCATGAGAAAGCATAAAAGACAAATACTAAATGTAAGAAAATATTTGCAACATATATCACAGGAAAAAGAAATAATATACCTAATGTAGTAAGAAATAATATAAATAAATAGATAAATAAATCTTTTTAAATGTGGGGGGCAGATGAAAAACCCTAAAGAAAAATATGCACAAGACATTAAAAGAGATATAAAAATGTTCTTAAACATATGAAAAGATGTTCTGCTTCATTCATAGGAAGAGAAACGCAAATTAAAGCCACACTGAGTGACACTGCTCAGCCATCGCTTTGGCACAATGCTGAAGAACAGACCCTGTGGGGCAGCAGTGGGGGGAGAGGCACCCTAACGCCCCTCAGGTGGGCGTGGACCAGGGCAGCCACCCAGCACAGGGATTTGCAAACAGCCAGCAAAACTACACACACCCTGCTGTTGAACCCGGCTACCCCACGTCGAAGACTTTCCTGGAAGCACTGCAATTGCAAAATACTGTAAACTACTTCAACGTCCCAGCATCATAAATCCAAACAGCGAAGCAGCACCAGGCAGCAGAGAAAGCAAAAGGAAAAACAAGGACAGCCATCACGCGTTGGTGTGGAGCGATGTCCGGGAGGCACTGCTGAGTGACAGGCACAAAGCATGAGAGAGGCATGCAGACGGCTGCATGACACTGCGAGTTTAATCAATGCCACTGAATTGTATACTTAAAAACAGTTAAAATAGCAAATTCTATGTTATATATATTTTACAATAAAAACAGCAAAAAAACATACATAGCAATATTATATTTTTTTATGTAAGAAAAAAGGGAAACTCAGAAAACATAAGTATATCTGCTTATATTTACAACAGGTAATACAGGAAGGATAAACAACAACCAAAAAAATATGTCTGCCTACAGTGTCATGCTGGTAAATGTGCAAATGCGTAACAAATGGCTGTTGGGGGTGAGAGGGAAGACTTGGTTTGTAGCGTTTGCCAGTTTCCTTCCATGTGCAAATCCTCCACCACCGGCAATTTCAAACTACCAAAGTGACATAACTAAACACAGAGCAGGGAAAAGATGTGCAGAAGTGGTCTCAGGAGCTGTGAGAGAAACCTTAGAACATCACTGTCACATGCCCAGGGGTGGGGACCATGGGAAGAGACAGGATGCTGTGGGATTGATTTGTTACACACATGTATGTGTGCATGTTTATACATATGCATGCATGCATATGTGTGCATGTATATGTGTGTGTGTGTGTGCATGCATATATTTCCCAGCTCTGATCACCGATGGGGTTAGAAGCAAAGACACGCCAACAGCAATTAAGCACACCCAGTACCCAGATCTTGGTCTTTAATAACATTTCCACACGACAAGAACCAGGGTCCTTCAGAGAAATGGCTGATTCCAGGGCTGGGTATGTTAGGTACAAGATGAGCCTGAAATATTATACAAAAAAGTAAGGAAATATTTTTTTAAAACGAGGGGAGAGAGTCAGGGTGAGAGAAAGACAGGTATCCACAGGGGCACCGGGTCAGCCAGGAGGGATCCCAGTGATCAAATCTAGGGCCGAACGTGAGCACTGGATCACTGGGGACAGTGAAAAATGATACACCAGGACTGTGATGAATTAAAAACAGGAATCCATGAAATGAAACTGATAATAAATAGATAAACAGGGCAGAAGGGAAGCCTGCTCGCAGCAGTCACCAAGTCTAACAGGCACAGGTGGACAGAGCCTTGGAGCTGCACAAGCGTCATCCGCAACCGTCAAAGGCAGGACGGGTCTAGGAAAAAATCATCACGGGGTATGAAACCCAGGGGAAATCTCGTGAGGAGCAGGACACTGGCACAGTCCTAGGGGGTCTCCCCACAGACAGCTTATTAGCTGCAAGGGCAAGAGTGGTAACCAGAGCCGGGAGGAGGCAGAGAGCAGACTGAGTAAATGACTCCACACCAAGAGCAGCGTGGATCCCCTTCTGTGTCTGGTAAGGTGAGGCCCTGACCGAGGCGCCACCCCATGCAGGCAGGCGCCACGAATGCACAACTGGAACCATATCATGAGGAATCATCAGACACACCTGAAGGGGGAAACTTCTGTGTTTTAAGAGACCGCATTCTTCAAAATGTCAGCATCCTAGAAGTGACAGAAAGGCTGTGGGAACATTCCAGATTGATGGAGACCACAGACACATGACAACTGAGCACAACACCCAATCCTGGACTGGACCTGGTGTTGGAGGAAAACAGTGCCATAAATGACATCACTGGGGATGCAGCTGACGTACGCGTGTGAGCAGACAGTGGCGCTGTGCGTACATCGAGAACACCCTTGTGCTCGGGAACAGCAGCCTCTCCCACCCCCAAATCCACCCTCCTGACTCCTCAGACACCAGCATCCCTGCTGTCTCTCCAGGTCTCTTCAATTTTCTCTCTCTATTAACTCCTTTTCAGGTTTTAAACATATTCAAATAGCTCCTATTAAAAAATCTAACAAAAAAAACACCCTCTCTTCTAGATCCCAGTTTTCAGAGTCAAACACTGTGAACAGCCACCTCCACTCCCCACCCCCACAGCCCTTCCAGCTGACTTCCCGCGGCTCCATCTGGACCTTCTCCAAGTCGCTAACGACCTCCCACCCCTCCCGGTGCCAAAGCCAGTGGACGTCTCTCAGTGGCCTCCTCTTATACTGTCCCGCTCTTGTGCTTCACCACGATGCACTAGCACTGCGCCCTTGTGACCTGCTGGGACAGGGCAACATGGCTCATCTTTATGGAAGGTAACTTGGCCATGAGCACCCGGAACCTGAACGTCTTACAATTTAACTGGAATGATGTTAGGGGACTGAGAGAAGGTTCTGGAACAGAGGAGTTGTGGGCTTGAATCTCTGCTCCAGTGTTGACTTGTCTTTGGTTTAGTTTCTTCATTGATAAAAGTGGATAATCAAAGACCCTGGAGAACTGTGGGGCCTGAATGAGGCACTTTTGCCTGGAACACAGAAACCAGCCCCCCCCACGGCCATAGGCCCATCCCTGGGAAGATGCCAGGGCCCGCTCTGCAGAAGCTCAGATGGCCTGCACCCCACCCCTACCCTCCCCTGGCCTGGGAGATCCAGCCTCACAGTGGAGAAGCGCACGGGGGTAGAGGACGACCCGGCTGGGTCCTGACCCAGGAGAGGAGCCAGCAGTAGAACGCAGTCTCTGGACCAGGTTCCCAGGCTACTGCCCGACTCTACCAGCCCAGCCGGGCTCCTATCAGAAAGCTCTTTTCCCATGATTTCCACTCATACTTTGCCAAATTAACCCAAGGGGATGATGAGGACAGTGCACTGCTCTGCTCCCATAACAGCTGCCCTCCAGACACAGCCAGCCCTGCCGGGCCTGGCCAGAGGCCCAGGCTCTGCAAAGAAGGTGCTGGGCAGCAGTGTTCAGAGGGGTCTCATCACCGCTTGTTGTGAAGCAAGAAGGTGGGAGACAGGTGGGTAGAATCAAACACATCACCTCAGTGACAGGCTGAACAGGCTATAAGGCTACAGTCCTGCGTAACCACAAGAACGGAACAGCCACAGCACTTGGGACAAAGCGCACATCCACGCGGAAAGCCTCGGTCTGGCTCAGGTCTCTGGGGTGTGTCATATCCAAGGAAAGGGTGGCGTCTGTGGCACAATTCACACACAATCTATGGAGGCAAGGGGCTGAGCGCTAAATAGAATGAAGTAAACTGCTAAGTGCCACCGGGGCTTTGGAGGAAAAAGAGGGAGGACTGCAACAAGCAGAGGACTGTGAATAAAGTGAGAAATGCCTGCCAGGGTCAGAGGCGGCTGAGGGTGGGCCGCAGCCCACCACCTCCCGCCGCACCCTGCCCAGGGGGCCGGGTCCGTGATGAATGGGTGGTGCCCTTGTGAATAAAAGCACCAGGAAGGCTCCCCCACTGCTCTGCATGTGCACACAGAGGAGACTGTCCCCACCCTGCCGACATCCCTGGCCAGACCCATCACCGTCTCCACATGCGGGGCCGCCAGACAGCCTGGCAACAAGGCAGCGGCGGGAGGGATGAGTCATCGTGAAAAATGATCATCCCCGCACGCCAGGCTGCAATCTGATCTACACCTCCAGGAGGACAGCTCTCTCCAAAATCTCTGCAGAGGGGGAAAAAGGCCCAGAAAGGACACTGCCCACCAAGAAAGAGAAAACCAAGAGGAGGAAGGGAGTAAAGATCTGGCGCCTGAGGCCTTCCATGGGCCCCACGGGCAGTTGTTGGTCCTCCCTCCAGAGGTGTGCTGTGCCCGTTTTGAAACAGAGATCCTGAGATTCAGGGAGGCTGCAGAGCTGCTGACGGCTGGTGAGGGGCAGAGCTGGGCCAGCGCTGGGCAGATGGCAGCCTTGGTGGCTACCTGCGCTTCGCCACTGCTCTTTGAGAACGTGTGAACATGCCCTTCCCCCAGCAAGCTGAGCCCTCCACCCTCACAGGCCCCCCTGCCTCTGGAGCCATGCTCCCACAGTGAAGGAGGCCTACCCGTCCCTGCAGGCCCTGGATCTTGGCCGGGAAGGGGCAGCGCCTGCCTGCATCACCACAGCAGCACCCACAGACACTGGACGGATGCTGCAGAGATTCCAGGGGGCTCGTCTGGCCCAGGACTCGATACCATGGCCTGAAGCTTCCTCTGAGACCAACTGCCTGCTGAGCTTCGATGTCCTAACACAACACCATGCTGGCGCCACCTGTGCCTTTCAAACACCAATGCTCTTGCAAGTTCCTCTCACCCTGAAGTGTGGGGGACCCCAGGGCCCCCTCAGTTCTCTCCTCACCCTCGCCTATGGCAGACAGAGAGCTCTTCCCTAAATTCCTTCTCCCTCCATGACCACAGGGCTCTGGCTGAGCAGGGACTGCCTGCCGAGAATGCATTGCCCAGCCTCCTCTGCATGGAGGGTCACCAAGGTCCCCGGTCATACACAGCCGGTCCTGGAGCCCATGACACAAGTTGGCATAACTGGGGCTTCAAATTCTTAAAATGAAGCTGCTCTCTGTTGCACTCTCCTCCTCTTCCTACAAGCTGGAGAACACATGAGAGACACCCGAGTTCCTTACAATACAGCAAGAGACAGAAACCACACGCTGAGAATGACAGGCCACCCAGAGCCCACTCCTCCTATCCCTGGCACTGTAACACCAAGAGAAACAAACTTGACTTTATCAGAGTTGGTGGGTTTGGGAACTCTGTTTCAGCAGCTTAACCGTCCCCTGCCACAGCCCCCATGGACTCGACTGTTGCTCTCTGCACATGACTCCCAGTGCCTCTCAGCCTCACACCAAGTCTCAGCACCAAGCTGGGATTCCAAAGCTCCACTGGCGCTTCTCCCTTGGGTCTAAGGCAGAAGTTCATCTGCTCCCCACAAACTCCAGACTCTCCTTACCTGTGATCCTTCCACCTCCCTGGGGCCACGTGGCATGAAATCACATAGACTCCCTCTGGTCACCTTCCCTCTGGTCACCTTCCCTCTGGTCACCTTCCCTCTGGTCAGCCCACACCCTGTAGCCCCATGACAGTCTGGGACTCACTCCCAGTGGGTCCCCTCTTCAGTGCCACCTGCCTTGGCCACGCTCTCACCGCCGCTCCAAGAGAAGCGCAACCCCAAAGGGCTCCCAGCCCCTCTCTGATCTGTGCAAGCCAAACCTGATTCTTTAAAAGTAGAAATGTAACAACAAAAGATAGTTCTCCCAGATAGGGGTTAAAATCACCTAGAAATGTTTAATCTTTTGAATTAAGGAATAAAGACTTGAATGACAAGAGGTCAGTACATACCAAAGCCAATGGAATAGAGTTTAAAGTGTCTTGGAAGAAAACTGAAAGCCAAAATGCATTAGTTAGAAAACAAGTGAAAATACCCAATAGAAGCATTCAAGAAACTAGAAAAATAACAGCATTAACCTAAAGGAAGAAAAAGAAAATTATGATGTACATTAAAATGAAAAGCTAATGAAATAGTAAACAAAACTATAAATGATCAATATAAATGAAAGCTGTTTTTGGAAATAAAACCAAAGACATTTGACAAATCTTACTGAAAAGCTGAAATAAGCATTAGAAATAAAGGGAACATAATAACAGACGAGAAGACTAACTGTAAGAGCAAAACACACACATTTTTACCCATATACCAAACTTTTATAAAATGGACTACTGTCTTAGGAAAAAACAAGTATATATAAGAAAATGTATATGAAATTAATAACCATGGTAGGAATTGTATAGACGGGCAAAAATCTGAGGTTTGATACAGAAATTCAACCAAATATTGGACCAACAGCGTTTGCTTTTCGAAATAAAGTATGGTAAAATTTGTTACTTAAATAAAGGATAGAAAAACAGGAAGATTCTCAAGTCATGCTATGAAAACAAACTATCACTTACACTATACCAAACTCACATAAAAATTAGATTAAAAGAATCTTACAGAACAATATCACCCTAACCCTAACCCTCACAGTAACCCCACATCAACCCAAACCCCAACATTTATAATAACTCTCACCTACAGTAAACCCAACCCTAAACCCAACATTCACAGGAACGCTAACACACACAGTATCCCCAATGTTAACCCTAACCCCATCCTTCACAGGAACTCTAATACTCATAGTAACCCCCACCCTAAACCTAACCCCAACATTCACAGGAACTCTAACACTTACTTTACCCCAACCCTAATGCTAACCTCAACTCCAGCCCTATCCCTATTGTTAACCCTTATTCTAGTCCCAATAAAATACAGGGAGCATATTACAATTGCAAGAGTATTAAAAGTGTCAGTAAGAACTAACAGGATTTATTCCAAGAATCAACATTTGGAATTTCATCAACAGAATTCACTACATTAAGAGATGAAAGGAGAAAATCATGTGACCATCTTAATAGCAGCCATGAACACATTTAGTAAAATGCAACTTTCACTTTCAATTTTAAAAAACAAACAACTTAATAAATAGCAGTAGAAGAAAGCTTCTGTAGATTAATTAAGAATATTTATCTGACAGCTACAGCAAGCATACTTCATGGTGAATGCTTTCGGGTCAAGTCAGGAACATGTCAAATTTTAACTGAAACTCCTCTTGGCAATAAGAGCATTTTAACACACGCCCACCCCCAAATATATAGAAATTGATAGTTTTTCTGTATACTGTTAAGTATTTGATAAATGCAATAGAAAAAAATATAATTACAATAATCAAATAACACTAATTAGTTGGAAAAGAGTTCAAAAGAGAAATCCTACAGCAAGAAAGCTATAAAATGCAACTGAAAGCTACTAAGAGAATACATGGAAAGACAGAATATCTTTCTATATCAGAAATTAAATGCTGTTAAAATATTAGCTGTTTACAATTTAAATTACAGGTTTGATCCATTTGGAACAAAAGCTCTTTATGATTAACTTTTTAACTTGAAAATCATTCTAAGGTTCATCTAGAAAGTGGGTAGCCAAGAATAGCCAGAACATTTTTTTAAATAATGGGGTTCGTTATCAGATATGTAAATATATCATAAAACTAAAAAAATTAAAACAGTTGTACCAGCACAAGAACAGATTAGAGAATTCAGAAGCAGACAGTAAAATATACAATATTTTCACATATGATACACATAAAAGACAAAAGTCACAGCACAAATAATTGGGAAAATGAAGTTTTTAAATAAATGGGATTTTCAATACTTATAAGAAAAAATAACGTATATCTTTATCCTCAATAACATACATCTAATTAATTATACAAGTGAATTATACAAGTAAACGCAAAAAATAAAACACAAAGGAAAATATAAGTGACTACCCACATTTCAGGATGGGAAAGGTTTTTCTAAGTGTAGACACAATAGAAGATGACATCACAAAGGAAAATACTGATGTAACTGCCCAAAATGCTATAGATCAGATGAAAAGGTGCATGACTCCAATGGGAAAAATATCTGCCACAAACATAAAAGCATGGTATCTTTAATAAAGCAAGAATGTTTATAAGTAAGGAAGAGATGAAACTACTGTTGAAAGGCTACACCTGCATGTATATTAAGTTCAAGGTGTGTTCTGGCTGCAATAGCACAGGCGCTCTGGTATAAACCACCAATCCTGAGACCAGCTGGCGATGACACCTCGTGCCTCCTTCCCATCCCTCTCCTCCGACCCAGGAACTCCGCGTGTGTGATGCCACCCAAAGAAGGGGGAGGCTGCTGTGGGTTTATGCACCAGGATGCTCTCCTCACTGCTATAGATATTAGTGCTGAATCTGGGGGGAAAATAAGCAAAAAGGGAATGATCCAATAAACGATATTTACATCCATACAACAGAAACCACACGACCTTCTAAAAATGATGTTTTCAAACTAAGTAAGACAGAACATTTCGCAGGATACTATTCAGTGAAAAAGCACAAATGGGCACAAAAGTGTGTCCATTTCAATCCCTGGGGCAGACAGTCTGGAATGAAATCCCCACAGCCCCTAGGCACTGGGCAAGAAGGGGGCGCGCCAGGGGTCTAGCAACTGGAGGAGAAAGACCATCCCTGCAGTCGGCAGTCAGGGGCCAGGTGTCCTGGTGCCGTGGAGAGAACGAAGCCCACTGGGGAGGACCAGATGGCAACTGTGATGGAGGAAGGGAGCCTGAAGGCCCAAGCTTCCTAATTTTTTGGTAAAATAGTATTTTCTATATAACCTGTCAATTTTTACTTTTAATGCAATTAGAAGTATACAGTTTTAGACATCAAATAATTCTACAAAGTTGATAATGAAAAACAGTGCCCCCCAGCCCCCTTCCCCCTTGCCTCCATGCCACAATCTTTTGCTATTTATTTATCTCCAATTTCTAACTGCCAAGTTTGTATTGCTGCTCTTGTTTTTACGATTTTGTGTATCATCTGTTAACTTCCTACTATAAAAGATGAGAATTAGCTCTCCTAAGAGCCCCCAGCCCCTTAGGGTAGCCACATGACTGTCAATCCCACCTGATGCTGTACTTCCCTCCTCGTACGTGCAATGTTTGTGTTTTCCGCAGTGACTAGGCCCCTCCGTGCTCTATGTACTTATGGTTAATTTCTCTCCAAACTCTCAGCCACGGGTCAATCACCTGCTGACTCATTCACACCAGAAACACCCCCCCCCACCCCCGACCTCCTCTCAGAGCCGCTCCCTGGGGCCACCACCTTCCTGCTGCCTCACCACACCCATCTACGTCCACTCACAGGTTTCCAGTGTTCTGGGGGCCAAATGGGGAGGGGCTGGGCCAAGCTGTCCTGCACCCCACTTTCAGTTCAGGAAAGCTCCCCGCTGCAGGGCAGGCTCCCAGATCACCCTCCAGGGCAGGCACCTGCAGTCTTCAGCCAGGGCAGGAAGGGACTGGGAGGCTGACCGCTCCACCCCTCTTCCATCCCACCTTGTCCTCAGAGGTACATGGCAAGGCCACTCCCAAGACTTCAGGGGAAACTCACTTGCCAGAGCCCTTGACACACACACACACAACAGTGATACACACACCACACACTCACATGCACATCTGCACACACACACCTGCACACACATGACATACCTGCACACATGTATACACACACACATGTACACACATCACACACCAGCATACACACACATGCACGCATATATACATGTACATGTGCGAATACATGTGCACACAACACGTGTGCACACACGTACCCTACATACACCACAGACCACTCACACACATGTGCACACACCCACATGCATGCACCCCACACGTGCACCTCTCTGCTTTCCATTTTTCTGTTTGTCCATCTGCTTTCCAACTTCTAAAGTTCTGTCGTCTACTCTTTCCATTTCTTGGTGGTTTCTGCCTTTTAAAAATATTTCACCTGTCATTTTCGTGGGTGTTTAAGAGAAAGTAGAGGTCACTATCAATTCAATTTGCCATTCTGGCTGGAAATCATGGATGGAGCGAAGAATGTTTCTTTTGTCTTAAGATGGGAGCTTGGATGCTAACAGAAGGGATCTTCCAGTGAGGAGGGCACAGGGGAGAGGTGGCCTAGAGGCCTGTGGGAGCAAGTCCCTGGGGAGACGAGAGGGTAAGCTCGTCCTGAGATAAGAGCAGATGAGAGCAGGTGGCTCTGTGCACTCCGGGAGTTGGCACAGCCACGGGAGGAATAACTTGGCCCCTTGGGACTGAGATGGGACGGGGAGAAGCATCTCTTTTCTCCTCGAACTATGAGGTGCAGTCATCAGCTGAGACTGACATCTGACTAGACCAGAAGCCTGAGAAAAGAGCAGTAGCAGTCACAGGACGGCAGAGGAAAGCAAACCTACGAGGGGCCATTGCTGGGCCCGGAGTAAGGCAAGGACAGATCCGAGCCCTTCAATAGTGAAGCTAGGGGCGACTGGTCTGCGTGCCATGTAGCAACACGGCACTCTTGTTCCACCACGTGGACACTGGGACAGATACAGGCAAAGCCAAGAGTGCACGTGAAAGTGTCCCCAGGGTGGCACTCCAAGCTGGGGGCTGGTGAGGGTGGGAGGCCACTGAGCAGGAGCCAGGACCACCACTGGAGCGCTCTCCTCAATCACGCCTCCTGTCTGCACTAAGTACAGTTGAGTTTTTAAATTCTTTTTCATATTTTCCAAATTTTTCAATTCTACAGTGGAAGTCATCTTAAGGAAATATGAAAAAAACTACAAAAAGCAAATAACCAATTCAGCATTACAAAGAATAAAAGACTTCAAAGTAAATAAAAATCTTCAACAAAGTGTTTATCATTATTTCTTAATTTCCTGATCTTGGTATAGTTGAAAAACAACTCTGAGATGGGGCTAGGACTAGGGCTCTGCCACTAGCTAGCTGTGGGGAATGAGTCTTTACCTGCAAACTCAAGTGGGATTTCAGGAGTCTGCACGCAAACCAGGAAAGGCCGGCTGTGCTTCTCTACAGAAGACTGTTCATCTCGCTCTAAGAAGTGGGGAGAGTTCTCAGCAACGTGGGAATGGAAAACCAGGTGCTCCCACACCATGGCCTCCCCTGTTAGCAGAAGCTGCTGAGGGTTCTGGCTGTTCGGGCTTCACACTATCCAGCATCCCACTCTGTCCCTGCAGCCCAGTGGGCCTCACGGCTCCCTCCCCACCTGCAGAGGAGGCCGCAGGTGCCCTATAAAAGCCTCCCTGCCTTTACTAAACTCAGGCCTCTCGGATCCCAGAATCTGTGTGCTGCAGCCGGGCTGGCTCAAACCACCTCTCAGCCTGGCTGCCCTGGGCCAGTGCCAGCTTGGAGACAGGTGTGGGAACTCTGGCCAGCTCACCCCACCCCAAAACTGTAGGCTGGGTCTGAACTCAAGTTTCCCATCTGTCAGGAGGAGGAATATGGACAACCCCAAAGTCGAAGGGAAAAGAGGCACAGTGCATAAAGGGTGTTGTTTATATGTCTGAGTCCAGAGGCCCTTCCCTTGAGATTTCTGTGAAAATTAGATCCAGATTTGTACAGTTACAGGGTTGGTCCCAAGGCAATAGGGATTTGGATTCCTCTAAGAAGCAGGTATTATAACAGCTTTAGTTTAAAAAACAACAACAATCTAGCACAGAGAGAAGGCTAGCTGGCTCCCTGCTCTCACATTCTGTCACTGTGGTCAACTCTCAGCCCCCATGCCATGAGGACCGAGAGCCAGCCTCAGAATGACCCCTGCGGTCCTGGATGTGTCCCCTGCTGCACTCTGACCTCATCTCCTGCCCCTGCCACCTGTGCACTCTGCTCCAGCTACTCCCACCTCCTCACTGCTCTGTGGACACCCAGGCATGTCTGACTTGGGCCTCTGCTCAATGTCCCCTTGGCCCTGAAGCCTGTGCCCCCAGCACCTCAGGGCTCACTCCTGTACCACTGGCACCATGGGGCTCAATCCTGCACTCCCGGCACAGCAGGGCTCACCCCCATACCTCTGGCACCTCAGGGCTCACCCCTGTAACCCTGGCAACTCAGGGCTCACTGCTGTAATCTCAGCACCTCAGGACTTAATCCGATACCCTCGCACCGTGGGGCTCACTCTTACACCCCGGCGAGGCTGGCTCACCCCTTCTCAGGGGTCAACCTGACAGCCTGTTCACACGGCACCAGCACTGCCACACCCTTCCCTTCTCTGTTTCGTCCACGGCCATCGTCACCCCCCACCAAGGATGTCAGGATCGGGAAGAGTACATGGCACATCACAGGCACACTGTAAACATCTGCTGAATGCATGAAAGAACAAAGTCTTCGTTCAGGCTGTTTGTTAATGAGAACGCTGCTCTGCAGATGTGAGCCAGGCTCCAGGCACCTGCAAGCCCAGGTGCCCAGGCGCACAGGCCTCCTGCTCTGCACCACCATCTCTCCGAGGGGCTCTGGAAGGCTGGTGGGCTGTGCAGGTGCTCTCTCATCAGGACCTGCTGAGCTCAGGATCCCACCGCAGCCACGGGGCTGCCGTCAAGCCCACTGGGAGGGCAAGACTCAACATCACATCACCAAGGCAGCTCCCTCTCCTTCTGTTACTGTGAAATCAGAGGCTCGGCTCAAATCCCAGCATCACCACTTGCGACCAGAGTGACTTAAGCGAGTTACTTCACCTCTCCAAGCCTCAGGAAAGTGGGAAGAATGACAACACCCACTCAAAGGCATTGCAGGGACTAAGTGAGTAGTTCTATGTGACATGTTCAGATCAGGACAGCAGGCACTAAATGGGAGCTTCACAGGCATTAGCAGTTATTATGATTGCTTAAGTTTTCCACACAAGACTGTTAAAAACAAATTTCCTGCTGAAAACTTTTTGAGAGTGTCCAGGCCACCACTCAGGAAGGGGACTCCAGGCATAGCCAGAGAAGTCCTGAGTTGAAGAGACAGAGCTGAGAACTCACAGAGGCAAGAGCAGCTAGAATTAAAGGGCAGAGGACCAGAAAGAAAAGAGATGCACAGAGAAATACTCCAGAGATCAGTGGTGGGTTCCCTTGAGTCTTGACGTGGACACTGATGAACACACGTGAGTAAACTTCCAGAGGCCAAGGGAAGAGCCAAGAGAAAGAAAAGGGACAAACAATAGCTGTGGCTCACACAGATCTGGGAATAGCTCACAGTCACGACAACTAGACTAGAGAAACCTCGTAACGCAGGGGCATGGGGCTGACTGCTCAGGAGGGTATTGCCTCAGTAGCCACACTAGCACCAGATTAAACTGGTGTGCTAAACTAGGTACTACCTAACAAAGTTTAACAACAAGCCGCCAAAGGATTTAAACTTTCCAAGTAATTTAATTACACTCTAAAACAAAGCTCCAAATATTTAAAAAGAAATACAGAACCAAACAATAAAATTCACAATATCTTTCATCCATCCCCAAATCACCAGCATGTAAAGAAGCATGAAAATATATTTCATAATGAGAATCGTTGGTCAATAAAAAGCAGACCCAGATATTACACAAAGCGATAATGAGTACACAAGCACATTAAAATGGCTATTAGAAATATATGGCATGTGTTCAAAAAGATAGGGGAAAGCATGAAATGCTAAGGAGAGACAAGAAAAGCACTTTACGAAAAACCCAAATCAAACATCTAAAGATGAAAAATACATCTGAGACCAAAAAACACACTGAATGGGATTAACACCACGTCAGACACTACAAAAATAAAGATTAGTCAGTGTGCAGACAGAACAATCTGTGCAGACAAAAACTACCTAAAATGAAACAGAAAGAGAAAGAGTCCCTCCTCCCAAAAGACAGAAATATATGTGTAATTGGAAACCCACAAGAGGGGTACAGGGTAAGACAAAAATATACTTCAAGAAATGATGACAAAAATTTTTCAAAAATGGATGAAAATTATGTGGCCATACATAGACTCAAAGAAGGTCAACAATCCCCAACCCAAATAAAACATGAAGGAAATTAAACCAAGACACATCATAACCAAATTACCCAAAAAGAAAATCTTAAAAGCAGCCAGGAAAATAAAAAGAAGCATTATGGCAAGAGCAGCAAAAATCTACTCATTAGCTGCTCTTGCCACAAAAACAAACAAAACAAAAATGGGTAACTATGTGAGATGACGGATATGTTAATTTACTCCACCGTAGGAACCTTTTTACTATCTGTATGTATTCCATAACATCATTTTGTATTCCTTAAACATACACAATAAAATTCTAAATAAAGAAACATTATGTACAGAGGGAAAAACACACACATGGCAGAAACAGTGCCAGCCAGAAGCCAATGAAATGACATCTGTAAAGTAATGAAAGAAAAAGTGTCAGCCTGGAATACCATAGTGGAAACAACCTTCTCTTTTCATTTTTTTATTTCAGAATATTATAGGGGTCCAACACTTTGGTTACATATACTGCCTACGCACTGCCCAAGTCGGAGCTACAAACGTGGACGTCCCCCAAACTGTGCACTCCGCATCCATTCAGTGAGAGTTTTCCCATCCCCTCCACCCCCCTCCCGCCTGCCCACCCCCTGATGAATATTATTGCCCTGTGTGATGTAAGTGTTGATCAGTTAGTACCAATTTGATGGTGAGTACCAGTGGTGCTTGTTTTTCCATTCTCGTGACACTTTGCTTCAAAGAATAGGCTCTAGCTCCATCCAGGATAATACCAGATGTGTTAATTCACTGTTGTTTTTTATGGCTGAGTAATACTCCATGGTATACATATACCACATTTTATTAATCCACTCGTGTATTGATGGGCACCTGGGTTGTTTCCACATCTTTGCAATTGTGAATCGTGCTGCTGTAAACATTCGAGTGCAGATGTCTTTATTGTAGAATGTCTTTTTTTCCTTTGGGTAAATACCCAGTAGTGGGATTGCTGGATCAAATGGTAGTTTTACTTTTAGTTCTTTGAGGTATCTCCATATTACTTTCCATAGAGGTTGTACTAATTTGCAGTCCCACCAGCAGTGTATGAGTGTTCCTATCTCTCCATGTCCCCGCCAGCATTTGTTGTTTTGGGACTTTTTGATATAAGCCAATCTCACTGGAGTTAAGTGATATCTCATTGTGGTTTTGATTTGCATTTCCCTGATGATTAGAGAAGTTGAGCAATTTTTAACATATTTGCTGGCCATTATCCTGTCTTGTTTTGAAAAGTTTCTGTTCATGTCCTTTGCCAACTTTTTAATGGGGTTGTTTGATTTTTTCTTGTTGATTTTCCTAAGTTCTGTATAGATACTGGTTAACAGCCCTTTATCAGATGTGTAGCATGCAAATATTTTCTCCCATTCTGTAGGTTGCCTGTTCGCTCTAGTGATAGTTTCCTTGGCTGTGCAGAAGCTTTTTAATTTGATCAGGTCCTATTTATTTATTTTTATTGCTGCTGTGATTGCTTTGGGGGTCTTCTTATAAATTCTTTGCCTAGGCCAATACCTATAAGAGTTTTGCCAATGTTTTCTTCTAGAATTCTTATGGTTTCACATCTTAGGTTTAAGTCTGTTATCCATCATGAGTTGATTTTTGTGAGAGGTGAGAGGTGTGGATCTAGTTTCAGTCTTCTACATGTGGCTATACAATTTTCCAAGCACCATTTATTGAATAGGGATTCTTTTCCCCAGTGTATGTTTTTGTCTACTTTGTCAAAGGTCAGACGACAGTATGAGGATGGTTTTATATCTGGGTTCTCAGTCCTGTTCCATTGGTCTATGTCTCTGTTCTTGTGCCAGTACCATGCTGTTTTGGTTACTATAGCCTTGTAGTATAGTTTAAAGTCTGGTAGATTGATGCCTCCCAATTTGTTCTTTTTGCTTAAGATCGCTTTGGCTAGACGGGGTCTTCTCTGGTTCTACACGAAGAGTAGAATTACTTTTTCTAGATCTGCAAAAAATGATGTTGGTATTTTGATAGGGACTGCATTGATTCTCTAAATCACCTTAGGTAGTATAGACATTTTAACAACGCTGATTCTACCTATCGAAGAGCATGGTAGGGTTTTCCATCTGTTTACATCCTCTGCAATTTCTTTTCTCAGTGTTTCATAGTTCTCTCTATATAGGTCTCTCACCTCCTTAGTTAGATACGTACCTAAATACTTAATTTTCTTTGGTGCTATTGTGAAAGGTAATGTGTCTTTGATTTATTTCTCTGCTCGACTGTTATTGGCGTATATGAGGGATAATAATTTGTGTGCATTGATTTTGTATCCCGAGACTTTGCTGAATTCATTTATCAATTTCAGTAGTCTCTGGTTGAATCTTTGGGGTTTTCTAGATATAACATCGTATCGTCCGTGAAGAGTGAAAGTTTGATCTCTTCTGCCCCCATTTGGACACCCCTGATCCTCTCTCTTGTCTTATTGCTCTGGCAAAGACTTCCAGCACTATGTTGAATAGAAGTGGAGATAGTGGGCAGCCTTGTCTGGTTCAGTTTTAAGGGGGAATGTTTTCAATTTTTCCCCATTCAGTATGATATTGGCTGTGGGTTTATCATATATGGCTTTAATAATTTCGAGGTGTGAGCCATCTATGCCTATATTGTTAAGAGTTCTTATCATAAAAGGGTGCTGGATTTTGTCAAAAGCCTTTTCTGCATCTATTGAAAGGATCATATAGTCTTTGTTCTTTCTTTTACTTATGTGGTGAATTACATTTATAGATTTGCATATGTTGAACCATCCCTGCATCTTGGGGATGAAGCCCATCTGATCATGATGAATTATTTTTTTTGATGCACATTTGAATTTGGTTTGCTAGGATTTTATTGAGAATTTTTGCATCTATATTCATAAGGGATATTGGTCTGCAGCTTTCTTTTCTTGTTGTGTCCTTTCCTGGCTTTGGTATCAAGGTGATATTGGCTTCACAGAATGAGTTTGGGAGGATTCCATCCTTCTCGATGTTATGGAATGATTTCCGCAGTATAGGCACCAGTTCTTCTTTGTAGGGTTGGTAGAATTTGGGTGTGAACCCACCTGGTCCAGGACTTTTTTTTTTTGTTGGGAGACTTTATATTACTGCTTCAATTTTAGTGCTTGATATTGGTCTATTTAGGAATTCTATTTCTTCCTGATTGAGCCTAGGGAGGTGGTGTGTTTCTAAGAATTTGTCCATTTCCTCCATGTTTTCATGTTTTTGGGCATAGAGATTTTTGTAGTATTCGAAGATGATGTTTTGTATTTCCATGATATCAGTTGTGACCTCTCCTTTTTATTTCTAATTGAGTTTATCAGAGTCCTTTTCTGCTTCTGGTCGACCTGGCAAGTGGCTTATTTTGTTTATCTTTTCATAGAACCAACTTTTCATTTTATTAATCTTCTGTATTGTTCTTTTGTTCTCGATTTCATTTAATTCTGCTCTGATCTTGGTTATTTCTTTTCTTCTGCTGGGTTTAGGATTGGTTTGCTCTTCCTTTTCCATTTCCTTGAGATGATTCATTAGTTTACTGATTTGTGAACTTTCTGTCTTTTGGATGTGGGCATTTAAGGCGATAAGTTTTCCTCTCAGGACTGCTTTTGCTGTATCCCACAGATTTTGATAACTTGTGTCCCCATTATCATTTAGTTCAAAGACTCTTTTGATTTCCATCTGAATCTCCTCCTTGACCCAACAGTCATTCAGCAATAGATTGTTTAATTTCTGTGTTTTTGGATAAAGATGTGTGTTTCTGTTGGAATTGATTTCTAATTTATTCTGCTGTGGTCTGAAAAGATACATGGTATGATTTCTATTTCTTTTAATTTGTTGAGATCTGTTTTGTGGCCTAGGATGTGATCAATTTTAGAGAAAGTTCCATGAGCTGATGAAAAGAATGTATATTCAGTGTTATTTGGGTGGAGTATTCTGTAGATGTCTGTTAGGCCCAAATGTTCTAGAGTCCTGTTTAGGTCCATTTTTTCTTTGCTTATTTTCTGTTTGGAGGATCTGCCCAGTTCTCTCAGTGGGGTGTGGAAGTCCCCGGCTATTATGGCATTGCTACTTATTATGTTGTCTAGATCAAGCAGTATTTGTTTTATGTATCCAGGCGCTCCTGTGTTGGGTGTATAAATATTTAGAATTGTTAAGTCTTCTTGTAAGATTTTTCCCTTCACCACTATATAGTGACCACCTTTGCCTTTCTTTACTTTTCTTGCTTTAAATTTTATAGTATCTAATATAAGAATGGCTACCCCAGATTTCTTTTGGTTTCCATTTGCCTGGAAAATTGTATGCCATCCTTTCACCTTGAGTCTGAACAAGTCCTTGTGTGTATTTGTGCATTTCCCGGAGACAGAAGATACTTGGCTTATATTTTTTAATCCATTCAGCCAGCCTATGTCTCTTCAATGGGCAATTCAAGCCATTCACATTTATTGAGACAATTGATATTTGGCATGGATTTCTGTTTATCCTGTTGGGTAGACTCTTGTTTTGTTTTATCTCTTGAGCCATTGTGAAATCTGGGTTCTGGAGTTTTAGCTTTTAGGTAGTTTTACATTGGTGGGTGTCTGTTGTGCTGATTAGTGTACAATGCAGGTCTAAGCATTTCTTGCAGGGCTGGTCTGGTCTTTGCAAATTCTATCAGTGATTGCTTGTTTGGAAAAGTCTTTATTTCTCCCTCATATAAAAAGTTTAGTTTTGCAGGATAAAGAATTCTGGGTTGGCTACTATTTTGTTTTAGAAGACTGAGAATGGGTCCCCAGTCCCTTCTGACTTGTAAGGTTTCAGTTGAGAAATCGGCAATTAATCTGATAGGTTTCCCTTTGTAGGTTACCTGCTCTTTTTGCCTTACTGCTCGAAGGAGTGCCTCTTTCATGTTTATTTTGGCCAGCCTAATAATTATATGGCATGGCAAATGCCTTTTCACACTGAATCTCCCAGAGTCCTATGTGCTTCTTGTATTTGGATATCGAGATTTCTGGCTAGGCCATGGAAATTTTCCTCTATTATATCTTCAAATATATTTTCCAGCCCATGAGAATTTTCTTCCTCACCCTCAGGGATGCCTATGATTCTTATGTTTGGCCTCTTTACATAACCCCACGTTTCTTGTATGCTTTGTTCATGCCTCTTGTTTTTGTGTTCTTTCTCTTTGACTGAATTATTTAGTGCATAGGAGTTATCTTCCAGCTCTGAGATTCTTTCCTCTGCATGATCCAGCCTATTCTTAAGGCTTTCCACTGTGCTTTGTAGATCCTTGAATGCCTCTTTCATGTCTAGTATTTCTATTTGATTTTTCTGTAATACTTCTATTTCTTTAGAAAACTTTTCATTCATTTTTTGCATTTTTCTTGAGGTTTCTTTGTGCTGGGACTCAATTTTCTCTTGAATTTCATTGAGCTTTTTTATAATCCATAAATGAAATTCCTCTTCCGTCACTCTACCCATCTCATTTAAGTTGGTATCTGTTGCTGAGGAACTAATGATTTCTTTTGGGAGTTACTTTTTGCTCTGATTTTTCATGGTTCCTGAGTTATTTCGCTGATTCTTTCCCATCTCACCTCTTGGCCGAGAGCTGGGGGTGCTAGGGCTAGTCTATGGCCCTGTCTCCAAGCCCCCTAGGATCATTCCTTGGTAGAGCCGGGGAGAAGAGTACTACTCTGTATTGCCTTAGGTGTATTTTAGCAAGTTTGGTGGACCTCTTGGGTTACCTCTGACCTGTTGTCTTCACCTGTTCCCAGTGGAGTGTAGTGAGTTTGTTCTCCCAGCTTGAGTTCCAAGGTGGTGGATTGTACTTCAGGGTATGAATCCACTGCTCCCTAATACCTTGAGATGGAAGGCAATATTTTTAGCTGTGGGGTTGTTCCCGCTGTCGTTGATTGTAGTTTGTGTGGAAGGGCCAGTTACCTAGGTATTCTGTTGTGCCTGTGGCAGGCTCTGATCCCTCAGGTGCAGTATATGAAAGCCCCAGGTTTTGGGAGGGGCCTTGTAGCTCCCAAGGGTTACTTTGACCCTGCTCCTCCTGAGGTGGGGGGAGAACCAAGATATCTTGCGGCTGCAGTGCGAGAGCCGGATTGGGTAAATTCTACACGGCTTACAGGTTGCTTATCAGCCGCTAGGGGGCACCACTGCTATGGAGATCAGAGCTCTCTCTCTCTGGGCTTGGAGGGCTGCTTCTGGTGGCAGGGGTCCGCTGGTGGGATTGCTGAGGTCTCTAGCCAGGTTTTTTCTTCCCTGTCCACATTTTCAGGCACTTTCCCCTCTGGACCACTTGTGGGCTCTCAGTTTTCCCACAGTTCATGTGTCTGGCCCTATGACATGCGTCTCCACATGCCACTGGCTGATAGGGGGATCTCCAATTGTGCACCCCTTTTCCACCACTAGACCCCAAGGTGAGGCCAATTGATGTCTCTATCCCCAGAAGTCTCCACCAGGGGGATGTTCCCACCGGAGGGAATAGTGCCCACTGGAGGCACTCTTGGATTGAGCGAAATTCCCTAATAAAGTGGGCAGGGTTAGGGAGAGCTGCTCTGGTTCAGCCTATGGCTCCTGAAGCATTCAGTTGCCATGAGAACTGGTACTTATACAAAATGAGTCACTATGTCAGGTAACCTTCAAAATCACCGATCTCTGGGGTACAGGAGGGCTGGGACCTGAAGAGCGGGCACTAGGACCAGCACATAGCGGGCACATAGGAGGCCAGAGCCAGGGAGGCAGGACCAGATGGATGGGTTGCAAACTGTTTCCAATACACAAAGGTCCCACGGATACAGATCCGGGACTTTGTCCCACCTGGGATCCACGGAAGCAGCTGTCCCTGGCTACCAAGGGCGTAGCCTGTCATGCCCAGGCCCAAGAGCCCCCGGGGTCAGCTGTGGGGTGAAGCTAGAGACCTATCTAACAGTCAGCTCCAGGTAGGAGACCTTAAAGATGGCTGCTGACTGCCAGTCTGGCATACAGCAGGGCTCAAATCATGCCCGTGAGCACAGCTCTTCTCAACCAGCCTGGGTCCTGTGGAGGCAATTGCCAGCAGCCCCTAAGGGTGTATCCTGTTGCTCTCCATTCAACTCCTGTGCCCTGGTCCTGCTGACTTCCAGTGGTGAGGTGCCCACCCCCAAATTCCCGAGTACTGTTCTAGGAAGCTGTATCTCAGCCCGGTCCCTACCCAGCCCTGCACAGTCCCTGTACAGTGCAGCTGAGAGTCACGTATGGCTCCCACAATTGCTTCCTCTCCACAGAGCCTGCTGTCTTGAGCAACAGCTTTGCACCAACTCTGGGCTTGTCCCTGACTGAGGGGATGGGAAGTCTGTGGGGATGGTGCATGATCACCTGTAGGTCAGGTCGCACTGCGCTGACCTGGCGAGCATGTCCTTCCCTCACTCTGGTCTCTATTGTATTCCCTGTGCTCTCTGATATTTGTGAATGTATCTCCCTGTCACCTGTTTTCTTGGTCTGAGTGTCACACGATGTTTCTCTGTAGATTCACAATGCTGTTTTCGGAGTGAGCAATCCGTGCACAGGCAGCCGATGGCATTTTTCACCTCCTTCCCTGGGAGTGGTGAGGTGGGAGGTCACTATCAGACCGCCATTTTTTCTGGCAAAAATAACTTTCAAGTACAAAAGTAAAATGAAGACTTTCACCAACAAACAAAAGCTAAAATAATTCATAACCCAACACAACTGAACTACAAATAATATTAAAGGAACTCTAAAATACAAAAGGAAAATAATATCAGAAGGAAATCTTGATCTACAAAAAGAAATGAAAACCATGGAAACAGAGAATACATAAATAAATTTAAAACCCTCTTTTCTTAATTTTTAAGATAGTTTTCAAAGATAATAGATTATTTAAAGCAAAAATAATAGCAATGTACTAAGGGGCTTATAACAATATAGAAGAAAATGACATAACAACAATGATATAAAGGCCAGGAGATGGGAGATTACACTGTTGTAAGCTTCTTTTGCTATATGTGGATTGATATAGTATTACTTGAAGATGGACTATGATAAGTTAAGGATACATACAACAAACCCCAAAGCAATCTCTAAAAACAAAGAGATACAGCTAATAAGCTAGTAAAGGCAATAAAAAATTGATAATAAAAAGTAATCAATTCAAAATAAGGCAGGAAAAAAAGAGAACTCTAATAACAAATGTGAAAAATAGAAAACCAATAGCAAAAGGACAGATTTATACCCAACTATATCAATGATCACATTAAATATAAGGGGTCTAAACATCCCAATTAAAATGCAGAGACTTTAAGATTGGATAAAAAAGCAGGACCACACTATATGTTATTTATAGGAAACCTACTTTAAATATAAACATACACACAGGTTAAAAGAAAAAGGATGAGAAAGAATGTACCATGCTAACTCTAATCAAAAGAAAGCTGGAGTGACTATATTATCATTATAAAAAATAGGTTTCAGAGAAAATATTGCTAGAAGTAAATAAGGGCACTACATAATAATAAAAGGGTCAATTCGTCAAGAGAAAATAATAATCCTAAGTGTTTATACATCTAATAAAGAGCTTTAAAAATACACAAAGCAAAAATGTGAAGAACCAAAAGAAACAGATAAATCCAAACAGCAGTAAAGAATATAGGAGATTCAAACATTATCATCCAACATGATTTAATTGACATTTGCAGAACACTCCACACAATTATAATACAATACAAATTTTTTCAAGTAATCATGGAATATTTTCAAAGATCATACTCTGAGCAATTAAAAAAACTTTCCATAAATCTTTAAAGGAATGAAATAAGAAAAATGTTTCCTGACCACAGTGGAATTAAATTAGACATCAATGACAAAAGAAAGTATCTGGAAAACCCTCCAAACACTTGGAAAATAAATAGCACATGTCTAAATAACATGGGACAAAGAAGAAATCATAATGGAAATTAGGAAGCATTTTGACCTGAATAAAAATGAAAATACAACATATCAAAATGTGTGGCATGCAGCAAAAGCAGTACCAAGAGGAAAATTTATAGCACTAAGCAACTATATTAGGAAAAAAAAGAAAAGTCTCAAATCAATTACCTAATCTTACTAAAACAAAAAGAGCAAAGTAAGCAGAAGAAAGAAAATAAAGGTACAAGTAGAAATCTATGAGCTGGAAAGCAGTTTAAAAAATACAGAAAATTAATGAAACTAAAAGTTGCTTCTTTGGTAAAATAAATATTATTGATACAGATCTGGCCACACAGACAAGGAAAAAAAGGGAGAAGACACAAATTACCAACATCAAGAATGATTAATAGAACATAACTACAGATACAAGAACTAAAATGATAATTAAGTCAAAACCACAATGAGCTACACTTCACAGCTATTAGGATGGCTATAATAAAAAAGTGCAAAATAAGTGTTGGTGAGGACCTGGAGGAATAGGCACCCTTGTACACTGCTGGTAAAAATGTAAAATGGTGCAGTTGCTGTGGAAAGCAATTTGACAGTTCCTCAAAAAGTTAAACATAGAATTACCATATGGCTCAATAATTCCACTCCTGGGTATATTCCTGAAAGAATTGAAAATAGGGACTTAGACACTGTTCACAACAGCACTATTCACAATAGTCAAAATGTAGACACAACCCAAATGTTCATCAACAGATGAATGGATAAACAAATCATGGTGCCATGCAATAGAATATTCTGCACCCATAAGAAGGAATGGAGTACTGGTACACACTGTGATACAGACGAGCCTCGAAAACATTATGCTAAGTCAAAGAAGCCAGACACAAAGGTCATATATTGTATGATTTCATTTACATGAAATATCCAGAACAGGAAAATCCATAGAGACAAAAGGCAGATCAGCAGTTTCCAGCAGACAGGGAAAGGGTGAAATGAGGAGTGATTACTTAATAGGTGTGGGGTGTCCCACTGGCATGACGGGGAGTCTTGAGAAAGTCTGAAACTGGGTGGTGGTTGCACAACATTGTGAATGCACCAAATGTCACTGAACTGTACACTTTAAAGTGACTGATTTGCATGTTAAGTGAATTTCACCTCAACAAAATAATTAATAAAAAATAATAAGGGAATGTTATGAACTACTGCATGTCAGTAAATTTGCCTACTTAAATGGAACAAATTCTTAGAAGAATCAACCATAAAAACTCACTCAAGAAGAATTAAATAACCCTATACATTTAGAAGAAGTTTAGTTCAAGTTAAAACCTTCCCACAAAGAAAAGAGCCAACCTAGATGGCTTCACTGGTGAATTCTACAAAATATTCAAGGAAGAAATAATACCAATTCCTTACTAACTCATCCAGAAAACTGAAGATGAGGGAACACTTCCCAATTCACTCTATAAGACAAACATTAACCTGATACCAAAACCAGAAAAAGATACAAGAAAACACATCAATATTCCTCAAGAATATAGATGCCAAAATTCTTAAATTTTAGCATATAAAAATCCAACAACATAAAAAATACATTATGACAAAGTGGGTTTCAACCCAGAAGTGCAACTGGCTTAATGTTTTATTTAAAAAAAATCAATCAATGTAATTTACCATATAAACAGATTAAAATAGAAAAACCATATGATCAAATGTTATTCATGATAAAAATTCTCAACAAACTGGGAATATAAGGGTACTTTCTGAACCTGATAAAGTACCTCTAGTTAAAACCCATAGCTGTATGACATCACACGTAAGGTGTGAGACTCAATGTTTACCTCTAAATTCAGGAACAAAGTATGGATGTCCCTCTCAGCACTTCTATTTAACAAGACATCAACCTCCACAAGCTCATCTATCAACTGAATGCAATCTCAACCAAAATCAGAGAAGGCTAAGCTGATTCTAAAATTTGTATGGAAATATACAAAGGAAATAAACTAGCCAAAACAACTTTGAAAAAGAAGAGAAAGTAGGACGGCTTACACTGCTGGATTTCAAGACTTAATTACACAGTTACGGTTATAATGATAAATAAACTGCCTGATGGAATAGAATGGAGTCTACAAACGATCCACACAGTACTAACCATGCTTTTTATTTTCTGTATCTGATTCTTTGACATCTGGGGCTGTGCTGACCTTGCAGGGACTGCCCTTCCCAGGGTTAGCCAATTCCTTAGACAGGCTAAACAACCCACCTTTCAAATGCAAACCCACCAATCTAGAGCCCACACCGTGACCACCTTTTCCACCGGGCTCTCACACTCAGGCCATATACACCTCCCTCATCAGCCCAGGGGCCAGGCACCAGACAACTAGGCACACCTTTACACCCAAAAGTCTGCTCACACTGACCCACACTGCCAATACTATCCCTGCCCACCCTGCCCACATCTTCCCCTCGCTCCCTGTGCGCCTGCCCAGCTCAGTGCTCCCCACGTGGCTCTGCCTCCTGTTTCTAGGGAGCTGTGAGTATCCAAAGCTGCTTCCTTCAGGAGAGGGATTTCCATGGCTCATGTCTTACCACACCTGATTAAAACAAATCCCAGATAACCTTAAAACACACACATATGGTCAACTGGTTTTTGACAAAAGTTCTGAAGGCATTTTAAAGAGGAAACAATAATCTATTCAAGAAATGGTGCTGGGACAACTCACTGGACATCATATACCAAAAACAAAACAAAACAAAAAAATAAGAACCTTACATTTTCTTCACATCATATATATTAATAGAATTAATTCAAAATAGATCATGGACTTAAATGTAATAGTCAAAACTATAAAACTTCTAGAAGAACAAATAAGAGAATATCCTACAGACTTTTAATTTCATAAAGAATTCTTAAGTATGATAGAAAAGGCATTAACTATAAAAGAAAAAATTGGTGAGTTGGATATTATTAAAATGTAAAACTTTTGATCTTCAAAAGTCACTGTTATAAAAATGAAATGTCAAGCTACAGATTGGGAGAAAATACTTGCCAAATATGCACCCCATAAAGGACAATATCCAGAATATATATATAAAGAATTCTCAAAGCTCAATAAGAAAACTGTGAACTAAAAGTAAAATCCTAAGCCCCCTTCTGACTGAATGGACCCTTCTCAGCCAAGGTGACCCCGAAGAAACCTTAAGACTGAGTTCCCAGCCATGACAGTATGGGAGGTGTAAAACACAATTGCATATGTACGTGTTTTCTCTTTTCATAAATATTCATGACTCTTCCTATGCCTTGTTAAATATGTATATTTGGACATCCCACTCAGTATAAATTCCTGTTCCCATTGTCCCTGCCTCAAAGCACATGTTCCTGGCTTGTGGCCGGGAGCCCTGCTTCCCAGCCTGCCAGAATGTCCAACATAGGCTGAAACCTTTATGAGAAATAAAGTTCTCCTTTCCAAATTATAAACCTCATTATTTTCTTTTTCAGCAAACAAATTGGCAACCACAAAGGGACCCAGGGAGACCCCCAGCTTCCCCAAGCATGATTGGAGGTCAATGCACCAATGGCTGCACGAGCCCACTGATAGCTCAGTTGTCTCCCCAGCCTTGCTGGGAGCAATTTGGGTCAGCACCCCTGGAAGCAAGATCTCCCACTTTTAGGATGAAAATCTTGGATATTTTATTTCTCTTCACCTCTTCCCTTCATTTCTCCCCAGTTCCAGTTCCCTCCATTCCAGACTCCAGAAGGAACTTCTTCTGTCGGTCCTGGGTTTGGGGGGACCTAGTCGGACCCAGCAGGTCAGAGACTCCAGTGGCTAACATGCTTAAAAACTATGGAAAAATTCCTGTAAATATTTGGGATCCTAAATAGAACTAACCTGCAGTGATTTAAAGCTTTTCTGGCTACAATAAAAATCGTAGGAGACCTTTAGTTTATCTGCATGCTCAGTGAAAACAAAGAGGCTACCAAACCTTCCAAAACAATGAAAACCATTCTATAATTAGTATTTCAAATCTTCGAAATTAAATCAACAGTCTCTCGTTGCCTCCCTCAATGAAAATAATTTAAAATTAAAAAGAGACCCCATGAACTAGATAAAAAAAAATGGCGCACGCAAAATATTTAAAGTGGACTCTTTCCTTCTTCTGACCCTACTCCCTCCTTCTCCCTCCCACCTTCCTTCCATCTCTGCTCCTAAAATAATTGTTTTTCTTCCAACTAGTTTAAAAATTGCTCCAAATGTTAACCTTTGTTTTTCTACTAAAAGCTCCTCTGCAAATGCCAACTCCTGGAATGGGACAGAGCTGCCTAACTAAACTTACCTATTCACAGAACTAAGAGACTGACTAATGAAGACATGGGCCGATATGCTTAAATCTGCTTTTTATCCCTCATTTTCCCAATGTTTTTTTCTTTCTCACTCTTCTATCTCTGACAACCTCTAACCCAAATTTCTCCTGTGAACTAAAATAAAAATGACCTTATGTGTAATCCCTGTCTCCCTGAAATGTATGAAAGCGTCACCCTGCCAGGGCGAGACCACCTGCTCAGGGCTTCCTGGGCTTTGTTTTCCAGGTCATGGTCACACATACTTAGCTCAGAATAAAACCTCTTTAAATTATTTTACAGAGTTTGAGTTCTTTTCAATTGATATCCAAAGTGGGACTCAGAGAATACCCAGGGCCTCCTGAAGGAGCAGCCCAAACTCAGTGCCAGATACCTCATGGCTCCCTTGGGCCCCCCAACTCCCAGCTTCCCCTTGGGCGGAACTGGTCAGTCCTCCTGAGCCCCGGACCTCACCATCTTGGTTGACAGTCCTGGTTTGTTCTGAGCTGTCAGTTCTTTTCCTGGGAATCTGTTGTTTGGGATCCTAATTTTGATATGGAGGTGCATTCTAAAGGGTCTTCTCCATTGCTTCTTCCTCCAAAAATTAATCTCAATTGGCTTTTCTGCGTGTTTGCAAAATAGGAAACCAAACTGTCCTATTCGTAGATAAATGAGAGACTTGAATTCCTCAGCTCTGAAGAGAAAGGGCATTTTACTCCTCCCAGTTGAAAGGTGCCTCTGGGTGACTGGGGGCCTAAGGGGGCGTGCCTGGGGCAACTCCCCACTGAGCAAAGTGGCCCTACAGGGAACCCCCCAACAAAATTAATTAAAAGAAGGTACGCCCAGGAAATGCATATAAGAGCTGATCATTCAGTGTTTTGACCCCTCTCGGAGGTAGCAGACCCCAAAGAGAGATACTAGGACACATAAGAGGGTGGGAATGACTCAGTGGTCAAACACTGTGGAGCCCAACCCACAATCAGCACACTCTGATCCACTACACCAAACCCTAGACTACAGTTCGGTTGCTTCTTTTAAGGAAAAATGGGAAACAAATCCTTTAAAAAGGAGGAAAGATAAGAACGACCCCCTTCAGAAACCCCAGTTGGTTTATGGTGCCTCTACTCACAAGTGTTTGTGTAATGGAAAGGTTCAAAGGCATGCCAGGTTTTCTAGGGCTCCAGCTGCTTATGGCCAATTCTTGTGCACATGTTTTAACCGAAGGGCAAATTACGTGAAGGAAAATTCAGAGCTCAGATGGTCAACCTGCCACCGTAGAGTTAAAATGCCGAGTCCCAAGTGCGCTCTCTCTCTGTTTTCCTTTCTGCCCACTCTGAACCTGTGAACTCTTTCTACTGATGTTGAGATAAACTCAAGGTTTACGGGATTGCTAATTCAAGGCTACTCAGAAATCTTGCAGCCAGTTCTAGCTAAAATGTAAACATTGAAAACTTATTTTAAACTGAAGGGGAAAAAAAAGGGTAAAAGGTTTTTTAAAATCAAACTGCCATGGAAACTGTTTTACCCAAAACTTTGATCCACAGGTGTTATTAGATTATCTATCAGGGCAGCTAAAGCTTAGCCATGTGAACAAGTTCCAGTTTTGACAGAAGAAACTTGGATCTAGTTGTCTTTTGTAAACCAGTGAGTTTGTATTACTACCTCATGGCTAGAGTTCTGAGGTAAAAACTATTGGAACTTTGTGTGCATGTGCATATATATGCTTAAATATGTTTTGTGTATGTATATGTATTAATATTATATGTTGTACCTACATGGTTCCAAACTGGCTTACAAATAAGGGAGCACTCATAAATTAATTTAAAAAACCCAAATGCTTTTCTAGTTCATATGAATTTAGTAATCTCTCATAAATAAACTGGGTTATTAAAAAGGGGAAAAAACTATTATTGGTAAAGTAAGAATAAAAATGTTTTGAAATAGTCAGCAGACATTTTTTGCCTGGGTTTACTGGATATTTTTATGTTCTTAAAGTGTCAGGATTTGACACAAAGGTTATAAAACTATAAACCCAGCTGAAGACAAAATAATCTGTGTTTGTATGATTTTTGATAAGTAAGGCAAATTTAATATTGCTGATCTAATGATAATAGCTAAATCTCCTGAGTTATCAACAAAACTACTCATGTTTTTAACTTTTATGTTCTTAATTAGGTAAATATGTAGACATGCCTAAACAAAAATAAGTGTCAGTAAATTAGAATATAAAACATCAAGTGAATAGGAGCACAAAAACAGAAACTCATAGTCAAAGGTTTATGAAGATATTTTGGGTTTGGTCTTTTAATCCTAGCTGCACATGCAGCTTCTTCCACTGATTTCAGTGTCTGGGGAAAGGTGCACAAAACGTGTTTCTAACTCAGTCTTTCTGTCATCTGATATTAGCAGTACCGTTAGGGATTCAAAGCTGTCCTAGAAATTTTAGTTACAAGACCTTAAATTGGAAGCTTTAGTTTTCCCTGTGGTCTTGCCCACTCTTCATTTGTCCTACTCTTTACAAGCTAGCCAGTTGCCATAGCAAAGTTTTTGCCTAGGGGAAACAAAAATACCTACACTGTTAATTTTTGTATAGTTATTTAAGATAAACAAAATGGTTATTTAAAATCAAAAGAGAATCTCAAAACACTCTTACTCTTTGGAAGTATTACATGTACTCAAGTTTACCCCCAAGTTGGAAAAGGTTTTGAGACTATTTACATTGTTTTTAAAATAGCTTAATCTTGGTCCTCATGTAAAAAGATGTATTACAACTTTGTGTCATTGTTTGAGGTGCTAAAGAATGGTGCTGAAGGTTTTTTTAGTCCATAGTCAGGTGATAGCACGTTGATGGGGCTCAGGAAACTACCCTAAAATGAAGGCCTCAAAAGCTTGCTCACTGGCCCACCATTCACCTCCTGCTCTGCAGCCCCCTGGTTCCTAAGTTTCATGGAAGACAATTTTTCCATGGAAGGGGGGCGGAGGGGTGGCAGAGCTTTGCACCCCAGACCAGTACCGGTCCACGGCCGAGGGGTTGGGGACCACAATTGTAGATGGTCTGTGCTAGTCAGATAAGGTTCATAGAAGGGAATTTATGAGGAAATTTTGTATGTGATCAAGTTGGCTATAATTAAGAAGGAAAATTTTTGGTTAAAACAACAAAGTTTTCTTACAATATTAATTTGCTCTTAATGAAAGTACATGACGTATTAATTTTAACTCTATTTTAACTTGTTTCCATTTTTAATTAAAAAAATTCTCAGACTTATAGCTTAAAAGATCAACTGATTTCAGCTTTTTTTCCCTTTAATTAGGCTGGGATGGTAACCCTCACCTTCAACTTTCTGTCAGCTGCTGAATTTTTTTTCCCTTCTGGTTCTAAGTCTGTTGTTATGGCCTGATGTTAGAATGTTTTATCTTAAAGGCGTAAGAAAATAATGTTTTTCTCCACTATAACTTAATACACTTGGCTTTTCTTGATATGTCTAAATTATTTAATTTATAAAACTTATGCTATTGCTAATCATCATTTGTTCCCCTATTCAAGGTGCTAGTTTTTCTTATTCATGTTCCTCTATAATATACTGTACACACATGACCCTGGACACCACTCTTGCTGTGTCTGATTAATTCAAGTACCTTTTCATCAGGTTTAACTTCCAAGTTATCTAAATGGGCTTCCCATAAAAAACAAACAAAAAAGCCATCGTACTAGAGAAGGTTTTTCTTTATCTTTGGGGTAACCGGACTAAAAGAAACAAAGATTTTACACCGTATCAAGAATCTGCGTGTTTTATTATTTTGACTAACTAGAAAAACTAAACTTTAAAAGGGTTAAGGTTTACACCCATACAACTTCCTGTATTACTTTTAAAGTCTTTTGATGACTGTCACTCTTAGTTAAATAAATGACCATTATTTTACAGTGATGTGATTTTATTTTGAACAAATGTTTTAAACTTTTAATATTTGACAAACTTTCTAAAAACAAAATTCTAAATTCAGTCCTTTTAAACTCAAACTAGCTTTTTAATAATAGAGCCACTAAAAGTCCAAGAGAGACATATCAGGCTTATTTGGTTTTTTAAAGCCATATAGAAAGCATTGTCAAATATGAAATGATGCTTAATTTTATTTGGGTTATATTTGTATAAATATATTATGAATTTCTTTTCCAAAACTGTATGAGATTCCTAAAATTCTAATGTCTTGGTATATGTAATCAATAATAATTGTAATTACTATGCTAAATTGTTGTATGCCACAGAAATATCCAAATCTCCCTTGAGTCTTTAATCACAACTATTCTAAGACTTTTATCACCCACAGATAATTATTATTTTACTTTGATTCTTCTCAAACAACAGTTTATAATCAGCTATGGTCCAAGATTTGCTTCCTTAAGAAAAAGTCATGGAAAGAACTAAAATATTTTTTATGACTTTTTATTTAAAACATTACTGATTCTTTTTGCTTTGTATTCCGGCAATTATAGCCCAAAGAAATTACTGTATCATCCATGATTAAAATAGGATTAAAATGTGCCAACCTGTTCCCTCGTTCCTTTCAATGACCTGCTGCTAAAACCACAAACATCCTCCCTCTAGGCCCAGGAACTACTGAGGAAGAGGAAGTGTGTAAGGAGATTGTAAGGGCCAATTTTGAGGGATGGAATTAGTTCAGGCCCTCCAGATCAAGAATGGGCACACAGAAGCCTAAACAAATACTAAATAAGAGACTTTGCCTTTTTGGGCCACTTGGTCTAGACATCCATCCCAACTATAAAGAGTTTTCTGCTTCCCATAGACTTAAAAGAAAATTACAGAGAGGATATCCAGATACCTGGTGACAGAGCTTCCTGGGTATAGTTGTTCCCAGTTATGGGTTTATTCAAACAGACATATAATAAGAAATTTATCGGCCACCTTAGGACAAATAACTAAAGTGAGTGCAAAAAAAAAATTATGATACAACAAAAGTCTCTAAATTCCTTAGCTTAAATGGTTAACAGTGTTTATGCTTTACATAACAAATTGCTACAAGTCTGCAACTAAACCCAAGAACATAGTAGCTTAACACAGATAAATTAATTTTGTAACCTTGCCTTTGACATTTTGATTTTTACTCTTATGTTACCTAGAAGGTTTTAAGGGGTTGATGAGTGCCTGTCCACCCTAGTCCCGTCTGGCCTAAAACACTAAATTGGCTGTAAGCACTTTTGGCTCTTAAGTCCTCTTGGCCACAAGGATCCCACCAAGGACCTGGATGGACCCAGGGCAGGTAGTCAGACCACCCCAGCAATGATGGGACAAAGTAAGTTTGGCCACTGATGGTGGCAGATCTGGCAGATCTTTCTGGGGACCCTAGAAATACCCTACAGCTGAGCTGATGGCCATCAGAAGGGAGGTCAGACATGCCTCATCATGCCCCTCCCTTCTTGGAGATATCTTTTGTAATTCATTAACAGGCCTAAGGCCATGAAAGACAAAGCTTAAACCACATCTGCAAGTCATCAATTTACTTAACAGATCACTTGAGTCTGGGTATATATCCAGTGGCTTCTCTATGATTAGCAGACTTCCTTATCTTAACTTAAAACATTCTGAACCTTTAGACAAAGCTTCATTTCTTTAACCAATTGCAAATCAAAGAATCTTTAAACCCACCTATAATATGTAATGCCCCACTTCGAGATGTCCTGCCTTTTCTGGCCAAACCAATGTACACCTTTCATGTATTGGTTTAGAACTTTATGTGTAATTCCTGTCTCCCTGAAATGTATAAAACCAAACTGTAATAACCCAACCACAGCAAAACCGCTTGCTCAAGACTTCTTGGGCATGGCTCTCCGGGCCTTGGTCACACATACTCAGCTGAGAATAAACCTCTTTAAATTATTTTACAGAGTTTGGGTTCTTTTCTGTTGACACTCCAAAACTATCAGTTTAGCTTTTTTTAGTTTCAAAGTGGGGACTAAAGGAAATTAGAAATATTTTGCCACAATATATATGTCTTTGACATATTTTTAAATAGCTGCTATAAACCTCACAAATAGAAATAACATTGCAAATCTATGTTTTATGGGGGGAAAATTTACATCTATAATAAAAATGCCACCAGATCTATCCTTTCCTATCTAAAAAAGATTAACTAAGGGTCTGATACCTTTAAAGTCTGAAAAGAAACATTTTCCATCTATTCTTTCTGAGGACTACTACTCATAAGGCTTCATTTACCACTTCAAGACCACTTTTTGCTAACTAGTTAAGCCTTTTCCTCTCTCCCTCCCAAAACCTGCTTTTTGGCTTTCAAGCCATAAACAATCTCTAATTTCCTGTTTTCTTCCACCTATGAGAGGCACATGAGGCTGTTAAACTTTTGTATGTAAAGGGTCCTCTGAACAAGCTGGAGGAGACTGTCACCAATAAAACCACACAGTCTTAAAGGTGATCAACAACGGTTATTTAGAGAGGATGGTTGTTACTATAAAGGACTGCTCATTCTTTTGCCTATCTGGATAGAAAAGATGTGGTTTAAAAACTTAGAGAAATGTTTTTGTTAAAAAGGTGCATTATAAAACCACCACATGGCACAGTCTCTATTTTTGGGGGGAGGCCCAAGATTCAATATCACCTGTCTAGGTGAAGTTGGTCTCCTTATAAGCCCAGTGATAAATTCCTGTGATTTCATGTTACCTTAACATCCACTGTGGGCTTCCTTCTAACACACCCAAACTCCTTTATAAAAGAGCTTAGATTTTTTTCTCTCTCTATGCTTTGAAATATAAACTGCTACCCTGTTTTCTCTGAAACTCAGTGAGGGCTTCGGCCATATGTAAAACAACTAAACTCCGACTTGTTCTGTTTTAAAGGATGTGGTTTAAATCCAGCTGTCCTTTTTGGACTGGTGAGTTTTACCAGTCTCATGGCTAGAGTTTTAAAATAAAAAATATAGAATCTTCATCATGTTTGTTTGTATTTTTACATGTATATATGTATTTGTCTATTGTCTATGGTGTATGTACTAAATCAACATGTAATTGAGTATTCATAAAAAAACAAAAATTAGCCCAAATGCTTTTCAAGTTCACATCACTTTAATAATCTTTAATATCACAGTTTTGAATCATTGGTAAAATAAAATAAAAATGCCTTCAAAATTTAATTTTAACATTTTCACCTGAACCTGCTGGTCAGACAGGTCAGATACTATCTCAGCTAGATGTTTTAAGGTCAAATTGCTTATTGCCTAGGTTTTTTCACTAAAATTAGGGTTACTAAGAATTAACACTGTGATTAATATGTATAAATAAAACTACTAGGTATAAAAGAAACAATTGTAAATACTAAATATATTAAGAAAATAACATTTGTTTTTGGTAAAAAAGGTTATTAAAAACATAAAAATTTGTTTTTGTTAAAAAATAATTATTATACCTAATTTAAAGGTATTAATTTATTATCAATTTTAAAAATTGGTTTTAATTTATTATTAATTTTAAAAATTCGTTTCAATTAAATGAATAAAATGATGGATAAAACTAAATGGATATAAAAGTTGGGAAAAATTATAAAAATTACAAAAATTTATAGGAATCTTACCTTATGGTCAAATTAATGAAGATTAAATAGACCTGTTTATAAGGATTTATTAAAATTAGCTTTACCATTAATAACCCAAAGGTAAAAATTGGTTTTCTTTTTTAAACAAGATTTTTATGTAATATTGATAGAGACAGTAAAAGATTTTTGTTCACCTTTTGAGTAAACTGCAAAAAAAGAGGGGAGAGACACAAATTCAGTTTGCCTCTTTATTAGTTTGTTTTTTTTCAGTTTGTATTTATTAGTTAAAACTGAGTCTCCCTTCTATTAAAGAATAAAGTTTTTGCCCTTAAAATCTTTAAATTATCACTTTGGCTGAATAAATGACTGCTATTTTGTAGTAACCTGTGATCCTGTTTTATGACAACAAGTGTTTTAGACCTTTGGCATTTGACAACCTTTCCAAAATCAAGATTCTAAATTCAGTATTTTTGACCTCAAACTAAAGCCAGTGAAAGTCCAAGAGAGACACATTAGGCTCATTTGGTATGTTAAAACCATACAGGAAGCACTGCCAAATAGAAATGATGTTTAACTTTCCTGGGTTATGTTTATATAAACATGTTATTAATATGTGTTCCAAAATTATATGAAATTTCAAAAATTATGATATGTCTTAATGTATGTTATCAGTAATAATTATGGTTAGTATGTTAAATTGTTATATATCAAAAAATTTAACCAGATTTGTCAATTGTCTCATTAACCATGACAATTCTAAGACTCTTGTCATCCACAGACAATTATCATTTTAATTTGATTCTTCTCAAAAAGTAGTTTTTAATTGAGTATAGTCCATAATTGGCTTCTTCAAGGAAATTTATGAAAAGGACTCTGACAGGTACCCTTCAATATAGGTGCAGCCATTAACTTTGGAGATTACACCATTTGAAATAAGAAAACTTCCAAGACTTTAATTAAAAAGCTGATGTGTTCATGAGGATTGCTAACCCAACCTCAACGAGAATAAAAATTAATCACATTGCACTAATTTTTTATTACTTTTGTTAAACATTACTGATTCTTTTTGTATTTTGCTTTACAGAAGTCAAGAAAACTTTTTTCCTTTTGAGCTGTTTAGAGATCACAACAAATTGGTAAAGCATATTTTTATCAACAATCTGAAACAGTTGTTTTTCTCTCTACTTGATTTCTCCAGAATTTGTAAACTATTTAATATTTGTAAGTATTCTTATTTTATGGCAATATAGTTATTTGCATAAGTTCGGTAAGAATCTGTTTTCTTTTATAGCAGGACAGAATTAGAGATGCTGGTTATTTTACCAAGGCTTGGACTGTACGGAATATTTTCAGATATGCCCAGACTGCTTTGAGGATTTAGGTTGACTTGATAAGGCCAATAAAAGCCTTCTGGAAAAAAACACTGTCCTGATACCTCATCTATAACATTTCCTGATCTGTGGTGAGTAAAGTATGTCACTTTCTACAGGTCCAGGAACCCCAAGTTACTCGGGGACCTCAAAAAGGAGGAATTTACCCAATTCATACAGGTATCTACAGGCAGTTAAATCCTTGGCCTGCCTTGTGAGGCTTTTAAGTCTAACCTGAGATTCCTGATGAAAAAAATTCCAGCATAGCCAATTTTTTTAAAAAAGCCTATATGGCCAATGATTATTCTTACTGAACTTTATGCAAATAATCAAGCCAAGTATAATGAGACTAAAGTTTATTTTGCAAATAAATTGGTCCTACTGTGATTTGTCCTTAGTTAAAATGGGAAACTGGAGAGAAAAAATTATGTTTCAAAAGACCCATTATTAAAGTCTAGCCTTGAACTTTTGTTTTTGAGATTTTTATTATTTGTCCAAAGTTTGAACCAAATCCTAGGATCTTTCTTGACCACAAAACAAAAAAAACCCAAACACAAAAGTTATAATTTTCTTCATGGTGTTTTTATTTGGCTCCCTGATGGAACAGGTTCCTTGCTTTTTTCCATTCTAACACCCAAATTCTCCTTCAGTTGTCAAATTATTAATGTTATTTATCTCTTGCTTTACTTCTGAGAAAACCAGAATCATGACACCCTGAAGACTAGAGTGACTCAGGGAAGCCTGCAGACCATCCTTGTCTAGAAGCCTACTGCACCTGGCTATTCTCCACTGCCCATGCCCGGCTGCCATACAGACCCCCCCCCGCCCCCCACCCGGGCCCAGGGACTGTGGCGGAAGAGGCAGGTGCATTAGATTGTAAGGGCCAGTTTGAGGGCTAGAATCAGCTCTGACCCTCCAAATCAAGGCCCAACACACAGATGCAGAAGTTTCTAAATTCCTTCACTTAAATGGTGTTAACAAAACGCTTATGTTTTCTATAGCTAATTGCTACAAGTCTGTAACTAAAACCAAGATTACCATAGCTTGATGCTGATAGATAAGTTAATTTTATAACTTCATTTTGGCTTTTGGTTTTCAACTATATTTCTTAAATGTTTTAAGGGATTAATGAGTGCGCCTGTCCACCCCCATTCCCATCTGGCCCAAAACGTTTAATTGTCTATAAGCTTTTATGGCTCTAAACCTCTCCTCAGCCATAGGGGTCCTGCTGAGGGCCGATGCACCTGGGCAGGCAGCCACACCACTGCAGCAACAATGGGACAAAACAAAGTCTGACCATTGCTGCTGCCTCTGGCATATGTGGCCAAAAGCGGGGACTGTGAAATAAAAATAAAATCCTAAGCCCCCCACTCACTGAATGGACCCCTCTCAGCCAAGGGGACTCCAAAGAAACCTTAAAACTGAGTTCCCAGACATGATGGGATGGGAGGTGTAAAGCACAAGTGCACCTGTGCTTGTTTTCTCTTTTCATAAATATTCATGACTCCTCCTATGCCTTGTTAAACATGTATATTTGGACATCCCACTCAGTATAAATTCCTGTTCCCATTGTCCCTGCCTCAAAGCACATGTTCCTGGCTTGTAGCAGGCAGCCCTGCTTCCCAGCTTGCCGGAATGGCCACCATAGGCTGAAACCTTTATGAGAAATAAAGCTCTCCTTTTCCAAATTATAAGCCTTGTTTTTTTCCTTCAGTAAACAAAATAAACCACCCAATTTTAAAAATAGGCAAAATATTTGCAGATGCAAAGATAGTCTGTTGGGGAAAGAGGGAAGCATGTGGTCCAGACCAGCCAGACTGATGACAAGAGCAAAGTGTGCAGGTCACATGGAGACATTTTCCTCATATCCTAAATGCCATGGTGGAAGAAATCTGAAACACAGACAAGCCTCCAAGAGGGAGGCATAAACTCAGGAACGGTGGGCACTGTGTACTACACAGAGACGGACAGACCAGGCTGGATCATGTGCGTGCCATCCACTGACAGGAGGAGGCCAGGCTTGGGGTACATGAAAAGGCCTTTGAGTGCTCAGAGCTCCGCAGCACCAGTGCTCCTAAGTGCAGGGGGCTAGGGCAGGAGCTCCCAGGACAGAAGAGTCGAGGCTGCCCAGGGCTCCCTGCTCTCTGCAGCAACCTCACTCACTTCCCCAGGTGAGCCCACCCAGTCCACAGCCATAAATATTCTTTCTCTAATGATAATTCCCTAAATTAATCTCCCTGCCCCTATCTCCCCTGAGCTCCGTACCAACTGCCTACCTGACCAAACTAATTGGGTGTCTGTTATCTAAGGTCCAAGACCAAGTCCTTAGAACCACCCACTGCAGCCCTGACCCTCCCCAGATCCTCCCTTGGAGCAGCTCAGGCCCCTCAGAGTCCTCCCCAGTCGGCCTCTCCCCCAACATCCTCCCCCAACCACTCCACCTGCAGACTGATGCAGCCTCCACCTTTCCTGCAGCAGGGGAGCCTCTGCACATGGACGGTGGTCATCCATGCACGGAGGGTGACCCTGCCCTCCTCAGCCCTCCCACCAGCCCTGCTCTCCTAACCCAGCACAGCCACTCCTCCCTTGCCCTCCTCCCACCAGACTTATCCCACCTCGGGCCTCCACTCCGGCCACTCCTCCTGCCTGGGCACATGCCTGGCTCCCTCCTGCACTCAAGGCAACCACCTTCTCCTCAGAGAGGCCTCCCTGACCACCCACCAGGTAGCCTCTGAACACTCTTGGTCATTCTCTGTTCTCATCCATCTAGCAGGTGCCTGCTGCGTTTTTAAATCCTTTCCTTTGGTTTTGGTTCCTCACTCTCACAGTGGCAGGGACCCCATCTGTATGTCCTGTGCCACCTCCCCTGCCACCCGGGGCCTGGAAGACACCTATGGGGCAGGCCCTCGGTAGAGGCTTGACAGGCACACACTCAGACAGAGGGAGGACAGACAGGCAGCTGCCCAGCAGGGCCACACGTGGTCAGGGTACTCTCCTGAGGAGCAGGACCCAGAGGGGAAAAACAGCACTGAGGACAAGCTTTCTGGGAGGCCCAGGACTGCGTGCCTCATCTGTGGGCATGCTTTCTTTTTTAAAAATCACAGAATGAAATAAGACTTATTGAGAAGAGGGAAAAAAAGACACTGTACCTATCACAGGACACTTGTAATTCCATTAAGAAGAAAAAACTGCCATTAGACCTGTCTGATGGGATGTCATCTGCTCAGTGTTCAGGGCACTTCCCGTGCTTGGGCACCCAGGTGGAAGCTGCTACTGACCACACAAATCCAGGATTTGTTCTGTAAAATTTGGAATCAGTCGAAAGGCTGCACTTAAGGACTTACAGGCCACAGGTTCCCCACCCCTGGCCCAGGCTCTTGTGCTGCCATTGGTTTGCAAACAGACCTCAGAACTGCATGTAAAACCACACACCCACAACAGAATGCTTTTATTAGAAAGATATTTTTAAAACACAGACCTGTATGTAACAAGGCAAAAGAAATAAGTGAAATGTTATACCATCTGCGAATTTAGCCACAACACAAATAACAGCCATGCTATCTTATTTGAGCTATTATCTGCAATTTTCCTACTTTTAGGTACAGAGGAATTTCATGGAATACTGCAGTATTCTAACCAGAATGTCTCCCAAGAGGCAACACCCTCCCTTACAGAGGGACTGCCACCCGCGCTCTCAGACCAAAGCAGACTGACAACAGTAGACAGAGCGCTGTTCCAACCGAGGGAGGGAGGGTTTTCTTCTACATCCCAGCACTGGGCGCTCTTGCCCTTGCCTTCCATCCAACACCGCCCCACACCCCCACATCTGATGCCCCTTCTCATTCCCACACAGTAACACTGCTAACATCTCATGTCAGAGCATTAATGTTCCATCACTGAACAGCCTGGCCTGTCACTATGAAGGCAAGGAGATCCCCAGCTGTCCCCACCTCGCTCAGCTGGGGCTCCTTCCTACATGCAGGGTTGGCTCTGGGGCTTGCTGTTGAGAGAGGCGCAAGCAGCGAGCTGAAACCAGCAGGGAGAGGGGCTGCGCTTTAACCCACCACTCCAAAGAACACTTTATGATGACTTGGGGTAATGCCAGGGTTCACAGCTGGACACACTTGCAAATGCAGCTCCTAGGAATCAGCTCACTGGTCTCATCTGTGTTAAATGTATCCACAGGAGCTCAGACTTTGGTTGATCTCAAAAAAGAAAGAAGGGTAAACGCTATAGGTTTCTACCCAACACCTAAATAGGCCCCAGCAAGGATCTGGCTTCAGGAGGAAGACAGCCTTGACTGTGAATTTCTCCAAATCTAGGGGACACAGTGTCTCATTAACTCACCCCCTGCAGTAGAATGAACTGAGACTTCTGCAGCCAACAAGAAGTCAGGAGGTGGGTAACTGGGGTTTAAAAGCGCTTATACTGGGGGAGGACGGGCAAGGATGATTCAACTTAATTCCTGTCACAGAATCCACAGTGCAATCATCATTTCTAAATAATTACCACTCTTGGTGACCGTCTCAGCAGAAAGGAGAAGGAAGCAGTCAGGGGTAAACTTCTTTACTCCTCCACCTCAAAAATAGCATCTTAAGGCCAACACAAGGCTGTGACGTGATTGACGAGGCCAGAGAATGCAGATCCTGCAGGACCCAAGCCTGCCCTGCCCGTGCATGGTGTGCTGGCCGCGCCCTGGCCTGATTGCAAGTTTCCTCCACTGAGAAGTTCAGTATCCTGCCTGCAGCACCTCCCACTTCCAGGGAGGGTATATTTTTATTTCATTTTTCTATTTAAGATAGATCATACTGCAGCTGTATGTGAATACAAATATATACACCCATGTTTCAATCTTTTTAAATTATATTATTGATGGACTGTATTCATTATCAATGTGCAATAATTTATAAAAGGATTTTTGTTTCAATGTCAGTACATGGACTTATTAAATTAAAATTATAAACTTCACTATTTTTACTTTCCTAGTTTTCTGAGTGGGTCACTCTCATTACAAGAATTGGAAACAAGAAGTCTATCTAGCCTTTCACTAGGATTTTGAAGTTGCCTAAAATACATCACTAGACTTTCTAGACAACTCCTCAAGTGATCATTACCAGTGATGGGAAATTAGTTCTACACAGCCCTGCCCAGAACCAGGCTGCCATGCAGGGACAACAAGCCGCGTACACAGACCCTCTCCCCAGACACGGCCGCATGTCCTGTGGTTGCAGAACACATGCCTGCTCTCTGTGTGGAAAGCTCGGAAGGTACAGAAAAGTGAAAAAATTTACTCAAAAGGACCTCTAATTCCCACATAGAAGCACTGATAACAGTAAAGTATATTTTCTTCTAGTACTTTCTTGTTACAACATCTGCCTATACAGTTTTTAAAACAAAATGAGATCGGCTATATGTTCTCTCAGAACAATGTAGTGTATCTGTATCTGTAATGTTTGTAGAAAATGTTTATAAAAGCTTGTTTTTAGCCTTTTAATATAAATGTTTACTGATATTCAAAGAAATTTGTCTTTGAAAATCAACACCTATTTATTTGGATTGCTTTTATGCTTAGAAAAATGCTTCTGTAACTCAAAATCAATTAATACTCACACAATACTTCTCTACTAATAAAAACATACATTGTTTCTCCTATAGGTATAAAAGTGATACATGTTCATTTTGGAAAATTTTGTAAATTCAGAAAAGTGTGAAATCAGATATCAGCAATAATCCCAGCTCTCAGAGACAGACACTGGAAGCCTCTGGTTGTGCTTCTTTGAGGCCTTTAAAATATACACACACATGCACACACACACACACACACACACATACACACCTATATTCTATGTCATACAGACTATTTTACATGTATTTATTGACTTATGTGCCAATGTACTGGGCACATTTTTTCATGTCATGAATCATTCCTATAAGCACTAATTGCTGCCTAATAGTCTATTGTGCTGTGAAGTACAATAACTGATTCACTAAATCCTCTATTATGGGTATTTGGGCTGTTTTCAATCATTAATTATTTAAATTAATGCTGTAATGAACATTCCCTGTACATAAACTTAGTGCTTATCGGATTATCTCATGAAGGTAAAGTCATAAGAGTAGAATTTTCAGCCAAAGTACATAAATATTTTTAAAGCTTCTCATACACATGGACAAAAAGCCTCCCAGAAACTTGTTTCCCTAAAGTCACCCTCTGAGACACATGAAATGACAACCTCAGTCTCTGTGATTCCTTGCCAAAACTCTATATTATAAACCTTCTCAAGATATATGTCCATAAGATGGTCAAAGAATGATGTATGTGCATTGACTTCACTAAGAGCGAGGCGCAGCATCTTTCCAGGTACGTCGGTATTCATGCTCCTTTTGTGAAATGCCTGCTCAACATTGGACAGCAAAGCAAAGGTTCAACAGATTTAAGTAAGCACACTGTACAGCAGAAGAAATTCTCCTGGTTTTTTTTTTTTTTGCTTGTTTGTTTTTTGTTTGTTTGTTTGCTTTTGAAACAGGGTCTTGCTTTGTCACCCAGGCTGGAGTGCAGCGGCGTCATCGTAGCTCACTACACCCTCCAATTCCTGGGCTCAAGTGATCCTCCTGCCTCAGCCTTCTGAGTAGCTGGGACTACAAGTGCGTGCCACCACACCCGGCTAATTTTTCTCATTTTTGTAGAGACAGGGGTCTCGCTCTTGCTCAGGCTGGTCTTGAACTTTTGACCTCAAGTGATCCTCGGGCCTTGGCCTCCCAAAGTGTTAGGATTGCAGGCAGTGAGCCACCACGCCCAGCCATATTCTGGTATTTTTTTATATTAGAATAATTTTTAAATGAACCTAATTAATAATAGAATTAAACTGGGGGGTGGGGGTGGTAGAAACCACCGTAAACACAGGGCCATAAAAGGTTTGTCTCCAGCTCTTCTCCCACTAAAAGTAGTCTCCACAAATACACATGGACAGCCCTGGAGCCAATTTAGGCTCTAATGCTACTTTCCACCAAAAAAAAAGTTCTTTACCAAGTTGCTGCTTCCGTGACTTGATGCAGGAGGAAATCAGAGGGCCTGCAGCCCAGTGTTCTGACCAGAAAGCAAGGCACCTTCACACACCGAGGGGCAGCACAACGCAGCAGCTAAAAGCACCCCCAGCCAAGCTGTGGCAATTGACATCTGAGAGAAAAATTATTATTTCAGTTTAAGTGAAATAGGAGCTCAGCCTAAATTCCAGGTCCAAATCATCATAGATTGTGCAACCAAGTTGCCCATCTACCAGCTAACTAGACTAAGATGCGAAGCCCATGCCCTGCTGGTCTGAGACGCGATTTCAGAGCTGCTGGAGGTTATCTGCACCAGAAGTGCAAGAACCATCTGTAAAAAACACTGAAACCCTACAAGAGTAAAGTTACAAAGGTGACAGAGGATTAAAACAACAGTGCAGATGTTTCTCAAATGTTTAAATGTTGTAACAAATTTCATAATCATTGTATTTCTGCATACTTTTACTAACAATACATTTAAAGGAATAATTTACTAACACTCCTTAAATTGTTTTTAAAAATTGATTAGTGTATATATTTAACATATTGAGCCCTAAATAAAGTACAAATAGCAGTAAGTGTTCTTCTTGAGGTACAAAAGCCTGGTAGATGCTGAAAACCTTCGCCACTTCGCAGTGGCTTATCTTTTAAGTGTCAATCTGGAGATGCCATCCCTACTGTCACTTGGCTACTACACAACCACCCTCCTCTCACTGGCCTTTGAATGTGGTACCTGGTGATTCTGCTCCAGAGGTTCCGAAACCTGGCAATCTTTTAGTTTCCAGATGTGGTGTCATGACTGGAGAAGTCAGACCGAAGGACATCTGCCCATGTTTCCTCCACCAGCGGATGGCTTGTTCTCACCCCTCAGCCAGTCCCTTGGTCTCCTTCCTCAGCTCTCCCATGATGGCCCTCTGAGAACACTCGCTGCTCCTCCCCTTCACTGTTGACACCCCAGAGCTGTCCCCAAGTCACCTGCGTGCACTGCAGAGCTTCCGTGTGCAGCCCCTTCCCAGGAGCACCAGCCACACAGCCCCACCTCTGAGGTGAAACCAGCCCTGCTGCAGGGTGCAGACAGCGGGCCAGATGCCCCAGAGCCAAGCACAGAACACTGCACGTTCCCTGAATTCAGATTGACTGGATCTAACACAAGGTGGAATTTTCTCACACACTGACCTGTTCCTTCGTGAGTGGGGCTCTAGATGCCCTGTTCGGCCCTGCTGAGTGCGAGCGCCATGCTCCTCACTTCTTCATGTCATGGGGTGTCTTGATATCAGATGGGACAGGCAGCCCTGCACTGCTGTCCTTTTCCAAACTTGGCTGGCTACTCTTATACTTTTATTTCCTTGTGACATATAGAAGTGGTTAATCAATTTCCATAAAATATCCTATGACAATCACATTGATTTTGTGAAAAATGTTCACTATAAAATATTGTAGGCAGATGACATCAGTGGGAACAGCAGAGTAAGAACCGCTGAGAGCTTACCTCTCCATAACAGCAATGAGAACACGGGCAAAATTGTCCTAATCAACTTTTTAAGAACTCTAGAAATTAATCAAAAGCCTGCAGCAACACAAGGATCATTTATTCAAGAAAAACAGTTGGCTCTTGGTAAGAACAGAGAGCTCCGTGGCATTCTGACCAATCCTACTCCCTTCCCCTCCCCCAGTTCCACAGCTGCCTTGAACAGCAAGAGCTCGCCTGTCAGCAAGAGCTAGCAGCCTGGCAGCCACTGGGGCACAACAACAGGTCCCTCAAAGCTATGAACACCTACGTTTAAAAAAAGAAGAAAGAGCTCAACTCAATAACCCAAAAACCTCCACCTTAAGATACTAAAAAAACAAGAAAAAACTAAACACAAAGTAAAGCAGAAGGAAGAAAATAACAAATATTAGGGCAAAAAGAAATTAAATACAGAAAAGAAAAACAAAACCAAAAGTTGGTTCCTTGAAAACATCAATAAAATTGACAAACCTTCACCTAGAATGACAAAGGAAAAAGAGAAGACTCAAATTATTAAAATAAGGAATGAAAGAGAGGACATTACTCCCAGCCTTACAGAAATAAAAGAGGAATATAAAGAAATATTATGAACAATTTTATATCAACAAATTAAATAAACTGGATGAACAAACTCCTAGAAACACATAGAAACTGACTCAAGAAAGAAAGAGAAATCTAAATAAACCTAAAACAAGAGATTACGTTAGTAATCAAAAAACTTCCACAAGGAAAAGTCCATCCAGATGGCTTCACTAGTGAATTCTGCCCAATGTTTAAAGAATTAACACCAATCACTACAAACTCTTCCAGAAAAACAGACAAGAAAAGGACACTTCCCAACTCATTCTGTGAGGCCAGTATTACCCTGAACTCAAAACCAGACAAAGAATACTACAGACCAATAGCTCCTAAAAAATATAGATGCAAAACTTCACAACAAGATACTAGGCAAACCAAATCCAGCAATATATTGATTACACCATGGCCAAGTGGGATTTATCCCAAAAATGCAAGGTTGATTTAACAACCAAAAATCTATCAATGCAATACATCATATTAATGGAATAAAGAAAAAACCATGTGATCATGTCAGAAAAAGCATTTAACAAATCTCAATATGCCACATGACAAAAATACTAAAAAACTGGGAATAAAAGGAAGCTTTCTCAACCAAGTTAAGGGTAGCTATGAAAAACCCACAGCTAACATTATACTCAACATTGAAAGACTGAAAGCTTTCCTCCTAAACCAGGAACAGGACGAGGATGCACGCCCTTGCCAGTACTACCAACACTGTATTGCAGGCTTAGGCACGAGAAAGAAACAAAAGGCGCCTAGATTAAAAAGGAAAAACACAAATATTTCTAGAAAACCCTAAGGAATCCACTAAAAACTAGTATAAGTAATAAACAAGTTCAGCAAGACAGCAAGATATAAGATCAATATACAAAAAGTAATTGCATTTGTAAACTAAAATAAAACCTTAGGCCCCCAGTCGAATGAATGGCCCCCAGCCCTCTCTTAGCAAAGGGCCTCCCCCCCCACAAAAAACACCCTTAAAGCTGAGTCTGGCCACAGGGAGAAGGGAGGTCAGACACACCTAGTTATGCCCTGTCCCTTTTGGAGTTATTCTTTGTAACAATAAGATACAAAATCATTAACAAGCCTAAAGGCCATGTGAGACAAAGCTTAAACCACACCTGCAGGTCATCAATTTACTTAACTGATCTTTTGAGTGTCAGTATATGTCTGGTGGCTTGTCTCTGATTACCAGACTTCCTTATCTTAACTTAAAACATTCCAAACATTTAGAAAAAGCTTCATTTCTTTAACCAATTACTAATCAAAGAATCTTTAAACCCACCTATAACCTGTAATCCCTCGCTTCGAGAGTCCTATCTTTTCAGGCCAGACCAATGCATGCCTTCCATGTATTGCTTTATGACTTTACATGGAATTTCCTCTCTGCCTAAAATGTATAAAACCAAACTGTACCAACCATGGCTAAACCACTTGCTCAAGGCTCTCTGGGCCATGATCGCACATATTCGGCTCAGAGAATAAACCTCTTTAAATTATTTTACTGGGCAGACAGATCAGGAAAGAAAAAAAGAAAGAAAGAAAAAATAGATTATTTTACAGAGTTTGGGTTCTTTTCTGTTGACATATTTCTATACACTAGCAATGAGCAATCCAAAAATGAAATTTAAAAAACAATTCCAATTATAATAGTAACAAAAGGAATTTAAAATTTAGGAATAAATTTAACAAAAGAAATGCAAGACTTAGACACCCAAAAAGTATAAAAATGATTGAAAGAAATTAAACAAGACCTAAATAAATGGAAAAATATCCTATGTTCATGGATTAAAAGATGTAATATAGTTAAGATAGCAATACTCCCCAAACTAAACTACAAATTCAACACAATCTCAATCAAAATCCCAGCTGACTTTCTGACAGAAATTGACAATCTGAGCCTAAAATTCATATGGAAACTCAAAGGACCCAGAATATCCAAAACAATTGTTAAAAAGAAAAACAAAGTCAGAGGACTTACATTTCCCAACTTGAAAACTTATTACGAAACCACAGCACTCAATACATTGTTATAGGGGCATGTTCTGGATTAAATTGTATCGCCACAAAATTCATAGGCTGAAATCCTAACCACCAAAGTCATTGTATTCAAAGCAGGTCCTTTAAAGAGGTAATTATGGTTAAATGAGGTCATAAGGGTGGGGCCATAATCCAATAGGACTGGTGTCCTTACAAGGAGAAGAAGGACAATGGCGGACTAGAAGCAGCCCATGCCTGCTGCTCTCAAGGTGAGGATCGAAAGCTGCAGGTGGATGCCCACCTACAGATGGGCCTTCTTGGAGAGAGCACTGTGAATCATCAGAGAAATGAGAGAAATCATCAGAGTGAAGGAAAAGATAACAGGGTGATCCATTCGGCAAGATCGGAAGGTTCCTGGGGGAGGCACCCACATGTGGGGAAGGATGAGGAGAGAACCCTGGGACTCCACGCTCCCCACACGGACACTGCAGCGAGAGCTGTGAGAGGGCCCCCCCCCAACCACAGACCTCCAGACTGATCAGGGAGCTGCTTGGAGTCTGTGCAGGACACTGCACCACAGAGCAGGCACAGCAGGGACCTGGGGGCTTCCATGCCCAGGTTCCTGCAACTGATGCCAATCTGAGCTCTCAGGTCCAGAGCACCAGGTCTAAAGAGGGCTCAGCTTTGCTGAAGTTGCCTCTGCATTGCCCCAGGTGGGCTGGGGAGGGAGTGGGCAGAGCAGACGCTCTCTTGTGCCCCTTGACTGGGGGTCGAGCACTCCTCCCCCTCACAGGGGATTTGAGCAGAATGGCACTACAGACACCACCTGAGAAGCCCTGCAGTGACTGCCTCTGTGGGCCCTGGGCAGGGGGACAGCCCCGGCTACCCAGGTCCCAGCCTAGCAACACTGTCCTCATGACTCCCACGTTGCCTCTGGGCCCTGCTGCCCGCCCCCCATGCATCTCCTGCGCTGCTGCTCGATGGCAGTCCCAGCTCTAAGGCTCTGGCGCTGCCCTGGGCCCCAAGGACCCACCCCCCAACACCTAGCCCTGCAGCTCTGCTCTCACAACCCCCACACTGCCACATGGCCCCACAGCCCCACCCACATGGCTCCCGCACTGCCCCATACCCCTGCCCCCGCAGCTGCTGCCTGGTGGCAAACACCCCTGCGATCCAACATGCTGCCAAGGACCCTAGCCTTGAGCTGCAATCGCACCTGGACCCAGTTGGAGTGAAAACCTACAGCCCTGACATCTATGACCACTGCCTAGATAGCCTCACCCAACTTTCACTGCCACTGCCACAGGAAGACCAGGGCAGAGCAATCTCCTGCAATGCCAGCCTCCATGGTAAGGGTCTCACCTAGCCCCCAACCCGAGGTTCCAACAGCAGCTGGGGGAACAACTCACCATTCCTCATTAAGATCATCTAGCACCAGCCTGGACTGTGACAATCACAGGGGGACAGGACAACCCAGAACAGCTGCACTACAGGCTCTCAGTGCATCTGCCCCTCCCCTGCCAGGTCAATCTTCCAGAGTAGATCACAAAAGCATCATCTAGGGACCTCTCCTTCTTCTAAGTAGGAGAGTTCCCAGCAAAGGGGAACAGGTGCACTGCAAACCTATCTGCCATGAGCTAAGAGAAGAGGTTTCAGATGAGAAGAAACCAGCTAAAGAACTCTGGTAACATGAAAAAACAAGCTAGGTCAACACCCCCAACGGATCACAATGGATCACAGCAATGGACCCCAATCAAAAGGACATTGTCAAATGTCAGAAGTGGAATTCAGAATATGGATGGAAAATAAGATGAATGGGATTGAAGAGAAAGTTGAAAACCAACACACACAAGCCAAAAAAATATTTCAGGACATCAATGAAAAAAGTGAAAAAGTTGCTAAAGAGGTAGACAACATAAGAAAGGATGTAAGAGAACTTAAATCAAAGAGTCATTTAGGCAATTTGAAAATACAGCAGAAAGTTTCAATAACAGGCTACACCAAGAAGAAGAGAGAAACTCAAAGCTTGAAAACAAGGCTCTAGAACTAACCCAGTCAGTCAAAGATGCAGAAAAGAGAATAAAGAAGAATGAACAATCACTCAGAGGAATATGGGACTATGTGAAACAAGCCAATATATGAATTATAGATATCCCTGAGGGAGAAGAAGAAAAATCAAAAAGCATGGAAAACCTACACAAGAAAATTATTGAGGAGAACATCCCTAGTATCATCAGATGTTCAGACATCCAGATACAACATGGTCATTGAATACTGGGAAGATTCACAGCAAACAGGACATCTCCAAGATACATAGTCATCAACCTGGCCAAAGTCAAAATAAAGGAGAAAATCTACAAGCCGCAAGATGAAAGTAACAACTAACCAACAAAGGAAAACCCATCAGGCTAAGAGCAAATTTCTCAGCAGAGACCTGAGAAGCCAGAAGGGACTGGAGCCCCATCGTTAGTTTTCTTAAACAGAATAACTGCCAGCCTAGAATTTTGTATCCTGCAAAACTAAATTCATAAACAATGGAGAAATAAAGACTTTTTCAGACAAGCAAACACTAAGGGAATTAGTCACTACCAGACTTGCCCTACAGGAAATACTCAGAACTGCATTATACATGGAACATCACAATAGATACCCACCAGTATAAAAACACCTGAAAGTTAAAGCTCACAGTTCTAATAAAACAATAGCACAAGAGGGGAAACAAAACAACAAGGTATCATCCAACATGATGAACAGAACGGTATCCCACATATCAATACTAGCACTGAATGTGAAGTCTTAGTGCCCCACTTAAAAGACACAGACTGGCTGAATGGATAAAAAAAACACACTCCAAGTACATGCCATCTCCAAGAAACACATCTAACTTGCAAGGACTTGCACAGACTCAAGGTAAAGGGACGGAAAAAAATATTTCATGCAAATGGAAACCAAAAGCAAGCAGGTGTAGCCATTCTTATATCAGATAACATAGACTTCAAATCAACAATGGTGGAAAAAAAAAGGCAAAGATAGTCATTATATAATGGTAAAGGGAGTAATTCAACAAGAAGACATAACAACCCTAAATATATGTGCATCTAACACAGGACTGGGAGCAGACTCATAAAGCAAATTCTACTAGATCTAAGCAAAGAAATAAACAGTAGCACCATAATTTCTGGGGACGTCAACACCCTACCAACAGAGCAGGATAGATCATTGAAGCAGAAAATCAATAAAGAAACACTGGACTCTAGAACAAATGGACCTAACAGATATTTACAGAACATTCCACCTAAAAACTACTGAATATACATTCCTCTCATCAGTACAGGGGACATTTTCCAAGACTGATCATATCTTAGGCCACAAGTCTCAGCAAATTGAAAGAAATTGAAATCATACCATGTATCTTCTCAGACCACAGTGGAATAAAACTAGAAATCAATTCCAAGAGAAACACTCAAATCTACACAAAGTCATGGAAACTAAACAACCTTCTCCTGAATGATCAGGTCAATGATGAAATTAAGATGAAAATCAAAAGATTCCTCAAACTGAATGAAAAAGGGGACACAAGCTTTCAAAATCTATGGGATACAGAAAAAGCAGCCCTAAGGGGAAAGTTCATAACCTTAAATGCCAACATCTAAAAGACAGAAAGATCACAAATTAACAACCTAATGTCACATCTCAAGGAACTAGAAAAAACAAACCAAACCCAAAGCCAGCAGAAGAAAAGAAATAACAAAGCTCAGAGCAAAACTAAATGAAATGGAAACCAAAAAATAAATAAATAAACAAATACAAAGGATCAATGCAAAAAGTTGGTTCTTTGAAAAGATAAACGTCGATAGAGCACTAGCCAGATTAATCAGAAATAAAAGAGAAAGGACTCAAATAAGCTCAATCAGAAATGAAAAAGGAGACATTACTACTGATACCACAGAAATACAAAATATTATCCTTGAATACTACAGAAACCTCTACACACACAAACTAGAAAACATAGAGGAAATGGATAAATTCCTGAAAACACACGACCTCCCAAGGATGAATCAGGAAGAAATATAAATCCTGAACAAAACAATATTGAGCAGTGATTTTGAAGCAGTAATAAAAAATCTCCCAACAAAAAAAGCCTCAGCCCAAAAAAATTCACAGCTGAATTCTACAATACTTACAAAGAACTGGCACCTATCCTACAGAAATTATTGTATAACATACAGAAAGAAGGAATCCTCCCTAACTCATTCTATGAAGCCAATATCACCCTGGTACCAAAGCCAGGAAAGGACACAACAAAAAAACAAAAGTACAGACCAATATCACTCATGAACATAGATGTAAAAATCTTCAACAAAATACTAGCAAACCAAATCCAACAGTACATCAAAAAGATAATTCACCATGATCATGTGGGTTTTGTGCCGGGGATGCAAGGATAGTTTAACAGATGCAAATCAATAAATGTGATTCACCACATATACAGAAGCAAAAACAAAGAGCATATGATACTCAATAGATGCAGAAAAAGCATTCCATAAAATCCAGCACCCTTTCATGATAAAAAAAATCTCAAGAAACTAGACATAGAAGGAACATATCTCAAAATAATAAAAGCCATATATGACAAACCCACAGCCAACATCATACTAAATGGGGAAAAGTTGAAAGCATTCCCCCTAAGAACTGGAACACGGGTGCCCATTCTCACCACTTATATTCAACATAGTACTGGAAGTCCTAGCCAGAGCAGTCAGGCAAGAGAAAGAAATAAAGGGTATCCAAATCCAGAAAGAGGAGATTAAACTATACCCATTCTCTGATGACATGATCTTATATCTACAATACCCTAAATATTACACCAAAAGACTCCTAGAACTTATAAATAAATTCAGCAACATCTCAGTCTACAAAATTAATGAACCCAAATCAGTAGCAGTTCTATACACTAATGACAGTCAAGCTGAGAGTCAAATCAAGGACTCAATACCATTTTCAATAGCTGCAAAGCAAATAAAATACCTAGGAATACACTTAACCAAGGAGGTGAAAGATCTCTACAAGAACTACAAAACACTGATGAGAGAAATCATAGATGACACAAACAAATGAAAAAATATCCCATGCTCATGGATTGGTAGAATCAACATTGTTAAAATGTCTGTACTGCCCAAAGTGATTTACATATTCAATGCAATCCCCATCAAAATACCAATGTCATATTTCACAGATCTAGACAAAATAATTCTATCCTTCACTTGGAACCAAAAAGGAGCTCAAATAGCCAAAGCAATCTTAAGCAAAAAGAACAAATCTGGAGGCATCACATTACCTGACTTCAAATTATACTACAAGGCTCTACTAACCAAAACAGCATGGTACTAGTATAAAAGTAGAGACAGAGACCAATGGAACAGAATAGAGAATCCAGAAATAAAAGCATATAGCTACAACCAACTAATTTTCAACAAAGCAGACAACAACATACACTGGGGAAAGGAAGCCTTACTCAATAAATGATCCTGGGAAAATTGGATAGTTACATGCAGAAGAATGAAACAGGACCCCTATTCCCATGCCATATACAAAAATTAATTCAACATGGATAAAAGACTTAAATGTAAGTCATGAAACCATAAAAATTCTAGAAGAAAATGTAGGGAAAAAACTCTTCTAGACATTGGCCTAGGTAAGGAATTTATGACTACAATTCATACATATATAGATACATAAATACACACACAGCCCATAGAGTATCACTCAGCTATAAAAAGGAATGCAATAATGTCTTTCGCAGCAACTTGGACAGAACTAGAGACCATTATCCTAAGTGAAGTATCTCAAGAATGGAAAAACAAACACCACATGTACTCTCGAATAATTGGGAGCTAAACAATGGGCACACACGGGTACAAAGAAATGTAAAGGACATTGGATACCAAGAAGGGGAAGGGGGAAGGGGAGAGGGGTAAAAACTTACCTATTGGGTACAATGAACACCATTCTGGTGATGGGCACACTAAAAGCCCCAATTTAAGCATTATACAAGGTATCCGTGTAACAGAAACATTTGTACCCCCTTAATATTTTGAAATAAAAATTTTAAAAAAGCTCTTGTGCAGCTGAAAAAGAATAAAATGGGGAGGAGGAGGAACCAGGGATATGCATACACAGACAAAAAGCCGTGTGAGAACACAGCAAGAAAACAACCATCTTCAAACTAAGGAGAGAGGCCTCAGAAAAAACCAAAGCTGCTGACACCTTGATCTTGGACTTCTAGCTTCTAGCACTGTGAGAAAATAAATTTCATTTGTTTAAGCCACTCAGTGTGCAGTATTTTGTTATGGCAGCTCTAGTATACTAATACAGAAGATATAGATAAAGATACATATTTTTTCTTTCTCTCCCCCATATATATATATATCTATATATATATAAATTAACAAATAAACCCCTATATTTACAGTTAACTGGTTTTGACTAAGACTGCCAAGACAATTCGATGGAGAAAGAATATTCATTTTAACAGATAGTACTGGGACAACTGGATACCCACATTCAAAAGAATGAATTTGGAACCCTACTTCATATCCTATACAAAAATTAATTCCAAATGGATCACAGATCTAAATGTAAGGGCTAAACCTATAAAGCTCTTAGAAGAAAAAGTGACAAATGTGAAAATGTGACCTTGTATAAGGCAATGGTTTCTTAGGACAACAAAAGTAAAAGCAACAAAGGAAAAATAAATAAATTTGACTTACAATTTAAAACTTTTGTGCTTCCAAGGACACTATCAAGAAAGTGAAAAGAAAACCCACAAAACAGGAGAAAATTTTTACAAATCTGATAAGGAACTAGGATGCAGAATAAATAAAGAATTCTTACAACTCAACAATAAAAAGACAAAAAAACTCAATTAAAAAATAGGCAAATGATTTGAATACACATTTACCCAGAGAATACATGCAAACAGCCAATAAGCACATGAAAAGCTTCTCAATGTCATTAGTCATCAGGGAAACGCATATCAAAATCACACTGATATACCACTTATATCCACTAGAATGGAAATAATCAAAAAGACAGACAATAGCAAGTGTTGCTGAAGACATGCAAAGTTGGAACCCTGATACATCGGTGGTGGGAATGCAAAATGGTGTAGCCATTTTGGGAAACACTCTGCTGGTTTCTCCCTACATTCCGGGGGAAGGGAATAAAGGAGGGTAACTGCTAATGTGCAGGGGCTTCCTTTTTGGGGTATAAAAAAATGTCCTGAAATTAGTGATAATGGTTGCACAACTCTGTGAATATACTAAGAACCACTCAATTGTACACTTTAATGGGGTGGATTTTATGGTATGTAAATTATATCTCAATTCAAAACATAAACATAATAGGCATCTACATACCATGAAGATTAAAAAATTATCAACATTTTGCTTTATTTGCTTCAGATCTCTGTTAAAATGCTTGCAGATACCACTAAAGCCCTAATTCCATTGATACCCCCTCCCTCCCTATAGGAAGGTAACCACATAATTTAAAGATGGCACATCATCACTCACATTCAGGTGTACATGTCTGTACCAGCTATGCACATATCCAAAAATGACAATACCATACCCCACCTCTCCTTTTGCAACCTGCTTTGTCAACATCGTTACTAAGATTTATCCATCTTGATACACATAGATCTAATAAATTCATTTTAATGCTGAATAATTTTTTACTATGTGAATAAAACAAATGCCTGATTGCCCTTACTGAGGCCAGTTGGGTTGTTTTTACCGTTTTGTTCTTACAGACGCTGTACTACCACGTCCTCAGGCACCTACAAGTTCTTCTAGAGCAAATGTCTGAAAATGGCATTGGAGGGTTATGTTATGTGCATGTGTTCAACTTTACCCATGTAACCAAATTAGTCTCCAACCTGGTTCTATCAATTTGTAGTCCCAAGAACAAGGTGTAAGATCCCCACACCTTACCAATACATATTAATTGATGCCCTGCTTGTCAATCTGATAAATGTGAAATAGTGTCTCATTGTTTTAATTCATATTTCATGGATTAATAGCAAAAATGAACATAAATATTTTCCTATATTTATAGCCTTTCTGGTTTCTTCATTTTGAATTGCCTTTTTATAGTCTTTATGCATTGTATGCTTATTCTTTCTAGATCTTTAATATTAATCCTTTTCAAGTTACATGACTTCCAAATGTATACTCTTCTGTGTAGTTTGCCTTTTAATTCTGTAAATACCTTCTATCACACAATTTTTCTGTTTCATAGTCAAATAAACTGGTCTATTTCCTAAAAGTTTGTGCTTTTTGTGCCCAGTTAAAGAAATCTGTCTGCGCCCAGATGTTAATGACAGTCTCTTGCACTTCTTCTGTAAGTTTTAGTTTTGCCTTTCAAACCCAGAATTCAGTTTCATATATGAAGCATTTCATAGGGATCTAATTTTATATTTACCATATGAGTAGAAGATACCAGTAATATTTACTGAAAAGTCCACCTTTCCTATGGACTTGTCCTGTGACCCCTATCACGAACCCACGTGTGTGTGTGTGTGTGTATGTGTTCCCTAACTCTGTTTCACTGGCATATTTGTCAATCCTTGGGTTAATACTACAAATCCTTACACCTTTATGATAAGCTTTGACATCTGAAAGGGCAAATCTCCTCTTACTTTTTTTCAAAACTACTTATTATTTTGGTTCTTGCTATGTCGTGCATTTTGGGATCAGCTTTTCAAAACCCACAAGAAACCCTGCCAGGATTTGATTTTGCACTTAATTGACAAATGTCATCTTTAAACATTGAATCTCCACATTGTTAATAAGATATGGCTAATATTCTTTATTTATGCCTTCTCTTTTTATTTCTTGGTCAATCTTACAAAGGGTTTGAAAATTTTATTTTTCTTACAAAGAACCAACTTTTTGTTGATTCTAATTTTCTTTGCTTTCCATGTCACAAATTTCTGTTCTTACCTTTACCATTTCCTTTCTTCTACTTTTCTTTTGTTCTCCTAACTTCTTAACTTGGCCACTTAGTTGATCAATTTTCAGTCTTTATTTTTTTCAAACTCATAACTCTAAGGATATAAATTTACCTCCAAGTAGTATGCATTCTACAAGTCTTAATTTACATTGTTGGAGTCATTCAATTCTAGATATTTCCATTTGACTTCCTCTTTAATTTGAATGATTTTTAGTGTTTCTTAAATGTCAAATATGTAAGCTTTCCTTCTCTGTACTTGTATTATTGATTTCTGACTTAACACTTTGGCCAGAGAACATGGTCTGAAAAAAATATCAGATTTACTTTGTGACCAAATACAAGGTCAGATTTTGAAAAATTTCATGTTTCAAGAGAGTATGTATTCTCTAATTGGCTGCAGTTTTTTTTTTTTTTAATGACCAAGAGACAGAGCTTGATATTTGTGTTATTAAAATCCTGGCTGGGTGTGGTGGCTCACGCCTGTAATCCTAGCACTCTAGGAGGCCGAGGCGGAAGGATCCCTTGAGCTCAGGAGTTCCAGACTAGCCCGAGCAAGAGTGAGACCCCGTCTCTACCAAAAATAGAAAAATTAGCCTGGCATGCTGGTGTACGCCTATAGGCCCAGCTACTTGGGAGGCTGAGACAGGAGGATTGCTTGAGCCCAGGAATTTAAGGTTGCAGTGAGCTATGATGACGCCACTGCACTCTACCCAGGGCGAGAGAGTGAGACTCTGCTCAAAAAAAAAAAAAAAACTTAAAGCTTTCATTTATGTGTACATATTTCACCTATCAATTACTGAGAAAGGAACATTAAAGTAGTCCATATGATTGCAGATTTATCAATTTTTCCTTGTAAGTCAGCCAATTTTTCTATGCATGCTAAGGTTTCATTATATGTATCTTTACCACAATTATTTTCTTTTATCATCATATAGAAACTGTATTTTACAAGAAAAAGCTTTTTGTCTCTATGCATCTGATATTAATAGAGCTACACCAGTTTTGCTGTAGGTGTGAATTGCCTAGTATATCCACTTTCTCTATACATATTATCAAACTTTCTCCCAGATAATATCATTAGAAGTGTCTGAGTGAATTTTGCAACGTATCCTAAATTCAATCTTAAGAGCTGCATGTCTCCATCAGCTCATCTGGTGCCCTGAAACACAATTCCTAGAGGACTAGATGAAGGGTTTCAGAGAAGTGACATCCCACGTGGCTCCAAGGCTTTGGGCTTAAGCAACTAGAAAACAGAGCTGTCATGGAAAGCTCAAGAGTTCAGTTTTGGAGAAGACTGAGATGCTCCTTAGACTTGCAAATGGAGATGTCAAATAGGCAATGGGACAAATTACGCTAGAGCTGATGGGAGTGGCCAGAGTGGGAGTCATCAGAGCACAGCCGGCACTCAAAGCTGAGAGAGTGGATGAGACCCCCAAAGGAGTGAGGGCCATGGAGGCACAGCCAGTCATGCTGAAGACAGTGGAGACACAAAGGGCGGGGGCAGCGCACCAGGAGAGTGTGTGGAGACTGCCAGCCTTCCAAGGAAAAGACAAACCAAGAGGGCAGAGGTATGAAACATCCATATTCTCCCATCCCCAAAACCGAGGCAAAGGAGGCACAGACTGGAGCACGACCAGGTGGCCCTGTCCATGCCTCACCCCCACCATCCTGGCACAGGCCCCTCCATGAAGCCCACAGTGAAAACACGACACACAAATGAAGGAAACAGAGATCAGAAGCAGAGCCAGGAGAACAGTGCTGGCTCCTTGGGGAAAGTTCTGGAAGGAGCCACTGAAGCAGATGAAGAAGGAGATGCTGAGGAAAGTCCTGCATGTGACAAAATGGTGGCGTATGCCTGTGCACACACGAGAGCCCCTGGGTAGAGCCGACTGCTCACAGCACATCCTCACTGTCATTCTCATCAGCACCAACAGACGCAGGAATGGTGGGTGCTCAGAAAAGTCCTGACTGTCCTGTGCTCCCTGCAGTGCCACGCAGGCAGCAGAGCAGGGCATCAGCAGGTACAGGCACATCTTCGGGGAGCCCACACTGTTTTAGGAGAGAGGAGATGGGTACATGAACCACCATGGTGCAAGTAAAGTAGAAATCTCCTTCTGCCTTCATAAGGTAATCATTAGTGAGCTACAACATTCAAAGGAGACACTGCTTTCTCCTGGGCAGATAAGGAGAACTGCATGAATGGACAAGGTAGTGTTCATACAGGCCATGTGGGCAGGATGGACAAGGCGGTGTCTGTACAGGACAACTTCTGAGCAGTGGTGGCATGCTGTAATTTATTACTATTGGAAGTCATTTCCTAAAGTCTAGATAGTACATTTATCCCAAAATTCCCACGTGGTCCTAGGAGATGACCTGTGTAGTTCACTGCAAACGCAGCAATAGTTTAACGTAAATTATATAGAAGGAGCAATCCTCACTAAAAATGCATAATCATAATCAGCATATGCCATAGTTTGGGTATTTGACCCTCCAAGCTCATGTTGAAATTTGGTCCCCAGTGTTGGAAGTGGGCCTAGTGGGAGGTGTCTGGGTCATCGGGGCAGATCCCTCATAAGTAGGGTGAGCTCTCACTCTATTAGTTCCTGAGAGAGTTCTCCCAGAGCTGGTTGTTAAAAATAGCCTGGCACCTCCCTCCCCTCCTCCTTGCCTCCTTTCTCACCAAGTGACCTCTGCACTCACCAACTGCCCTCTGCCTTCCTCCAGGAATGGAAGTAGCCTGAGGCTCTCACCAGAAGCAGATGCTGGCACCATGCTTCCTGTACAGCCTGCAGAACCCTGAGCCAAATAAGCCTCTTTTCTTTATAAGTTACCCAGCCTCAGGTATTTCTTTACAACAACACAAACAGACTGTGTGTAACAGCTTAAACTAATAAGATGCTACCCACAAACCAATGTTTATATTGTCAATGAAGACTCAGAGACAAACCATTTGGAAAAGAAAAAGTTTACCTGAAAGAGGTAAAAGAGAGTCAGTTTTCAAAACTGGCTCACCAAGTTAAAAACACAGCAAAATTAGGGAATGGCAAATTACCACAAGATACTACCTCATACCTATCAGAATTATAAAAATCCAAAAAACTGAAAATACCAAATGCCGGCAAGGATGTGGAGCAACAAGAATTCTCACTCATTGCTAGTGGGAATGCAAAATAGTACAGCCACTTTGGAAGAAAGTTTGGCAGTTTCTTACAAAACTAAACATATTTTTACCATACGATCCAGCAACTGTGCTCCCTAGTAGTACTTGCCCAAATGAATTAAAAACTTATATCCACATAAAAACCTGCACATAAATAATTATAGCAACTTTATTCATAACTGCCAAAAACTGGAAGCAACCAAGGCATCTTTCAACAGGTGAATGGATGAACAAACCATAGTACATTCATACAACAGAATGTTAGTCAGTGATAAAAAGAAATGAGCTATCGAGTTATGAAGACAAAGGTGAATCTTAAACGCATACTGCTAAGTGAAAGAAGTAAATCTGAAAAAGCTCCATACTGTATGAGTCCAACTATATAACATTCTGGAAAAGGCAAAACTATAGAGTTGGTAAATAGATCAGGGGTTATAAGGAGTTCAGGGGAAGGATGAATAGACGGAGCACAGGGGATTTTTAGGGCAGTGAAACTATTCTGTATGATACTCTAATGGTAACTATAAGACATTAAGTAACTGTCAAAAACCATGGAACTTTACAGCACAAAAAGTAAACCCCAATGTATGTAAGCTTTTAAAAAGTCATTTAGGAGGTCCAATCCCAAGACAAGACGCGAAATGTGACAAAACAATCTAACTAATAATATGAAACAACCTTACTAAAGGGGTTAAGGAATAAGGTACTGATCCAAGTCATTTTAGAAATGAGTGGAGTCTGTAAGACTAAAGGCAAAAGAAACTGTACATAAGCACTGCACTCTAGTTGACAAAGTCGTTTCCCAAGAAGTACAAGTTAACAATTCTGATATTGCTATAAATGTATACTGAAAATGAACAATTAAGTAAATGGATGGTGGTAGGTGGTGGGAGCCAAGCTTTTCATGTTGGAGTGGAAGGTCACAGACAAGCAAGGGGAGAGGGCTAGAATGATCCATGTGACAATGGGTTAGAGTTAGAAATGTCAGTGTGAACTGATGTTTAGCTTATATAGATACAGATGATTACACATAGCAAGATTTATAGATATGTGTATATACACAGGTAAGTACACGTGTATACACATCTCCTTAGCTCTGTTAGCTAAAATGGTCTCAAAGCAACAAAACCCCAGTAGCAACAAGCACACTCAACACCCAGATACTGGTTTCTTATACTATTCTCCAATAAAAGAAACCAGGACTCCTTGGAGTAATGGTTGATCCTAGGATGGGGGCAGGAAATACACAAAATGAGCATCATCACTTTCAGTAGTACCAGAAAGGAAAAAGGTTCTTAAAAAACAACACACACACACACACACACACACACACACACAATGATGGAGGTATGTCAAAGGGACACAGAAGCCAATTGAAAGAGCTCCCAATAGCCAAAGCTGGAACAATTTGAGCAAGAACAAAAACAAAAAAAAAAATGTAGCATAGGACTATAAACCAAAATATAAAATAAATACCCATGAGTTCATACTGATATAAATAAATGATTTTAAAAAATAGGAGAACAGATAAATCTCCAAAGATAATTCCAAATGGTTTATACAGATATTCCATCCTCAATGAGATGGGGAGCATAACCCTCTACTTCTTAAGCGTGCACCACACAAGGTGACTTTCTTCCAAACAGTACAGTATGGAAAGAGAGAGAAAAAAAGAATCACTTTACAGTGGAGAAATCTGACAAAACCACCTCAGCCAGGTGATCAAGGTCAACATGAACAGTGACAAGTCATGTTGACAGTGTGCTTCCTTGATATGTGACGAAAATGGCAATTTACTTGAGTGGTCTTCATTCCACAAACCCATAACCCCAGTCTAGTCATGAGAAAACATCAGACCCCAGCAGACCCCAGTTGAGGGACATTCTACAAAATACCTGCCCAGTACTTCAAAACTGTCAAGGTCACCAAAAACGAGGCAAGTCTGAGAAGCTGTCACAGCCAAGAGAAGCTTCTGGAGACATGATGATTAAATGTCATGTGGGATCCTGGATGGGATCCTGGGACAGAAAAGAAGATTCATGAAAAACTGAGGAAATCTAAAGTATGGTCTTTGGTTAATCGTAATGTCTTAATATGATTCCGGTAGTTATGACACATATACTTTACTAATGTAAGATGTCAAACTGGGTGTGAGGTATACAGAGGTTCTCTCTGCACTATCTTCACAATAATTCTGTAATCTAAAACTGTTCTAAAACAGGAAATTTATTTTAAGAAAACAACAATTAAAGAAAAAAAGACCTAAGTCACCATTTGCCTGTTCATGGTGGGAAAATAGCACCTTTATCACAGAATTGTCAAATTCTGAAAAACTGTCACAAATCTGCAAGCATAGAGATTGCAGAAGTCGGGGTGAAGGCGTCTTTAGAAAAAGAACCCAGAAGGTCCAAGTTTAGAGGAGATATTCAAGATTTTATCATTTAAGGCATCTCATTACTCACAATACATCTAAGATACAGAGTGTTTTCCCTCTGACTAAGGTATGTGATGTGCTCAGTCATAACTGAAGCAGAACAAAGTATCAGCTTTGCCTCAAAAATATTTCTTAATTCTCACACTGAATATTCAGCTTAGGACACTGAATGTTCCAGAAGACAGGGCATAAACTCTGGCCCCTGCTGTAACGGCAGCCCCTTCTATTGATAATGTACAGTGTTCAGGGTGCTTTCTACACACTGCTGTTCTCCTCACTCCAGCTTAGCAAGAGAGGGACTGTTGTTTCCGTTTTACAGATGTAGAAACTGAGGCCCAGAAAAACTACATGATTTGTCCAAAAGTTTCATAGCTAGCAAGTAAGAGAGCCAGTCTTCGAAATCCTGTCTACCAGGCACTGAAGCGAGGGGCCAGCCTCTTTCACCATGCTGGCTTCTGCGAGAGGTCTCTTTGCCTCTGCACACAGCCAGGGAGGTGCACACACATGGGGCCTGCCAGCAGGGGCTTCACCAGGCCATATGCAGGGCTCTCTGGACAAGCGGACGTTTTTGTGAACGGTGCAAATGCTCCCACGGGGAACAAAGGATTCTTCCTACATGGAGAAAGATCAGGAGTCATCTTGAATCTGTGCCCTTGAAACAGAGCCAAGGTCTAAAAGCTTTTACGGAACCCACATGAATCACAGTCATCAATATGCCATTAGATTCTGGACATTAATTCCCTAAAAGTATTCTGAACCTTTGAAGGGATTAACCCCTTACTGTATTAAACCCCCCTCCCAAGCTACAGTTGCTGACTTTTCTTTTTCTATTTAAATAAGACACTGATTTTTATTTTTCTATCTCATTAAGTTTACTTGCATAAAGCTATGTTTTACAAGTGGTCCCTTTAGTTTATTTCCTGAATATTAGGAGGATCTCCCTTCAGCTTCCAAAAGTTCTATGGATCCTAAACCTCAAGCAGCAAACACAGTGGTGTTGCTGTCCCTGGCTTCTTGATTAACACAGCATCCCTCGAGGGTTCAGGGAGGCAGAGACCAGCGGCGCATGGAGGGTCCCAAAAATCTACCAGAAGCAATTTAATCTTAGAATGGGACGGGATTTTTAGAAGTCATCTAACCCAGCTGTCCTGGCATGCGGACTCCCTCCTGGCCCTCCTGCAGCACCCCCACCTACAGTGCCCACTGAGGGAGTACCTTAGGGAGTCTGCCCCAGGTGACACGGGCTACACTGACACTGTGTTCCCAAGCATGCTCCTTTCACACAAAACCAATCTAAATCTTTTTCCAAATTTCAGCCCTCCAAACAACACGCGTGCGTAACCCCTAGGAAGAGGGGAAGGAGGGTGAACTGAGTCAGGCTCTCTCACTTGGACTAAACTTCCTCAGCCCCGTCGCTTTATTCACTAATGAAGCAGGACGTGGGCTTTGCCATCGGAGAAGCCTGGGCTGAATCCTGACACCAGTGGCATGACCTTGAACAAGCTTCTCGATGCTTCCAAATCTCAGTGTCCTCACCTGCGAGGGCCAGCTTCCCAGGGCTGCATGGGCAGTCACAGGTTGACATGTGAGTGCTCAGCTCTGCAGCCAAGCAGATGGTTCAGTGCACAGCTCCTGACACTTCCCCCACTTGCACACGCCAGCAACAGCCCCACTCTCTCTCTCCCTCTCCCAGGGGCCTAAGAACAGGCAGGCAGCACACAGGGAAACAGGACCACCTCCATTAACTTGGATGCCATGCTACTAATAATACAATCTGTATTTGGCCACTGTCCTCTGGAATCAATCTGATTATGCCTCAGGGGCAGGTCCTGTGCAATGGCACAGAGCCTTGCAAATGTGGACAGAAGAGCTCAATGCAAATGCAGATTCCCATGCCCTACACCTACTGGATCAGAATCTGCATTTTAAAAACCCAGGTGATTCATGTGCACATTGACATTTCAGAAGCACTGGTCTAGAGAGAAAACAGTATTCCAATTTCAAGGTTTCTATCAGGGAATATGCTGAAGCAGAAAGCCTTCTTCCTTCCCCACCCCTGCTGTCAGCAGCACATAAGCACATTCAGTCGGCATGAACAATGAGCAGGGCTGGCCTTGAGGGCCCAGAGATAAGTCATAGAAAAGGACAAAATAGGTACGCTGACAAGTCTCATAACCACGAGACTTTGTGTGTCATCTTCTTACCAACCCCTTCTAAGCACTTTCTTGGACCCTGATCAAAGTTGCAGAGATAAATATTGACTTTTTTAAATAAACAAACACCCAATTCCTAGATGTAAGTCCCACTGGGAAGTAGAACAGTATCAACTTGAAGCAGGAAGAGACAGGGATTCACTGGCATTTCCTGACATCTGAAAGGCAGTGAGCTCATCCCTAAAGACGAACACCAGAGGCTCCGCATCAGCACTGCCCCTCAGCCTGGCCAGAGCGTCTTAACGTAAACTGCCATTTGGGATTTGTGCTAACTGAACCAGCACTTGCTGATCAAGCCAAAAACCTTTCCTGATTCTAGAGCATTTACAGTATATGGGGTGTGGGGGGACAGAGAGAGGGAGAGAAAGAGATAGGTAGGGAGGAGGAGGATGGAGCAAGATGGGGAAGAGGGGCGGAGAAGAGAAAGCCTACCCTGGCAGCACTAGTGAGCTCCCACCACACACCCATGCTTCACAGGCTCTGACCACCACAACTCAGCCAGACCCAGGTAGCGCCCACAGAATAAATGAACCTGTTGTCAGATGCTGTGAGCCTAGGGCAGGGGGTGATCCCCTGGCTACATGGTGAGGACAGCCCCCCAGAGGTTCTGACTTTCCTGTTTAGGGGACCTGGGCACTGCTATTTTACAAACGCCCCCAAGAGACTCTAAAGTACAGGCAGGTGGAGGAGCCTGCTCCAGGAGAGAAAGGGTCAGCTCAAATTCACTACACCTGCAGTTTTTGCAATAATGAGAAGGATTTTCTAAAATATAACATTGCTAATGCGAAGGTGGAAGTGACCATTTGGCAACTGAGTGTCCTGAATGGTGGACATCTATAAGACAGATGGAGGATCCTTTTCAAGACTGATTTTTGCAGTGACACAAATGCACACATATAAAAGGGTATCCCAACACTGGACGTGCCCTGTGCCTCCCTCACCTCTACGTGGACTGAGGTAGGGAACACTATGGCCATGTCAGCATTTTATTTCTGCCTCCTGGGCTCCTAGCAGGGTCAGTAAGTCATGGCTCACAGACCCTTTTTAACAGCCTATGAACTAAAAATGGTTTTCACAATTTTAAAAGGTTGAGAGGAAAAAAAAGAATTTAAGAGACAATGTGTGACCCACATACCTAAAATATTTACTGTCTGGGCCTTTACAGAAAACTTCTGCAGAACCCCGGCTCATGGCAACCACAGGGGCCTGGACATCCCCAGCACGAGTCCACGCTGGCAGGTCCCTTCCCTGCTGCCTCACGGAAGGGAAAGCCCTGAAACGCCTGGAAAGGGTGAGGCCAGGTGGAAGTGCACGCTCAGTGGTCAACACTCTCAAGAAAAAACACAGCCACTGACTGCAAGGCCCCCGGGAGCAGAGGGGCTCCTGTCTCCATGTGCACAGGGACCATGCGGCCAGTGGACATGAGGAGGCAACAGGAGTCTCTGCAAGGCCCCTCAGCAGGTGAGGCCCTGACTACGTCCCAGACCCGGCGGTCACTTACCCACTGTGCCCGCGTCTCCTGTCTGGGTCCTGCTGTGACCCCACATGGAGGCCCCTGCTCACAAGGGTACAGCCTCGAGCTGACAGTGTGCCGGGGATAAACACAAACAGCGGCACCCCTTGCTTGGCCCAGCGGCCGACGCAGCTAGTCTCCATGGTTCGCCACAGAGCATGGCCGATCACAGGAAATCAGACATGTGAAGGAGCCACGCTCTGAGGAAGCAGTCTAGGATCACGGCCATGCCCTAGCACTGTGCTACACAGACAGCAACAACCAGGTGCTCCTGAGAAGGGGCCAGCAGGGGCCTTCCCGCTGGGCCTGAGAGAGCTCCTCACACCCAGTGAAGCGATCCTCACGGTGGACTCTGGAATCAGCACGCCAGAGCGAGAGAAAGAGGCACACTTCCCTAAGATGGGCTCTGTGCAGGTTAACTGGAGGCCAGGCTCCCAGAAGCCAAGAGAAAGCCGGTATTTGTTTATCTTCGAGATCAACTGCCACAATGCATTCTGCAGACAGTGGCGCTCTGCATCCTATACCTGCACTGTATCACATCCTTCTGTAGGTCATTTGACTCACAAAATTGATTTAGGAGAGATTATTCAATTCCATTTTACATTTTCACGTTTTGGAACTCTGCCAGCAGCAACTTCTGTTCTTCCAGAGGTCAGGAAGCTATGGACAAGGCAATCTCTTGCTGCTGTAAATGGAACTCCACATTCCCTTTATGAATTTCCTGTCAATCTTCAAATTACTTCAAACACAATTGCCCTTCACTTAGTGTTTTATGTCTCCATGTCTACCTCGTTATATCCCATCACCTCCCCAGCTGCAGACAGCACTCCTGGGAGCCCCTGGGGGTGCCCGTGTCAGGGTGTGGGACGAGGACGGGCCCTGCAGCCTCCCGTTGCAGCCAGCTCGCTGACCACAGCAAACATAAGCTGCATGTCTTACATTTAGAAATTCCTGTTTGTGGTCCCACTTCCCTCACCAACCCACCATGTTTCCTTACTCTTCTGTGCAGGAAAACTACGTCAACTCCCCTCACTCCACCCCAGACCAAACCTGCCCTTCTCCTGGCCACCAGCAACTCCACGCTGCCCAGAGCTGCTGCCAATGTCCCCTGGAGCCATCCCCCGTGTCCGATGTGACCATCACCACCACTTGGGCAGTGCCCCTCGGCCTTCCTCCAGCCGACCAGCTATTCTTCCTGTCCCCCCACAAAAGAAGCGTGCCTTCCCTTCTGACCTCCAGACACTGCAGGGCCCAGCCTCAGTCCCGGGTCTTGGTGTCTCTCTGTACCCCACTTAGTAATCCCACCTGTCCCTCGCAACGCACACCAGACTCAAACCTCATCTCCACGTCCCAGTCCGTTCTCCCAGACCCTGATCACATGCAGCATCCTGCTCCTGTTTCCAATGCTAAGTGTCCAAACTGCAATCTCAAGGGCTTCCAGGAATGACAGCCGCGAAGCCGCCTTTCCAGGGCATTAGGGCCGAGTCAATTTTGATGCCTCTCCTTTTCACACCTCACGTTTGTGAGCAAGCCCTGGGAGCTCTGCCACCAAATCCTACCCAAGACCCAACCACCGCACACCTCCCCGGCTACTACGCTGGTGAAAACCACCATCACCCTTCCTGGGTGAATGGAGTAATCTCTTAATGGGAAACAGCAGGCAGAGTCATCCCTTTAGAGCCTTGGTCTGTTCAGGCCACTGCTCTGCTCAAAACCCTGCAATGGCCCCCATTTTCCACAGAGTAAAAGCCAAATCTCCCATCAGCCTACAAGGCCCCAAATACCTGCTCACACCCCTCCTGCCACAGTTAGCTCCCAGCCGCCCTCTACCTCCCTCCCCCCTCTGCTCCAGCAACACCAGCCTATCCTTGGTGTCCTGGGCATTTGCTCCCAACATTCTCTCCCCTGGAATGCTGGTCCCCAGAATCCACTTGTCTAAGTCCCTCACCTGCTCCAGGTCTTTCCTCAGATGTCCCCTTCTCCATAAGGGCAGCCCTGGTCCCTTCGTGAGAAGGTACACTGCTCTCCCTCACCCTGCACTGCTTCTGTTACCATGTGCAAGTGACATCTCTAACACATCTCCTGGTCACTGTGTCTGTCCCTCAACAGCACATAAGGCTTCTCAGGGGCAGGAGTTTCTGATATGCTCCTTGGCATTGCCCAAGCACCCACAACAGGGCCTGGCACTTGGTAGGCACTGCATAAATTCAAACTAAAGAACTGTTGGTCTCCAAACCTGAGATTTTTGAAACCAAAATAAAAAGAGAAATATAATGAGTTACAGTTGGACTATGTGTTGGTGTCTGAGGAACGGCAAGGCTGCCAATGTGGTTAAACAAAGCACGCAGGGCAGATGGCAGGAAGGGAGGCTGGGAGGCACTTAGAGGCCAGGTCAGGGAAGCTCAGAAAGCCTTTGCCTTATACCATGAGGGACACAGGGAGACTCCAGAGAGTTCTGGAAAGAGGGATGGCATGATGTCACCTCTATTTTTAAATTAAACTTTTGACTTTGAGATAACTGTAGATTCACATGCAGTTGTACAAATAACAGAGATACTCCATGTTCCCTTAACCCAGTTTCCCCCGATAGTGACATCATGCAAAATTGTAGTACAATACCACAACCAGGATATCAAAATTGACACAGTCAAGATAAACATTATTTCTACCAGAACAAGGATTGTGCTCTTTAATAGCCACAACCATAGCCCTCCCACACCATCACCTCCTTAAACCCTGGCGACCACTGGTCCGTCCCCAGTTTCTACCAGTCAGTGTCTCACGTCGACAATGTCATATGCATGAACTCACAGTATGTAACCTTTTGGGGTGGCTTTTTCCACTTGGCAAAATTCTCTGGAGATTCACCTGGGTTGTTGTATGTACTGGTAGTTCAGTCCTTTTTATTGCTGGGTAGTATTCCACGCCACGATGTGCAATGGTTTGTTTAACCATTCATCCATCAAGAAACATCTGGGTTGTTTCCAGTATGGGGCTATTTCAAATAAACCTACTGTGAACATTTGTGAATAGGTTTTTGTGTGAACACAGTTTTCATTTCTCTGGAATAAACATCCAGGAATTTATATTGCTGGGTCGTGTGGTAGGTGCAAGTTTAGTTCTATGAGAACCTGCCAAACTGCTTTGCAGGGTGCCTGTATTATTTTACATTCCCACCATCAACGCCAAGAGGGAGGCAGCTCCTCCACATCTTCACCATCATATGCTATTATTACAATATTTTGTCTTAGCCATTCTGCTAGGTGTGCAGTGAAATCTCATCATGACGTTAATCTCTGTTTCCTCTTGAACAGCTAACAGTATTGAACATCCTTCAGGCCTTATCTGCCATCTGTATATCCACTTCACTGAAATGCTTCTTCATGTCTTCTGTGTAGATTCTATTTGAATTGTTTATTTTCTTACTATTGAGGTTTCAGAGTGCTTCACGTACAGGCATACCCTGTTTTATGCGAAGGACTACATTTCTGTAATTTTTGGTCTAAAAATTGCACTGAGTCTGCCTGCATTTGTTGCAAAGGATAAAATTGAGTTTTCAGGTAAAAATTAGAATTTTGAAAAGCGTATCTGCTATGGTGAGCTTGATAGTTTCCCAATGCAGGTATACCTCATTTTATTACATTTTTTAATATCCAGAAATTAGCCGTTTGTCGGATGTACAGTTTGCAAATATTTTCTCCTGTTCTGCAGGTTGTCAATTTACTCTATTATTTCCTTTGCTCTACAGAAACTTTTTAGTTTAATTAGGTCCCATTTATTTATTTTTGTAGTTGCTGTACTTGCCTTTGGGGACTTAGTCATGTCACAAATTCTTTGCCTGGGGCAATGCCCAGAAGAGTTTTTCATAGGTTTTCTTCTAATATTTTTATGGTTTCTGGTCTTATATTTAAGTCCTTAATCCATCTTGAGTTAATTTTTGTATATGGTGAGAGATAGGGATCCAATTTCATTCTTCTGCATGTGGTGGCCCGGTTTTCCCAGCACCATTTATTGAATAGGGCTTCCTTTCTCCAGTGTATGTTGTTTCCTGCTTGTTGAAAATCAGTTGGTTGTAACTACATGGCTTTATTTCTGAGTTCTCTATTCTGTCCCATTGGCCTGTGTGTCTGCCTTTATACCAGCACCATGCTGGTTTGGTTACCGTAGTCTTGTAGTATAATTTGAAGTCAGGTACTGTGATGCCTCCACATTTGTTCTTTTTGCTTAGGACTGCTTTGGCTATTTGGGCTCTTTTTTGGTTCCATATGAAGTTTAGGATTATTTCTTCTAGATCGGTGAAAAATGACATGGGTATTTTGATGAGAATTGCATTGAATATGTAAATCACTTTGAGCAGTACAGACATTTTAACAATGTCGATTCTTCCAATCTATGAGCATGGGATGTTTCTCCATTTGTTTGTGTTATCTGTGATTTCTTTCATCAGTGTTTTGTAGTTCTCCTTGTTGAGAACTTTCACTTCTTTGGTTAAGTATACTCCTAGGTATTTTATTTTCTTTGCAGCTATTGTAAAGGGTGTTGAGTTCTTTACATGACTTTCAGCTTGACTGTTATTAGTATGTAGAACTGCTACTAATTTGTGTACATTAATTTTGTAACCTGAGACTTTACTGAATTTATTTACCAGTTCTAGGAGTCTTTTGGTGGAGTCTTTAGGGTATTCTAGATATAAGATCGTATCATTGGCAAACAGGGATAGTTTGACCTCCTCTTTCCAGAGTTGGATGCCCTTTCTTTCTTTCTCTTGTCTGATTGCTCTAGCTAGGACTTCCAGTACTATGTGGAATAGAAGTGGTGTTGTCTTGTTCCAGTTCTTAGGGGGAATGCTTTCAACTTTTCCCTATTCAGTGTGATGTTGGCTGTGGGTTTGTCTTATATGGCTTTTATTATTTTGAGGTACGTTCCTTCTGTGCCTAGTTTGTTGAGGGTTTTTATCATGAAGGGGTGCTGGATTTATCGAATGGTTTTTCTGCATCTATTGAAATGACCATATGGTTTTTGTTTTTAATTCAGTTCATGTGGTGAATGACATATATTGATTTGCTTGTGTTGAACCATCCTTGCATCCCTGCAATGAAATCCACTTGATCCTAATGAATTATCTTTTCGATGTGCTGTTGGATTCAGTTTGCTAGTATTTTGTTAAAGATTTTTGCAACTGTGTTCATTTTTCATCCTTTTTCATTTCCGATTGAGCTTATTTGAATCCTTTCTATTGTATTTCTGGTTAATTTTGCTAGTGGTCTATTGATTTTGTTTATCTTTTCAAAGAACCAACTTTTTGTTTCATTGCTCCTTTGTATTGTTTTGTTGGTTTCCATTTTGCTTAGGTCTGTTCTGATCTTTGTTATTTCTTTTCTTCTGCTAGCTTTGGGTTTTGTTCTTCTTTTTCTAGTTCCTTGAGGTGTGACATTAGATTGTTAATTTGTGATCTTTCTTTTTGATGTAGGCATTTAAGGCTTTGAACTTCTCTCTTAACACTGCTTTTGTTGTATCCTTGAGATTTGGGAAGCTCATGTTGTCTTTATTTATCAGTTGGAAAAATCTTTTGATTTCTCTCTTGATTTCATCATTAATGCTAGGCTCATTCAGCAGCAGGTTGTTTAATTTCCATGTATTGGCCTAGTTTTGAGAGTTCCTCTTGGAATTTGATTTCTACTTTTATTCCAGTGTGGTCTGAGAAGATACATGGTATGATTTTGATTTTTCTGAATTTTCTGAGACTTGTTTTATGGCCTAACATATGACCAATCTTGGAATATGTCCTATGTGCTGATGAGAAGTATGTATATTCTGTAGTTTTTGGGTAGAATGTTCTGTAAATGTCTGTTAGGTCCATTTGTTCTAGAGTCCTGTTTAATTGCAGTGTTTCTTTGTTGATTTTCTGCCTTAATGATCTGTCCACTTCTGTCAGTGGAATGTTGAAGTCTCCGGCTAATATGATGTTGCTGTTTATTTCCTTGCTTAGATATAGTAGACTTTGTTTTGAATATGGGGGCTCCTGTGTTAGGTGCATTTATATTTAGGATTGTTATATCTTCTTGTTGAACTGCTCCCTTTATCATTATAATATAATGACCATTTTGTCTGTTTTACCATTTTTTATTTAAAGTTGATTTTATCTGATATAAGAATAGCTACTCCTGCTTGCTTTGGTTCCCACTTGCATGGAACGTTTTTTTCCACCCCTTTCCTTTACCTTGAGTCTATGAGAATCTTTGCGAGTTAAATGGGTTTCTTAGAGACAGCATGTATTTGGGTTGTGTTTTTTTAATACCCATTCAGTCTATCTACATAGTTTAAGTGGAGCATTAAAACCATTAACATTCAATGTTGTTATTGATATGTAAGATACTGTTCTGTTCACCATGTTGATTGTTACCTAGTAGCTTTGTTTTCTCCTTTGTGTTACTGTTTTATAAGAGCTGTGACTTTGAACTTTTGAGTGTTTTTACTCTGGTAGGTTCTGTTCCATGTATAGAGCACTTTAAAGCATATCTACTAGGGCAGGTCTAGTGGTGGCAAATTCCCTTAGTGTTTGCTTGTCTTGAAAAGATTTTATTTCTCCTTCATTTATGAAACTTAGTTTTTCAGGATACAAAATTCTTATATGGCAGTTATTCTGTTTAAGAAGACTAAAAATAGGACCCCAATCTCTTCTGGTTTGTAAGGTTTCTGTTGAGAAATCTGCCATTATTAGTCTGATGGGTTTTCCTTTGTAAGTTACTTGACGCTTTCATCTCACAGCTTGTAGGATTTTCTCTATTACTTTAACTTTGGCCAGACTGATTATGTACCTTGGTGATGTCCTGTTTGCTATGAATCTTCCAGGTGTTCTATGACCTTCTTGTATCTGGATGTCTAAATCTCTAGCGATACCAGGGAAGTTTTCCTCAGTTACTCCCTCAAATAGGTTTTCCATACTTTTTGCTTTTTCTTCTTCCCCCTCAGGGATACCTATGATTCTTGTATGTATTCGCTTTATATAGTCCCACATTTTTCGGAGAGATTGTTCATTCTTCTTGAGTCTTTTTTCTGCATTTTTGGTTGACTGGGGTAATTTGAAAGCCTTGTCTTCAAGCTCTGAAATTCTTTCTTCTGTTTGCTCTAGTCTATTGTTAATATTTTCTGCCATATTTTGAAATTCCCTAAATGACTTTTTCATTTCCAGAATTTCTGTTATATCTTTTCTTATGTTATCTATCTCTTTAGAGAATTTTTCATTCATTTCTTGAATTATTTTTTTGGTTTCTTCGTGTTGGTTTTCAACTTTCTCACTAATCCTATTGATCTTACTTGCTATCCATATTCTGAATTCCATATCTGACATTTCAACAATTTCCTTTTCTTTGGATTCCATTGCTGGACAGCTACTGTTATCCTTTGGGGATGTCAAGATGGCCTGTGTTTTCATGTTGCCAAAGTTCTTATGCTGGTTCCTACTCACCTAGAACCTCTTCTCTCAGCTCAAAACAGGTAGCTTCATGGTATACCTGTTCTTTTCTGCTAGGACTACTCTTGCTTGGTGAAGAGAGGGGGAGATCTCTGGATGGCGTGCTTGAGTCCTACTCTGGACGACTGACCAGGCAGGAGAGGGACAGATACACTGTGAGCCGTTAACACTGCTGTTCTCTTGCATCTCACCATTACCCTGTGGTTGTCATGGGGCTGCTGCGGCACGGCTGGTCTGTGGCGGCACAGGTGCGTGGCTGGGCGTGTGCACGGTGGGGTGGGCCTGTGGTGGGGCAGTCTGTCTAGGTCTGGCAGTGGCAGCTGTGTTGGTGTTCACCCTGCCCAGGTCCATCTGCGGTGTGGTTTCCTAGGCAGCAGCAACAGTGGCTGGGCTTCCCAGATGGCAGGTGGTGGGCTCTCGGGGCTATGGGTCCTTGTTCCTCCTGGGTCCCACAGGAATTGTGGCTGGGTGGGGCCACCCAGGCTATGGCAACAGATGCCAGGTCTGTGGGTGCCTGCTCTTCCCAAGTCCCCTGGTGGTCGTGGGGGTGCATGTCACCTGCCCGTGGGTTGCGTGAGAGTGCCTGGCCTCCCTGCTCCTTCCCTGCCCTGGGAGAGGTGAGGGGGAAGCAGCAGCTATGGCTCTGACCCCTAGGTGGACACAGCACTCTGGGGCTGGAACCTCAAAATGTTGCCAGTTGCAGCACCCTGGGTTTGGAAGCCATCTGTGCTTTTTCTCGTGTGCAATGCCGCTGCACAGCCTCTGGTCAGGTCTCTGTGTCAGTGAAGAGGCCTGCAGCAGTGGAGGGGCCCTCCATCAGCTCCCATTGTAGTGTCCTCAGGGGAAGCGTGGAGCCCCAGTGTTCTCTCCTCTTTCTGTTCCCCGTGTATGGGCACCTTCCCCAGGTACCCCTGATCCTGCTAAGTGGCTTGTCTCACTTCCTTCTCCTTTACTTTGGATGTCTACTGTTGCCTCTCTGTTAATTTCCAGTGCTTTCTCTTAGACGATTGATCCAAAGGTGAATATCTATTCACAACTTTCAGTCCTCTCTAAGAGAGTGGCATTGTGCAGGCTACTTCTAGTCTGCCATCTTGGCCCTTTTCCGACTTTCAAGTCTTATTGTCTAAGAAATACTTTGTATAAGACTATGGGTGCCATTGAGAGTGATTCCTTTGGTCGATCTGGGCAAAGTAAATTGAACACTTCGAAAGGGATTCACCATCCCAGATGCCATTAAGAACATTTGAGATTCATGGGCAGAGGTCAGAGTATCAACATTAACAGGAGTTTGGGAGAATTTTATTGCAGCCCTCATGGATGACTTTGAGGGGTTCAAAACTTCAGTGGAGGAAGGAACTGCAGATGTGGTGGAAGTAGCAAGAGCACTTGTCTAGAAGTGGAGCCTGAAGATGTGACTGAATTGCTACAATCACATGATGAAACTTGAATGGATATGGAGTTGCTGTTTAGGGGTAAGCAAAGAAAGTGGTTTCTTTAGATGGATTCTACTCCTGGTGAAGATGCTGTGAATATTGTTGAAATGACAACAAAGGATTTAGAATATTACATAAACTTAGTTTGATAAAGCAGCAGCAGGGTTTGAGAGGATTGACTCCAATTTTGGGAGAAGTTCTACTGTGGGTGAAATGCTATCAAACAGCATGGCATGCGACAGAGACATCTTTTGTGAAAGGAAGAGTCAATAGATATGGCAGACTTCAACACTGTCTTATTTTCACAAATTGCCACAGCCACTCCAGTCTTCAATAACCACTACCCTGATCCATCAGAAGTCATCAACATCGAGGCAAGACCCTCCTCCAGCAAAAAGATTATGACTCCCTGAAAGCTCAGATGATTGTTAGCATATTTTAGCAATAAAGTATTTTTAGTTAAGGTATATATGTACATTTTTTTTTTAGTTTTAAGTGTGCTATTGCACACTTAATAGACAATATTGTGTAAACGTAACTTTTATATGCCCTGGGAAACCAGAATGTTCATGTGACTCACTTTACTGAGAGATTTGCTTCATTGCAGTGGTCTGGAACCAAACTGACATCTCCCAGGTATACCTGTACTTAACAATGTTTCTGATGAACTCAGTGGTGATATTAACAATGGTGAAATTTTTGACATTGCATATTGAAATGTGTTAGTACTTGGAAGATCTGCATAACTCAGTGAACTAATATTTTCCAAATGACTAATGCATGATGTTACAAAAATCACACATGTGTAGAATATTTGTTCAAAGGGCAAGATTGATAGATAATGGCTTTTAATAGATTCCTAAAGGTTTATTGATAGTGTTTCAGATTCCATCTTGCAACTAACCTGTAAGAAACTACCACTTGTCAAGTTTTGTTATTGTATCAAACAAGAATATCTACAATGACGGGATTGGGCTGTTGAAATACTCCTCCCATCCAGCCACATGTTTGTGTGAGTCTGGGTTTTCGTCACATAATTCAATCAAAACAACATATCACAAGAGATGAATGCAGAAGCAGATATGATAATCAAGCTATCTTGTATTAATTCTGACATTAAAGAGTTCTAGAAATTCTTCTAATTTATTTTTATTATGTAATGGATTTATTATTCATTGTAAATGAATAACTGAATAAATAATTTTAAAACCTGTGTTAATTACAAGTACTGTAAGTATCAATAGGTAAAACCCACTTTTAAAGGTTATTTGAGAGGAAAGGGGTTCTGAGTCCAAAAGTTTGAGAGCCCACTGGCCCAGTGTCATAGGATACTGTGGTGCTTGGGAGGAAACGCAGGTGGTTTCGGCAAAGGACCATGGAGACCCACCAGTCTCCAGCTCATTTGGTGATGAGCTGTCACCAAATGCTACCCATCTCCTTCCTCACACTGAGTCAGAGAGAGGACTGAATTTGTTTGTTTCTGTGTTTTCGTGTGAGTGCTAACAGGGAAGTAGACTCAACTGAAAGACTGACATTGGAAGGAAATTGAGGGATTCATTTCAACTTTAATATTGTAAATAATTTTAGAAATTGATGTCAGAACTTGATTTTCAAGACAAAAGTCCTCCAGGCAATTCTGCTGTGATGGGAGATCTAACCCAAATTATTCTGTTATTCAACAACATTCATTAGTACTTGTGGGGTACAGGTGTCTGCGCTAAGTGCTGAGAAGGGGATCAAGGATATTGTAGATGGTTTTTCTGATCTTACGGGGTTTTTTTGGGAGGGAGAGATGGTTGGTAGGACAAGCTGTCAACTGAAAAGCTGCCTAAGAAAACATAAGGCAGAGGAGGAGATGGGGATGCTGGTGCCCACCACAGCAGCCTGCTCTGCAGAAGGGCTCTGGTGCTAGGGAGGCACTGGCTGATGAGGAGGGAGTGACCAGCCTTTGTCTAAGCCTGGGGATGCCTGGCAGGTCGGAGCCCTGGACAGAAATTCACTTTCACTGCCTGGTATTAAAGCGGAGCTCGCTGGCTGGCTCACTTACATATGTTGGGTGCCTGTAGTGTGCTGTGCAGTGGAAAAACAAAGGTAAAGAAGCCCATGTCCCAGCATGAGGGAGGGTACTGCTGTTGGGTGGAGCCACTTGCGAAAGCAGCTGTCCCTATGGAGAGTGCCAGGATAATGGCCCCAAGTCCAGGGTGCAGGGGTGCTGGGGGCTCACCCTTGCTCAGGCTCAGCCCTCTCCCGCTGTGGCTGCCTCCAGTGTTCCTTGTGGGAATACAGGAAAGCCTCTTCTCACCAGAATCCAGAAAGTAGGGAATTCTGATTAATTGCATTTCCCTTTCAGTTTCCAAACTACCATTAGAAAATTCCTTAAACCATAAGATTGGGTTTCTGATTTATTCTCTAGAATATGTTAAACATGATTGAATTTTTCTAAAAAGACAGGATTTTGCAGGGCCTTAGGGCATCACTTACCATAGACTATTAACCCAAGGGCCCTGAGAAATCCTCTGGTTTTGATCTCCCACCATAGAGCAGAAGCCCCTGGGAAGCTTCACCTGCTGTGGTTGTGCCTTGCACCAGACTGCACGAGCATTGTCACTGGCAAGAGTGAGTCCTTCCCCTTAACTTCTTGACAGTAGAAATGAAGTCAGACAAGCCAGGTAGGAACAACAGTCCCAGATATGGCTCTGGACTCTCTCACTGCTTGAATCTCTTCCTCTAACCTGGTGGCAATGAAGCTGGTGTTAGCACCCAACAGGAAGTGGGGTGTTGGCTAAAATCTGGGCCAGGGTGTGGTAGAGGGAGGGCAGACTGAACTTGGGTTTATCTCCTAACCTCCATCATCTCTTTCTGTAGAAGAGCCACCACAGGAGCCTGTGCCTCCACAAAGGATCTCCAGAGTGGAAGAAGAGTTAAGATGCAGAAAGTGACGTGGAATTGCTTGCCTTTGGCCACTACTGGCTGGGGACTTATTTTCTGGTGCCCGCAGGGGTGTGGATTAGGTTGTCTGTGCTGTTTTATTCCTTTTACTTCCCGCTAACATCTTTCATTTCCTTGGGGTGTGAAGATTTTCCTCTGTTTGTGGCCATTTTGAGTCGTTGCATAAGCCGCCCAGTGGTGGCAGGTGACATTAATGAGCTAGCTGGTCTTTAAATAGCACAGCTCCTATAAACAGAATCACCTGTTTTATAGCCTGATATTGAAGAATAGTATTCACAGAGGATTCCGAATGGCGGGTGGAACATTAGAAAGGCAGTAAAATGCGCCCCACCACTGCCATGAGACAAGAGTGGCTGAGGACACACACCCTGCAGCAGAGGCACCTCCTCTGGGGTGGGCCAGAGTCCTCTGTCAGGATGCATTAAACTCAGGTTGCATCGAAATGAAGAATGGCCAAGCCAAAATCTCCTCGATTATCGGAAACTTAGTCATTTGTTCTCTGAGTCAGCTTAATGGCGTGTTATGTTCACATCACACTCTTTGGGGCTGGGCCAAGGAGCCAGCATGCTTGCCAGCACTGCAGCAATGAGCTAATCAGCCTTTTGGCTCCCACATTCCTGGCCAGGACCTCTGCTGGAATTAATGCTGTCACTGCATCAGACCAGAAGCCTCATGAAGACTGCTCTTCCTTTTCCTCCATGTCACATGCTGGTCCTTGCTTTCATCAGATGATCCCGAGCCCCTTGTCCCCCAGAAAGCCTTCCCAGGCTGAGGCTGAGATGTGGTGCTAGGAATCCAGCCCAACAAATTGTGTATCGAAAAGCTCTGTCCTCGTGGCTGCTTAGGTGGGCGATGGCCCCTACCCTCCAGGAACATGTAACCCAGTGGGGAGGGATAGTGCATGAACACACGTGTCTTCAATGCCATATGCTGTCAGGTACACGCAGTCAGAGAAGGGCAACAAAATGATGTGGAGCTTTGGAGGTAGGCACTTTGGAGGGATGGAGGAAGGCCTGAGAGGACAGGCTTTCAGCTTGATCTTTGAGAATCTTTGAAATAGTAAGGTGTAGTAAGGGAGAACTAGAGTTATTTTATTGCCTAGACTTCTTTTTTCTAACATGTAAAACAGAAGTTGTCTTCCATGTCTCCCAGGGATTAAATAGTGAGGCCCAGGTGAGACGACAGCATAAGATGCTTGGGGAGGAGGGTATGGGGAAGGTGGCCAGGCCAGGTGGGCACATAGCATCCAGTGCATGATGGCCAAAAAGCATTGAGCCTGCATGATGTCCACCATTGGCTACTTCTGGGGCTCACAGAACAGAGGAGATGCCTTCTAGACTTTGTGAAAAGTAGTAAGACATGTCTGATTAAAAAATGAGCTGAGGCCACATGGTCTGTGTCTCACTAATAAAATACTGTAAGTAGGGAAATAATTCCTTTGTGATGTTTTAAAGTGGTTAGTGTGGTAACAGGAAAAAGTAAAAAAAAAAAAATTAGAGAGCATATTCTCCACAAGTGTGTGCCACAGCATAAGTTTAGAAAGATGTGGAAAGGAATTTTTTATGCTGTATGGGTATTCCAGTGTACATATGTTCCACAGTTTGCCTGTTGGTTCAACTGTTCCACTGCTCATGGGCATTTGGGGTGTTTGGCTATTAAGAATAAAGCTTCTGTGAGCATTCTTATAGACTTCTTTTGGCCAACATACATGCATTTCTCTTGCATATATATCCCAAAGTAGAACTAGTGTGTCATAGTGTTGGTGTATGTTTATTTTAGTAGATAATTGCGTATGAAGATTCAGTTGCTTCGCGTCCTCACCAGCACTTGCTGTTTTCCGTCTTTTTCATGGTTGCCTTTCTGGAGGTCGTGTGGTGTTATCTCACTGTGATTTTAATCTGTACTTTCCTGATCTCTCATACTGTTGAGCACTTCTTTATAAGTTACTGGCCATTTGGATATCCTGTCTTCTGAAGTGCCTGCTCAAGTCTCTTGCCCATTTTTTGTTGGTTGCCTTTTTTTTTTAATTGACTTGCAATGGTTTTTATACATTCTGGAGACAAATCCTTTGCTTGATATATGTATTGCAAACATCTTTTCCCAGTGTGTGCCCTGTGTTTTCACTTTTTACTCTCTTAATGGTCTTTTGATAAACAGAAGTTCTTATTTTTAATAAAGTGCAATTTCTTGATCTTTTCTTTTATAGGCATTGCTTATTTTGTCTGGCTTAAGAAAAATTTGTTTACCCCAAGGCCATGAAGATATTCTTCCATGTTCTTCTGTAGAATATTTATTGTATTCCTTTAACATTTAGGTCCAATCCAGTTGTGTCTGGTGTGAGAAGGGAGTCCAAGTTCATATTTTCCACATGCATATCCAATTAATCTAGTCCCGTTTATTGAAAAGACCGTTCTTTCCTGCTGAATTGTAGGTGGTGCCTTTGCTAAAAATTAAGTGACCTTATATATAAGGGTCTAGTCAGGAGACAATAATTACACTAGTAATTTCAATAGGGAAAATTCAATATAAAGAATTGTTAACTAGTAAAAGGGATTAACTATCACGAGAGGTAAAGAGTAAAGCCCACTGTAAAGAATATAGGAATAACAGATGTAGAAGCAGCTAAAGGGGAGTGCCCAGAAATGGAACAAACTCAGAAGAGGGTCTTCCCAACAAGTCTGAGATTCAAGCATCACTGGAGAGGACACAGCTGTGACCCACTGGAGAAATTTACTGAGGTGCCTCAGGCTGGGATTGGCTGCTGAGGTGAGGTGCCTGCAAGACTTGCTGGGAAGTCACCTACTGGCTACTCTCGAGAAACTGCCCACCGGCTGCCATGACAGAAAAATTTAAAAAGCCCTGGAACCTGGAAGAGAAGACCCTTCCTCTTATGGTGTCTCTCCAGTGCCCTCTTCTGACAAGCCCATCACGGTGCCAGCTGGTCTCAGGGCCCGGCACCAGCATCAACAAAAAGGGCCAAGAAGGGTGGGTTTGGGGATAAGAGGTAATAAACAGATGAGTGGCACACCTTGTGCGGTGGGTCTGTTTCTTGATTCTGTTCTGTTTCTATCTGTCTATCAATTTCTCTGTCTTGTGTCAAGGCTATCATACTGTTCACTGCAGCTTTGTAGTAAGTCCTTGTAATGGGTGGTGGAAGTCTTCCACCTGTGTTCTGCTTCAGGATTGTCTGCATGATTCTTAGTCTTTTGCATATCTTTATACATTTTAGAATATTTAGAATTTAAGCATGCTAATTTATACACAAAAAAACCTGCTGGAATTTTGATTGGGGTGTTTTGGTTTCATAAATTAATTTGAGGGAGAATTGATATTTTTATAATATTGAGTCTTTTAAATCAAAGAACATGGTTTTATTCCCCCATTTAAGTCTTCTTTCATTTTTCTCAATGATATTTTGTTGTTTTTAGTATAGAGGTTTTGTTAGATTTATTTCCAGAAATGTTTTTGGTGCTGTTGTTGCTGCTATATAGAAATATAATTGAGTGTTGTTTATCAACCTTCTATCCAGTGACCTTGCTAAATTTACTTACAAATTTCAGTGTAATGGTATATTACAGTCTTTAACTATGATTACAGATTTATCTATTCCTCTTTTCAGTTCTGTTTTTGCTTTTAATATTTTAAGGAGATAATATTAGATGAATATCAATTCAGGGTGTTATGTCTTTCCATTGAACTGACCCTTTTATAATTATAATGTGTCCTTCTTTTTCTCTGATGATATATTTTGCGTTAAGGTCAGTTTTGTTTGAAGTGATAAGGCTACTCCAGTTTGCTTTGGTTAGTGTTCATGCGGTACAGCTTTTTCTATCCTACTTTCAACCTAACTGCATCTTTTCTTTTAAAATATGCTTCTTTTAAACAGAATATAGTAATTTTTATTCAGTCTGCCAACCTTTACATCTTAATTGGAGTATTTAATCTATTTACACTTAATCTGATTTCTAAAATGCTGGGTTTAATTCTACCTTCTTGCTATTTGTTTGGTTGTGTGTGTGTGGGTTTTTTTTTGGTCCTATGGTTCTTTGTTACTCTATTCCCTCTTTCCTGCCTTCGTTTGGATTAATGAAGTATTTTGTATTTCATTGTTTTAATCTCTTAGTTTATTAATTCTTATATTATCATTTTAATAGTTATCTAAGAGATTTCAATTACATTGTAACTTATTACAGACTATCTGTTTTAAGACTCTCAGAACAGTTTAACTCGATTTATCCCCTCCTGCACTCTGATAGAGTCATACATTTTTACTTCTATGCGTGTTATAGATTCAACATGACATTATTTCTGTTTTAAGAAGTCAATATTTTTAAATACTTGTTCATATATGTACCGTTTCTTATGTTCTTCATTCCTTCCTGTAGTTCTATGCTTCCATTTAGAATATTTTCTTTCAGCCCAAAGAACTTCCTAAGAGTATTGTTATGGTGCAGGTCTGTTGATGACAAATTCTCTCAGTCTTTGTCTGAGAACACATTTATGTTGAAAAATATTTTCACTGAGTATAGAATTCTAGGTTGACAGTTGTTTTCTTTCAGCATTTTAAATATGTCAGCATTTTCAATATGGTCTCCATCTTCTGGCTTTTAGTGCCTGCTGAAGAGTCAGCCTTTGTTTTATTGTTGTTCCTATAAAAGTAACATGCTTTTTTTCTTTGCCCAATTCTAAGATTTTCTGTCTTTGTGCCTGTGCATGTGCATGTGTGTTGTAGTTATCCTACCTGGGGTGCACTGAGCCTTTAATCAGGTTTGAAGAATTCTCAGCCATTATTCATTCAAATGTTGCTCTTGCTCCATTCTTCTCCTTTTTCTTATGACACACTAAACTTTCTGACTGTGTCCCACATATCTCTATGCCCTGTACTGTTGTTTTCATTGATTTTTACATTTTTTCCTCTCTGAACTTCAGTTTGCATATTTTCACTTGGACTTGTTTGAGTTTCTGTAATTATATCTTCATTTCTGGCTACTTTACTGTTTGAGACATCCAATATGTTCTTAATTAAAGATATTATATTTTTACAGTTATAGAATGTCCATTTGATTATTTTTCTATAGATTCCAAGACTATTGAAATTCTTCATCTTTTATCCATTTGTTCCTCTTTTTTAGTTTTTAAACATATTAATCATATTTTTCTTGTCAAATTTATTGAGGAATGAGTTAAATAAAAAAACTGCTTTCCTTTAAGGTGTACAATTTGATGAGTTTTGACAGTTACGTACAGCCATAAGACAGAGCGTTTTCCATCACCCCCAAAAGATTCCTTGTGTTTCTTTATAGACCATTCCTTCCTCTGCTTCTGGATCTAAGCGTGACAGACACGCTTTTTGTCATTTTAGATTAGTTTGTATTTTGTATTAATGGAATCATACACTATGTACTCTTTTTCTGTCTAGCTTCTTTCACTTGGCATAATAATTTTGAGATTCATCATGTTATTAGTACAGTGTTGAATAAGAGAGGTGACAGTGGACATCCTCACCTTGTTGCTAGCCTTGCAAGGTAAGTGTTTGATATTTCACTTTTGATTATGAAGTTAACTGTAGATTTTCTGTAGATGCCCTTTATTGGGTTAAGAAAATTCCTGTATGTACCTAATTTACTGAGAATTTTTATCAACAGTAGGTGTTGAATTTTTTCAAATGTTTTTCTGCATCTATTCAGATAATTCAGACTAAGGTTTTTCTCCTTAATCTGTTAATATGGTAAATTACACTGAATGATGGTGACTATAAAACAATCCTTGGTTGGTGATGTTTTATCCTTTTAAAATATTCTTGGAATTGATCTGATGATGTTCTAAGGACTTTAGTGTCTAGTTACATGAGGAATATTGTTCTGTAGGTTGTTTTTGTGTAATATCTTCTTCTGCTTCTGGTGTCAGTATAATAATACTGGCCTCATGAGTTCAGAGGTGTCTCCCTCTCTTCTGTTTTCTGAACAGTTTGAATAGAATCAGTATTTATTCTTTTTAAACTGTCTGGTAGAATTCACCAGTGTAGCCTTCTAAACTTAAGAGTTTTTAAGTAGGAATTTAATTTATATAATAGATATGGACCTATTCAGGTTATCTATTTCTTCTTGAATGAGCTCTAGTAGTTGTTGTCCTTCAAGGAATTTGACCAATTCTTCTAAGTTGTTGAATATGGCGGCTGAAGTTGTTCACGATATTCTTTTATTATCCTTTTACTGTCTGTATGATCTGTAAAGATAATTCCTCTTTCATGCTTGATATTTCTGTTTTGTGCCTTCCTATTTTAATCTTGATCACTTTACCTATGAGTTCACAGATTTTGTTGGTATTTCCAAAGAACCAGCTTTTAGCTTAATTTTTTCTGTCTGTTTTAAATTTTGTTGATTTCTGTTCTTTATGTTTTTTTCCTTTAACTTACTTTGGCTTTATTTTTCTGTTCTTTTTCTTGCTTTTCTAAGACCAGTGTTTAGAAACCTCTAGTTTGTCTTTGATCCTGAGAGTGGCCTTCCTGGGTTCCTGACTGAGACCTCTGCAGGTCCTTACCTCCTCAGTCCTGAAAGTTAAGCCAGTTAAGGATATTGAGCTGACCTCTCTAGCCTCTTGCCACATACTGATGGGTTAAAAATCTGGCAGATGACTTGAGGGGAAGATAGGCTGTGCTCATCTTGCAGGCTCCTTTACTTTTGTGTTGCCTTTGTCCCCTAGACAGCTGGAGACATGGAAGAGTTGTCATTCTACCTTGGTGGCCTGTCCCGTGGCCTCTTGAACAGTGCCAAAACTCAGCAGATGTCTGACTTGGAGAAAAGCCCTTTTTTGGGGACTCCTTTAGTTTCCAACCTGTTACAGTAGCCCCTTGTGACTGCAGAAAAGCTGTGCTGGATGATAAATATTAGTATCTCATTGTGATTTTAGTTTTCACTTTTTTGAAGACTAATGATGGTGAGCTTCTTTTTGATATGCTTAATCAGCCATTTGTACATCATTGGTGATGTGCCTGCTGAAATATTTTGCTATTTTTTTAAATTGGGCTATTACTGAGTTACAAAAAGTCTTTGTATATTCTGAATACGAGTCCTTTTTTCAGATATATGTATGTGTATGAAAAATATTTTTGCATTCTGTTATTTGCCTTCTTTTCATTTTGTAAATGGTGTCTTTCAAAGAACAGAATTTTAAAACTTTGAGGAAATATAAATTATAATTTTTTCCCTTTAATTGGTGTATTGCTTTTTTTTTTTTTTTTTTTGATATGTCTAAGAAATCCTAGTCTACCCCAAGGTCAGAAAGATTTTCTCCTTTGTTTTCTTCTAAAAGTGTCATGGATTTAGCTTTTATATTTAGGTTAATTTTTGAATATGGTATTAGGTAAAAATCAAGGTTCTTTTTTTTTTTTTGATATGGATACCTGGTTCTTCTGACAGTTTGTTGGAAATATTTTCCATTCCCCATTGAAATGTCTTGGCACCTTTGTCAAAAATCAATTGATCATACAAGCTTGGGTTTATTTTTAGACTCTCTGTTCTATTCCATCTATATGCCTGTCCTTATGCTAATATTATAGTGTAGTGATTAGTAATATTGAAATCAGATAAATTAAGTCCTCCAACTTTGTTCTTTTTCTAGATAGTTGTGGCTATACTAGGTCTTTTGCATTTACAAGCAAAAATTTAGAATCTGCTTATCAACTTCTTCCAAAAAGCCTGCTAGGGTTTCAATTAAGATAGTTTTGCATCTGTAGATCAATTTAAGGAGAACTGACATCTTACCAATATTGAGCCTTCCAATCAATGTACAGCATAATCTGTTCATTTATTAAGTCTTTAATTTCTCCCGGCACTGTTTTGAAATTTCCAGTATAAAATCGTGCACATATTTTGTTATATTTATCCCCTAACCATTTCATATTTTTAGTGCTATTATAAATGGTGGTTTTAAAATTTTTTCATTTCCAATTGTTATCTAGTACATAGAAATAGTTTTATATATTGAACTTGTGTCCTCAATTGAGCTAAAGTCACTTATTAGCTTTAATAACCTTTTCTCCATGAATTTGTCATCTGTGAATTCCTATCCAATATGTATTTTATTTATTTTTCCCACCTTATCATCTAGAACCTACAGTGTGATACTGAATATAAGCGGTGAGAATGGGTGTTCTTGCCTTGCTCTTTATCTTAGGGAGAAGGTGTTTAGTCATTCACCATTAAGTATAATGTAACTGTAGGTTTTTCATAGATCCCTTTGTTAGCTTGAGAAACTTTTGTTTCTTGAACATTTAATTTTTTTTTAATCATGAATGTGTGTTGAATTTTGTCAAATGATTTTTCTGCATTTTTTGTGATCATAGGGTATTTTTCCTTTTTTCTGTTAGTATTTTGAATTTATTGAATGTTAAAACCAACTTTGCTTTCCTAAGTTGAACCCCACTTGGTCCTGATGGGTTAGCTATCTAACTATCCTACTGAGTTTGATTTGCTGATACTTGTCATCTTTGATATCTATGACTAAGGACTTTTATATCTATTAATATGATGATGAGGTAAATTGGTAGTTTTCTGTGAGTATTTCTGCCAGATTTTGTGACAGAATGAAGCTGGCTTCATTAAATGAATTGGGCAGTGTTCCCTCCTCTGTTTTCTGAAAGAATTTGTGTTGGATTGTATGTTTTTTCTTAAATTTTTGATAGATTCATCTGGGCCTCAAGTTTTCCTTGTGGGAAGATTTTTAATTAAGGATTTGGCTTTTCAAAACTTTTCAGATTTTTGTGTCCTGAGTCAATTTTAGTAATTTGTGGGTTTTTTTAAGGTGCTGATTTTTTTTTAAAGTTATCAAGTTCAGTGATGTAAAGTTTCTCTTCATATCGTATCATTATCCTTTTCATTGTTGTAAGGTCTGTAATGATATCTTCTTTTTCTCTCCTGATATTTGTAACTTGTATTTTTTCTCTTTTCTTCATTAGTCTAGCCAGAGGTTTATCAGTTTTACTGACTTTTTCAAGTATGTAGATTTTGCTCTCATTTTCTCTATCTTTTTTTTTTTTACCATTTTTCCTTTTATTGATCTTTATTCTTTTTTTTTTTTCCCCATACAACAACATCCTGTGAATGATCTTTATTCTTTATTTTCTTCCTTCTGCTTACTTTGGGTACACCTTGCTGTTCTCTTTCCAGCTTAAGGTGAAGTTAAGATAATTGATTTGTGAGATCTTTTTTCACTTCTGATATCAGCATTTAGATCTATAAATTTCTCTCTAACCACCGCTTTAGCTGTATCCAACATATTTTTTAAACTTTTTATTTTGAAATAATTACAGACTCACAGGAAGTTGCAAAAATCATATGAAGAGTCCTGTGTTTTTTATAGATACCTCTATGTTGTTGATTTCTCATTTAATCTTGTGGTAGTTATAGAACATATTTTATATTATCTTACACATTTTCATTTTCTCTTGAAATTAGTTTATATTCTTCAGTTCTTTGCTGACATATTCTAAAAGTTTCAATTAGGACAAATTGGTTGATGGTATTCGTCAAGTCTTCTATTCTCTTATTGATTTCATGTCTACTTGCTTTATCTAGCACAGGAACAGGAGTGTTGTCTTTTTTCTACTTTTAATTTTGACAGTTTTTGTTTTGTGTATTTTAAAACCTGTTATTGGATGCATACACATATAGGATAGTTATGTCTTCCTTATAGATTGACATTTTTATCATTATGAAATGTCCTTCTTTATCTCTGGTGTCATGGTATATCTTTTCCATCCTTTTCCTTTTAACCTAGTTGTGTTGGATAGCGTTTTGTTGGGTTTTGTTTATTATCCTATCTTTGCCTTGTAATTGGAACATTTACATTTGAAAAATATAATTCAATCATCATTCTTTTCCCCCTAGCCCACTCCTTCCTCATCTGTCTCAATATCAATTGATGGCACTCCACTTGTCCACTTGTCAGTCCAAAACCCTGGGAATCATTTTGACTCCTTTCTTCTCTCACACCACACGCCTAATATATCAGCAAATTTTGCCTGTACTTTCTTCATATTATGTTTAGGACCTCACTGCTTCTTACCACCTCCATTGCTATCTCTCTGGCATCAAGCCATAATTATCTGTCACCTGGATAATTGCATTAGCCTTTTAATAGGTGTCCTTGCTTTGGCGTTTGCTTTCTGCGACTTTTGGCAAGTTAACCTACATTTCTAAAAACGTAGGTTAACTTCCACTTCTGGGACAATGGAGTAGATGGGCTTTTCTGTAATTCCTCCCACTAAGTATAACTGAAGACCCTGGACATTATATATAAAATAAACATAGATTCTGTACGATGGCAAGAGGAAGGCAAATCAGCTACGGACCTCAGGACCCAAGGAATGACATGACAGTGAATTTTCTAGGTGGCTTTTTGTTTTTGGTTTTGGTTTTGTTTTGTTTGTTTTTTGTGGGGTATTTTGCCTTAAATATCTCAGACTTTACCCTGAGAAACTGGCAACCCATAAATACCAACGATGCAGAAAAAAAAAAAAGCCCCAACAAAAGCATGCTCTTTCTAGCCAAAGACCAGGAAAGGGACAGCCTAGCAAGACAGAAAACTTTTACACAATATCTGCTCTACTCCAGATAACACAAAAATTTTTAGCTGTTGTTTCTTCAAGTACTTTTTTCAGCTCTGCTCTTTTTCTCCTCTTCTTCTGGGACTATGATGACATGATTATTAGCTCTTTTCTCATAGTTTCATGGGTTTCTAAGCCTCTGTTCACTTTGTTCTAGTCTGTGTTAGATGTGCTGTTAAGATTTGAAAGTGTCTGCTGTTCTGCTTTCATTTCACTTGTTCTTTCCTCTAACCCCTTCATTCATACACTGAGCTTTCACTTTGGTCATTGTGTTTCCCAGAAGACAGAAGGGAAGGAAAAACTTTTCAATTCATTTTAGGAAGTCGGTATTACCTGGATATTGAAACCAGAAAAGGACATTACAAAAATAAAATAAAAGCATAGTCCTGCATCCCTCATGAACATAGATGCAAAAATCCTTAGCGAAAGTATTAGCAAACAAAATTCAGTGATTCCCTTACCTACGATGATTTGGATTACAATTTTTTGACTTTATGATGGTGTGAAAGTGATATGCAACCATGAGATTTCAGACTTGAAGTACTGGTGATTCGCTGACCAAAGACTATCTGGGCTGCATTTTTTTGACCTAAGATATTTTCAATGTACAATAGGTTTATTGGGCTGTAACCCCATAGTAAGTTGAGGAGCATCTGTAAAAAATATTGTGCAAAATGACAAAGTGGGATTTATTCCAGGAATGCAAAACTGGTTCAATATTTGAAAATCAATTAATGTAATACTTCATATTAACAGGCTAAAGAAGAAAAATCAAGTGATCCTATCACTGGATAGAGTGAAATATTTGACATTCAAGATCTGTTCATGATAAAAACTCTCACAAAACTAGGAATACAGGATGCCATGGTCTGAATGTCCCCCAAAATTCATGTGTTGAAACTTAATCCCCATTTTGGTGGTGTTAGGAGGTGGGGCCTTTTGGGAAGTGATTAATTCATCAGGACTGTGCCTTCATGAATGGATTAGTGCCTTATAAAATGTCTGGAGGGAACTAGTTTAGGCCCTTTTCTTCTCTTCTGTGTGATGCCATGTGAGGACACAGCATTTGCCCCTTCTGCCATGTGAGGCACAGCAAGAAGGCAATCACCAGATACCAAATACTGATGCCTTGATCTTGGACTTCCCAGCCTCCAGAACTGTGAGGAATAAATTTCTATTGTTTATAAATTACCAAGTCTCAGGTATTTTTCTATAGCAGCACAAATGGACTAAGACAAAAAGTTACTTAACTTGATAAACATAATCTACAAAACCTACAGTTAACATTATACTTCAAAGCGAAAGATTGAATGATTTTCCCCCAAGATCAGGAACAGGATAGGGTTGTTCACTCATATTCCACATAGTGCTGGAAGTTCTAGCTTCTGTAATAAGGAAATAAAAGACAAGACAAGACTTAGAGATCAGAAAGGATGAAATAAAATTGTCCTAATCTGCAGATGACACAATTATCTACCTAAAAATATCCCGAAATCTACCAAAAAAAAAAAACCCCTTTCTAGACTCAGTGAGTTCAGGAAGGTTGCATAATTAAAGATAAACACACAAAATTAGTTTTATTTTTGTATACTGTCAATGAACACATGGACACGAAAATTAAAAATATAATACAGTCTATGAAAATTAAGCATACACTTGGTTGTAAATCAAACAAAACATGTTCAGGAATTTTATGTTGAAAACCACAAAGTGCTGATGAAAGAAATAAAATAGATCTAAATAAATGAAGAGACATACCATATTCATGGGTTAGAACATTCAACATAGTAAAGATACCAATTTTCACCAAATTATTATACAGGTTTCATGTAATTTTAATGAAAAGTTTCAGCAAACACTTTTGTAGATACAGAAAAGTTGCTTAAAAATAAATATGGAAAAACATATAAAAATAAAATATAGAGTAACCAAAATACTTTTGAAAATGAAGAATAAAGTGAGGAATCTCTACCCAACTTCAAGACTTATTTTGCAGCCATAGTAATCAATACTATGTGGTATTGTCATAAGGACAGACATGGAGATCAGTGGAATAGTGCAGGGAATCCAGTATACAAAATAGCATAACCACAGAAATATTCCCAAATGATTTTTGAGAAGTTAGTTTCTCAAATGATTTTGAGAATTGAAAAGGCAATGCAATGGAAGCAGGATAGCCTTTCCAACAAATGGTGCTAGAGCAATCAAATATCTATAGGCAAAAAATATGAAACTCAACCTAAATCTCATACCTTATATAAAAATTAACTCAAAATGAATTGCAGACTCAAATCTAAAATGCAAAACCATAAAATGTAGGAAAAAATAGGAGAAATTATGTGCTCTAGGGTTAGACTTGACACCAAACTTCATATGTAAGTGAAAAACTGATAAACTGGACTTCATCAAAATTAAAAACTTTTTATCTGCAAAAGACTCTATTAAGAACATGAAAAGAGCAGCTACAAACTGGGAACATACTTGCAAATCACATATTGAGAAAAACATGGTATTGGAATATAGGCATACCTGGAAGATGTTGTAGGTTTGGTTCCAGACCACTGCAATAAAGCAAATCTCTCAGTAAAGTCAGTCACATGAACTTTCCGGTTTCCCAGGGCATGTAAAAGTTATGTTTACACAATAATGTAGTCTACTAAGTGTGCAATAGCACACTTAAAACTAAAAAAAAATGTACATACATACCTTAACTAAAAATACTTTATTGCTAAAAAATGCTAACGATCATCTGAGCTTTCAGGGAGTCATAATCTTTTCACTGGAGAAGGGTCCCAAATCTCAGGGATACAACAAAAGCAGTGTTAAGAGAGAAGTTCAAAGCCTTAAATGCCTACATCAAAAAGAAAGATCACAAATTAACAATCTAATGTCACACCTCAAGGAACTAGAAAAAGAAGAACAAAACCCAAAGCTAGCAGAAGAAAAGAAATAACAAAGATCAGAACAGACCTAAGCAAAATGGAAACCAACAAAACAATACAAAGGAGCAATGAAACAAAAAGTTGGTTCTTTGAAAAGATAAACAAAATCAATAGACCACTAGCAAAATTAACCAGAAATACAATAGAAAGGATTCAAATAAGCTCAATCGGAAATGAAAAAGGATGAAAAATGAACACAGTTGCAAAAATCTTTAACAAAATACTAGCAAACTGAATCCAACAGCACATCGAAAAGATAATTCATTAGGATCAAGTGGATTTCATTGCAGGGATGCAAGGATGGTTCAACACAAGCAAATCAATATATGTCATTCACCACATGAACTGAATTAAAAACAAAAACCATATGGTCATTTCAATAGATGCAGAAAAACCATTCGATAAATCCAGCACCTTCATGATAAAAACCCTCAACAAACTAGCACAGAAGAACGTACCTCAAAATAATAAAAGCCATATAAGACAAACCCACAGCCAACATCACACTGAATAGGGAAAAGTTGAAAGCATTCCCCCTAAGAACTGGAACAAGACAACACCACTTCTATTCCACATAGTACTGGAAGTCCTAGCTAGAGCAATCAGACAAGAGAAAGAAAGAAAGGGCATCCAACTCTGGAAAGAGGAGGTCAAACTATCCCTGTTTGCCAATGATACGATCTTATATCTAGAATACCCTAAAGACTCCACCAAAGACTCCTAGAACTGGTAAATAAATTCAGTAAAGTCTCAGGTTACAAAATTAATGTACACAAATTAGTAGCAGTTCTACATACTAATAACAGTCAAGCTGAAAGTCATGTAAAGAACTCAACACCCTTTACAATAGCTGCAAAGAAAATAAAATACCTAGGAGTATACTTAACCAAAGAAGTGAAAGTTCTCAACAAGGAGAACTATAAAACACTGATGAAAGAAATCACAGATAACACAAACAAATGGAGAAACATCCCATGCTCATAGATTGGAAGAATCGACATTATTAAAATGTCTGTACTGCTCAAAGTGATTTACATATTCAATGCAATTCTCATCAAAATACCCATGTCATTTTTCACTGATCTAGAAGAAATAATCCTAAACTTCATATGGAACCAAAAAAGAGCCCAAATAGCCAAAGCAGTCCTAAGCAAAAAGAACAAATGTGGAGGCATCACAGTACCTGACTTCAAATTATACTACAAGACTACGGTACCAAACCAGCATGGTGCTGGTATAAAGGCAGACACACAGGCCAATGGGACAGAATAGAGAACTCAGAAATAAAGCCATGTAGTTACAACCAACTGATTTTCAACAAGCAGGAAACAACATACACTGGAGAAAGGAAGCCCTATTCAATAAATGGTGCTGGGAAAACCAGGCCACCACATGCAGAAGAATGAAACTGGATCCCTATCTCTCACCATATACAAAAATTAACTCAAGATGGATTAAGGACTTAAATATAAGACCGGAAACCATAAAAATATTAGAAGAAAACCTATGAAAAACTCTTCTGGACATTGCCCCAGGCAAAGAATTTGTGACATGACTAAGTCCCCAAAGGCAAGTACAGCAACTACAAAAATAAATAAATGGGACCTAATTAAACTAAAAAGTTTCTGCAGAGCAAAGGAAATAATAGAGTAAATTGACAACCTGCAGAACAGGAGAAAATATTTGCAAACTGTACATCCGACAAAAGGCTAATTTCTGGATATTAGCCTTTTGTCGGATGTACAGTTTGCAAATATTATCCAGAATCTACAAAGAATTCAAAGAAATTAGCAAGAAAAGAACAAATAACCCTATCAAAAAGTAGGTGAACGACATGAACAGATTTTTTTCAAAAGAACATAGACAAATGGTCAGGAAACATATGAAAAAATACTCAACATCACTAATCATCAGGGAAATGCAGATTAAAACCACAATGAGATACTAGCTTACCCCTGTCACAATGGCCATTATTAAAAAGTCAAGAAACAATAGATGCTGGTATGGATGTGGTGAAAAGGGAATGCTTATACATTGTTGGTGGGAATGTAAACTAATACAACCTCTATGGAAAACAGTATGGAGATTTTTCAAAGAATTAAAAGTAGACCTACCATTCCATCCTGCAATCCCACTACTAGATATCTACCTAAAGGAAAAGAAGTCATTTTATAAAAAATACACCTACACTCAAATGTTTATCACAGTACAATTCACAACTGCAAAGATATGGAATCAACTTAAGCGCCCATCAACTGATGAGCAGATAAAGAAAATGTGGTGTGTGTGTGTATGTGTATGTGTTTGTATATACATGTGGAGTACTACTCAGCCATAAAAAGGAAGGAAATAATGTCTTTTACAGCAACCTAAATGGAACTGGAGACCATTATCCTAAGCAAAGTATCTCAGGAATGGAAAAACAAATACCCCATATTCTCACTTATAAGTGGTAGCTAAATGAGGGATATGTATATATGGTCATAAAGTGGTATAATGGACATTGAAAACTAAGAAGTGGGGAGGGTGGGAGGTGGATGAGGGATAAAAACTTACCTATCTGGTACAAGGCACACTATTCTGGTTATGGGTACACTGAAGGCCCTGACTTCAGCATTATACAATTCATTCACTGAAGAAAAAAAAAACACTTGAAAGTCAAAATTACTCCTTGACCTCTTGGCTGCAGAATGGATGTTGTGTTAACAGGCATGAAAATAACATTCACCTCCTCGTACATTTCCATCAGAGCTCTTCGGTGACTGTGTGCATTGTCAACGAGCAGTAATATTTTGAAAGGAATCTTTTTTTCTGAGCAGTAGGTCTCAACAGTGGGCTGAAAATATTCAGTACACCATCCTGCAAACAGATGTGCTGTCGGCCAGGCTTTGTTGTTCCAGTTACAGAGCACAGGTTGAGTAGATTTCATATACTTCTCTTATAAGGGCCCTAGGATTTTCAGAATGGTAAATGAGCATTGGTTTCAACCCCAAGTCACCAGCTGCATTAGTCCCTAACAAGAGAGTCAGCCTGTCCTTTGAAGCTGGGCGTTGAAACATCTCCCCTCTAGCCATGAAAGTCGTAGATGGCATCTTCTTCCAATGGAAGGCTGTTTCATCTACACTGAAAATCTGTTGTTTAGTGTAGCCACCTTCCTCAATTCCCTTAGCTAGATCTTCTGGATAACTTGCTGCAGCTTCTCCATCAGCACTTGCTGCTTCACCTTGTACTTTTATGTTACGGAGACGACTTCTTTCCTTAAACCTCATGAAGCAACCTCTGCTGGCTTCCACCTTTTCTTCTGCAGCTTCCTCACCTCTTGTAGCCTCCATAGAATTGCAGAGAAATCCAGGGCCTTGCTCTGGATTAGGCTTTGGCTTAAGGGAATGTTGTGCCTAGTTTGATCTTCTGTCCAGACCACTCAAACTTTCTCTGTATCAGCAATAAGGCTGTTTTGCTTTCTTATCATTTGTGTGTTCATTGGAGTAGCACTTTTAAGACATTTTCCTTTGCACTCACAACTTAGCTGACTGTTTGGCACAAGAGGCCTAGCTTTTGGCCTATCTCAGCTTTTGACATGCCTTCCTCCACTAAGCTTAATCATTTCTAGCTTTTGATTTAAAGCGAGAGATGTGTAACTGTTTCTTTCACTTGAACACTTTCAGGCCACTTAAGGTTATTAACTGGCCTAATTTCAATATTGTTGTGTCTCAGGGAGTAGGGAGGCCCAAGGAGAGGGAAAGCGACAGGGGAACAGCCAGCCAGGGGCACAGTCAGAACACACAACATTTATCAATTAACTTCGCCATCTTATATGGGCAACCAAAATAATGACAAAAGTAACATCCAAGATCACTGATCAAAGATCACCATAACAGATATAGTAACAATGGAAAAGTGTGAAATACTATGAGAATTACCAAAATGTGACAAAGAGACACAAAGTGAGCACATGCCGTTAGAGAAATGATGCTGATTAGACTTGCTCACCGCAGGGTTGCCACAGCCTTCAATTTGTAAAAAACATAATATCTGCTAAGTGTAATAAAACGAGGTATGTCTGCATTGGGAAACTGTCAAGCTCACCACAGCAGATATGGTTTTCCAAAATTCTAATTTTTACCTGAAAACACAATCTTATCATTTGCAACAAATATAGGCAGTTATTTCCTTTGAAGTAACAGGCTCACTTAGTTCAATTTTCAGACAATGTCTGCCAAAACATAAGTCTGAATAACCATGGTTTTTCTCTCAGTTGTTATTTAAAGTGAAAACAGCATTCCATGAAAAGAGGAGCCGGTTTAGCTCCCAACACAAAAAAAGCACAAGTGCTTTTCTTTGAAATAATCATTGTACTCCCATCTGCAGAAGTATAGCATGCAAACTTTCAATTCCATGTCACAGAATATTAAAAAGATATGCACTCATGGGTCAAAATTTAATAAATTAAATCATTCTTACTGTTTCAATAAGGACAGTCTTAAATGGTGATGGCTTTTTGTATGTGAGTGGGTGGCACACTGAAGAACAGCATGACTGTCATTAGAGTTTGGTGCCACGGTCTTGATTTGTGCCAAAGCACTTGCCATTGCTTTTGCACCATCAGTGCAAACATCCATGCAGTACAAAAGGAAAGAATGCCTCAGCACTATTATGAAAATAGTTTTTACCTAACAAGCCCCCTGAAAGGTCTCCAGGGAGCCCTGAGGCTCCATACATCACAACAGATCTTACAGGTGTACTGTGGGTGTCATGGGGTAAGGAGAGGATTTGAGTCCCGGTTCTGCCTTCACTGGCACTGCAATATAACTCATGTACCCAGCCCTGAGCCCGACTGTGAGCAAGAGCTACCCTGTCCACTCATCAGATACCACTGTGCTCACTGGGTCACATTTTAATCCTCTGTTCAGCAAGACTCATGAGCTCCCTCCCAGCTCAGTATTCCAATCTGGTTCTTTGCCTAATGGACACCACAAGTAACAGCATTAGGGCTTCGCCTGTGGGTTCCCTTGGTGGTACCCACCTGTCTGTAGGGACATGCTCACCTAAACAAGATCTGTCCCTGCAACAAAGACATGGGCTAGCAGGCCCAGCCCAGCATGTTGGCCTCCGCTGCCCCAGAGGTAGAGGGCTCTGCCTCCCCACAGTGTATGTGTGCTGAACTGATGTTCTGTATACTTCCTTCTGGGCCTAAAGGAAGGAAGGCCAGAGAGTCAGACACTCTTCAGCAAGTCCTGTAAAGCACAGGGCCTCACCTCAACCACACTCTGTTCTTCAGATGGGAGAGTTTCTTGGAAGCTCACCACCAAGCTTCAGACAGCAGAGACACCCCATAGGCCCCAGGGCATCCCTATCTGCCCAGGAGAAGCTGTGTCCAGAGGATGCAGTGGTGCCTAGAGCAAGAGGCCCCTGCGGACATCCAAATGAGCCAGGGAAAGGCTGACAGCATGTGGGGGCTGGAGCCCTGCTCCAGGAGGTGAGGAAAAGAGCCAGCCCAAGCATGGGTCATAGACCACTATGGAAATCAATGGTCCACATTTCATTCCACTGCCCTCATATAAAAGCAAGCTATTATATCCTCTCTCAATATCAGCCTGCACACTAATCACATGAATAACACATGGAGTATCTTTAAAAAGACCATTAAACCAAAATTTTCAGCTCCCTAAGTAGACCTAGAGAAGTATGGCTACCTCAAGATCAACAGTTTATCAGTAAGAAAAATAATCTACTTCATTTTTATCTGTTTAATTAATGAGATAATTAATCAAGTCAAGACAATCTAGTGACAGTTTAATCAAAAGAGGTTATAGAAGATACGCTAAGAAACATAGTTCTATTACAAAATCTCACATGTTCAAAATTCCATGAAAATCAAACCACCAGTCTAGGACACTAAGTATAATAGATGATTATTAACTGTGTCATACCACAGATAACTGTAAGCTGTACTCTCTATGAAGTGTCACCACTTTGGACTGTGTCTTATTTGTTTAAGGATAATTAGGAAGAGAGCTCAGGACTCTATGGAAAAGAACCCAACTCAGTAAAGCTCACAGAGGGATGTGCTCACTGGACCTCTCCTCTCTGCAATTCTGTAAATTTCCAGAGTTGTTTGGGTTCCTTATAGTAGAAACACTTGGCCTTGGAGGGTGACCTTAGTGTGCTAAATAAATTATTTAGCCCCCCAAAAGTACTTCAGGATGAAATAATAATGTCTTCTCAACCCAGAGAGATTCACTATTGAATAAGTTTGCACGTCAGTCATCTTGTTTTGCTTCCACAACGGCCCCAGGAGAAGCTCAGGCCAGGCAGTCGCATCTGCCTTTCCTCAAAGCAGAAACAGACTCAGCAGAGGGCCCAGGCACCAGGCTACTGCCGGCAGGGAGGGTACCACTGGGAGTCATCCACAGCACCACAACTTGAATGCAAAACTGTTTTCTTCATCAATTTTATTTATCTTATTTCTATCCCACCTTATTCAAAACAACTGAATTGTCATTTTTTTCTTCTTGTAAGAAATCAGAAAAGGCTTGATTTTCCCACATGAATACAGTTAAAAACAAAAAAGACGGAATGCCCTGCCACATCTTTGTAATGGCTGCTTAGAAAACTGCCACAAACGTACAGCTTCATTTCCAAGTAGTGGAGAGGCAGAGAGAAATAGAAAATGGGTCAAATAATTCCCAAAGAAAGATTCTAATCAGAAATTTTCCTCTTTTAAATTCTCTACCATTAAATACATATTTCAACAGAGATGAATTAATACAGAACTGGATTCTTTGAGGACGGTGATGCCACGATAAAATCCATTGTCAGGCAGCTGGTTACGCGGAGGACCTACTTCATGTGCTGCGCAGCATCTGGTGAAACTCCCCCATCACCTGAAGGCGACACACACACCGGCCTCCAGCTTAGAGAGAGGAGAGAAGGGAATGCTGGCCCTCCAGGTGACCGTTACCTTTGCTCAGTTGAGCATCACAGAAAGACATGAGGTTAGGCAAAAACTGGCCAACTTGAGAGAGATAGGAAAGCACCTAGAGATGGTCCAGAAGCACAGCCCTTACCCAAGAGTAAGATGTGGGGCTGAATGTGTTCTGAGCGGCAAAAGCCCAAAAAGACTCCTCAAGAAGACAGGGCTCAGCCATGCACACAGAAGAGATTACAGGGTTCTCCCACCCTCACTTACGCTGACTGTATTATATTATGCATCAAGACACCCTGACTATGGAGAGACACAAGCATGAGAACGCACAGGTACGAAGTAGGCTGGAGGATCGTGACTAGGAAAGAACTTTGGGTATAGTTACTGGCACATGGAACTGCCAGAGGCAAATAGTTCAGAAGCTACTAGAATTGGGGAGAAATTGCATTTCCCCAAAAATAAGAGCCTAAAATAAAGTCAGTGATTGTCAAGACAACCTCAGGCCTCCAAATTTCCATAAGCAAGCTGTGGGATCTTGCAGCCCTGACGCCCCAAGGAAGACATTTTCCCTGTCTAGTCAATTTTCTGTTGCTTATGACAGAATACCTAAAACTGGGTAATTTATTATATTAAAAAAAGGAATTTATTTCTTAGTCAAGAAAGCTATGAAGTCTGAGGCCAAGGGGCTGCATCTGGTGAGGGCCTTCTTGTTGGTGGGACTCTCTGAAGAGTCCTCGGTGGCACAGGCAGCACAAAACATCCCATGGTGAGGGCCAAGCATGGTAACGTGCCAGCTCAGGTCTCTCTCCTTCCTGTTATAAAGCCATCAGTCCCACTCCCATGATAACCCATTAATCCATTAACCCATTAATCTGTTAATCCATGAGTGGATTAATCCATTCATGAGGGCAGAGTCCGCATGGTCCAATCACCTCTTAAAGGCCCCACCTTGGGGATTAAGTTTCAACATGAGTTTTGGAGGGGACAAATACTCAAACCATAGCACTCCCCAAGGTCCCAGCCAGATGTGTCCATGGAGGACAAAGGACAAGGATGAGCCTCCCAGGAGCAGAACGAGGAGGCCTGAAGGACAACAGACTAGTTCTTCCTGCCCCCACTCCTAGGGTAGGAGGTGAAAGAATCAGACATAGCCACACTGTGCTCACAATGGATCAGGACAAAAACAAGGCTGTACCACAATCCCTCTCCCTGCCAACACGAGTGGCGACTGCTTCTTTACCAATCATAGCTTTAGTCTCGCTCTAGTCCATCTTCCCTACAGATAAGATCTAAGGAAACACCCAATCATAAAATTGTCGCAACTTACTGACAGCACCCCACTTTCCTGGACCTTCCCCCCAATCACCTGAACAAAACCCAAATCCTGTTAACAGATTCTTTCAAACACCCTCTTACCACAACACCCGGTTCCCCATGGTGTGTGGTACAAATCTGTTCCATCACAGGTGCTAGGCAAGTTCTTAGTGGCCTTTGCTTAGAAGACACTGACAGACGCCTTCATAAGACCTGCCCACAGGGTGTCACTCTTGCTTTTCACCAAGAACTGAAGTTTATCTTCCATTCTTCCCCTTCCAAATTGGACATTTTTTAAATTGTAATTGTCCTAGCTCAGCCCCACTATTGTGTAGTGTGAACAGCAGATAACCTGTGTGTCAGTTCAGTCACCAAACCACAAGAGTCACATCTGGATTTGATTAAGACTGCACAACACTGGAAATCCTTCCTTTGTGCAAGATGCCATAACTGGAAGTGACCCTGAATTGTGTCCCTGAGAGATGAGTGGAAGACTGGTGTGCCAAGGGGAAGGACTGAGGCAGAGACAACAGTCCACAAAGAAGCACACTCCCCTTTCCCAGGGCAGTGTCACAGCTGGAAACAACTGCCAACCAGGAACAACACCTTGCAGATTTCACACTTGCATCTGAGTGGGGCCCTGTGACTAGATCTCACCAGTGGAATGTATGTGGTCATGGTCCATGCCGCTTCTGGGCCAACATAACTGAGGAGCATGCATGCCTCCTCCGTGCACATGCCCCCATCTGCCAGCTGGATGGAAAGGAAGCTGGGCCTAGGGATACCACTCACCCAGCAGACAGCAGTACCACACACTGCAAGGAGCTGGATCACCAAGGATCACCACACAGAGGAAAACTGATCACTGACCAGGAACATCCACAGTGCACTGTGACATGAATAAGAAGTAAATTTTACTGCGTAAGGTCCTGAAATTTGGGGGTTTTATTACAGATGAAAAAGTTACCCTAAATAATCCAAAAATTGGGGGCAAGAGGTACAGAGTAAAAGCATGAATCAGATGCTGAAATCAGCCCTCAATTGGCATTGGAAACACAAAGGGCCAAATCCTGTAGGTGGAGAAGTCCCGAGCAGCAAGTTAGCCCCACGCACTGCAGCTTTGTTCTGCTCATCTGGCTGGCCTCAGGACTAACCTGAGATTAAGGTGGCTCCTTTAAGAATAAAAAACCTTAGAAGTATCTGATGAAAACTGCTCCAAAAATAATTGTCATCCCAGGTCTCAAATTATTCCTCAAAATAACTCTGCAAATACAAATGTCTAGCACACACAAAGAAGTTAGTGACACACTGAGGAAGAAACAGTAGAAATCACAGAACACAAAAACAGATCCACAAAGACACAAGAAGTTGGAATCACCCAATATAGACTATCGAAAAACCTGCAATTATAACAACAAAAGTCTAAACAACCCAATTAAAAATCGGGCAAAATACTTAAATAGACATTTCTCTTGAGAAGATATACCAATGGGCGATAAGCACATGAAAAGATGCTTATCATTACTAATCATTAGAGAAGTACAAACCAAAACCTCAATGAGATACTACCTCACACCCACTAGGATAGCTATTATCAAAAAGAAAAAGAAAATAACAAGTGTTGGCAAAGATACAGAGAAACTGGAACCCTTATGCACTGCTGGTGGAAATGTAAAATGGTGGAGCTGCTGTGGAAATGATATGGTGGTTCCTCAAAAAGTTAAACATAGAATTAGCATATCATCTAGCAATTCCACTTCTGGGTTTATGCACAAATAAAGTGAAAGCAAAGACTTATCTATACACCGATGTTCATAGTAGCATTATATTTCACTACAGCCAAAAGATAGAAGCAACCCAAGTGTCCATCAAAGAATGAATGGATAAACATAACCCAGTATACATATACAATGGAATATTATTCAGTCTTAAAAAACAGAAGAAATTCTGACACATGCTACAACACAGATAAATCTTGAAGACACAATGCTAAGTGAAACCAGTCAAAAAAGAAAAAATGTTGTTTGATTTCACTTATATGAGGTACCTATAGTAGTCAAATCCATACAGACAAAAAGTAGAATTGTGGTTGCCAAGGGTTTGGTGAAGGGAGTTATCATACAATGGATACAGAGTTTCAGTTTTGCAAGATGAAAAAATTCCTGGAGATCGATGGTTGCAGGACAATATGAATGTACTTAATGTCACAGAACAGACATTAAAGATGTACATTTAAAAAGGTAAATTTTATGTTATATATGTTTGTCTACAATTTTTAAAAAACTATGCTTGCTATGGTTAAAAACATAAACAAGAGATTAAAAGCTATAAAAAGTAACATAGTTTTAATTCCTTTAAATCTAAAACCAAAAAGTAAAAAAGTCATGGATGGGTTTTAAAGCCGATTGAGTGCTGCTGAAGAAAGAATTGGTGAACTGGAAGCTAGGTCAAAAATAAATATTCAAATTAAAGATGAGAGGCCAAAATCTTGGAATACAAAGGAGAGGGCATGAGAATGTATGGTGAGAAATCTAATATACATTTAATTCAAGCCTTAAAAGGAAAGAAGAGAGAAGATGATGCAGAAGCAACATCTGAAGATAATGGCAGTGAACTTTCCAGACTTGTGAAACACATTATGCCATAGATACAAGGAGCCAACATACCTCAGGCAGGGATGCATAGACCTTACTGAAACTATAGAAACCTAAGGACTATGAGAAAATCCTTTAAAAACAACAGGGAACACACAGATTACCTCCAAAGGATAGCAGTTACATTGACTACTGACTTCTGAACAGGAAGAACAAAAGCCAGATGCTGTAGAAATATATCTCCAATGTGCTGCAAGAAAATAATGCCAACATTAAAGTCAATATACAGGAAAAAAAAATTTTAAGAATAAATGTGAGAGGATGATGTCAGTGAAAATAGCAGAGTAAGGACCTCTAAAAATCCCCTCCCTCATAAAAGCAATTAAAAATGACAGAATTGTCAAAATCAACTTTTTCAGAAATCTAAAAATTTAACCAAAGGCTTGCCAAAATCTAGGGAGCATTTGTTAAAGAAAAATGGTTGAATAGTCTAAGAACTGAAAATTTGTGATGTTTTAACTTGCCCTGTTCCCAATTATCCCCACCCCGACCCCAACTATATAGTAGTCTTGAGAACCAACAGCCTGCAATTGTGATGTAAAACAGACACATGGAAGCCACAGAAGGGCTTCCACAGAACAGGGCTGGAACTCCATCAAAGCCTTATTATTTGACATGGCTAATGGGTTCCACTTGCAAGGTTTTCTTTACTTGACCTGACTCACAGCTCACTGAAAAGTATTTTTCTCAAATGTGTCTATCAAAATAGTTAGAGGCAACTGTTTAATTTTGTGACTACTTGAGACAGTGAATAACAGTTGGAGCAAATAATATATTAACCCAAAAGCTTAAAAGGAAAAACTGGGGAATGAGACGCCCATAGGGTATTTGAAAACTCTGATATATTCCTGGAAATCTAGAAGGCCACATACATACATAGAGCTGTGCACCTACTCAAGGCTGTATGAATGTCCAGGAAAGAAATCAGAATGCCTTGAGACAGCCCTAAGCCCTCACACTGGGCTGACTTTGAGACTTTGCACAATCAGGAAGTGAAGACTAAAGCAGAGTTATAAACTGATAAGTTAACGGCTGGAGTATGTCCCAACACATACCCAGACCTCTTTGAGAAAGACTTACTGATTCTAGCCATTTAAAGAAATTTCTGCCCAATTATTAGCTGACCACTAAACTAGCCAAGCAGAGACTTCAGTGGAGACACATGACAAAGAATAGACTTTACAGAGTTAGTTCAGGAAAGTCCCTAAATAAACAAAAATAAACTACTACAATAAGCACCAAAAACAACAACAAAAAAAATCCAGTGAAGAGAGGAGAATCAGATTCCCAGAATTGCCAAACTATATTATTTAAAATGAACAGTTTTCAAAAAAATAATTATGACACATACAAAGAAACAGGAGAGTATGGCCTATACACAGGGAGAAAAAAGCAATCAGTAGAAATTTCTACTAGATGAAGACATTAAATAGCCTCTTTTAAATATGTTTGAAAAATTAAAGGAAACCATGCCTAAAGGATTAGAGGAAAGAATGACAATGGTGTCTCACCAAACAGACGTCAATAAAGAAACAGAAATTATAAAAAGGAACCAAATAAAAAGTTGGGAGTTAAAAAGCACAATAATTGAAATGGCAAATTCATTAGAGGGCTTAGTTCAACAGTGTATTTGAGCAGGAAGAAGAATCAGTAAGCTTGAAGATAGATCAACTGAGATTATCCAGTCTAAGGAACAGAAAGCAAAAAGAAGTAAGAAAAATGAACATAGTCTCAGAGACTTGTGGGAAACCATCAAGAATACCAACATATGCATAATGAAATTCTGAGAAGGAGAGAAAAGAGAGAAAGAGGTACAAAGAATATTTGAAGACATAATGCATAATGGCCAAAACCTCCCAGATTTGATGAAAAACATTACACATCCAAGAACCTTGAAACTCCAAGATTAACTCGAAGACATCCACACCTAAACATATCATAATCAAACTGTCCAAAGACAAAGAGAGAATCTCAAAAGTGGCAAGAAAGCAACTCACGATGTAAAAGGGATTCTCAGTAAGAGTAATAGCTGATTTCTCATCAGAAACCATGGAGACTATTTAAAAGAAGGCTCTAAGATGACATATTGAAAATCATGAAAGAAAAACTGTCAAATAAGAATTCTATATCCAGCAAAATTATCCTTCAAAAACAAAGGAGAAATTAAGACATTTTCAGATAACAAAGACTGAGAGAATATGTCACTAGAAAACCTGCCCTACAAGAAATACTAAAAGGAGTCCTTCAGGCTGAAATAAAAGGATGCTAGAGAGTACCTCAAATCCAGGTGAAGAAATAAAGAGCAACAGCAAAGGTAACTATAAATGCAAATACAAAAGACAATAAAAATGTAATTTTTGTTTGCAACCTTTTTCTCTTACCTGATTTAAAAGATAACTGCAAAATTCAGTAATTATGAATCTGTGTTGAAGTGCACAGACTGTATAAAGAGGTACAATAACAGCACAAAGGAGAAGGGAGGAAATGGAGATACATGGAAGCAAAGTGTTTGTATACTACTGAAATTAACTGGTACTAACCCAAACTAACTGACAACTGTTGTAAGTTGTCAATAGAAAGGCGCAGGCAGCCCCTAGAAAATAACTAACAAAAAACAGTAAAAGAAATGACAAGGGAATCAAAACAGCACGTTAGAAAATATCTACTTAACATAAAGTCAGTAATGGAATGATAGAAAAAAAAGACACTGCATAGAGAAAACAAGTAGCAAAATGGCTGTCATAAATCCTACCTTATGAGAATTACATAAATGTAAATGGATTAAACATTCTAATAAGGGCAGAAATGGTCTAAATTTCCTTTCTAAAAATTATTCAATTATAGGCTGTATATGACAGACACACTTTATATATATATATATATATATATATATATATATATATTTGAGGGGGGATGAGACACACTTTAAATTCAAAGACACAAACAGGTTGAAAACATGGAAAATATACACAATATGAATAATAACCAAAGGAAAGCTTGAGTGGCTATACTAACATCAGACAAAATGGTCTTTAAGTCAAAAATTGTTATTAGAGACAAAGGATATTTCATAATGATAAAAATGTCAATTCATCAAGAAGATACAATTATATACATATGTGTCTAAAAATACCCATAGAATGCAAGAAACAAAAAGTTAACAGAAATGAAGGGAGAATTACACATTTCAACAGTAATAGTTGGAGACTTCACTACTCCATTTTCAATTCTGGATGGAACACAAGAGAAATGGATAGATCAGCAAGGAAACAGAAGATTTAAACAACACTATTAGCCTATTAGACCTAATAGACATTTGCATAATGATCCAGTCAAAAAAACAGAAAATATATTATTCTCAAGTACACATGGAACATTCTTCAGGATAGACCAGATGTTAGGCCAGAAAACAGGTCTCAAAATCTAAAAGGATTAAAATCATACAAAATGTGTTCTCCAACCACAAAGGAAAGACATTAGAAATCAGCAACAGAAAGTTAAGAAATTCGCAAATTTGTGGAAATTAAATGCACTTATAAATAACCAAAGAGTCCAAGAAGAAATCATAACAGAAATTATAAAATACTTTGAGATAATTGATAATGAAAACACAACACACCAAAACTTAGGTAAGGCACTGAAGGCAGTTTTTAGAAAGTTATAGCTATAAATACCTATGTTAAAAAAAGAAATATCTCAAATCAATAACATAACCTTCCACTTAAGAAATTAAACCCAAAGCAAGCAGAGGAAGGAAAAAACAAAGATCAGAGCAAAAATAAATGAAATAGAAAACAGAAAAAAAAACCAAAAACAAAGCTGGTTTTTTGAAAAGACCAACAAAATTGACAAACCTTTATCTAGGTTGACTAAGAAAAAAAGAGAGAAGACTCAATTCACTAAATTCAGAAATGAAACTACCAACCTTAAAGAAACAAAAGGATTTATAAAGAAATACCATGAGCAATTGTTTGCCAACAAATTCAATAACCTAGATGAAACAGACAAATTCCTAGAAAGACACAAAGTATTGAAACTAATTCAAGAAAAAATGCTAAATCTGAATAAACCTAAAACAAGTAAAAAACATTGAGTTAGTATTCGACAATCTTCCCACAAGGAAAAGTCTAGGAACAGATGGCTTCGGTATTGAATTCTACCAAACACTTTAAGAAGAATTAATGCCTATCCTTCACGAAGAGAAAAGGACACTTCCCAACTCATTCTATAAGGCCAGTATTACCCTAAGGGGGCCATTAGCAAAAGGCCCCTTGAGCCATCAAGAAAGTCGCTTTTGGGTGAAGTGGCAGCATGTTGTTGTTTTGCTTCAATTGGTGGTATGACAAGATGAAGAATGAAAAAAGATCCTCAACAAAACACTAACAAACTAAACCCATTAATATATAAAAAGGATTACATGCCATGACCAAGTGAGATTCATCCTAGGAATACAAGATCAGTTCAACATACAAAAATCAATCAATGTGATATGTGACATTAATAGAATAAAGCACAACCACCGTATAATAGGTCAATAGATGCAGAAAATGCATCTGACAACATCCAACACCCTTTCATGATAAAAACACACAACAAAATAGGAATAGAAGGGAATTTCCTCAATCTAATCAAGGGCATCTACAAAAACCCACAGCATACTTAATGGTAAAAGGCTGAAAGCTTTCCCCCTAAGATCAGGAACAACTCAACATTATGCTGAAGGTTATAAACAGGGCAATCCTACAATAAAAAGAAATAAAAGGCATCCTGATTAGAAAGGAAGAATTAAAAGTATCTATTATCTGTAGATGATATAATCTTGTAGGTAGAAAATCCTTAGGAATTCACTAAAAAACTATTACAGCTAATAAGTCCCATGCTCATGGAAAACTTAATATTGTTAAGATGGTAATACTCCCCAAACTGATCTACAGATTCAATGCAATTCCTATAAAAAGTTCAGATGCCTTTTTTACAGAAATTGACAAGCTAATCCTAAAAATCATACGGAAATGCAAGGGACCAGGAATATCCGAAAGAAACTTAAATAAAAAGAACAAAGTTGGAGGATTCACACTTCCCAATTTTAAAACTCACTACAAAGCTGCAGCAATCAAGACTGTGTGGTGCTGGCATAAATACAGACATATAGGTCAATGGAATAGAACTGAAAGTCCAGAATTAAATCCATATTTTATGGTCAACTGATATTTGACAAAGGTGCTAAGACCATACAATGGAGAAATAGTCTTTTCAACAAATGGTACTAGGACAACCGATAGCCACATGCAGAAGAATGAAGTTGAACTCCTCCCTCATACCATATATAAAAATAAACTCCAAATGCATCAAAGACCTAAATTTAAGAGCTAAAACTATAAAACTCTTAGAATAAAAAAGAGATGTAAATCTTTGTGACCCGGGATTAAGCAATGCCTTTAATATGACACAAAGCACAAGCAACAAAAGAAAAAATAGATAAACTGTACCTTATCAAAATTAAAACCCTTTGTGCATCAAAGGATACTGTCAAGAAAGTAAAAAGACTACTCACAATTAGAGGGGAAATATTTGCAAATAATATATCTGATAAGAAACTAGTATATAGAATATATACAGAACTCTTAAAACTCAACAATAAAAAGATAAACAATCCAATTTTTAAATGGGAAAAGGATTTGAAGAGCCATTTCTCCAAAGAAGAAACTCAAATGGCCAATAAGTACATGAAAAGGTGATCAATATCATCAGTCATTATAGAAATACTAATCAATACCACAGTGAGATACCACCTACTAAGATGACTATAATCAAAAAACGGGAAAATAACAAGTGTTAGAGAGGATGTGCAGAAATTGGAACCCTCATACACTGCTAGCAGGAATATGAAATGGTGCAGCATCTTTGGAAAACAGTTTGGCAGTTACTCAAAAAGTTAAACACAGTTACTGTGTTTAACAGCAATTCTACCCTTAGGTATAAACCCAAAAAAACTGAAACCATATATTCATACAAAAACTTGTACATGACCATTCATAGCACACTGTTTATAATAGTAAAAAAAGTGCAAACAACCCAAATGTCTCCCACTAATAAGCAAAATGTCATATATCTACACAACAGAATATTATTCAGCCATAAAAAATGAAGTACTGACACACACTATGACAATAGATTAAGCTTGAAAATATTATGCTAAGTGAAAGAAGCCAGACATAAAAAGCCACATATTGTATGATTCCATTCATATAAAATGTCCATAATGAGCAAATCCTTAGAAACAGAAACTAGATTAATGGTTGCTAAGAACTGGGGAGAGGGAGGAACAGGGAGTTACCGTTAATGTGTATGAGGTTTTTTTTAAAGTGAAGAAAATGTTCTAGAATTAGATAGTGATAATGGTTGCACAACCTTGAAAATATACAAAAAACCACTGAAGTGTAAACTTTAAAGGGTGAATTTTACAGTATGTGAGTTATATCCCCAAAAATTTTAAAATAAATTGAAATAATCTTTTAAAAGGTGAAATAAAAATATTTGTAGAAAAATAATATGGAGCGTTTACCACCAACTGACCTGCAATACAGGAATTTCTAAAGAAGGCTCTTTGGGCAGAAGTGAAACAATTTCAGAATGAAAGTCAGAAATGTCAAAGAGCAATGCAGAGCAAAGAAACGATAAATATGTGAATAAATCTAAATGAACATTGACTATTAATATTACTGTTATTATAATGTTATTAATATTAATGTTAATATAATAATACTGTTAATATTAATATTATTTCACTGAGTTTAAAAAGAACATATAGAATTAAAATACGTAATAACAAGCACATATGAATCTGGAGCTGGTGATGAAGTTCAAGCCTTCAAAGAAACTATGATTTCTGCATTGTCTAGGAGGAAGATAAAGATATAATTGTGTTATCTGGATAAGTTAGTAACACATTACCTAATTTACATGATAACCACTAAAAGAAAGAAAAATAGGAAATAACCTCCAATCTACTGGAGAGGGTAGAAAAATGGAATTTTTTAAAATCACAATATCAGTTTAAAATAATACAAGAAAATAGAGAAAAATAAGCACAGCAAATGTGGGACAAAAGAAACACATAATAGGATTGTAGATTTAAACTCAAATAGATTGGTAATTATATTTAATGTAAATGAACTGAATGTTCCAATTAAAAGACAAAGATTGTCAGATTGGATGAAAAAATTTAAGTATACTCTTTGTAAGAGACATACTTAAGTATAATAAGACTATAGTAAGGCTGAAAGTAAAGTGATAAAAAACAAAGATATCATGCCAATACGAGCCTAAAAGTTCTGGCATGGCTATATTGACATCAGACATATCATACATAAAGGCAAAGATTCATTACTAGAGATAAACAGGACCACTAATGATAATTAAAGACTCAATTCATCAGGAAGACATAACAATTTTAAATTTGCATGCCCCTAATAACATAGTCTCAAAATATATAAATAAAAATTGACAGAACTACAAGGAAAATAAGACAAATCCATAATCATAATGAAATTGTGTAATTATCTTAATAATAGATGTAACAACCAGACGAACAACTACTGAGAAAACAGATAAAATACACTTATCACCTCAGCTAAATAGAATATATAGTACAGTACATTGGACCCAATTCTTTTCAAACACATAGGACTGTCTGAGAAAACTTACATACCATATTCTGGGCTATAAGGCGTATCAGCAAATTTCAAAGGATTAAAATCACAGAAATATAATTCTGAGCCATATAATTCCACTGGAGAAAAATAAAGTGATTAAAAAAATGTGTATGTTTGAAAATTTTTAAATATTCTTCTAAATTACCTATATATCAAAGAAAAAACCATAGTAGAAATTAGAAAACATATTAAACAATAATGAAAATATCTTAAATCACACCTTGTATGATGCCATTGAAACATTATTTATAAGAAAATATATCACTTTATATGTCCATATTAGCAAAATAGAAAAGCTGCAAATTATAATAATAAATTAAATATTCATCTCAGATTAGAAAGAAAACAGCTACAAGAAAGGAAAATTATGGGCCAATTTCACTTACAGACATGGATGTAAAAATCCAAAAAAACATTAGTCACCAGAATCCAGCTATATATTATAACAAGGTGGCATGACCAAGTTATATTTATATAGTGGTCATCTGTGGGTGGTAGAATTATCAAGATTTTTATTCTGCTTTTGATGCTAATTTCTATTTTAGAAATTTTCTAAACAAATAACTATTACTTTAGGAATCAGGAAAAATATTTTTGAATTAATTATTAATATTCTGCTGATCTCTCATCTTTATGAGGTCAACTAGTTAATAAATGGCAAGAGGAAAAACAAGGGCTGGCTCAGAACAGCCATTTTGTCTGAGTAAAATAAAGACACAGGGCCTTATATGTCTCAGTGTCTCTGTTTCGTTGACTGAGAACAAAGAAGAGTAGATAGGAGTAGAAAAGGATTTACAAACATAGGGATGTGATAATAGCAATTTGTAAGCTTTTCCCCAAACATTAAGGGAGCGATCTCATACACAAATGTGTCTATAAATAGAATCCATATTGCACTTTAATGAATAATTTAAAAGCACTTTGCAAACAGGGTTAAGAAAACAGGAACCTAAATGCTCAAAAATCAATAGTTTTGTCCTATCCCAACCTGGTGAGTTACAGAAACAGATGTCTAAGTTTTATATTATTTTTTAGAAATGTTGGTGGCTAGAAGGTTAAGTATCAAAAGGCTTAAAAACATTTACAAGCTTTGACCTAATAGTTCCCCCTTTAGAAATTTATCCTTCAGAGGTAATCAGTCATACACAAAATTATTTTTGTATAGGATATTTATCAAAACATTATTTATGATGATAAATATTTTAAAGCAATACAAACGTCCAGCTATAGGGAAGTGGTTCAATAAATTGAGATACCCTTTGGAATAGTATGCAGACACTCAAAATCATATTTTAGAAGAGTACATCAAGACACAGGAAATGCTCATGACCCATTAAAAGGAAAAAATTTTATTTGTAAAACATATAATGGAATGAATCACAACTTCAGGATATGTATATCATACATATATGTAAATAGGAAAAAACACTGAATATCCTTATGTGGTAAGATATGGACAATGTTTATCTTCTACTTTACACTTTTCTGTTTACTCCAATTTTTCTACACAAAAATTTGTATTACTTTGATAAACAGAAAAAAGTTTCTAAAAAGAAAATAAATAATAAACTGATTACCTCAAAAAGATTCAAACACCCTTCATCAACCCAAATCCACTTCTAGTGAGGGTAACTGGAAAGTCAGTAGAGATCTAGTACACTAGTTTATATTGCTGCATAACAAACTATCACAAACTTAACACCTTAAAACAATAAACATTTATTATCTCACAGTTTCTGAGTCAGGAATCTGAGCAGGCTTAACTGGGTCCTCTGCTTAGGGTCTCACAAGGCTGCAATCAAGGTGTTAACCAGGCTGGGTTCTCACCTGAAGGCTTGACTGGGGAAGAATCTGCTTCCAAGCTAACTCAGGTTGTTGACAGAATTTGTTTCCTTGCAGGACTGAGTGCCCCCTGCTTCCTACTTGCTGTCTCTTGCAGCCACCCTCCACTCTTAGAGACCACTCACAATTCCTTGCCATTTAGGCTTCCCCAACATAGCCACTTACTTCATCAAACTAACAAAGAGCATCTCTAAATCAAGTCTTCTAGCAAGACAGAATTTTACATAACATAACAAAATCACGGAAGCGACAACCTATTAATTTGACATATTCTAGTGTTTAGAAGCAAGACACAGGTTCCACCCACACTCAATGGGAGGGGATTATACATGGGCATGAATGCTAGGAGGTAGAGAATCATAACAGTGCCGCCTTAATAGAGTCTGTCCACTGTATCTAGCCTCCCAGCACAGAGCCCAGGTAAAGGAGGAAAGCCTGTATCTGAATCTAAAGACTTTACTGATCCACTACCTACCTATAAATAAAACTGAACCCTGTTCTCTGTACTACTGAGGCAGGATAGTCCTATAGGAAGAAGTGAAGGGACAGTTCACCATGGGTCAGAGTTAACACAGAGAATCTCAGCAGCAAGATGGGACCTGTACCAGCCTTGAAGGATGCTTAAGATTTAGATCAATGGGGAGGAACAAGAAAGGCAGACTTTTCCTCTGACATAAGGAGAAGTAGATAGGCAGGAATTCCCAAGGTAGGTTCTGGAGAGAGTAAGTAGGATAGTTTGTTCACAACAAACACAAACCATATATGATGTCTAGCTTCACATTCTGATTGGTCCCTTGATGACCAATACACTTGAAAAACCTATGAACAAAATCTAGAGGGGAACACAGTACAGGTTTTGGATAATTCTGCAGCACTGACATCACTCAGCCTCCACAGTGTGGAAAATATTACTAATATTTACCAGTATTCAGTTTTCCTATACTTCCAAGAAATGGAAGACTCCACCTCCCTGCTCCATTTGAAATTAGGTATGGCCATAATGACTCCCACTAACCAATGAAATGTTAATAGAATGGACCAGCAACCCTTCCAAAGCAATTCATTGCTAGTGCAAGAGTCTCCGTGTTCTAAAAGGGTCCAGATCCAGACCATTTAAGAATCAATTTTGCCAAATTTCCAGGGAACAAAAATCCCTCCCTTTCAAATACTATTACAGAGATAATGAAGTATCACCTTGATGCCAAATCTGAATAAGGATAATACAAGAAAAGATTATCATTGGTCAATACCTCTTATGAACATATATTTCAAAATCCTAAATTATATATTAGCATATTGGATCCAATAATATTTCTTAATGTAGTACATCATGACAATGTACAGTTTCTCCTGAGCAATTAATGATGATTTAAATTAAAAGAAAATATTTCATCTCAGTAAAAAATTAAAAAGGAAAAAACATAAAATTATCTAAGTAAATACACTGTATAGAAAACCATTTGATAAAATTCAAAATCTATTTATGATTTTTTTTTAAAAAAAGCTGTTATCGGCTGGGCGCTGTGGCTCAGACCTATAATCCCAACATTTTGGGAGGGTGAGATGGGAGGATCACTTGAGGCCAGGAGTTCGAGACCAGCGTGAGCACCATAGTGAGACCCTGTCTTTACAAAACATACAAAAATTAGCTAGACATGATGGTGCATGCCTGTAGTCCCAGCTATGCAGGAGGCTGAGACAGGAGGATGGCTTGAGCCCTGGATTTCAAGGCTGCAGTGAGCTATGATCGCACCACTGCACTCCAGCCTGAAACCCTGTCTCTGACTACTAGTAGATGAGATTATCCTTAACCTAATAAAAGAAATCTACCAAAAAAACAACAGCAAAGTTCACAATTAAGGCTTTAACAGCATTCCCTTTAAACTGAAAAATAATATAAGGATAATCTTATCACAATTTCCACGAAACTTTGTCTAGTATTACAAGAAAGGGAAATAAGACAAAAAAATAAGTAAAAGATTTAAGGACTAGGAAGAAAGAAATTAAATTATCATTATGTACATGGAGAAACCAGAAACTGATCCATACATTTTTGAAATTTGCTATGTTTCAAAGGTGGCATTGCAGATCACTGGGGAAATGACGGTACTCAATAAACAGTACTGGTACAATTGGTTATGCATTTGAAAAAACTCTAAAATTGGATCTCTACTTCACACCTCACACAAAAATAAGTTCCAAGTAAAATATAATAAGCAAATAATTTTTTTAAAGATGAGGATATCTTATGACCTTGGAGTAGCACAAGATTTCTTAAATAAGACTCAATAACCACAAACCATAGGAAAAGATTGGTAAATTTGACTACATTAAAATTAAACATCTGTTCATCAAAACAGCATTTTTAAAAGGATAAAGAATAGGACACAAATAGAATCCAGAATATATAAAGAACTTATCAAAACCTATAAAAAGGACTATCCAGACAATAAATGGACAAACAATATAAGAATACATTTTATAGGAGAAGAAACCCAAGTGGCCAAAAATTGGATGAAAAATCCTCAATCTCACTAGTCAAGGAAATGCAAATTAAAACAGTGAGATATTTCATACCTATCCGATTGCCAACAATTAAAACATCTGAACATCCAAAGGATTAGTGAGGATGTAAAGAAACAAACCTTTGGGAATTTGACCACAGCTAAGAGGCTGGAATCAGGCCTAAGCTGTTACCCCAAAATCCCAGACATAAGTGTATACCTGGTCCACTCTTCCCCAAGTACCCAGCATAGAGCAAAGATGAGCCAGTGGGACATGGCAATCAGCAAGGGCAGAGGCTGAGCAGCCTGCTGGGAGGAACAGCAGGGTGGGTCTCAGGCCATATAAGACAGCATCAGGTGCCAGTTCTACCCAGGAGGTGAAACTGGGGTTAGAACCACGTTTACCTGGGGTAAACTTCCCCCAGACAGCAGCTGGGTCATTTTATCTTCTAAAGCGAATCTCACTATGTTATTTCCTCCTTAACTTTGCCACCTAAGACTGCCAAGAGCAGAGTTCCAACTTGTATCAGTTTCCTATTGCTGCTGTAGCAAATATCCACAAACTTAGTGGCTTAACACAACAAACATTTATTATCCCACATTTATTATATCTGGAGGTCAGAAGCCACACATGGGTCTCACTGGGCTAGAATCGAGAACCATGTTCCCTTCTGGAGGCTCTAGGGGAGAATCCCTTTTCTTGCCTTTCCCAGAAGCTGCCTGCATTCCTTGGCTCGTGACCTCCTTCCATGCTCAAAGCCAGCAATGGCAGCTAGAGTCCTTCTTACCTCGTGTCACTCTGACACTGACTCTTCTGCCTCCTTCTTCCAGATTTAACAACCTTGTGATTATTCTGAGCCCACCCAGATAATCCAGGATAATCTCCCTATTTTAAAATCAGCTGATTAGCAACCTTCATGCCATCTGCTACCTTAATTCTCCCTGCCACGTAACATAATGTATTCACAGGTTCTGGGGATTAGGACTTGGATAGCTTTTTCTACCTACCAGACAATGCTCCTGCACTCTCCCTCACACCTCCAACAGACTCCCAGCCATTTTACAATGTCCCCACCCCACATTTCCAGTGGGACCCCAACTCCTTCCCTATGCTTCCCCATACTTCCAGCCACTGTACCACCACACACTCTGTTCTCCAGTTATACCAACCTTCTAGCCTTTTTCTAGTCAATTTATGCCCATACATGCCCAAACAATTACAACTCATACCCTAGGTCTCAACCAAAGGCTACCTCCTCTCTGAAGCTTTCTCTGATTCCCAGCCCAATGAATTACCCCTCCCCAACACACTCACCCAGCTTTCTATATATCCCAACTGCAGCGCTGAGTGTAGAGCCCTGTAACTATCTGTTTACATGTCCCTTCCTCAGTCCAAACTGCTAAGCCCTTCAACAAGAATCTTATTCCCCTATGGGTTCCCAGATCATACCATAGGAACTGGCACAGTGTAGGCACTCAGGGAGTATTTCTGAAACTTGGATGAGGCAGAAGGAAGCATCCCTGAGTTTCCCTCAACAAAAGAGATGTCAAAGAGTAACCTGGCTAAGCAAATGGGGCCAAAGAACTAGTTCAGATGATCATAACAATTGACTACTTAGCTTGATGCACAATTTATTATCACCTGGAAGAATCTCTGTACCACAAGAGACACCTATCATTATTTTTTATTGGTAACCTGTGGGCAATTCCAAAGTAACTGACAAAATTAACCTCAAGAGAAATAAAGGATTTATCTAAAATGATTTACAAAGATGTCCTCAAAATTATAGAAAAGAGAGTAGATGTTACTCCAACACAACAGGAATGCCTGGCAACCACCCAATAGCCCAGCACACACTCAGACCCCTCTCCAGGAAAGGCTGGGAAAACACCATGTGGGAGGATATGAGGGGTACTACAATCAACCCTGTTTAGGGACAAATTGCCCCTACATACAGATATATGACTATAGGTCATTAAATATGAAATGTCCAATTTCAAATAAAAAGTTTATCTTATTATATCTCAAACAAGAAGCAGTACAATTAATCAAAGTATGCATCTTAACTATTGACACAGTTTTGCCATCTTAATGGTAGTTTGCTTATGCCAGCAGCGAACAAGCCTGGAGAATGAGTGGCAATGAAATCATGAAAAGCGTTTCCACAGCTTGTTGAGAATGAATATTTTTCCTTGCAAGAAGTGGTCCGAAGCCTGGAAGAGGTGGTGGTCAGTTGGTACAAGGTCTGGTGAATACAGTGGATGACAGAGAGTCTCCAGGTCCAGCCTCCGTAGTTTGAGCAGCGTTGTTTGTGCAACACGTGGTCAAGTGTAGTCTTGCAAGAGGATTGGCCTGTCTCTATTGACCAATCTTGGCTGCTTCATCACAAGCATCCTCATTATTTTGTCCAGTTGGTTACAGTGACATCCACTGTAATTGAATGATCAGGTTTCATGAAGCCGTAGTGGATAATACCAGTGCTGGACCACCAAACAGACACCATCAGATTTCTTGGATGAATATGCAGTTTGGGACTTTGTTTTGGCACTTTATCGTTATCCAACTGTTGTGCTGAACGCTTGCGATTATCCAAAAAAAATCCATTTTTCATCTCATGTAAATGGTGCAGATAATGGTTCATTTTTATGTCGTGACAGCAAAGAAAGACAAGCCTTGAGACGATTTCTCTTCTGACACTTGTTTAATTCACGTGGAACCCATCTATCCAGCTTCTTTACCTTGCCTGTTTGTTTCAAATGGTCCAATATTGTTGGAATAGTAATGTCAAACCGCGCTGCTAATTCACACGTACGTTGAGATGGATTCGCTTTCACTACAGCTTTCAGCTCATCATTATCCACCTTGGTCTCAGGTTGCCCACGTGGCTCATTTTCAAGATTAAAATCACCAGAATGGAACTTCTCAAACCACTGATGTACTGTGCATTCATTAGCCACATCCTTCTCAAACACTTCGTTGATATTTTGAGCTGTCTGCACTACATTGCTTCCATGACAAAACTCATATTCAAAAATAACACAAATTTTTGACTTATCCAAGGTTTCACAAAAATTGCTCTAAAAAAGAATTTCTGAAAGATAATCACAAGCCAAAACATGCATTTGAAAAAATGAGGATGTACCGTCACAATAAAAAAAAAAGTGTCAAAGTGAAATGTCAGAGATAGAAACTGTCAAACTTAGTACTTAAGGAAATCAGACATCCATACGTAACCTAATATATTGCAATAAAGGTGCTATGGTTTGATGTCACCTCCAAAACTCATGTTGAAACTTAATCTCCAATGTGTCAGTATTGAGAGGTAAGGCCTTTAAGAGGTGATCGGATCATGAGGGCTCTGCCCTCATGAATGGATGAATGCATTCATGGGTTAATGGATTAATGGATTATCATGGGATGGGAACTGGTGGCTTTTTTTGTTTGTTTGTTTGTAGAAACAAGGTCTCTGTTGCCCAGGCTGGTCTTGAACTCCTGGCCTCAAGTGATCCTCCAGCCTCAGCTTCCCAAAGTTCTGGGACTACCAGCATGAGCCACTGTGCCTACCCCTGGTGGCTTTATAAAAAGAAGAGAGATCTGAGCTAGCACATTCAGCCCCCTTGCCATGTGATGCCCTGAACTGCCTTGGGGCTCTGCAGAGTCCCACCAGCAAGAAGGCCCTCACCAGATGTGGCTCCTGGACCTTGAACTTCTCAGCCTCTACAACTATAAGAAATAAATTCCTTTTCTTTATAAATTACCTGGATTCAGGTATTCTGTAATAAGCAACAGAAAATGGACTAAGACAAAAGGGTACTTTTTTTTAAAGGGTGGTTGTTCAGAAAACAGAGTTTCACTTAATTTCAATGGTTTGTTACTTGATGTCCACACTCTAGCAAGAAAACTCTCACCTGGAGAGAAGGAGAAAGACTATGCAAAGGGCTAGCACGAACAATATTTCCCAGCACAACAAAGTGACTATAATCAACAATAAGTTAGGGTATACTTTAAAATAACTGAAAGAGTGGAATTGGAATGCTCCTAACACAAAGAAATGATAAATGCCTGAGGTGATGGACACCCCAATTACCCTGATTTGATTAATTCACATTGTATGCCTGTATCAAAACATCACATGTACCCTATAAAGATATTATGTACCGATAATTAAAAATTTTTTTAATTTTAAAAATATTTTTAAAAGACTATGCATAGGAAAGGCAATGCTGTCAGCATGATTACCCACTTTTTAAAAAGAGACAATAATGTGGCCTGAGTGTTTTAAAGGTATGCTCCCATTCAGGTTCAACAGAACTCCCCTGTTCAAATTTTTTAATAATGTAAATTCTCAAATTAATTTTAAAACATACTCCAAAAACTACTCTCACACTGGAAAGGAAGTTTGAGGCAAAAACAAAAAGTGACAACAGAGGCCACAGATTCAGCACCATGGACAGTGGCCATGACTTGCCAGCAGGAGCCCTTGCTAACAGGACTGAGAGCTGAGGAGCACCAGAGCCGCCCAAAATCTACAGTACTCATTCTGATGTTTAAGTTGGGGCAATTCCAGTACATGAGCAAGTACTTTTCTTGCTTACGACCCAAAGCACCAGCTTTCTTCACCAAGTGGATACACAACTTCCATCTACCCAAATCTGCTTCTTCAGCGATCACCTTTACAATACAGCTCTGAGATTTCTGTGAAAATGGGAATGACTTTGCCATTGACATGTGGCTAAAGATCCAGGATGTGAAATTATTGAAACTGATACACAAAATCCAAACCTGAATGGCTAGATTGTTTTAAGGACCTCATGGGACTTTCCAAATTTATAAATGCAGCATGCTCTCAGCCTCTCTTGAACAAAGGGGAAAAAGATAGCTTCTCTAAAACAGGTAATGAAATGTGCCTATGTGTTGAATTTTTTTTTCTCATAAATAGCTAAAAACACAACCATAATGCTGTGTGGATTTTCCCCTACCCTGAGTATTAATAGAGATATCTGGAAAAGTGACATTTTAAGGTCCAATATCACCACTAATCAGCACCACCTAATGCAACACCAGCCACAAAGCCTCGAATTCTAGACAGCTTGTTCAATCTTTTCTGTTATAAAGACCCCATTTACCACCAAAACTTTTAAAAATCCTTTTGAGTATCAGCTAATAAAATACATGAACATTTGTAATGAACTTGCATTGTATAAAAAACATCTAAATACAAGTGAAAAACAACACTGATCAAAAGGGAAAGACATCAGTTGGTTAGTTACTGCCCTTGTGCTTGAAGACCCCTCACTTTCTGATGGATCCCCAAGTCTGAAAACACCATCCAGAACTACTCCAGTCTTTTCAGATCTCGCCAACGACCTCCCCAGAGTGCCATGTTCTGCAAACAGTCCCTTTTGGAGCAAAATGGGTATCTCTCAGTCATCTTAAGGTGATGAATTGTTCTTGAACAGGAGGAGACGGGGAGTCAGTTCCGCTCAATAGGGAAACATCCTTGCACACTTCCTTGGGGACCCTCATCTGAGTAGTCTGCAGAACAGGAAAGGGGCAACAGTTTGCCCCTGAAGGCGAGTTCAGTTTCGGAGGACGCGTGGGGGCCCGTGCCGGAGCACGGTGTTTGAAGCGGAGGGCCCGCGTGCTACCCAGGGCAGGGCCCCGCCGCCCGAGACCCCGCTGGGAGAAGCACACACCGCACAGCCCAACCCAGAGTGCTACCGCCCACCCGGGGCCTACGACCCGCCCGCGCACGCCGCCCTGACGGACGCGGCGGAGGACAGCCAACTCCGAGCCACGAGGTTCAGGGCCCCACTGTCCGCTAACTCTGACATTTCTCACGCCCGAGTAGGAAAACCCTGGAGAACAGTGCCAGGCAAAAGGAAAAAACACACACGTTCGCCAAACAGCACTTCCAAGCAGAACACTTGTGGCGACAATAAGAAGCACGTTCTAACTGCCCCCCAATCATAAAGAAAATACAGTGACCAAAAAAGAGGGACCTGCACCCGCCCCAGCCCCCTGTGCCTCGCTCTGACGCAGGGTCCACGCGTTCACCAGGGCCCGACCAGGCTTCAGCAGGCGCCCGGGGCACACGCCCGCACCCGCAGCCCACCCGGCACCCCACCCAGTGGCCCTCACCTGCACCCCGCCGCACCGCCCGGACCCCGCCCCTGCACCCCGCACCCCATCCCGCGTCCCGCACCCGCACCCCGCCCTGCACCCCGCACCCCGCCCCGAGTCCCGCTTCCCGTACTCCGCCCCGCACCCCACACCCCACCCCGCGTCCCGCACCCCGCACCCCACCCCGAGTCTCGTATCCGCACCCCGCCGCCCCGCGTCCCGCCCCGCCGCGGCTGTTTTGGGTTTGTCCCCCCAGAATCTCTCTTCAGTCGTGAGACGAAATTCGTGCCTTTCTATTTTTATTAAAGCGAAGCCCCGTGAAGTCCGCTCCCGACCCGCGGCGAGGGGCTCTCGGCGGCCCGCGGACAACTTCCGACCCAGGGCGGGCGCGGGCCTCCCGACGGCGCCTCGCAGCGCGGGTCCGCGGGGCTGGGACGGCGGGACCGCGCCCGTGCTCGGGCGAAGTTCGCGGGGCCCGCGGGGCCGCCCCGGGGCTCGGTCCGCCCAGACGCGGGGTGCGGCGACCCGGATGCGAGCCCTGACCCCGGCCCCGTCCCGCGACTGCTCACTCACCTGTCCCGGGCGGACGGCGAGCCCGCGTGCCGCGGAGGGAGGCCGGCGGGGCGGGCGGGAGGCGGCGAACACCGCGGCTGAGGCGGCTGAGGCGGCTGAGGCGGATGAGGTGGCTGAGGCGGCAGCGGCGGCTCCCGGCGCTCCAGCCCGAGCGCTGCGCGCGGCGCGGGCCCGCCCCCTCCGCGCCACCGACCAATCTCACACCGCCCGCCTCTCTGGCCCCGCCCCCGCCCGAGGGCAGGGCCCGCGAAAGCGGGCGCCGGGGGCCAATCGCAAGGCGGTATGGCGACCGGCGTGGCCAATCCGAGCGCGGAAAGCTCTCCTGGGAACCGGGGAAGGAGAGGGTGGGAAGCCAATTAGCCCCAAAGGGGCGGGGGCGGGGCCGGGGCGGGACGGGGAAAATCGGCCCCTGACAGGCGGGGGCGGGGCCACACATTAGGGTGAGGGAGGAGGCGGGGCCGCAGAAGGGAGTCACCCACCATGGGCGGCAAGTGGGCGTGGCCTTGGGCAAGGGCGGAGCGGAAGGCGGGGCCGGCCACGTGAAGGGGGAGAGGTACCAGGACAGGAGCTGGGTGGGGGCTCTGGGTGGGGACACGGGAGGGGTGTCTCAGGCTGGGGGCGGGGCCATAAATGGGCGTGGCCCGAGCCCTGCGGGGAGGGGCGGGGCCATGGGGCGGGGCTAGGGCGGGACGGGACGGACCAGGGGCGGAGCCCTGGTCGTGTTGGGCGGTGCCCAGGTCCTGGCCGGGCCGGGCAGGGGGTGGGGCTCTGGGGGGTCCCGGGCGGGCGGGGCGGGGTCGGGTTTCTGGCCTGGTGGGGCGGGGCAGGGGGCGTGGCCGTCCCTGGCGGGTCAGGGGCGGGGCCCTGGGCGGGTTTCGGCCTGGTGGGGCGGGGCAGGGGCGGGGCAGGGGGCGGGGCGGGTTTCCTGGCCTGATGGGGCGGGGCAGGAGCAGGGACGGGGCGGGTTTCTGGCCTGGTGGGTAGCAGGGGGCGGGGCGGGTTTCTGGGCTGGTGGGGCGGGGCAGGGGCGGGGCTCTGTCGGGCCGGGAGGTCCTGAACCGCGGGCCGCAGCCAGGGCCCAGCGGACCCTCCCTGCGGTGGGCCTGCGCAGGTGCTTGCGTCTGCTCACCTGCCCGCACACCTGTCCGCACACCTGTCCGCAGGTGACGCAGGTGCGGCGACCGAGACAGGAACGCCGGGGTTGCTTGTGCTTCGTTCTCCTCTCTCCATACTTCCCAGGCTGAGTTTTGCTTTGTTTTGTTTCTATTCGGTCATTTTTGTGAAGCTGAGCTCTCCATGTCCCGCCCGTGGACCCTGGCCTGGGGTCCTTGGCCCGGGATGTTTCACCTGCGCGGCACCCACAGAAGGAGCCGGGACGCAGCCTCGGACGCCCGGGGGGTGACGGCGCCCGCGGCCTCGCCCTCCTCGCCAGCTTCTCAGGCCTCGGCCCCTGCCGCCCTTTGGCCCATAGGTGGGCAGGAGGCACGCCCCAGGCGTCTTGGTGGAGAGCAGGTGGCCTCTCCTCTGTGGCCGGTGCGTGGGTGGGCAGAGGAGGCTGCCGTTGGAATTTAACTCTCCTCACCCTGCCGGGAGGCCTCAAAAACCGCCCATCCACCAGTGGTTCACTTTGTGCCTGTAACCCAGCCACAATAAAAGTGTACCTGAAAGAGAGTGGGATCCACACCTAGCTCCCTGCCTCCCTTGAGGGGTAGGAGGGCCTCTGGAAGCCCACCTGCTCTGGCACAGCGTCGCTGTCATGACCTCTTTCTGTGGAGGTCTTAGAGTCCTCCCTGGTTCCAGAGACTGCCCGCGCCCACCTTAGGGCACTGGGCCCCCCAGAGGCAGGCCAGGCCGGCAGGGATAAGGTACCTGTGGCATCCACTCAGAGAGAGTTCTGGACTGTCCACACCAGAGGCAGGGCCACTCTTAGCTGGGGCTGGGGTGGGTAGGGAAGAGATGTGTCCTCTTTTGTCTTCAAATGTCACTTTTGTAATTCAAAGACAACCTTAAAAAAAGAATAGACCTGGGCTGGGGTGAGATGGGGATGTCAGGGAGCCCTTCCACGGAGGCTGGGAATCCGAGCAACAGCTGGGTTGGGAGTCCTTCCAAAGAAGGGAGGTCACTGGGCCCACCTCAGGAATGTGGGTGACAGGTGGGCACATCTAGAGCAGGATGCACAGCTGACCCTTGCTGTGGAAGGACCACTCTGGCAGTAGGGAGGGGAGTGAAGTAGGAGAGGGATGTGGGGCACAGAGCCTGGTTGAATGGTCACCCCAGTCGGAATGCTGGGACATGATGCTGTGGCCCAGGACCTTGCTGGGAAATGCACAGGAAGGAATGGTGGCAGACCACCCCACAGGACTTGGACCAGGGAGGGAGGCTCAGAGACCAAGATTGCAAGGTTTGCAGCATGCGGACTGCATGACCCTGCTGTTAGCCTCTCTTGACTCTGCAGGCAGAGGGGCCGGAGGGACCTGGGGACCCTGCTTTTGAGGCCAGAGCTGGGGCAAGGTCTGGGCAGAGCCCTCTCGGTGCCCACGGGATTACAGGCTGCCAGCCGCCCACATCCTGGTCCTCTGCAGGAGCCTGCAGCCTCACCGCCTTCATCGCATCCTGAAAGACACAGTTAGTCATTAGGGAAGTAATGATAGTGTTTTCAGGGCAGTGCATTGGGCCCTAACAACTCTCAATTATAACCAGTTCCTGCCAACTCTGAAAAGAAATAAAGCAGCTCATCTCACCGCCCCGCCCCGGACACACAGACAAGCCAGGTCTGCTAGGGACAGCCAGGCTGCTGCAGGGCAGCCCCGCCCCAGTCCGCAGCAGCTGGGCCCCAGCATCGCCCCCTCCCTGCATAGGACTCCAAGTCCAGGGCTTCCCACCGTCCATGGGCACCAAGTGCACTGTCACTGCCCTCCCAGTGGCTGTCAGTATGGTCCTTCCCAGGAGAAGTGCACCCAGGGGCTCACAGTTATAAATAACTCCAGGGCTTCTTGTTGGGGGGTGTGCAGGGCAGGGAGGAAGAAGCCTGATAATTATCTTCTGCCTGGAATGATGTCAGATCGGGCCCTAGGAAGTCTCCCAGCACCCGGCCTTCCTGATTGTCACACACAGCCCTGCCACCAGAGAGTTGGGAGGCAGCTGCGTTATCACAGGCTGGGACATCTGGAGGGGTGGGGGTGGGGAGCCTTCTTCAACTCCATATTAGATGGCTGGAAGTGCTTGGAAAATAGTTACACACAGAAAGCAGTCTCAGTGGTAATTAGCATCAAAATCCTCAGAGAGAGATGTTCTGGCCTCCCCAGGAGCCCTTGAGAATCTCAGCCCTTGCACGATGCACCAGCACCCCCAGCTGCAGGGGGAGTCTCTGGTGGAGTCTGGTCCTGGACCTTCCACAGGACTCTGAGAACTTGCATGGTACCACACCATCCCCTATCTCAGCCTGCAACAGGACAGCACATTTCACCTAGGGGTAAACCAGCAACTTGGGGAAAGGGCATATTGCCACTAACATCCTTTTCACAAAACTCTGCAGGAGTCCCTCTTCCAAGGGCCACACCCCCTCCCTACACGGGTGCAGCTGTCCTTGCTCATGAAAAGCTGCCTGTGGGGTGGGGCTGGGTCTGCTGAGCTCAGAGAAGATTCTCTGACAGCCAGAGCAATGGGGTGGAAATCAGAAAGCAGCAAACCAATCCCTGTGCTAGCTACTCTGGTTAGGGAAATACAAAAAAACAAAAAACACCTCAGACTTCAGTTTGCTCCTTTTGACATCAGAATCATAATAAAGGCCACCTGACCTAACTTACCTGGTTGCTGTTGTATTTGTACTTTTATTAGGTGGGGCAATTAAGGGAGCTCCCCCCATGCCCTCTCCCCAGCCCCCTGCTGAAGTGGCGGCTCCTCACCGAGCAGCAGGTACACGCTGCATTACCTGACTAGTCCCTGGCCCTGTGACTGGGGGCACCTGCCCAGACACAGCAAAGCTGTGGCCAACCAGGCTTCTGAGATGCCCCCAGCTCAGATGATGGTGACAGCTGCAACAGTCAGAGCACCCCTGGACATGGGCCCCAGGAGGGCAGTGAGCAAGGATGGAGTGTCCAGAGGAGACACCACAAAGGCAGAGAGAGAGAAGGGCCTGTGCAGGTGGGGCAGCACCCCGCAGTACTCCAAAGCTCCTCTTCAGGGCTGGCCAGGCAACCTACACCCTGTGGCTGCCTGGCATCCTCAGCTTCTCCCAGGGCCACATCCTGCACTGTTTCTGCATCCCCAGGAGCCCTGGGAACCCATACAATACCCTGCCTCTCCCCCACTGCTTGAGCACAAACAGAGTGAACACAGGCACGGGGGAGCCCCAGCTTTGCAGGCTGCTGGTGCTGTGCATTTAGGAGGGCTGGCAGTGATGTTTGTCCTCATCCTAGACATCAGAGGTTATCCCAGTGCCGGTAACTTGGATTCAAACCACGCATGGAAGCAGATGGCACTGAACCCTGAAGGATAAAACATCCCGGATGTGAACAGGAATCCCACATACACCAGCCCACCGGCTTCTCTGGTGAGGCACCCTGGTTTTAGCAGAATATAAGCATGGGGTCTCCAACATCTCGTTGTGGAGAAAGGCCCGGAACTCCTCCAGTTGCCCTCATCATCCCTGATGGGCTAGGGGTGGGCTGCCTGTGTCCTCCAGTTCTTCACACTCGCGAGCCTGTGACTCACTGGCCTGCCCCTGACCTGGCAGCTGCAACTCAGACACCTCCGGCGCCAGAGTGGATGAGTCACTGCCGGCAGAGAAAGAGACAGAGAGACAGAGAGACAGAGCCAGAGACAGAGAGCCAGAGACAGAGAGAGACAGGGAAAAGAATGAGAGACAGAGCAAAGAGACAGAGACAGAGAAAAGAGAGACAGAGAGACAGGGTGGGGGGAAGAGATGGCCTCCACACCCTCTATGTCCTTGTGCCTCAGGGAACATTCTCCCTCTGCCTCTGGGCCCCTCCCCCACCACAAGCAGAGCAGCTCCCCTTTTATCTTTTTTATATGCAAGATTTCTAATATTTTGCATGAACAAGAGACAAGAAAAAAACACATCTGCTCAGACCTCACGTGTGCAACAGAAACATCACGGGTCATCTGGACTTTCCTGCTATTTCAGAAAGACTTTCAGCCGCAGCCAAAAACCACCCCTTTTCTGTGTGCCTCAATGGGCACCATTAAGACTCTAAAATTAGAACGACTTTGTTTTGGTGGAGAGGCCGGCTCACTCCCCGCCCTCCCTCCAAACCTCTGCTGGGGAGAGACTGGAAGCTTCCAAATCCTGAGAAGAAAGCCAACTCTGGGCAGACCAGGACAGGATGGTGGTGCACCGCAGGGGCCCTCGCTCAATCTGCTTACAGACACCTAATGTTTTAAAACCAACTCCAACTTTCCGCCAGGCGCAGTGGCGCTGGCCTGTAATCCCAGCACTTTGAGCAGCAGAGGCAAGGTGCGAGGATGGCTTGAGGCCAGGAGGCTGCAGTGAGCTGTGTTCAAGCCACTGTACTCCAGGCCGGGCGACAGAACGAGACCCTGTCTCTAAAAACAACAACAAAACTGGCTTTTATACTCATTTGCTGCTTTTTAAAAATTAGGGTCACCTGAAACTTCTCTATTGACATAAATAATCATCTCCAATATCTGTAGAGATGGATTTAAACACATGGGACCGTTGAATGGAATATTCATACAACAGAAAGAGGGTGGCAGCACAGGACTGGCCCAGCCCTCCAAGCCTTTATTGACTTGGGGCCTCAATTTTCTTAGGGTTCCACCTACATCATGATCTAGCAAGTACCTGTGTTCCCACATTCCTACATTACTGAACTGTAAAATAAATACACGTGCATTTAGTCTCTTTGCAACCAAAGACCTCTGGTAAGCATTATAAGGGGAAAATTCAAGAATGTTAATGGTGAGAAATACATCATTAAAATGTAAATTCATGGGGAATTTACAGTCTGGCAGGGATCACAGACTGGGAGCCCAGGAGCTGAACCTACGTAGCCCCCTCTCTCCCCCACCATCTAGGACCCCAGTGGCTCACAGAATTCTCAATCTGTTGACATGCTATCTATGGAAGAACAAAGACGGTCGCAAATTCCTTGACACTCCTCCTATCAAAAGATGAAAACTGTGCTCCTTCTCTTCAAACCTAGGTGGTTCTTTGACCAATAGAATATGGCAGAAGTGAGGCTGTGCCATTTCCGAGGGTGAACTTACTGACTTTCAGTTCTTTCTTGGAATGTCTGCTCTGGTGGAAGCCATCCAACACGTAGGAAGTCCAAGCACACTGGGCTCGCCATGCTGTGAGGACACCCAAGCTAGCCCCGCACCAAGGTGCATGGAAGGAGGGATGCCTGCAGCCCTGGCTATTCCAGCCATGGCATCCCAGGGAAGCAGCTTTCAGATGGTTCCAGCCCCAGCTGCCATCTGATGCAACCATTTGAAGGGCAGAGTGAGAGCACCTGGCTTAGCCTGTCAACCCGAGAAGAGTAAGAGATAATCAATCCTGGTTTTAAGCCACTGAGTTTTTAGGTGGTTTGTTAGGCTGCATTCGAAAATTACAACAGTATTTCACACAACGTTGCCTTGCACCAAGAGACCTATTTCAAGGTAAAGAAGGTATGAAAATTGGCACATGACCATGGAATTCACTGGTGCTACCACATCGCCCGTCACCTAGAAACGGCCAACCTACTACAAATGATGGAAAAGCTTGTTAATGGCCCAGCTAAGGTGGCGGCTCTGAGACAGTCTGGGATTCAGTTACTACACCCCAGGATGTGGGATTTGTGCTGAACCAATAGTCAGCAAATGATTCTGTATCCCTAGTACCCTGCATACACAGCTCCAGGACCCAAAGAAAGGAAGCAAGTTTGACCCCTTCCACCAATACTCTCAGTGGACCACCTGTGTGGTGAGTGCCTCCTGCAGCTGAAGTCATGGGCTCTCCTGGGCTGAAATTCTTGATTCCCTGGGGGCGGGGGGGTACGCAGGAAGGTTGCCATTAGGCTGGAAGCCATGACTACTGTGTGGTCACTTTGGCCTTCTCATGCCTGTGCGCAAGCAAGTGAAGAACGGACCTGCTGTATTAGTCAGGATGATCAGCTGAGTGCTGCAAAGATCTGAGTTTTCTTCCACACAGTGAGGCCAGGGAGGGGAATGCCTGGAGCTGACAGATGGGCTGGGGCACTTCGGTTTCCGGCTGAGTGACAGCTATGCCTGGGTCATCGCAGCAACGTGGCCCGCTAGGCAGGATGATCAAGGGCTCGACTGCGTGGGGTGCACATTTTGGACTAGCCGGGATTCTGGCTAAGGGAGACCAACCTGGAATGGGGGTGGAGGATGGAGCTGATGAGTATTGATTTTGGCCCTGGGACCAGCCGTGGCAGCAGCAACCATAGCTTGGTTTGACAACACTTTTAATGGCTTTTCAGTAGATTGCGACAGGACAGACAGCATCTTGATGATTTATACTTGTTCTGCCCCTTGGGAAACAAGGCTGTCTGTTCCCAGGCAGGACTTGTGAGGGGTTGGACTATAAGGGGCTCAGTGTGGGGTCGCTTCAGACTGGCGCAATCGCTTGCTGTCGGGGAGCAGGCCTTGCCGAGATCTGGCTTCTGCAGGCACAGAGCTGGGTCGCTGTTGTTGCCGCTGTGGCCATGACCGGTTCCTGGGTCCATGGGTGGCTGTTCCCAGTCCCACACAGCATGTGCTAACAAAACCCTACAGTGTCTTGCCTCTGGTGTGTGCTGGAGGCTTCTTGCTTGCTTTCTTGGGGCTCTCTTGCTGCCTGTGAGGGTGAGAACATCAGCACAGTCTACCGCCTGCCCCAGGCACACACGTCCTGTGGTGTGAGAGATTAAGCACCTGTGGGGCAAACTTCCAGGTCAGTCCCGTGGGTCCTTTCCCTGCTCTGCCGAGCAGAGCTGCAGGAGCCTCACGCAGTCTCTGGGGAGAAGCCCCGGAGCTGAGCGACCAGGGTGCAGGGAGCAGCAAGCGCCCTCGTGTTGTTGCCTCTTTCTTCCCTCCTGCTTCCTGGGACTGCACTTGGCCTCAGGCTGTTTTCTTGAGAAACTAGGCTGAGAATATATGGCAACAATAATAAAATTTTAGGTGTATAGCCTTATTCAAAAGAAAGAAAGAGAACTTTATCAGTTCCCCAAATAAGTGAGAAGTCAAAGCCAGAGTTGTCATGGGAGCAGCACTCAGGGGAGGACCATGAACGGTCCCTGGAGCAGTGATGGGTTGGATTCTAACGTGCAGCTTAAGAGCTATGGCTGTGGGTCTGCACTAGCTGGGAAAGCAACCTCCTGTATAAGGCCAGGACCCTGAGGGCCAGCTCATCCGTGGAGGAAGACTAGCTAAACCCTACCCACTGCTCTCAGAAATCAGCAAGGAAGTTTTCCCTCTGCCTAGAGATCTAAATGGAAACAAAAGTTCCCAAAAGAAACAAAAACTCTGAGCATGTGACACGTGACCATGTGAGATCTGCATTTCTACTCACTCTCGGTGGGTGGATCTCAGCTAAGAAATTAAAATAAAAACTTGTTTAATTGTGCCTGGGAAGAAGAAAATACGTGTCTCCCTGTAAGGACACTTCTACAACCTGAAAGATGGACTGATCATAAAAACGTTCGAGCTGTACCAGGAAAGAAGCAGCATGAGAAACACGCCCAAGAAATGTAGAGATAAATGAAAGAATGGAAGCAATAACAAATTAAAGGCAATATGAATAAACACGGTTTTAAATGAGGCAAATAGTCTAGAAACCAAAAATGAAAAATATCGCAGAACTTAAAAACTCAAGGGAAAGGCTAGAAACAGGAGACACAGCAGATATGAGAATTAACAAACTAGAATGTAGAGATGAGAATATCATCCCGAAAACAGCACAGACATTTTTTTAAAAATTTAATATATGGGCCAAGAAGAGACATGGAGAGTAGAACGAGACGGCCCGGCACAGGCGCGTCTTAGCCTACTGCCGCTGCCGTGACAAGACACCGTAGGCTGGGTGGCTCATAAGCAGCATGAACTCATCGCTCACAGCCTGGAGGCTGGAAATCCAAGATCGCGGTGCCCGCGGGTCTGGTGTCTGGCGAGGGCCGCGCCTGGTCTGTGTGTCCTCACACGGCAGAAGGCAGAGGGCAAAAAGGACCTGAGCTAGCTCCCTCCGGCCATTGATAAGGCACGAATCCACCCACCAGTGTGGGACCCCACCCCTCAATGCTACCTTAGGTTCCAACATGGGGATTTTGGCGGGACAAGCATTCAAAGCACAGCAGGCAGTACGGGGAGAAGGAGAACAAGGCAGTGTTCAAAGGGGTGACGAGCAAGAATTCTCCAGAGTGGGAACATGTGTCTGTTAGCGCTGCCATAGCAAAGCACCACCCACGGGCGGCCCAACCACAGACACAGTCCCGGAGGCGGGAAGTCCCAGGTCAGGGTGCGGCAGAGCTGGCTCCTCCGAGGCCTCCCCCTGGCGTGCAGACGGCGCCTCCTGCCCAGTCCTCACAGGTTGTCCCTCCGTGTCTGTGTCCCCAGCTCCTCTTCTCACAAGGACACCAGTCAGACTGGATCAGGCCACACTGATGGCCTCGTTTTACCTTAATCACCTCTGTAAAGGCCCCATCTCCAAATAGAGCCACATTCTGAGATTCTGGGAATCAAGCTCAAGAACGTGGATTTGGGGAGGAGGACACAGTTCAGCCCCAACAGAAAACGACTGAAGATTGAACAGGGTAGAAGCTGCACCCTAGGACTTGAGCAAGATTTAAACGCAGACTCCCAAACGGAAGAGAAACTTTGAAGGTGGATGGAGGGGAGTGGACACCTCCAGGGTGGAATGACAAGCTGTCGCTGCCGTAGCGGCTGGGAGAAGGACAGGACATCGTCACTGTGCAGAAGGGGAATAAATGCCAACCGAGGTTTACACCTGCTGAACTACCAACCGACGGAGACTGAGGGCACATCACGGATGTCTCCAAAGTGACGGCTCAACACCACAACCCAGGAGGAAGGAACCTGAGCTGTGCAGCAAGACATGGGACCCAAGGAGCAACAGCAAGCTGAGTCTGCATGAGCTCGGGCCACAAAACGGGCAGTATCAGGGCTGGCTGGGGACGCTGGAGGTGAGGGGTGCAGACGGCAGGCCTTGGGCTGCAGGGAAGACGCTGGGGCTTCTCTGTGTCGCTGCTCCTGGACCTGAACCCCTCGGCCAGGCGAGGCACCACTGTGGCCACATGCGGGCTACGCTGGCTCCTACTCCAGGCCGCTTGCTCACAGTCCCCACATGTGATGCGGTTTGTGCCACCCAGAGGTTCGAGGCACGGCAGTGTGAGGGGTAGCCAGCTGCTCTCCACCTGGGAAGCCCTGTGCACCACCAGGTGCCTCTTTCACTCTGCACAAAGGCGCCTGCGAGGCTGGCTCCCCTCATCTTCTTGGCGCAGGGGGAATTATCGTGCCCCCCAGCTCTGATGTGACCTGATTAGCCTCGAGCCCCCTACACCCCAGCACGGCCCACTCTCGGGAGGACAGCCTGGCCTGCTCAGCTGAGCTCTGGCCACCACCTTGGAAACAGCCACCCTGGGCCAGCCATAGGCCTGGGGGCACATGCTGGCGGCCCGGGAGCTGCCCCAGGCAGTTTGGTGGGGAACCCCAGGGTCCAGGGACCCAGGCAGTGGTCTGCAAGGGGGGAGCATGGGGTCCAGAGCCTCCTTTTGGCCCTGGGACTTCTTGTCCCACGGAAGAGGCAGAGTAGCGCCAGGGGCTCTGAGTGGAATCCCAGGTCCAAGGGGTGCAGCACCCCAGGCGGTGTCAGCCTGGTGACAGGGATTCACAACTTCTTATCCCCTCTAGGTAGCTGTGCCTCACAAAGTGGGTGAGTGGCTTTAACAGACACACACACACACACGTACACACAAACACGCGCACACACAGTGCTAGCCTGAGGGGCAGGGGCAGCTGTGGGTCAGAGCCCCATAGGGAGATGGCATAGTGCCATCATCCTGACCCTCCATTCAGGCCTGAGAGTGGAATGCCACCCGCATTTTTAACAAAAAGCAAAAGAGCTTACAGAATCTCTCCCTTCTAGGTAAAAATGAAGCTTTCAGCAATCAGTGAGAAAATAACTGCCCTTAAAAGAATCGGGTGATGTGGGGGCTCTGGAAACAAGCCCTTGGAACCGGCTTTTACTGTCCTGTGACCCTGCTGCCAAAACCTCTTAAACTCGTCACCTAAACAACTCTCATATTTGCTCATCTTAAAAGTATAGAATATTTTTAAACATCTTTAAAATATGAACTTTTTTCTAATCTGTTAGAAAAAAGATCTTCTAAATAAAAGGTTTCAGTGAGTTTTAAACCCATCTGTTAAAAATACACTAATGCAACTCTTTCCAATTAGTTTGCAAGAATAGTCATTGGTATCAGGAAAGATGGAACTTTATCAGCTGAATTTCACCAAAAGCCTTACATAATTGATAGATGGACTGAAATAAAGAATATTATGATTTGGTAAATGCAGCCAACAATGTACTTTTTTGATTTGAATTTGCGTATTTTTGAAGTGTTCTTTTTAGCTACGACAGCCAGCCATTGAGACAAGCACCTTAGACTAGACCCTTGGAATCTCAGTTTTACAATGTGCCAAACCAAGGTATATAAACAATGAAGCATATTCCTTCACACTAATCTCTCTAGATAGTATTATAATTATTACTTTTAAATTAGCAGTAATGTTAAATTGAGTGCACAATGTTTTTTAATAATGAAAGAAACATTTTGAAATATTGTTTATTTCATTTTATCTCATTTTTTCTCATTTTGTGTATGTTTATGGTGTATTTATTAATTAATTAATTTATTTTTAGAGATGGGGTCTCACTCTGTCACCCAGGCTGGAGGGCAGTGGCAGGGTCACAGCTCACTGCAGCCTCAAACTCCTGGGCTCAGACGATTCTCCTGCCTCAGCCTCCCAAGTAGCTGGGACTAGAGGCACCACCACACCTGGCTAATTTTTTTGTTTTTTGTAGAGATGGGGTCTTGCTATCCTGCCCAGGTTGGCCTTGAACTCCTGGGCTCAAGTGATCCTCCTGCTTCAGCCTCCAAGTAACTGGGACTACAGGCTCAAGCCACCGTGCCTGACTTATTTAATATTTTTAATTAAATAGATTATATATATTTGGGGAAATTTGCTCAGATGTTTTTTACTAATGGGCTGGGTGATCAAAAAATCTAAAGTCCACTCACCAAGGCAAGGGATTTTCAAATTTTTTGAAGAGTTAAAAAATATACAAAATACCAAGGGGAAAATTGGAAGCGGCATCAAAGACAGTGCAGTTGGCCAAGATTTTACACAGATGTGAAGTAGATCATGTCCTCGACTGTAAAACAAGGATAATAACAGCCCCCTCTGGGGCGGGGATTGAGTGAGCAGGTGTAAGTTGTGAGCGCCCAGCACACGGTGATGGCTCTACAGAGGTGGCTGCTTGCACGAGGCTGAACTGCATGAACTTGCCAATATTCAGCTGTGTCTGCCTACAGATAGTATTCAGCACCCTCCCAATTGCAGGGATGAGGGTAATGAAGTGTGAAGACGTTGAAGTAATGTGGCGACCTGTATTTTCTAAAAATGGCCACTAAATTTCCTGTCCATATGTTCTTCCAGAACTTTTTACTGGAGGCAAGACCCTTGACCCCAAGTGAACTTCCGTGGATGCCTCAATTCAGATAACGGTGTAGGTGATGCTCCATGAATGCCGAGGCCAGGCTAGAGGAGACAGCTCAGCTTCTGTCCGACTTGGTCTCTCTTGGGCCAATCACCCTGGAGCCCCGAGCCGTGTAAAACACCCGCCAGCCTGAAGCCAGTGTGCTGAAGCGGCTGCAGGGAGGTGGAGGGAGCTCCGGAGCAAACCCAGCTGTTCCAGCCCCCAGCTGCTGAGTCCTCCCAGCCCAGCTGGGTGCCAGACACCAGGGAGCCTGCTGCGGGTGGCTCCCCAGCCACCACTGAGTGCGAGCCAGTGAGAGCCGCCTGGCTGAGCCCAGCCGTCCCCAGAACCCAGACAGACAAGGACACCAACGATTGCTGTTGGGGTGATTATTTGTTACCCAGCCCTAGAAAACTGCAACAAGTAGCTTTGCTGAGTCTCGGTGCTTGGAGATGGTGCAGCCAGGACTTAAAAACACAGCCTCCATGCCTGTGGCCCCACCTGGCAAGAAAAATACTACTACTGATAACTCAGTGGGCACAGTGTTTCCCAGTTCACAGCCCTTGCTTCCTGGAGGTGGGTCAGGGCAGCGAGTATGGACGCTACTTCACGCTGACTCAGCAAACACCCTGGGGCACCTCCAATGCGTAAGCACAGGCCGTCCACAGTGGGCAATGGTCCCCTGAGTGATGCAGGGAATTGATGGTCACATCTGTGAGGTTGGAGAAGCTGGTTTCTGCAGAGAGGAGGCTGCAGGCTCCCACCCACAACCCTGCCCCTTGCATGGACTTCTGTTCACTTCCTGATCACCTGTCACTGCCAAGAGCACCATCCCAGGCATGGCCACAAGGTACATGGCACATCACAGCGCTTTACTTAAAATAAAAGCAAAAGAAAAAAAATGGCAATACTAGACACACATCACCACGTGGCCCTGCTCCTTTAGCGCACTTTAAAAGCAGAATTCTAATCAGTCCAAAGCTAGGACGGGTCCCCATAAGCCCTCGGATTAACAGCTCAGTATCACAGCTGCGCAAGTTCTGTACTGTCTGTGACACCCTCCCAGATGCAAGGCCGCGGGAGGGTCTCAGTCGTCAGATCCTGTTAACCCCCTGGCTCCCGCCACATAGTGCGTTACTCTGATAACAAATGACACTCATTTTGGGATGAAACTTGGCATTAAAATGTTCAAGGGAGAAAAATCTGAGGATGATTTTGACGGGGATGAAGTGACTGATCCTTTCTGGGAGTTTATATCTCAGAGTGGGGAGGGCTTCGGATTAAAAACCGTCAGTCCTGGAAACCTGAAACATTGTGCTTCCTGCTGCCTGTCACTTGAAACCAAAGTACTTGGCTTAAGCTTATTTTTTCTCTTTAAGCTTCCCGGCACATCCTTTGCCCTGAGAGTGATTTTACAAAGCAAAGATATTTATTTCCCGAGTTGTGGAAAATCTGCTCCCCTCCGAGTGACCTGCTTATGAAGAAGGCAGAGAATGAAGTGCATGGAGGGGCGGATGGGGCCCCTGAGCCCCTAGTGCAGCTCTGACACCACCGCCAGACTGATACTGGGTCTCTGGGTGGCCCACACCATGAGGGCTCTTACCTTCCAGGGACAACGGCACTGTTTTTGTTTAGGGTTATAGAACAACATCCCTGGGTCAAGTGACGTCGCCAAGTCAGGTAATTGCCAAGTGGACGCCGGGCCTTCAGGCACTTGTCCTCCCAGAGCCCCATACTCTCCTGAGACAAGGTTCAGGTTCACAGGGGGGTCAAGTTTGCAGGGGTGAACACAACCTCTGCATCACCGCCTCTGGCGGTGACTCAAGCACTCACCCCCTCTGAGCCTCAGTTTGTCTCCCTACCTGGGAGACATCCACATCCTGACTTGGCTGCACCAAGTGCATCACGAGGTGTCAAAGGTGCTAAGCCGGGCAGGGCGCTGCCTCCCAGAGCAGCCAGGGGTGGGTGTGGGCACCGGCTCTGGGCACCTTCCTCGTCTGCAACCTTCCTCCAGCCTCCTCCGGCTGAGTTCAGATGTGTCTTCCTGACTCATCTGTCTCGGCAACACCGGCCACACCGCAGTGCCTGGTGTCCCGGCCCTTGAGAAATACCTGTGGAGAAGAGGGGAGCAGAGGGGGTGCAGGGGGATGGGAGAGAACACAGGCCGGAGCGGCCGCCTCCGTGCCAAGGACGCATCTGCAGACTTTTGAAACGCTGCTGCCCACGAGGCTTCTCCTCCAGGCTGGGGACAAACCACGTCCACCCACGCTCCAGGCCTCCGCGCGGGGGAGGGAGAGGAGTGAGGGGTGGTGCACACCCAGCCGCTTCCTCCCGCAGGGACAGGGCAGCCAGCGTGGGTCTCAGCATGTCCCCCTGGGCGCCTTGGGCAGGGCCCTCCTCTCTGTCACCACACGAGGTATCTCTGTCCCGTGAGTGCAGGAGCAGCAGGAGGACACAGTGGAGGCCTGGCCCCAGGGCTGTAGGGACGGGCGGCAGGGAAGGACGGAGGATTGGGGGGTCTCCAAGCAGCTGGCACTGTCCTCAGGTGCCCACAGGTTGGCCGGGAGCAATGTCTCCATTCTGCCTTCCTCCTTTGCTGAGGGAAGCCTCCTGTCCCCGCCCGTCTCTGCTGGCAGGGCCAGCCCCTTCCTCACACGGAGGGAGGACATCCCGGGGTCCCGAGCCCTCCCCAACCCGTTCTCTCTATCACAGCCCCCCCATCGCACATGGTTCCTGCCTCCCTGCCCTCGTCACCCACTGCAGGTGTCTGATCTCCTTCCAGAATGGAAGCATCTGGAACATGCTGGAACGTGCTGGAACCGGTGGGCGCTCTGTAGAGTGAGTGCATGTCCTGCTCAGGGTCTGTGGACTCTGTGAACAGGGAGCCTGACCCGAGGAGACTGAGGCAGGCGGCCCACCCAGGCCTTAGCTCCCCCCAGAGTAAAACGAAGTAGCAGGGGACGTGGCATTTAGGGGCCCCCAGGACTCACATTCTGACTCTAAAGTTCTAAACCAGTGAGGTGACTCTAAAGGGAGGTGCAGAGTCTCGAGACGGACCCTGCCCTGCCCAAGAGGGAAGTTTCCTGTGCCTCGTTCTGTGAAAACCTGACTGCCCCGCGCTGACTTTGGGCCACCCAAAGACGCCCGTGTGCTGATCTCTGGAGCCTGTGAACAGGACGAGGAGGGCACTCTGTGAGGAGACTGGATTAAGGACACAGAGACGAGACGTTGTCCTGGTTACGGGGATGGGCTCTAAATACCATCACGCGTCCTTACGAGAGAGGCTGTGTGACAGCCCGAGGACCAGAGATTGGAGCAACTGGCACGGCCACAAGCCAAGGGACACTGGCAGCCCCCCACAGAGCTGGTTCTGCTTAACAAAGTCGAGATAACACCCAGCGTGGGCACCATTCCCTGCCAATTCCTGGTGCAAAAGATGCACCTTGCAGGTCCCACTCTCTGGCCTGTTGGTGCCAATGGAGTCCAAACCCCAGGAAGCACCCCTTGTGGGGAGCCCTCAGCCAGGCCTGCGGGGAAGGTAATGGCCCCAACTGCCGAGGGGGCCTCCCCCGCAGCCCCACCCTCTGTAGCCAGTGTCTTGGCCCTGGGGCAAACGTGCACAGACCCTGGTCACTAACCTCAAGGAGGGGTGACCTGCCAGAGACCACACAGCTGGGACAACACCAAACGCGGGATGGGGGCGCCTCTGTCGGAGGCATTTTGTACAAAAGTAGAACTTCCAGAAACTGAAACTCATTCTAAATACCAAACCTAAACAACATTTTAATCAATGATTTAATTCAAAAATTTGATTTAAATATAATTTAACCCCCCAGCTTTTCTGGAGTATGCCTGTGATGCTCAGTGTCCTTCAGCATAGCCCGGCATGTGCACAGAACTGAAAGGTAGGAACGGATCCCAGCGAGTGGCTGAGAGGGGTGGGGCTGGCAGGAAACCGGGATCCTGTGGAGAAAGGTGACTAGGTGGTATTTGCAGCAGAAAGTCGACTCCCCTGGGAGGGCTCGGCAGACAAGGGTTGCTGTGCGAGTCTGTAGTGCAGGTGTCTGTTCCTCGCTGGGGCAGGTAGAGCCACCCACTGGGGCAAGGTGGCCATGTCAGCTGGGATGGAGCTGCAGTGTGTGCCTTGCCAGGCTCGGGCCTGGCCAGGGATGGACACAGCAGCGTGAACCGCAGGTGCGGGAGGGGGCTCTGGTCAGCTGGCCCAGCTGCTGGAGGTGGGGGACTTGCAGGCCGAGCCTGTGCTGGGTCACAAGGACAGACACGAGCACAGACACGCGTGCTCTGCAGTAGTTCCCATTACGTAAACTGCTGAGTACGACTGTGGAATACAAGCGTGTGTCCTCCCGTACTGCAGGAGAGGGTCTGGCACTGTCTACAAAGCTTCGTGACCTTGACAGATTCTTGAAGAGTCTGCATCAGTGGAGTCACACGATAGTGCCGTGTTTGTCTGCGTTTCTTAACTTTCCCTGCAGCGTAACGTGCAGAAAGGGGCACAACACGTGAAGGAACGGCTGAGGAGTTATCACACCCCTGCACAGCCCCCGCCACGCCCCGCTCCCAAGGGCCCATGCTGGCCTGAACACTGCAGCTCGTCGCCTGAGTGAGTTTCCGTTTGTACGCTTCCTCTGCTGCACAAAGCGTGGGTCGTTTACGTCACTGCATGCGGCTGTGGTTTGTTCTTTTCTCCTGCAGCTCCCTCTCTATTTATCCATTCTCAGGGGGCTGTTTCCCATTTTTATCCATGTCTTTGAGCACACACGTGTGCACCTGTCTGTGAGTGCAGGGTCAGGACTGCTGTACCTGTTCAACTTCAACAATACCATGGCCAGACAGTTCTCCAAGGAGATCGTACAGGTTACATTCCACATATTTGGGTCCTTGTCACTCCACATTGACACTTGGCATTGTAGTCTTCCAAATTTCAGCCATTCTGCTGTGTGGTGGTGTCTTGTTGAGGTTAACTTGCATTTCCTTGATGGGTGAGGAGGCTTTGCACCTTCTTATTTGCTTGCTTCCCGCGTGAGCATCCTCTCTTGTGAAGCTCGACATGTCTGCTGCTTTTCTATCACGTTGTCCTGTTTCCCTTCTTACTGTGCGAGGCTTCCTTCCACCCGGGCTGCAAGCCTCTGTGGCCATACATGTTGCAAGCACCATCCTCCTTCTGTCATTTGTCTTTTCACTTTCTCAATGGTGTCTACTAAATAACAAAAGATGTTAATTTTATCATAGTCCAATTTATCAATGTTTGCCTTTATATTTAGAGGCCGTTTTTTGTATCCTAAGGTCGTAAATATATCCTAACATCATCCTATCCCAAGATTATAAATATATTTTCTTATATTATCTTGTAGAAAACTTTTCATTTTGTCTTTCACCTTTAATTCCACAGTCTCCCTAGAACTGATTTTTTTGGATGCTGTGCAACCACCCCACAACTTAGATCTATTTCGCTCATGCGCTTATTTGCTCATGACTGTGGATTGGCCTGGCGGTTCCGGGTGCCCCACGCCTCCCTCGCACGTGTGGCGGGGCTGTTGCAGGGCCCCCGAGAGCAGCAGGGCAGCAGGCCGGGGAGCAGGTGTTGTCAGCATCTGCTTGTGTCCCGCTGGCCACGTGTCAGGGCCCGAGGGAGGCGCCCGGAGGCACCCAGCTGTGCGCGTGCAGACAGGGAGGGACGAGTGTGTGGCCATTTTTGCAATCCACCGTAGTTTATCCTCTGGCCACGAATTATTCTCATTCCTCCACGTGTAAAACACGCTCAAGCCCCTCTGGGACCCCCAGGCTCATTTAACTGTGGCGTCAGGCTCAAAGTCCCGGTTTCCCGAATCAGGCCTGGGGAGGGCTCCTCAGTTCAAAGACTGATGAGCTGTGCCGCGAGTTACACATCTCTCCACTTTGGGGGCGTCAGATTCCCCTGGCCCCGGCAGTGCCTTCAGTCTTTCAGGCCCTTACACCTTGGCTGGACCTGCACCGAGGTGGTCGTCGTCCTGACATTGCTGAGAGCCTCGAATTGTAACGCCCAGCAAGTCTCGAAATTCCACTCACAGACCGAACGGTTCTTTAGCCCATTTCCCTTCCCGTGCATCATTGCCGGCAGCAACGAGCCAGCCGGCACTCTGGACGTCCCTCCAGGAAGAGCCTTGCCAAGGCCCATTGTCTCCCTCCTGAGTCTCCGCAGCGGCAGGCCTTGCCGTCTTTCCTGCACTCTCTCCAGCCTCTGCTGCCAAAGGATTTGGGTTTTTGTCACAGCGGCACCCGCTTCAAGGTGCCTGCTTCTGCATCAGTCACATCAGTCAGCTGTGCCGTGTAACAAGCAAGCGCAGACCTCAGCAGCTTGCATCACAGCCGCTGTTCAGCTCGCAGCCCTGGGTCGGGCGGTGGCTTTCTGGCCTTGGTGGCAGGGCTGGTCTCCGCTGACCGTCAGGGTCTCAGAGCACTTCACCTCCGCCCACCCGCCCTCTCTGCCCTCGCTGGACCCTGGGCCTTGCCATCCTGTCCTTAATTCCACATATGTTAATCCCACAAGAAATCCTCAGAATTGCTTTATTCTGTCACTGCTCGTTTGGGTTTGCCCTCCTATTGTCCCCGACTGTCTCCATCGCCCTTGGCCCCGTCTGGTACGCTCCTGCTTCTGCGTGAGTAAGACGGAAGAGCAGGTGAGGATTTTACCAGGTGCTGAGCGGGGAAAGGGTGTGTAAATCCTCTATTTTACTTTCATTTCTTCTGTTTATTCCTATCTTTCACATTTTCCCCCTGATATTCCTAGGTGAGGTTTTATTTCCATTTATCCTGCTTGGTGTTTGTGGGGCTTCTTGAATCTCAGGTTCGATATCATTCATTGGTTTTAGAAAACTATCAGTCATTATCTCTTTGAATACTTCTTCTGTTCTTATTCTTACTCCTTCCCTGCTAGGACTCAAATCACACACACGTTAAACCTCCTGCTGTGCCACTGGTGCCGTCTCTCCTGTCTGCTGTGGCTCCCAGTTTTTGTGTTTTCCAGACTTCACTCTGCTATCCTAAAGCACTTGCCCATTGTGTTAATACTATGTAATAAAAGTTACACCGAATGACCCATAAATACCCTGGCCAGGCCCAGGCAAACTGCAGTTCATCAAGCTGAGCTGAAAGGGAAGCTCCGAGTGAGGGTGCCCCCAGCCCTCCGCCCGTGGGTCCCGCTCACCTGGGCAGGTGTGGCGTGTGCCTTGTGTGACGTGGAGCCCTCTGGCCTGGTCTACCTACCAGTTGTTGGTGAAGGTTGGTTTCTTCCTCGTGGTTGGAGATTGAGTATCTAAATGCAGGAGCTCTACTGTTCTCACACTGTGTGTGTCCCTCAGGACTTGGACCTGGTCCTGTGCTTCTCCCACAACCCGTGGAAGGTGGTCTCGGGCCCGGGGAAATCTGTCTGGATGAATGAGGCACAAGCACCTTCTCTCCGCTGCTCCCCAGAGCACCCCTGGGAGGGCCCCGGGAGCCGGGACAGGGCCACAACGCCACAGTGCCACTCCCTGGAAACCAAACCGCGTTCCCAAACCCAGAGCTTCGTGCTGCTTGGAAGACTTCTGACTTACATGTTGTTTCTGCCCCGGGAGGTGTCAGGAGATGGCCTCTGTCAGACGGAGGGGGAGTCGCTTCCAGGCTTATTTAGAGTTTGATGCTCCCAGTGTGAAGTGTCCCCAGCTAACAACTGTCTGAGAAGAGCCGAAATGTCTTCCGAGTCTATGTGAACGTCAGGTTTGCTCCCAGTCACCTGAAATGGCAAGCTCAGGGCGCCAGCAAGCCACGCCACCTTCCTACCCAGGAGTGATCGTGTCGTCCCGGCTCTGAGGTTGCTCCCGACACAGACTCATGTCTTGGGCGTGCTGCCCGGGAGCTGTTCTCTTCCCGGTGCCTCTCGGCAATGCGCCTGTTATTCCAGCATGAGGTTTCTAACGCCTGCTTCCTCTTTGCCCCAGGGTTGACACAGAGCCTTCAAGCCTCAAAAGAACACTGTTGCAACCTCAAATCATTTTGGGGGTGAAGAGGCAGCGAGGCCAACAGGTGGGCACAAAGACGAGGAAAAGTGACCATGTCAAGGAGCTAAAATCAGAGCAGCAAATCGAAGTGCAGGAGTAGATGGAAAGACAGAACAGAGAGCAGACTTCAATTGCAGAGAACAGATGTGTGATGGAGAATATCAACAAAACTGAAACTCGGGTCTTTGAAAAGATTAATAAAATTGGTAAAGAAAAAACAGAAAAAATCACAAATTACTACTGCTCTCAGAGGTGAAAATGGGGACCTCCTTGCAGGTCCTGTAGGCATTAGAAGGTCGAGGCAAGGATCTCAGAAGCAGTTTTATGCCAGATGAAATGGACAAATTCCTTGAAAAACACAACCAACCAAAACTGATGCAATCAAATACAAAAGCTCTGATACACCTATTGCAGTCCTATATCTATTACGGAATTTGAATCTATAATTAAACACCCTTCCACAGAGAAAATCCCAGGCTCTGAGGACTCACTGGTGAGTGCTGCCAAACGCCTGAGGAGGAACATATGGGGTCTTGCCCATGCTCCTGCAGAAAGCACATTCCACAGAAATCCTAAACACAGCCCAGCAAATCAAGTTCAGTAACGTATAAAAAGGCCAAGACCAAGAAAACCTACCCCAGGAATGCAAGAGTGTTTTAACGTTCGAAAAAAAATCAATTGATGGAATTGACAAAATAAAGAACAAAAACCACATGATCAATTCAATAGATTCAGAAAAAAACGTTTTATAAAATTCAGCCTATTCATGATAAGAACTATGAGCAAAGTGCAAACAGAATTTTCCCCAGTCTGACACAGTGCCTCTACAGGAAACCCACCGCTGACAGCACAGCTTAACGCTGAAAGACCCGCACACACACAGCCACGTGAATGAACAGAAGAGGCACTTTTAGTTGACGGTGCTGCAATAACTGGATGTCAACAGGGAAAATAAGGAACCTTGGCCCTTACTTGATATCCCATGCAAAAATCTATTCAAACTCAGTCATGGATCTAATGGGGATGGGTAAGAGGGACACAAGCATTACAAACCTTCTGGAGGAAAACATAGGAGAACATTTTCTGACCTTGGCATTGGTGGAGATTTCTTGGGCAGGATAAAAAAAACTAATGATAAAGTTAAAAATGAATAAATTGGACTTCATCAAAATTAAAAACTTCTGCTCATGAAAGGACATCATTGAGAAAATGAAGTAGTAACGCATAGTATGGTGAAAATATTTCCAATACATTTGTATGATAAAGGACTTCTACACAGAATAAAGAATTACAAATAATCAAGAAAAAGACAAACAACCCAACAAAAACATTGGCAAGCCTTGAGCAGACACTTCACAATATCCGAATGGCCAATGAGCATATAAGAAAGTGCACAGAATCATTATTCATCAGGGAAATGCAAATTAACACCACAGTGAGATATTGCTACACACCCACCAGGATGACTAAAATTAAAAGACTGACTGTACCAAGTGCCAGCGAGGAGTAGAGCAGTGGGAACTCTTGTGCATTGCTGGTGGGAATGTGAATCGTTCAATCATTTTGGGAAATGTTTTCACAGTTTCTAATAGTTAAACATATGTCCACCCAATGGCCCAGCAATTCTCTTTCTAGGTATATGCCCAAAAGAAATGGGTGCATCTGTCCACAAAAAGGCTAGGACAAGAATGTTCATAGTCACCTTATTCATAACACCCCCAAACTGGAAACAATGCCAACATTTAGCAAGAGGAGGATGGACACACAAACCTTGGTACATCCGTAGGGTGGGACGCAGCCCTGCAACGAGAGGAACGCGTGTTGTGGTAGGCACAACAACACGTGTGACTCTCAAGGACTGGACTGAGTGGAAGAAGTCAGACCCAGCAGAGAACATGCTGTAGGATCCCGTTTCATCGACGTTCACGGCATGCAAAGCTAATCCATGGAGCCGGAAATCAGACAGCGATGGCGTTGTGCGTGTGTTGGTGGCAAGAGAGTCCTTCCTGGGAAATGGAAACGCTCTGCTCTGTATCTTACTCTGGGGACTCATCACATAAGTGCACACGTGTGAAATCTGTTGTGTTGTAAACTTAATACTTTACTTGTGCATTTTACTTTAAAATTTTATTTTAAATTATGCCTTAATTTAAAATAAAATAAGCACCCCTCAGACTCCAAAAGCACATACATGAGTAAATAAGTAAAGTGAGGCACAGAGACGCGTGAGTTGGATCGGGCCACTCTGGGGGAAGAGCCTGAGCAGACGGGGCAGCCAGGCTGCAGCTGCCAGAGGAATGCCCCCACCCCCAAGGCAGGCAGGATGCAGTGAGTTTCCCTTAATTTCAAGAATAGCAGGGATAGCTGCAGATTGGACTGGGACTTCCCCATGAGACATTAATAATGGAAAAGGGCCATAACGTTTGATTTGGAGTATTTTAAAATTACTGGCATTTTGTTTTTAAATTTCTAAAATTTTTTTAGAGTCAGCATCTCCCTCTGTCGCCCAGGCTGGAGTGCAGTGTGCGGGCATTTTATAAATGAATTATCTTCACTTGGACTTCTCTGCTGTTTTGTTTTTTGTTTCCTCCTTCAGCTTTATTTAGGCATAATTGATACGTGATAAACTGCACATATTTAAAGTGCACAATTTGTTAAGTTTCGACACAAGTGGAACCATCTCCACAATCAAGATAGGAACATGCCCATCCCCTCTGAGAGCCCCTCCTGCCTGGGAAAGGCCCTCCCTGACATCCCGCCCTCCACGCGTCCACAGCGGGCGCTGACCCGCCTCCTGTCATCACGGACTAGCCTGCGTTTCCAGGATTTTGCACATACTTTCTTCATCTCACTCCGTCATTTGGCATAATCACTCTGAAATTCGCCCACATGTGGTGCGCAGCAGTACTTCATTCCTCTGCAGCTGTGGACAGTCGTGTGTCACTTGATGGGGATGTGTTCTGAGAAATTAGTCGTTAGGCCATTTCGTCGTTGTGTGAGCATCACAGAGTGCACTACACAAGCCCAGATGGCGCGGCCTGCTGCGCGCCCAGGCTGGATGGGACAGCCTGTCGCTCCCAGGCTACACCCCCGTGCAGCCTGTGACTACCAAATACCGTAGGCAGTTGTAACACAGCGGTAAGTACTTGTGCAACGACACATATCTAAACAGGAAAGGTGCAGTAAAACCACAGTACAAACGATAAAAAATGGGGAGGGATGACATCAGCAAGGTGGGCAACTAGAAGCCCCTAGCGCTCACCCCCCCAGAGACAACAAATAACAACTACGTTTTAGCAAAAGTAACTGAGGAGAGCACATGAGCGCAGCAGCAGAAACCCCGGGGAGCACAGAAATGCAGGATGGCCACACAGAGAACAGAAGGAAACGCCAGCCTCCGCCACCCCGTGCCCCAGCAGGGATCAGCTGGGAACCGGGAGAACTTCTCTCCACCCTGAGGAGGTAAGCAAGAGGATTCCAGCAACCCCCGTCAACCCCTCGGACACCACTGCCGTCCCCTGCAGTTCTCAGAGGCTCCAGGCCCAGCTGAGGGAGCTGCCTGGAGTCCACCCAGCTGTGTTCCCCCCGGAGAAGGAGCCGACCCTGTGCCCCGCCCCTTGGGGCCCACGTGGCTATTGCATCACGCCATCTTGGAATAGGAGCTGCAGCTGGAGTGTGTCTTGCTCCAGGGGACAGCAGTCATGGCTCCCCTTCATCCCTGAGGCTAAGATGCCACCAAACCACCCAGCCCGGTGGCCCGACATCCCCAAGCCGAGCTGAGAGCATCTGTCACACCCTTCCCCATGGGACCACCTACCTCTCCTGTCCCCTTGGGTCAGAGCTTAAGCAGCACCCTGCCTCCTGGGCAAACAGTAAGTACCGTGGCTTCTCAGAGCAGTCATACCCTCCAGTGCTTAAGTTTAAGCAGGGCCCTGCATCCCAGGAAACAGTGCCTCAGCCACCCAGAGCGATCACACACCCCAGTGCCTAAGCTGAAGGAGCACCCTGCATGCCAGGGAAACAATGCTGGGCTGCCCACAACAGCCACACACCCCAGGCCTCAGCTGGAACAGCATGTTGCCCCCTGGGGAATCTGCCCTGGCCAAGCTGACCAGCTGCGCATCCTAGGGGTGAGCTAACGTAGTACCTCACATCCCAGGGAAATGGAGCAGTGGCTGAGCTGAGAAACACCATCCTACAGGCCAAATAACTCTAATACCTCTAGTACCCTGCTTCCCTGGAGCTGGACTGGCCTCCTAGAGGCTGAGCTGCTGAGACACCCCTCCCTGGTGAGTGAAGTCACAGCGGTGCCATTCCCTGCCCCCTACAGCCCAAACAACAGCCATTCCCAGCCATTCTAGGGTACTTGCTGCTGCTACACCTGGCCTCACAGAGTACGGGATACTGCCCGGCCCCACCATCCCAGGGTCTAGAGTCACTACCACACAGTACCTCATCCCCTGGGACTTGAGTTGCTACTGAGCCCTACTGGCTCAGGTTCCCAATTGGCAACTGTACACTGCTCCTCAGGTCCAAAGTCCCAGAGCACCCTTTCTTCCCTGGAGTTAGACCAGTGCTGTGCCCTTCCCCCAGGTGTAGAATCACAGCTGTAACCCAGTCCCCTGGGCCCAAGCTGCTAGGGGGTGCCTCAGAGTCACAGATCCTGGCTGTGTGGGCAACCTACATGCAACTCTGCCATGGAGAGTAAAATAGCATCCCAAGACCCAGGTGCCACAATAGGTTTGCAAGACCCTGAGCCTAGGACCCTGGCCCCACAGCTGCTCTGAGCACCTGCACCTGGCACCCAGCACCACTACAGCTGCTTATAGGCTGTGTCAGACCTGACACCAAGAGGGATCCCCTCATCTAAGTCTCCCCATTATGTGGAAAATGAGAATAGGTGCATCCCAAAAGCCCCTGACCCAAGGACATTAACAACCTATGCTGTCACCACTACTGCCACAAACTTTTGCAGCCAAGGCCACTGAGATGCCCACAGTTATTGCTGACATTAAACACAGCTGAAGAAGCTGGACAGAGGCTATACCACTGTATGTATCTGGAAACAGAGTCACTACAACCTTCCCAACTGACATGTTAAAACTCAACTGCTGGTGAAAGTTTTTCTTTATGAAAGCCACTCCAGAAAGATTGGATGAGGTAATTGTTTCACCAGATACATAGGCACCAACATAAGAACATAAGAAACATGAAAAGGCAAGGAAATATGACACCATCAAAGGAAAATAATAACTCTGTAGTAACGGACCCCAGTGAAAAGGAAATCAATGAGTTGCCAGAAAAGGAATTAAAAAATAATGATCTTAAGGAAACTCAATGAGATATAAGAAAATACAGATAGACAATTCAATGAAATCAGGAAAACAATTCACAATGTGAACTAGAAATTCGATAAAAAGATAGAAATCATTAAAAAACAGAAATCCTGCAGCTTAAGAATTCAATGAATGAAATAAAAAATACAGTGGAAAGCTTCAATAGCAGACTTGATCAAGCAGAAGAAAGAATCTCTGAACTTGGAGATAGGTCATTTGAAATTACCCAGTCAGAGAAAAAAGAAATAAGTGAGAAGGAAAAAGAGTGAAAACAGCCTACAAGACTTAAGGGACATCATTAAGCAAATAAATGTTTGTATTATGGGAATTTTAGAAGGAGAAAAGAAGGGAAAAGACATAGGACACCTATGTAATGAAATAATAGCTAAAAAATTCTCAAGTCTGGGGAGAGATATGAACATCCAGATCCAGGAAGCTCAAAAATCCCCAAATAGATTCAACCCTCAAAACATCCTCTTTGATGAACATTATAGTCAAACTGTTAAAAGTCAAAGACAGGGTCAGGATCAGTGGTTCACTCCTGCAATCCCAGAACTTTGAGAGGCTGAGGATTGCTTGAGGTTAGGAGTTCAAGATTAGCCTAGCCTGGGCAACATAGTGAAAGCCTGTCTCTAAAAAAAAAAAGTTAAAAAGAATTAGCCAGGCATGTTGGCACACAACTGTAGTCCTAGCTCCTCCGGAGGCTGAGGCAGGAGGATCACTTGAGCCCACAAGTTCAAGGTTATAGTGAGCTATGATTGCACCATTGCACTCCAGTCTGGGTAACAGAGCAAGATGCTGTCTTAAGAAAATAAAGAAAGGTAAAAGACAAAGAGAGAATTCTAAAAAGAGCAAGAAAAAAGCATCAAGACACATATAAGGGAATCTGCATTAGACCAAAAGCATATTTCTCCACAGAAACCTTGCAGGCCAGGGGAGAATGGGATAATATATTCAAAGGGCTGATAAAAAGAAAAAAATTGTCAGCCAAGAATACTATACCCAGCAAAGCTATCCCTCAGAAATGAGGAAGAAATAAAATATTTCCCAGATAAGCAAAAATTTAGGGAATTCATAATCACTAGACTGATCTTAGAAGAAATGCTCAAGGGATTCCTACATCTGGAAGCTAAAAGATGCATGAAAACCCACAGAAGTATAAAAGTCACTGGCAGAACAGATATACAAAGGAGAAAGAAAAGAATCAAAACTTATCACCACAGAAAACCACCAAACAGCAATGATAAACAAGAAAAGAGGAAGAAAGAAACAGAGAATGCACAGAACAACCAGAAAATAATAAACAAAATGACAAGAGCAAGTTCTCAGCTATCAATAATAACCTTGAATGTAAATGGATTAAATCCCCCCACTTAACACATATAGACTGGCTGAATGGATTAAAAAAATTGACCCAACTATATGCTATCTACAAGAAACTCACTTCACCTGTGAAGACACATATATACTGAAAGTGAAGGGATGAAAATAGATATTCCATGCAAATGGAAACTAAAAGTGAGCAAAAGTAGCTATACTTACATCAGATAACACAGACTTTAAGTCAAAAACTGTAAAAAGAGATAAAGATGGTCACTACATAATGATCAATTCAGCAAGAAAATACAACAATTATAAATATACATGCACCCACCACCAGAGCACCCAGATATATAAAGAAAATAGTATTAGATCTAAAGGAAGAGATAGACTCCAATATAATAATAGTTGGGGACTTCAACACCCCATTCTCAACATTGAAAAGATCATCTAGACAGAAAATCAACAAAGAAACATGTGGATTGGGTTTAAACTGAACTGTAGACCACATGGACATTACAAACAGAACATTTCATTCAACAGCTGCAGAATACACCTTCTTTTCATTAGCACATGGAACATTTTCCAGGGCAGACCACATGTTAGGCCACAAAACAAGTCTCAACAAATTAAAAAGAACTGAAGTTATGTCAAGTATCCTTTCTGACCACCATGGAATAAAACTAGAAATCAGTAACAATAGGGACTTTTGAAATTGTACAAATACATGAAAATTAAATAACATGCTCTTGAACAACAACCAATGGGCCCATGAGAAATTACAAATAAAATTAAACATTTTCTGGAAACATTTGAAATTAGAAACAGAACATACCAAAACCTATGGGATACAGCAAAAGTAGTATTAAGAGGAAAGTTTATAGCAGTAAATGCCAACATCAAAAAAGTAGAAAGATTTCAAATAAACACTTAATGATACATCTTAAGGAACTATAAAAGCAAGAATAGAATTAGTGTAGTAGAAGGAAAGAAATAATAAAGATCAGAGCAGAAATAAATGAAATTGAGACCAAAAAAGAAAGATTAATGAAACAAAAAGTCAGGTTTTTAAAAAAGATAAATAAAATCAACAAACCATTAGCTAGACTGAGAAAAGACTCAAATAAATAAAATCAGAAATGAAAAAGGAGACTTTACAACTGGGTATCACAAAAATACAAATGATCATTAGAGACTATTATGAATAACTACATACCAACAAATTAGAAAACCTAGTGGAAATGGATAAATTCCTGGACACATAGAACCTACTAAGATTGAACCCAGAAGAAACTGAAAACCTAAACAGATCAATTATGACTAATGGGATTAAAACTGTATTTAAAAGTCTCCCGTTAAAGGAAAGCCCAGGACCCAATGGCTTCACTGTGGAATTCTACCAAACGTTTGAAGAAGAATTAATACCAATTCTTCTCAAACTGTTCTAGAAAATTGAAGAGAAGGGAATTCTTCCAAACTCATTCTGCAAGGCCAGCATTACCCTGATATCAAAACAAGACAAGGACATAACAAAAAAAAGAGAGAGAGAAAATTATAGGCCAATATCCCTGATGAGCATAGATGCAAAAATTCTCGACAAAATACTAGCACGCTGAATCCAGCAGCACATTGAAAAGATCATTCACCACAGTGAAGTGGGATTCATCCCGGGAATGCAAGGATGGCTCAACACACAGAAATCAATAAATGTGATATATCACATCAACAGAATGAAGGACAAAAACCATGTATCATCTCAATAGATGCAGACAAATCATTTAATATAATTCAACATCCTTCATGATAAAAACTCTCAACAAATTATATATAGAAGAAATATACCTCAACACAAAAAGAGTCCATATATAATAAATCCACAGCCAACATCATACTGAAGAAAGAAAAGTTGAAAGCTTTTTCCGTAAGATCTGGAACAAGACAAGGGTGCCCCCTTTCACCACTTCTATTCAGCATAGTGCTGGAAGTCCTAGACAGAGCCATTAGGTAAGAGAAAGAAATATGGGGCATCCAAATTGGAAAGGAGGAAGTCAAATTGTCCCTGTTTTCAGACAACATGATCGTATATAGAGAAAACTCTAAAAGCCTCACCATGAAACTCCTAGAACTGATCAACGAATTCAGTACAGTTGCAAGATACAAAATCAACATACAAAAATCAGTAGCATTTCTATACACTGATGAACTGGCAGAAAAAAATCAAGAAAGCAACCTCATTTACAACAGTTACAAAAAATAGACCTAAGAAGAAATTTAATCAAGGAGGTGAAAGATCTCTACAAGGAAAACTATAAAACACTGATGAAAGAAATTGAAGAGGACACACAAAAAATGAAAGGATATCTCATGTTCATGAACTGGAAGAATTAATATCATGAAAATGACCAGACAGCCAAAAGCAATCTATAGATTCAATGCAATCCCTGTCAAAATACCTGTAACATTCTTCACAGAAATGGAAAAAATCCTAAAATTTCTGTGTAACCACAAAAGACCCCAAATAGTCAAAGCTATCCTGAACAAAAAGAACAAAGCTGGAGGCATCACAATATGGGACTTCAAAATATACTATAAAGCTGTAGTAAGCAAAACAGCATGGTATTGGAATAAAAACAGACGTAGAAAAATGAAACAGAGTAGGGAACCCAGAAATAAATCCGTGTATTTGCAGCCAACTGATTTTTGAGAAAGTCATCAAGAACATTCACTGGGGAAAGGTCAATCCATTCAATAAATGGTGCTGAGGAAACTGGATACCCATATGCAGAAAAAATCACCACTAGCAAGTATTATGTACTGCATGTAATTGTGTGTGCTATACTCTTATATGACGGGCAGCAGGGTACGTTTGTTTACAACAGCATCACCCCAAACACGTGAGTAATGCACTATCACATTGTGATGGCAACAATGTCCAGAGGCAATAGGAACTTTTCAGCTTCATTATAATTTAATGGGACCACCGTGGTACATGCAGTCTGTTGTTGACAGAAATGTTGTTAAGCGGTGCGTGACTATTTCATTGATATGGTGTATCACAAGTTGTTCATCCATTCACTTGTTGATGGAAATTTGCGTAGTTTTCAGTTTTGGGCTATTACAAATAAAGTTGCTAAGAACATACTTGTACAAGTCTTTTTTTACGGGCATATGATTTAATTTACCTTGGGTAGTTACCAGGAGTGAAATATCTGGGTCATAGGGTAGGTGTCTATTTAACTTTCTAAGAAACTACCAAATTGTCTTCCAAGGGATGTGCCCTTTACATTCCAACCAGCAATGTAAGAGTTCCGGTTTCTCTACATCCTTCCCCTCACTTGATATGGTCAGACTTCTAAATTTTAGCCATGCTGGTGTGAGTGTAGTGGTCTCTTACTGTGGTATTAATTTGCATTTCCGTTATGACTAGTGATGTTGAACATCTACACCAACCTTTGATTTCATTGCCAATCCCTGGAAAAATGGGTAATATTTGGGATGGGAACAGAATAGGAAGAAAAGTTTCAGTCTAGGGAGAGTTGAACCTTGGAGTTGATTTGACGTCCTGTTCAGAGCCACCTTGGGGCTTCCAGGAGTCAAAAGCTGGAGCGTCCAACTACAGTCCCATGGGACACACGGTGGTGCCCCTTCTTTGCCCTGGCTAATCAGTGGCTTCAGGGCTGAGCCTGATGGGTTAAAACAGGAGGGGACATTTCTGTGAGGGAATTTGCTGGCATTGCTCTGGCCTGGTCTGAGTGGCTGGCTCAGGAGGGGTGCACAAGTGCACGTCACCCCCCAAGGGGGAGGGGGCGCTGAGGACCCCCCTGTGGGGCCGCTCACGCCCATCCTCTGCCAGGTCCCGGGTGAGGCTGTCGAGGCTGTTTTGAAGACTAAAGTAACAGGGTCAGGGAGGCTGGGGGTGTGGACCGCTCCGGCCCTGTGTGACTTTGTAGCACAGCACTGACACAGCCAGCCACGTCCGGATCAAGCCCAAGCAGCTGAGTCTGTGCTCTGCACCCAGTGTCAAGGTCAGGCTGCCTTTGGGAGCCCACAAGAGATGCGGGCTCTAGGGCATTTGCTTCCAAGAGCAGCCAGGTGCATCCAAACCTTAAAGTCTGATCCAGCATGGAGGCCACTTCCTTTTCTTAATTTTAAGCACTGGTGGAAACGCTGCATCTCCATCTGGGCTTTGCCCCAGCGGGAAGTTTCCAGGTTCATGAAACGCTGACCCAGCCATCCCTGCACTGGGGGGAGATACTGCTGGAGGGTTTTAGGTCCTTTCCTTAAGATATCCACATATTTAATTGTGCAAAAGCATGCGGCAAAGCTTCTTTGCGGGGTCTTCATGGGGGACTCTAGTCTTTGCAATTCTGGGGTCTGAGGAGAGACAGACTAGGCTCAGCCACTCCCTCTCACCCAGCATCTGCCCCCAGCTGTGCTCATGGCATCTTGTGGGCAACAAGGATGCTGTCGGGGCTGCTGCAAGCTCACAGAAGAATTGAGAACCAGAGTGGAGGTCCACAGGGATCTGGGGCAAAGCCACGTCCTCTGCAGCAAACAATTCTTTTCTCCTCCCTCAAGGAAACAGCTCTGGGATTGGTCCTGAGTCTGAGACAGACCAAGGGGCTGTTTTAGGGACACTGGGTGAATGTGGCGTTTGCCCAGTACAGCAGGTGTCACAAGTGCCTCACGGCAGCCCTTGCTGTCAGGAGGAGGCCAGGCTTGAGAGGGTCTCCAGGTGCATGTCCAGGGGATGCACACTGTACCACCTACATGCGACCTGCTGGTCCATCTGCATCAGACGGGAGGCGTCTGCGGATGGGTGGGGGAGCCAGACCCTGAAATCTGCCCTCTTTGAGGAAGAGACATGTGGGTGCACCTGGACAGGCTGCACGTGGCCACTCCATGGTGGGGTCAGCCTCCTCCCCTGGCCAGCCTAAGCCTTGTTCTAGGGGTCATGAGCAGCACCGGGGAGGGAACAACGCCTGGCACCAGGAAGGCATGATCTGCCACCAAGGTGGGCACGGCTGCTGCGGAGCTCAGCGCCCAGCACGCTGGAGATTGCACTGGCTCCTGCCCTCACGGAGGGGCTAGAGTTGCCCTCACCCTGGACATGGGTCTGCTCTGCCTGCCTCATACCCCCACCCACTGGCTTTCAAAGCTGGTTCCATAGCGACAGGATCATCCACATGTTGATTCTGACCCACCTGCTAGGGCCAACGGGATTCAGAACTGGCAGGCTCACTGGCTGATCCAAACCCACCGTGGGGCCAGCTAGGGGAGAGCCCCAGCATGCCCGGAAGGTGGGAATGGCACACCTAATGACCCACTCAGGACAGGTCTGTCCCCAGTGTCCCCAGCCCTGGGAGCCTGGCCCCACTGGTTGTAGAAGTTTCAGCCGGGGGAATGAGGACTCCACCAGGAGACACAGGTAGGGCCCCACTCTGGGGGCTGAGAAGGCCCACAGCATTCTCAGTTGCTCCTGCCCTGGGTGGGCAGTCACTGGAGTGATGCGCTTCCTGGCGCGGCAACCTTCACCGCCGGGCACTGCCCCAGTGGGCGAGACACATCCCCTTGCTGCCATTCTGTGGGTCAATGGAAAACAGCCAAGGTCAGTACAAGAAGGATGCCTCAAGCCCTCAGTGGGGACGTGCGCATCCTCCCCTCTGCAGCGAATCCTAATCAGCGAAGGTGCCACCACCTCATGAGGGCCAAGCATCAGTCACCCCTCCCTGGGTGCTGTGTGCATGGCATCCGGCAACCCGACACCTCCCTTTCCTTCTACCCCCATGGCTGTCTATGGGATGCTCCGTGGGGGTGAACTTTAGGGCACCTGCCAGGACCCACATATCGAGAAGGGACCTTACCGGAACTAGCAGAGGACAGGCGTTGCCAGAGCCCGGGAATGGAGGCTGGGGAGGAAGGGACCTTCCGGCCGTGATGGCTGCCCTGGTCAGGCAGGAACATTTCGGAAGGAACCCCCTGAGCCGTCGCGGGGGGCTGTGGTGACGTTCGTTGTTTGGACCCTCTTCCTATGCTAGAGGAGCCTCCGTATGCTTAGGCTGCAGCCAAGCCAAGCCCAGCGGGCAGCAGGTGAGCTCCATGGCTGCCCTGATAGTCCCGCGCTGGCGCGGGCTGTGCTGGGACATCCTGCAGGTGACCTGTTGGCCAAAGAGTGGGTTCCCTGAAGTCCCTGCTCTGTCCTGAAGTCTCACGCAGCTCCTTGGCATATGCGTGCTTGTTCGTATCAAAATACTGTTTATGCTTACGTATCCACGAGCAAAACCACACTACAGGGATAGGTGCCCTGCTTGTCCCGTATAGCTGTGTGCTTGCTGGCAAAAATGCCAGAAATGGCCCCGGTGTGAGAAACAAAACACCACACCATTTCATCTTCCAAAATGTGTTCATCTTCCCCGACTGGGATATTTTCCTCCACATGGAACCACAAATCATGGAGGCAGCTCTGACAGCAAACCAGTCTCTGGTGTCTACCCGCAGGGCTGAAAGACACTGGGTCCTCGGGACATGCCCTATTTCATCGTCTCTAAGGCACCTGGTTTTCATCCGGCCTCCTGGGAGCTGGATGCAGTGCACAGGGGTGACAGCAGATGGCGGTGTGGGGCAGCGGTGCAAGGACCGCAGGACCCCCCCCCCCCCGCCCCGGGGACATGGCAGCACCCAGAGCCCGCCAGCTGTGGCATTTCTGCTGCGCTCACTGCCAGATCAGCCGAGTACATGTCCGAGGAAGGAACCAAGGACGTCACTCATCTCCTCCCAGAGTCTCACCGTCTCCTGGGCTTCACAGCACCGAGGGCTTTTCCTGGCCCGTGGCTAGTACCTAGATCTTTCATTCACTCATGTTTTGAATATTTCATGGGTCCTCCTCCCCCAGGCCTCGGAGAACACTCAGAATTGGCCATACACAGGCTGTCCTTGTCAGCTGCCTGGGCTGCCTCTTGAAAGAGCAGGACATAGCAGCTTCCACTCGAGTTAGAAGGATCTGTCCTGTCAAGCAGAAACGAGTTGTTAGGCTTTTGTGTTTTTAAAGTGTTGCCTGAAAAAATAAAATAAAATAAATGCTGTGTAGTATGTAAGGAAGATCCAGAGCGCTTGCCCAGCCCCCTGACATGTGGGTGCTGCTCGACATCGAGCAGAGAGCAGGGGGTGCTGTCTCCAGGTCTGCAGCAAAGACCACTTGCTTGTCCCTCAGACTTGGCCAGCAATAGCAGGGTCTCCCCAAATTGGGCTTTGCCAGCCTCATCGCTGAGTCTGCCTCTGAGAGGGCCTGGGGGAGCCTGCTGGTCCCCAGGGGCCCAGACAGTATCTGCCCAGGTGGCAGAAGTGCTCCCAAGTCTTGTGGCTAAAGAGGAGACCTGCTGGACCCTGGGAGAGCCAGCACCTTGGGAGAGGACCCACCATGTCCCGCATGAGGGGTAGGTACAAAGCCCACCTCTGCACTGTCCACCCCTGCTCAGAAGTCTCTAGAGCAGCATCCGGTGCTGAGGGGACGTGCTGATGATGCACTGATGGCTCAGCCAGAAGCAACTGGAGCAGAAAGCAGCAGACACAAGCATGCACACATGCACATGCACACACAGACACACACATGCACACGTGGACACCCACACATGCACACATAGACACATGTGCACACACATACACACATGCACATACGCACACGTGCACACATGTACACACAGACACACACGTGCACACATGGACAGATATGCACATGCACACACGGACAGACATGCACACATGCACACACACACATGCATACAAATGCATACACATGTGCACACACAGACACTACTGAAATTTATAATAAACCGTGAACAAGTTTAAGGTTCCATAGATGTTCCAGCAGACGTTGACCAATTCTCCCATTGAAAATAACCAGAAAAGCTGGAAAAACTATTTTAAATTGTCCTGGAGGACAAGGACACCGTCAAGAAAACCAGTTTCTGCCCTTCCCATTGGGCAGGCTGGGTCTGAAGACGCACCCTTTCCCTAGAGAGCACCTGGACCGTCTTCACGCACATGCTTCTGCACCATCCGTGTTCCCACGAGCAGGGGGAACGGCGGGCATCCCGCAGCAACCAGGAAGAGTGAGTTTGTTGGGGCGAGAGCCACAGCGAGGGCCGAGGAAGCCCGGGTCAGAGACGCCCACACCCCCAAAGGAAGAGCCCCAAGCCTCGGAAGGATCTGGGTGGGACAGGAAAATTAAACACGAAAAAGAAGAAAAGGAGAGAAAGGAAGGGTCTGCTCTGAGCTCTCCCGGCGGGAGGCCCATGCCGCCGGGCGGGTGGCGTCTTGGCTAATACGCTGAAAGAAGAAAGATGGTAAACACCGAAGGGCGACACGCTATCAGAATTGAGGAGGCAGATGTGAAAAAAATTTAAGAATAAAAAAAGGATGAAAACAGTGACGAGATTTGCAGCAAATTAGATGCAAAGGCACCCAAGATTGGCGACCTGGAAGGTACATCTGAAGAGGTCGCCCAGCACGCCACGCAGAGAGACAAAGGGGTGCAAGTGACTTCTCTGTGGCCAGCGTCGTGCGTGGAGGGAAAGGGCCCCCACAGCCTCACGGGGCCTGGAGGGAGAAAGTGGATAAAACGGGCACAGGTGACAGTGAAGACACAGTGAATGAAAAAGGCCCACGTGTCAGAGTCTGGAGCTTTAACGTATCTAAGCAGAGTGAATATGAAGAGAGACGCACCCAGACCTATTGTGTCGTAGCTGGAAATTTTCAAAGACTCGGAGATTATAAAAGCAGCTGGAGAGGAAAGAAAGGGTAACTCGACTAAATGGCGTTCAAACTGACACCAGCACAGCAACAGGGGACATCGGGAGGCAGCGACATTTGCAAAGGCCTGAGAGAAAAAGAAATTCTTTCAACCAAGAATTGTTCGTCCCACAGAACTGTCTTTCAAGAGTGAGGGTAAAACTAAAACATCTGTAGCTAAACAAAAACCAAGACTTCCACTTCTAGCTACGATGGAATAACTGGGTCCAGATTTACTCTCCCACCTCAGATAGCTAAAAAGCTGGGCAAAAACGTGAAAACTGGTTTTTAGACACTGGAGAACAGGCAGAACAGGACAGTGACTGCTGGGAGGAGGGGAGCAAAGGGGGGCAGCCCGTCAGTCGCTGGCTGCCTGTCTGCGGACACTCTCGGGCCACAGGACAAGGGACCACACACAGACGCTGGTCTTGCTCAGCTGGGGACAGAGGCACAGGTTTGGGGAGGCCCAGGCAGCTAGGATTGGCAGGGCTGATTCAAGAAGAAGAGAGACAGAGAGACACAGAGAGAGACACACAGAGATGGAGAGAGACAGGGACAGAGAAACACACACAGAGAGAGACAGAGAGACACAGAGAGACAGAGACAGAGAGACATAGAGAGATAGAGAGACACAGAGAGAGACAGGGACAGAGAAACACACAGAGAGAGAGACAGAGAGCAAGAGAGACAGAGAGACACACAGAGATGGAGAGAGACAGGGACAGAGAAACACACACAGAGAGAGACAGAGAGACACAGAGAGAGACACACAGAGATGGAGAGAGACAGAGTCAGAGAAACACACACAGAGAGAGACAGAGAGATAGACACAGAGGGAGACAGAGAGCCAGAGCGCCAGAGAACGGCAGCCGAGTCCCGGCGGGTCCTTGACTGAGTTCTGATCTACACGCATGTGAAGCGCTGCTGAGACCCGGGAAGGAAGTGCTGGGAAGGAGCAGGCAGAACAGTCCCGGGACCTGGCGGGGCTGGGGTCACACATGCTCCCACAGGCCAGCGTGGAAAGACCCAATGCGTGAGGACCAGTGGAATCTTCAGAGGACCTTGCCTCGGTGATGGGGCCAAATTAGCCCCAGGCTAATGGAGCCGCTGATGGGGCTTTTAAGCAAGCCTCAAAAGGATTCCAGCAAAACCCAAGTACCTACAGCAATACCAAAAAGTCGGCACCCAGCAATGTGAATTTCACAGTGTCTGTCATGCAGTCAAAAGCTACCACACACAGAAGGAAGCAGGAAGGTATGATCACAACCAGGGTCAAAGTTCCGTTAACGGAAGGGAGCCCAGGGAAGGCACAGAAGACAGAATTAGCGTGAAGGAACATTGACGCAGTCGTGCCTAGACTCCATACGCTCACGCGCATGAAGAGGTTCTTTTAATCAACGCAGAACAATTGACGGCTCTCCTTTCTCTCTCGGTGGCACATAGAGTGTGGTGCATCTTAAAACTGGTGCTACCCTACATCTTGGTGAAATATGGCGATATCATCGATCACATCCCACCTGGCATTTATTTATTTCCTTTAGAATGTAATCAGCACTTACTCTATTTATTTTTCATTTTGGGCATGCAGCTTGGAGCAAGAGGGAGTGTGGTATCATTCACTGACTCACGTATTCACTTACCAAATGGGTGCTGAGAATTCTGAGTAAAACCCCACGCTGTGCAACCCAGAATCTGCCCCGATGAGAATAAGGAGGTACATAAACCAGTAGCTCTACACAAAGCCTGCAAGAAGAGGATGAGATGAGACAGGAAGGAGTTTAGAGGAAAGGAGCAGTCAAGGTTGGCTTCCTGGAGGAAGAAGCTTGGTGGACTTGCATGATGGGGCATTGGACAGGTGAAACCAGTGGAGAATTTTACCTGAGGGATCTGGGTCTCCACCAGCCCTTCGTGAGAACTAGGGAGGGGACCTGGTCCTGCAGGTGCAATACTTGGCAAGTGGACAACACCTTTGAAAGGAAGTGCTCCTGAAACAAAAGCCTAAAACATGTGAAATCATCTTTGGGATGGGGCAGGGGCTGAAGGACCTCAAGGAGACTGCTAGCAACGTCTAGAAGGTCAGTGAGGAAGGTATTGAGGACACAGGAAAAATGTGAAGCCTGCCAAGTAGTAGCAGAAAAGTTAATTAAAATATCCCCTGGGGAAATCTGGAGAGCAGAAAATGCACTACTTGAGCTGGTGGATTTGACTAAAGAGACTTTCTGGCAGAATGTCATGGTTGTCAACTGGTTTCCTTTAGCTGTATATAATACAGATGGAATAATGAGGGAACTTTCAGATTTCAAGCAAAACTTAAAGAAAATATAAAAGAGTCAGGACTTGGCTGGATTCAAAGCTGTTTCTCATCTGAGTCCTTCAGATAACAACAAAATGTTCTCAAAGTAAGAAAATGTCCCATGGCAAAGATCAAATTCAGAGTGTTTCATGTCAGCCATGGCCTTGGGGTAAAGTTCAGAGTGTGGATTTCATAGCTTTTATTGAGACTTCAGAAGGACTTAAAGCATGCCTCATTGACTTTTTCAATGAGACAAAGAGATTTGTAAGGATATCTTTTGCCTAATGGAGTGAGCCCCCATAAGAGTCACAAGAAATACACAGAGTTTTTAAGAGAACTGTAGTGGTGGAAGCTTTGTCAGTTTGGAATAAAAGGCACAGTTCAAAATGAAAAGAGGTCTCTGGGACACCAGCTTTCACTCAGGTGAAAATATGGACCATTTCTTACGGGACAGGGAGGATGACTCAGAGGATGGAGTCAAGAGCCCAGAGGGAGAGGCGAGAGGAGAGGACCATCCCTCAGCCCCCATTAAGGTCCCTTTCCTGCCTCCAGAGTGGGGGGTTGGCACACAGGCAGCTGGACCTCAGCCGTGTGGACCATGACTGCTGTGTGCCTCCTACTTCCCCACCTTTTTGTCAGGAAGGTCGATCCTGGTTACTCTCCTCCCTGTTATATTTTGGGTAGGTGGAACAGGGAGTTATATGTTGGGTCTCCAGATTGGAGGGGGCTGTACTTGAGGAAACGTGCTTAGGAATACACCAGAGGCACTTTGTGGACCTGACTAGGATGATGACAGCCTGGACTTTGAGCCGGTGCTAGGACAGCATGAGACTGCAGGCCTTGGTGGAGGGGATGAGTATATTTTGAAGGGACACGAATACTTGTAGCCAGAGAGTGGACTGTGGCATTATGGTGTTTTCCTAAGGTGGCCGCAGCAACGTTTCCTATCCCACATGTTCCTCAATGTGAACTTGCTACACCCTCATCAAGAGGCGGGTCTATCTCTCCAGCCCCTTACACAGTCAGAGGAGGCAAAGTAGAAAATTTGTTCATGCTTAGCCTAGGAGAGGCATGCAGAGAAGAGACATTAATGAATTCACGCAGCGTAAAATTTACCCAGTGGGAATAAAAGGATACGTTACTAGAACAAATAGAATTATAAAGTGAAATAAGTGGCTATATCTTCTTAGGAAATTTCTCAATAAATTCAAACTGTTTAGTATTATTGTATTTTAACTACATTTCATTTTTCTGACATTAACCAAAAAAGTTTAACAAGCAATTTTGTGTGTTTTTTGCAATGTCCTCAGGTTGGATCACGGGTTTCCTTCACTTCGCTCCAGCAACATTGTGCTGTGGTCATCACCACCTGGTCTGTTTACGGTCTTGATCACCCAGAGGTAAAAGGGGAGCTGTGGCCCATAGCTGGCCAGGAGCCTGGGTTTTTAAAGTTCCCCTGCTGTGTAAATACACTGTCCACTTGTTTGCACAACTGCTTCATTTCAGGCACAACCCCTCTGCAAAAACAGATGTTGGGGAAGGTCTCCGACCTAGCGAGGGGCCAGTGGGTTCCAACGGCCCCTGAGTGAGCTGGGTGGGCAATCTGAGAGCTGGGTCCCCAGGACAAGTGCTCCCACCTCCCCTAAGACTGACACCTGAGGACCCATCTCTGAATCTGCATCTGAATCTCTGTCCCAGCCCAGGCTCACATTTCTCTCAAGGATAATAGGAAACAAAGGAAATAAAGAAAAAATAAATCTGTGGATTGAAAGGGTAAAGTACATTCTAGGAAAAAATACACAATGAGCAAGACTGAAATATAGACTAATGGAGTGCTAGAAATAGCTCGCACCAGCCCTTAAAGGCTGACTATTAAATTTTCAAGTATTAAGAGCCAGTTGTTAATCCCAGCCATTATCATAAACTAAGTTATATAAATTTGCTGGTGCTTATAGTCCCAGCCACTAAGGAAGCTGAGGTGAGACAATCGCTTGAGGCCTGGAGTTTGGGACCAGCCTGGGCGACGTAGTAAGATCTTGTCTCTCAAAAATAAAAATAAATATATAAATTTACAACTAAATCAATTATATTAAAAACAAAGGTAACACATACTCAACACTCATCACTTCCTAATTATTTTACATTTTACTATTGTCTATGCCCTCGAGGCTATCATGACAACTATATCTGTATGGTGGAGTCGCTCGCTACACAATGGTAGCTGCCGTGTATCTCTTTCCGACTCTGCAGTCAGCAACAGCATTTGGTGGCTTGAAATTCACCATGGTGAGAGTTTTGCCAGAAATTGGCAAATGCTACAAATCACAGTTCCCCCACCTCCCAGCGAGCTGGTTGGTCAACATTTGCCTGCATACCACAGATAAAGAAGTAAGTCCTTCTGCATTCAGTCTGAAAGAGCAAGTCACATACCAGGGTGACTACAAGAGGCCGCCTCAGAGTGCCCACGGGGTGCTCTTGCCGGAGGAGGAGACAAAGCAAGGTCTACACGGCTCGGGGTGAAAATGGGCTCCAGGGTTTAATGCCCACCCAAGTTCTCACTCAGGTACTGTGGGCAGCAAGTAACTGGCTGGTACTGAAGGAGAGACCACAGGTCTATAATGGCGTGTCCATCCTGTGATGCCTTTCTGGTACCTAAAATTATATTATGTGGTTTTGTTTGCAGTTTTCTACAAGGATCCTCACGGAACGGTTACTATTCACTGCATGGGTGGGGAGACTTGGGGTGATGAGAATTCTCTTTACTTCTTGTGTTGTGTGTTCTTTGCACTTTCTACGTTGTGCTATGTTACCTTTGCTATTTTGTAATCACATGTTGTTTAGAAGAGACATGCTGACACAGGACACAGGAAGAGAACAAAGAGAGGACAAAGACTCACTGAAACCGTATCACCCAGTGGAAAGCTGCTGAGGCAACATGATTATCCCATGAAATAGAGTCAAAGGCAAAAGCACCCTGAGGTTAAAGAGGAGCAGATAAGAGGAATAACTCACTAGGAGGACAAACCTGCGATGAACCCACACGCACCTAAGGACATGGCCTCCCAACGCAGAGGGCAAACACCGACACAATCACCAGTCCTCAACGGCGATAGTCTTTGTACATCTCTCTCAACAAGGTGACGACAACAAAAAGCTAGGATACAAAAGAATGAGTTGTGTTTATTTATACTAATTTGGAAATATCTCTTCAATATATTATTTATTCAACGTGTCAAGATGCAGAACAGTGTTGCATGGTGTGATCTCATTGATGTTTTAAGCTTGTATGTGCACGTGTGCGCACACGCCCTTGGGTTTTGCATGTACATTTTTTGAAAGGTTACACAGGTTGCAACAGTGGGGAACAGAACAGGAATTGGTGAGGGTAGGGAAGAGAGAAACTTGAATCTCTAATTTTATTTTCTTTATAATGTTTAAATTTCACCAAGAACATGTATTAATTAGTTTTATACCAATTTTTTTATAAAGAAGGAAAGGAATAAAGAAAAATCAGTTTAAAAATCTTTTTAAATAACTTTCCCTGCAAAAGGTATCCCGCTGGTTCCCGAATTGCTGTGCCAGAACAAACTGGTGACAGAAATAATCACTCCAAGTCAGGGGAAAGAAGAAACACAGTATTTGGGCATCAGTCTATTTATTATTAAAATTGAAATGTGTACCAAACCTTTTAGGGGCAGAAGCTCCAGCGCACGCTGTGCCACTGCCTTTTGAAACCTCCCTGTTCCTGAGCATTCCCGCCTTTCCGAGCTCGGCAGGGGTTAAGAGGAAGACACCCTTGGGCCTCAGCGCAAAATGCAGCGGGCAGCCCAGGCCCGTCGCACCAGGGTCCCCCGCGCGAAGCTGCTCACCTGAGGCTTTCTCTGAACCCACGTCCAAATCCAAGCAGGTGTTCTGGCGCGTGAGGAGAAGGTGGTGAGACTTCATCCTTGTCTTCCCTCCACACCTGCTGTGCAGTGGACACCTGGGTCTGTACTGAATGGGGCGGGGCACAGGCACGTCCGGACAGTGATGCATTCCCTCCGGGACCCTGCTCAGATGTCACCTCCTTCCTTGGCCCATCCCCACCACCATCCGAGCACCCCCGGGCCTCTTGCCCCCTCTTTCCTTGGTGTGCTGGTCACCACCAGACCCCCCCGTAGCTGTCTGTGGTTTGTCTCCCCGCCCAGATGTGTACTCCTGGGGCAGCACCTGCCCCTTCTCCTCTTGCTGTCACATCTGCAGGGCTGCCACAGCGCCTGGAATGTGATAGAGGTGGTGGCCAACTCCTCCCTCCTGTTGGGTCTGCCCTGGAATGGGGTAGATGAAGAAGTCAGATAAAGACCCCTGCTGGCTGCGGGGGTCTGGAGTCTCCAGGTTGTAAAGATAACTCTGAATTACAAAGGCTGGGATGGAGCCGGCAGAAACCGGCGGAACTCCCTCTCCCAAACTTTCAATAAAACTCACCACTCTTCCCCTCCTCTAGGTGGATGTCCTTTTCAGCCTCCACCTACCTGCACCCAGGTGCTCAAAATAAACGGCATTTTACTATGCCCCCAGGCTTGCATGTCTTCCTGTTGGCTCCAACCTAACATCTCCCACCGTGGAGAACCTGGTGAGGATGTGACCACCATCCGGGGCTACATCCCAGACAAAGCCCTTGGCTTGTGTGGCCCAGAGACTGGGTTTCACCAGTGGAACATGGCAGGAGAGACCTGGCCACTCCAGCCAAGGCTTCTAGAAGCAGCTGTGCCTCCTTCTGGCTCACGAGATGAGGGGCCCTGATTCTCTGCGTGGAGGACAGCGACCAGCCAGCCGAGGACCTGTCTGGGACCACAGGAGTGAACACTTTCTGTTATGCCTGAGCCATTCTGTATCTGTCTGTTTTTCACACACCCAGCCTGCCTCAGCAGTGCAGAAACTCCAGGAATGTGTGTTGAATGGATGAATAAGTGAATGAGTAGCCCAGCCCACAGACAGCGTGGATAAATGTCTGCTGGAGCTGAAGCCCAATTTAGGGCTTCGACTCAGTCCTGATGTCCCAGATGTCCAACAAGGAAGGTACAGCTGGCTCCGAAGGTCTCCATCCTACATGGGAATCTGAAGAAAATTCTAGAACAGGGCTGCTGGCTTTGTGTGCAGTCACGCCCATTGTTCATTCACCTGCCTCTCCATTCAGTGCTCACACCTTCCAGGCAGAATGTCACAGTGTTCAGGGGCTTCCACACACACTGGACGACTTTCCCTGCCCAGCCGCCTCCGAAGAAGCTGTGATTGTCATGTGTGGAAGATGCAGCCATGAGGCCCAGAGTTTGCACAAACGGCTTGGGCCAAGCAGGTGTAGCTGCCCAGCTGGGAAGGACAGTCCAGGCAGGGCACACCTGCGTCCCTGGGGTGCTGTGCACTAGAGTTCCCCCCAAAGCCACAGTCTGGGGTGGAGGTAACAATGTCTGAATGAAGAGTAAGTGTGTGTTGGGGACGCACATTTGGGCTCAGAGCTCCCTGAGTGGGAGGGAAGAGGTGCAAGGCAGTGCGTGGACATGAGCTTGTGCCCAGGAAACTCCTATGGAGCAGTAGACTCTCGTAGAAATCGAGGCTGGACCACCTCGGGTCAAGATGGACCCTAAAGTGCTAAGACACACCCAGCGCTGAGCCCTCAGGTTGCTGAGTGGGTGCCGGACGCAGAGCTGGGGGCCTTGAGGGAACACCCCAGCCGGCCAGACACAACCCACCTTGCCCGCCCTGCACATGAACCAGGAAATTGGTTCTGGGAAAGCTTTCTCATGGCAGAACATTGCTAAAGCCAGCTCAGCCTGGAATTCACAAGGGCCAAAATGCAGGCGGCTTCCAAAGGGGGAGGCAGGCGGGGAAGGAAGGAGGGTCAGCCGGGACAGCTGCTGACTGCCACCCACACAGGGAAGCCCCAGACCCTGTGAGGAGCCCCCACCCGCCCCTGAGGCTGAGGATGGGTCACAGCCACACAGTGGGCCCCTCCTGCATCTCTGTCCTGCTGGCCTCACACACCAGCCAGTTTCCCGGGGTATAGAACACGCCAGCCCCAGCCCCCAGGCTGTGCGGCTCCCGCAGAGCGCAGTGCGGGTCCAGGAGCCCCGCGGCTACCTCAAAGATTCTTCCCCCCACCTTAGCCCTGAGGCCCAGCACCTTCTCCAAAAGCTGCTGCAGACATTGCGGTCCCCGCTGACCCGACCCCGAGGAGCGAACATGTTCCCTGCTCACTTGACCTTGAGGTGCCCCAGCACTTACAAATCTCATCTTCAGCCCTAAGGAGGGGACCGTGTCCTGGTTGCCAGTCCTCCAGGGCACCGTGGCAGTAAAGCTGGGGGTCTGGATCTACCCACCCCTCCACGGCCAAACACCCATGGGGTTTCGCCCTGGGCCCTTCCCAGACCCCAGGTGCTCACACCCCGCCCATCTGCTGGGCCTGCCCTGGCTCGCACACTGGAGCACCAAGACCCCGGGGCCTTCGGGCCCCTTGCCAGCTGCCTGCTCTGTCACCCAGCCTCCCTTGGGTCAGTTCAGGCCCGTAACACTGTTGTAATTACTTTTTAAATTATAAGAAAAGAAAAAGAATTTTAGGTTGAAGAAAACATTTTCATATATGATATGAACACATTGGTCTTTTTGTCAACACTGTGGTAAAATAGAATTTATAATTTTTTTTGTGGAGGGGGTACCCATGAAGGCAAAAGTGCCTCAGTCCATGGAGGTGCCATGGCCACTGTGCCTGCCCCGTAGTGTGGTGGTGTCCTGGCTGCTGGGCCATGTGGGCTCCTAGGCGACCGCTCTGTGTCTTCCCAGCTGGGCAGGACCCTCACCCTTACACCCCTGGGGTTCATATGTCCATTTGGGTTTCTTCAATTCTTGTTGAACTGAGTTCAGGAAAAACTTCCTGATTCTGTGAACTCCCCCATGGGATCGGCACAGCAGGCTCTCCTTCCTGCATAAAGGTGCAAATTACTGCCTGGTCTGATGGGAGTCATAGGCTGGCTGGGTGGCTCCCGGCCCAGAGCCAGGAGCTCTGAGCAGAGCCCAGTGGGCCCGGAGCCGCCCCCAGCCCTCAGGAGTGACTCAGGGCTGGGGGTTGAGGGGCAGGTTCTAAGCAGGAACCTTTAAAAGGGTTACGTAAAATGACAAGATGGGAAGCACCAGCTCTGGCAGGGAGGTGTGGGGCTACCTCCATGTGGAGGGTGGGGTTTTGAGTGTACCTTGGGGTCCTTCTGGCGGTTCTACTTCCTATAAGATGTACAGATGTTCCTGTAAGAACATGAGCACAGTGTTGTGTGTGTGGACACGCCATGGGGTGCTTACTGGTGGCATGTGAGGCTGTCCCAAGTGGGTCAGCCAGGAAGAGGCTGGAACTGACTGTTAGCCTCTCAACCGTGAGGACCAGCAGCCACAAGTACCCCTGCATGGTACTTGGAGTAACACCTGGCAGCAAAGGTGGGATCATGGATTTCCTTCAAGAAGCAGCAGGATGGAGTTTGGTCCAGAGTATTTCATGTAAATATGCACAATTGAAGTTAATTAGCTTATACTAAAATGCACAGATCTTAGGTGTCCACTTCTGGGTTTTCACAACCACACGCACAGGTGTACCTGCCACTCAGAGAGAGGTGCGGCCGTGGCAATTCCCTCACCAACCCCAGATGCCACCTCTTCTTCGAGGCCCTGGCCCAGCCCAAAGGGGGGCCCAAGGGCCATCTCACCCCCAAAGCCAATCTGCATGTCAGTGACCCATGACAACCAGGAGCCTAAACCAGGAATTTTCCACCTCATTTTGGAGATTTCAGCTCAGCTGCACCACCATGCCAGACCAGCCCAAAGACCCCAACAGTCCCCCAAAGGACCCCCCAGGCACTGACGGGTATTTGGGGCCTGGCTCTGCCACAGGCAACACAAGGATGGGTCACTCCTTTCCCGGAGGAGGCTGGGTGGGGCAAAAGGAGAGTTGGGGTGTCTAGCGAAGGAGAGATTTCTCGTCGACAAGAGATAGAAACAAGGGACGAAAAAGACATTACCTGTGAAGGCTTGGAGAATCCAGCCAACTTCTACTTCTGACAAACGAAGGACAATAAAAGGTGTAATTAGCTAATGGGACACAGGACAAGGCGAGTGAACGCACTGTGAGGGGCGGGGAGCAACACGCTTCTGCGTGTGAAACACAAACCAGCCCCAAGAGACTCCCGTCGCTGAGCAGAGACGCCAGCGATGGCCCAGGCCCTCCACGTGCAGGCCTGAGGACAAGCTGGGCCCGCGGAGGCCGGGGCAGTGGCCGGGCTGGAAGCCTCTTCCTGGGTCCTGGCGCACTTGTCGACGAGGGTCAGGATGGGCAAGGGTGCCAGCCGCCTGAGGACGAGTGAGGAGACCCAGACGGCAGGGGAGGGGGCACGGGGAGGCAGCGCACGCGCTCGCCAACCTGACCACAGCGGCTTCTCCGCATCAGCCCAGAGCTGGAGATGGTCCAGGAGCCTAACGGTGGTGCATGACCTGCCAGCTCAGGGCAAGATGTCGGGAACAGGTGAACCCTCCCAGATCAGAGAATCCTCCTGGGCGGGGCAGGAGCTGGGGGGAAGGGACTAGAAAGGGGTTGGTGAGGGAATTGCCGTGGCCGCACCTCGCTCTGAGTGGCAGGTACACCTGTGCGTGTGGTTGTCAAAACCCAGAAGTGGACACCTAGGATCTGTATATTTTAGTATAAGCTAATTAACTTCAATTGTGCATATTTACATGAAATACTGTGGACCAAACTCCATCCTGCTGCTTCTTGAAGGAAATCCATGATCCCACCTTTGCCGCCAGGTGTTACTCCAAAGTCAGTCCCCTGCTGGCAGTCACAGGTGAACTCCTGTGTCCCGGGTGCACGTGTCTGGCAAACACTAGACTAATAAAGGTGGATGTTGCTTCTCTGCAGTGCTCCTCAGGCCTGCAGGGTGTGCATTTACACAGGGCCGGCCAGGATGGAGGGAGTGCATGGCATCTCAGTCACCTGAGGTGGGATGCTTCTTTCCGGAGCGGGTCACACTCTGGGCCCATCTTGAGAACTCTGGGGTCTCGTATTCCCCCAGGAGCTGGGAGGTTCCAGTAGTGCACACCCTAAACGGGCACATGCATGCCCCCTGCCCGGGGCACAGGACCATCCATGCGTGGTGGGGCCAGTTGTTCTCAGAAGTGCTTATCATCACGTGGTTGTCTTCCCTAGGTAGTCCACCAAGCTACACAAACTCTGAGGGGCTTTAAATTATTATTATAATTTTTTAAAGGTGGGGGATAAAAGAGACACATCTAAACCAGACCAAACCAACAACCAGAAAGCTCCCCGTTGCCCAGAGACAGGAGCTGGGCTTAGGGTGGCGGTCTGTGTGAGGGGCGTGGAGCGTGGCCCGGAGTGAGTCGCCCCAGGTGGGGTGGGCCCTCTCCACACCCCACCCCAGGCCAAGGTGGGTGCCCCTGCCGTGTTCGAACAGTTCTCAAGTGTGGTCGAGCAGCAGCATGGCCCACCGGCCCACGGAGTCAGCCGCTGGGGCAGGGCCCACGTCTGTGCTCTGGCCTCGGTTGGGGGGTCACTCAGCTCCACTGCCCTCTGCTGGTGGCTTGCTGAGGTGAGGGAGGGGCTGAGCGCCTGCCGCTCCCCAGGACAGAGCACGGAGGTGGAGAGGGTCATCCCCAGGCTCCACGTCACAGAAAGGCCACAGCAGGCTGGACGCCCACAGTCCTCGGCTCCAGAACTTGGCCAAATCCCGGGGCCCAGAACCAGCACTGGGCATTTAGTGTTTTTTTCCCCCAACTCTCAGAAAAAAGGATGGAAAGAAAAAAGTTATGACTGTTAACCATTGCACCCAAGAGAGTCCCAGCCGGGCTGCTGTGCACCTTCCCACCGAGACAGATTCACCACTGTGGGAAACAAACACACAGGCCACACTTGCAGATTCTGCCTTCAAACATCTCGTGGGGAGAGAAGCACAGAGACCCCAACCAACAGCCTCCAGCAGGCTCAGGGGTGATGTCCCACAACCCTCAGGTCACCTCACCTTACAGGACTCAAGGAGGCCAGAACCACCCTGTTGGAGGTGTGGGCGGCCACTAGCCCCCTTGTCACATGTGGGCAGCTGAGGGTTTGCGTGAGGGCAGAGGGGCGTGAGAGCTGGGGGGTGCAGGCTGCTTAGGGCAGGGAGTAAGGGCTGGGAGACAGCCCCAGGACAGGGACAGGGCCTGTGTTGGGGCCTGAGGAAGACAGCCTGAAATCTGTTTCTCTCCATTGTCCTGCACAGACACACCGTGTAGGACAGTCTCTCCTCCCAGAGCCGCATCGGTGAAGCTGGCAGCCCATGTGGGGGCAGAGGCCTCTGCGGGCCAGAGGAGATTCAGCCAGTGCAGGAGATGTGGGCAAAGCCAGAGAAACCCACAGGCAGGGTGCGGCAACTGCCGATCTTTGCACTTTGTGGGATGAGCAAAAAGGGAAAAAACATTCTCAGAGGCTGAGAGTAAACTACGACAAAACCATCCAAAGGCCCCTCGGGCCAACAATGGGGATAGTCCCATCCAAAAATGCTCTGTTGGAAGAAACAGAAACATGAGAGATCTGGAAGCCTTAACATGGACTAAAATGTAGCAGAAAGTCACAAAAAAAGAAGGAACCGAGCTAAAAAGCAAGTAGGTGCAGGTCGAGTTCAAGCTTAAGAGGCTCGTCCTCAGGGAGTGAACCGCAGCCTAGACACTGTCACACATCAGATCTGTGAACTGGAGGGCAAAGCAGAGGAGATCACCCAGACACAAAGGAAAATAAACACAACAAAAGTCACTGGAGGAGACAGGATCCCATAAAAGTAAGGATTATAGATATTTTTGAGGAATAAATAAAACCAATTTGAATGGAAAAAAAATTGAAGAGTTAACATGGAAATTTTTTCCCCAGGCCGAGGAAGGATCTGTTTATGCAGATTGGAGCGTTTACTGTGTTGCTTTAAAGAAATAAAGCAAAGAAACACAGACACATGCTGGGAATGTATTTAAATTACATGAATTTTAGAAACATCCTACGTGTGTCAAATGAAACGAAAAAAAAAACCACACACACAGAGGGGAAAAACAAAGAGCTTGCCTAAAGAAGCCAAAGCTAGCCTGGCTGCAGCCCTCCGCCTCAGTGCACCTGCTGCGTGGGGAGAAACAAGCGTGGACCCGGGGAGGTGGCTGGGCGTGGATCTGAGCGGGCCCCTCCCTCCCGGCTGCTATGGCGGCAAGTGGCTCTGCTCCCACTCCAGGCTTGTTTCCTCCTCTGCAAAGTGGAGATAAGTATAGCTCCCATCTCATAGTGTTTGGGGAAGATGAAGCCAGTTACTGCCCATGAAGACCTTGGCACAGTGGCTGGCGCGGGTGGTCCCCACGTAGGGTGAGGCACTATATTATTATTTGTATGTGTGAACCCACAGAGAGACAACTGCAGTGACCTGAGAGCTCGATGTGCTCTCTAGTACTAAAAATGTACTATCTAGTGCTGACATCAGATAAGACCCTTTACATTTCAAGAATGCTCAACTCAGACTGGCTTGAACATGAATTAGTTGATTAACTAGAAAGTCCAGAGGAGGGCAGGCTTCAGGTACAATGTGATCAGGGTTCCGGTTACATTTCTCTGCAGATCTCTGCTATGCAGCGCTCCACTTGCCTGTCTCATCCTCGCAGTAGCTTCCCCCCGGTACCAAAGTAGCTGCCATAGTTCTAGGCTTCACACCCACTTACCGAGAGAGAGAGAGAGAGAGAGAGAGAGAGAGAGGAGAGAGAGGGAGCGCCTCTGTCCTAGATTTCCAAATAAAGACCACGAAACTGCCCTGATGGTTGAGGTGGCGTGGCCCCTGAGTGGGAGGCCAGCGGACAGGCTGTGCTGACTGGGCACCACCTGTGGCCAGAGGGCAGGTGCCTGACTTGGGCCTCTTGGGGGAGGGTGGACACCTAGCAAAAACCCAGGAAGTTACTGAATGATGGGAAGGCAGCTGTGCCAGCAAACCCAGATGCCATGTGGCCCCTCCCCAGATAAGAATGCAAGCATCCACCTGGCTGCGAGTGTGGGGACCTCAGGGCTGGGGCCAGGGCCTTGCCTCCCCAGCTCTCCCAGGGTCAGTTGTCCTCAAATGCATCCCTTGCCCCAGAGTTCGAGTTAAACCCCTGCTTCCACTCACAGCAGCCCCTGGGGATGCCCTGTGCTGCACATGCCCTAACAGCTGGCCTTGGACCTGTACATGGCTATGCAGTTCACCACGCTAGGAAAAGTTTTACTTGTTCTCCCTGGAAGCAAAGCTGCAGGGACCCACACAAGACTTGCAACCTTAGTTAGTGCCTTTTGTCATCCCTCATTACTTTTACATTCTAGAAAATAAACTGTCCTTTTTTTTTCTTTTTGACTTTTGAAAACACCAAATCAGGGTCCAAGGAGTGCTAGAATGGTAGACAAGACAGGAGCCTTAACTACAGGGAGCAGGAGGCTGGGGCCCAGCGGAATAAAGTATGTTCTCAAGGTCACGGATAGCAGTTAATAGAACCGGATCTCACCCAAAGCAAATTTCATTAACAGGCCTTTGAGCAAAGAGCTATTCTGTGAATCAAGATGCACCTGCACACTCCATTTTCTCAAATTGGAATGAGGAGGAAAGCATGTGCTTTTAAAGAGGGTGTGTGTCTGGGAACGATGCACATGCGTTTTGACAGGAGCAAGGCAGGCAACACAATCTGATTAGTGGCACAATCCGGTTAAGCCCCCCCGGGCTCCTGGCGCTGGTCCCCCTGGACGGAGGTGGCTGGAGACAGCAGAGCGGATGGAATAAGGGTCTGGTTTTACGCTGAACATTGAAATGCCTCTCTGGGGACGCTTGCCAGCTCTTGCTTGGCCTCGGCAGCTGTGTTAACCTGGCAACTGCAGCAAGACAGAGGCCCATTTGGAAAATTAAAGAAGTGACGAAGGAGAAAACATCTCTGGAAATTTCCATGTGAATGCCGGGGGCCAAGTCTGGCCACCCCCCATCAGGACAGCAAGCAGGCCGCTGTCCTCCCGCCAAGAAGCTCAGCTGGTGCATTTCCACTCAGCCGCTAAGGAAAACTCAACTATTAGCACAGTGTTGTTTTTTAACATGAGACGCATTCAAAGAGAATGCAGAAGACACATTTATCTTAAAAATTACGACTTTCAATGCAAGCCGTTTGCTGTGTAACAAGATTGGATAGAATTTAATCAGGCCCAAAGACAGGGCTTCTGTTGGTGTTTGCCAGCGTAG